>OZ023072.1:12058391-13258391 GCA_963992785.1 Tenthredo livida | reverse complement strand
AGACGTTTAACGTGACTCCGGTATACACTATATCCTTGATCTTCTGGCGGTTACAAATCCCGAGGTTTGTGAATCCCGCCTCATCCGTGAATAGTACGTTATTCACAAATCTCCGGTATCCATTGATTCTATCAAGAGCCCACTCGCAATAAGCTGTAGAAGCTGCTGTGTCTTCCGGCATTTGTATGGGTGGTTTACCGCGCGAACCTGAATCAAGAACCTGATCCTGGGCTCGACATGTCTACCGCGATTTTCTACGCAAAGTTGTAGACGTTTCACGTGACTCCACAGGCCTTGTAGATCGTGTTCAAAAAACTACGCATGAATATCGGCGTTCAGGTTACCGTAGAAGAATCCGAGAAACACCTCGCGTAAGGTGGCACGGTGCTGAAGAACCTGATCCTGTGCTCGACACGAACAGCGCGATTATTTTTACCGAAGACTGTGAGTCATCAGTAATTCATGGCTTCGAGTCTACCTTGGCACCAATGCGATTTTCTACAGAAAATGATCATATACCTAAACCGCGACTCTGGTGGTTTGGATCCCACTTGAAAAAGCGGAGCCATTCGAGGTGCAAAGTTCAAGAAATAAATGTCCGTCGACACACGCGCCGTATGTGCAGGCATTCCATCATGTTGGAACCACATATCGTTTCGTGTTACAAAAACTGCGCATACATCTCGGCGTTGAGGTTGCCGTGAAGAATATGGGGAAAGAAAAAAAAGGAAAATAGTCGTATTATAAGGTGGCACGGTGCTGAAGAACCTGATCCTGTGCTCGACATGTCTACCGCGATTTTCTACGCACAGTTGGAGACGTTCAACGTGACTCCGGTATACACTATATCCTTGATCTTCTGGCGGTTACGAATCCCGAGGTTTGTGAATCCCGCCTCATCCGTGAATAGTACGTTATTCACTAATCTCCGGTATTCATTGATTCTATCAAGAGCCCACTCGCAATAAGCTGTAGAAGCTGCTGTGTCTTCCGGCATTTGTATGGGTGGTTTACCGCGCGAACCTGAATCAAGAACCTGATCCTGGGCTCGACATGTCTACCGCAATTTTCTACGCAAAGTTGTAGACGTTTCACGTGACTCCACAGGCCTTGTAGATCGTGTTCAAAAAACTACGCATGAATATCGGCGTTCAGGTTACCGTAGAAGAAACCGAGAAACACCTCGCGTAAGGTGGCACGGTGCTGAAGAACCTGATCCTGTGCTCGTCATGTCTACCGCGATTTTCTACGCACAGTTGGAGACGTTCAACGTGACTCCGGTATACACTATATCCTTGATCTTCTGGCGGTTACAAATCCCGAGGTTTGTGAATCCCGCCTCATCCGTGAATAGTACGTTATTCACAAATCTCCGGTATCCATTGATTCTATCAAGAGCCCACTCGCAATAAGCTGTAGAAGCTGCTGTGTCTTCCGGCATTTGTATGGGTGATTTACCGCGCGAACCTGAATCAAGAACCTGATCCTGGGCTCGACATGTCTACCGCGATTTTCTACGCAAAGTTGTAGACGTTTCACGTGACTCCACAGGCCTTGTAGATCGTGTTCAAAAAACTACGCATGAATATCGGCGTTCAGGTTACCGTAGAAGAAACCGAGAAACACCTCGCGTAAGGTGGCACGGTGCTGAAGAACCTGATCCTGTGCTCGACACGAACAGCGCGATTATTTTTACCGAAGACTGTGAGTCATCAGTAATTCATGGCTTCGAGTCTACCTTGGCACCAATGCGATTTTCTACACAAAATAATCATATACCTAAACCGCGACTCTGGTGGTTTGGATCCCACTTGAAAAAGCGGAGCCATTCGAGGTGCAAAGTTCAAGAAATAAATGTCCGTCGACACACGCGCCGTATGTGCAGGCATTCCATCATGTTGGAACCACATATCGTTTCGTGTTACAAAAACTGCGCATACATCTCGGCGTTGAGGTTGCCGTGAAGAATATGGGGAAAGAAAAAAAAGGAAAATAGTCGTATTATAAGGTGGCACGGTGCTGAAGAACCTGATCCTGTGCTCGACATGTCTACCGCGATTTTCTACGCACAGTTGTAGACGTTTAACGTGACTCCGGTATACACTATATCCTTGATCTTCTGGCGGTTACAAATCCCGAGGTTTGTGAATCCCGCCTCATCCGTGAATAGTACGTTATTCACTAATCTCCGGTATTCATTGATTCTATCAAGAGCCCACTCGCAATAAGCTGTAGAAGCTGCTGTGTCTTCCGGCATTTGTATGGGTGGTTTACCGCGCGAACCTGAATCAAGAACCTGATCCTGGGCTCGACATGTCTACCGCAATTTTCTACGCAAAGTTGTAGACGTTTCACGTGACTCCACAGGCCTTGTAGATCGTGTTCAAAAAACTACGCATAAATATCGGCGTTCAGGTTACCGTAGAAGAAACCGAGAAACACCTCGCGTAAGGTGGAACGGTGCTGAAGAACCTGATCCTGTGCTCGACACGAACAGCGCGATTATTTTTACCGAAGACTGTGAGTCATCAGTAATTCATGGCTTCGAGTCTACCTTGGCACCAATGCGATTTTCTACACAAAATAATCATATACCTAAACCGCGACTCTGGTGGTTTGGATCCCACTTGAAAAAGCGGAGCCATTCGAGGTGCAAAGTTCAAGATATAAATGTCCGTCGACACACGCGCCGTATGTGCAGGCATTCCATCATGTTGGAACCACATATCGTTTCGTGTTACAAAAACTGCGCATACATTTCGGCGTTGAGGTTGCCGTGAAGAATATGGGGAAAAAAAAAAGGAAAATAGTCGTATTATAAGGTGGCACGGTGCTGAAGAACCTGATCCTGTGCTCGACATGTCTACCGCGATTTTCTACGCACAGTTGTAGACGTTTAACGTGACTCCGGTATACACTATATCCTTGATCTTCTGGCGGTTACAAATCCCGAGGTTTGTGAATCCCGCCTCATCCGTGAATAGTACGTTATTCACTAATCTCCGGTATTCATTGATTCTATCAAGAGCCCACTCGCAATAAGCTGTAGAAGCTGCTGTGTCTTCCGGCATTTGTATGGGTGGTTTACCGCGCGAACCTGAATCAAGAACCTGATCCTGGGCTCGACATGTCTACCGCAATTTTCTACGCAAAGTTGTAGACGTTTCACGTGACTCCACAGGCCTTGTAGATCGTGTTCAAAAAACTACGCATAAATATCGGCGTTCAGGTTACCGTAGAAGAAACCGAGAAACACCTCGCGTAAGGTGGCACGGTGCTGAAGAACCTGATCCTGTGCTCGACACGAACAGCGCGATTATTTTTACCGAAGACTGTGAGTCATCAGTAATTCATGGCTTCGAGTCTACCTTGGCACCAATGCGATTTTCTACACAAAATAATCATATACCTAAACCGCGACTCTGGTGGTTTGGATCCCACTTGAAAAAGCGGAGCCATTCGAGGTGCAAAGTTCAAGAAATAAATGTCCGTCGACACACGCGCCGTATGTGCAGGCATTCCATCATGTTGGAACCACATATCGTTTCGTGTTACAAAAACTGCGCATACATCTCGGCGTTGAGGTTGCCGTGAAGAATATGGGGAAAAAAAAAAAGGAAAATAGTCGTATTATAAGGTGGCACGGTGCTGAAGAACCTGATCCTGTGCTCGACATGTCTACCGCGATTTTCTACGCACAGTTGTAGACGTTTAACGTGACTCCGGTATACACTATATCCTTGATCTTCTGGCGGTTACAAATCCCGAGGTTTGTGAATCCCGCCTCATCCGTGAATAGTACGTTATTCACAAATCTCCGGTATCCATTGATTCTATCAAGAGCCCAGTCGCAATAAGCTGTAGAAGCTGCTGTGTCTTCCGGCATTTGCATGGGTGGTTTACCGCGCGAACGTGAATCAAGAACCTGATCCTGGGCTCGACATGTCTACCGCGATTTTCTACGCAAAGTTGTAGACGTTTCACGTGACTCCACAGGCCTTGTAGATCGTGTTCAAAAAACTACGCATAAATATCGGCGTTCAGGTTACCGTAGAAGAAACCGAGAAACACCTCGCGTAAGGTGGCACGGTGCTGAAGAACCTGATCCTGTGCTCGACACGAACAGCGCGATTATTTTTACCGAAGACTGTGAGTCATCAGTAATTCATGGCTTCGAGTCTACCTTGGCACCAATGCGATTTTCTACACAAAATAATCATATACCTAAACCGCGACTCTGGTGGGTTGGATCCCACTTGAAAAAGCGGAGCCATTCGAGGTGCAAAGTTCAAGAAATAAATGTCCGTCGACACACGCGCCGTATGTGCAGGCATTCCATCATGTTGGAACCACATATCGTTTCGTGTTACAAAAACTGCGCATACATCTCGGCGTTGAGGTTGCCGTGAAGAATATGGGGAAAAAAAAAAAGGAAAATAGTCGTATTATAAGGTGGCACGGTGCTGAAGAACCTGATCCTGTGCTCGACATGTCTACCGCGATTTTCTACGCACAGTTGTAGACGTTTAACGTGACTCCGGTATACACTATATCCTTGATCTTCTGGCGGTTACAAATCCCGAGGTTTGTGAATCCCGCCTCATCCGTGAATAGTACGTTATTCACAAATCTCCGGTATCCATTGATTCTATCAAGAGCCCACTCGCAATAAGCTGTAGAAGCTGCTGTGTCTTCCGGCATTTGTATGGGTGGTTTACCGCGCGAACGTGAATCAAGAACCTGATCCTGGGCTCGACATGTCTACCGCGATTTTCTACGCAAAGTTGTAGACGTTTCACGTGACTCCACAGGCCTTGTAGATCGTGTTCAAAAAACTACGCATAAATATCGGCGTTCAGGTTACCGTAGAAGAAACCGAGAAACACCTCGCGAGAGGTGGCACGGTGCTGAAGAACCTGATCCTGTGCTCGACATGTCTACCGCGATTTTCTACGCACAGTTGTAGACGTTTAACGTGACTCCGGTATACACTATATCCTTGATCTTCTGGCGGTTACAAATCCCGAGGTTTGTGAATCCCGCCTCATCCGTGAATAGTACGTTATTCACAAATCTCCGGTATCCATTGATTCTATCAAGAGCCCACTCGCAATAAGCTGTAGAAGCTGCTGTGTCTTCCGGCATTTGTATGGGTGGTTTACCGCGCGAACCTGAATCAAGAACCTGATCCTGGGCTCGACATGTCTACCGCGATTTTCTACGCAAAGTTGTAGACGTTTCACGTGACTCCACAGGCCTTGTAGATCGTGTTCAAAAAACTACGCATGAATATCGGCGTTCAGGTTACCGTAGAAGAATCCGAGAAACACCTCGCGTAAGGTGGCACGGTGCTGAAGAACCTGATCCTGTGCTCGACACGAACAGCGCGATTATTTTTACCGAAGACTGTGAGTCATCAGTAATTGATGGCTTCGAGTCTACCTTGGCACCAATGCGATTTTCTACAGAAAATGATCATATACCTAAACCGCGACTCTGGTGGTTTGGATCCCACTTGAAAAAGCGGGGCCATTCGAGGTGCAAAGTTCAAGAAATAAATGTCCGTCGACACACGCGCCGTATGTGCAGGCATTCCATCATGTTGGAACCACATATCGTTTCGTGTTACAAAAACTGCGCATACATCTCGGCGTTGAGGTTGCCGTGAAGAATATGGGGAAAGAAAAAAAAGGAAAATAGTCGTATTATAAGGTGGCACGGTGCTGATGAACCTGATCCTGTGCTCGACATGTCTACCGCGATTTTCTACGCACAGTTGTAGACGTTTAACGTGACTCCGGTATACACTATATCCTTGATCTTCTGGCGGTTACAAATCCCGAGGTTTGTGAATCCCGCCTCATCCGTGAATAGTACGTTATTCACAAATCTCCGGTATCCATTGATTCTATCAAGAGCCCACTCGCAATAAGCTGTAGAAGCTGCTGTGTCTTCCGGCATTTGTATGGGTGGTTTACCGCGCGAACCTGAATCAAGAACCTGATCCTGGGCTCGACATGTCTACCGCGATTTTCTACGCAAAGTTGTAGACGTTTCACGTGACTCCACAGGCCTTGTAGATCGTGTTCAAAAAACTACGCATGAATATCGGCGTTCAGGTTACCGTAGAAGAATCCGAGAAACACCTCGCGTAAGGTGGCACGGTGCTGAAGAACCTGATCCTGTGCTCGACACGAACAGCGCGATTATTTTTACCGAAGACTGTGAGTCATCAGTAATTCATGGCTTCGAGTCTACCTTGGCACCAATGCGATTTTCTACAGAAAATGATCATATACCTAAACCGCGACTCTGGTGGTTTGGATCCCACTTGAAAAAGCGGAGCCATTCGAGGTGCAAAGTTCAAGAAATAAATGTCCGTCGACACACGCGCCGTATGTGCAGGCATTCCATCATGTTGGAACCACATATCGTTTCGTGTTACAAAAACTGCGCATACATCTCGGCGTTGAGGTTGCCGTGAAGAATATGGGGAAAGAAAAAAAAGGAAAATAGTCGTATTATAAGGTGGCACGGTGCTGAAGAACCTGATCCTGTGCTCGACATGTCTACCGCGATTTTCTACGCACAGTTGGAGACGTTCAACGTGACTCCGGTATACACTATATCCTTGATCTTCTGGCGGTTACGAATCCCGAGGTTTGTGAATCCCGCCTCATCCGTGAATAGTACGTTATTCACTAATCTCCGGTATTCATTGATTCTATCAAGAGCCCACTCGCAATAAGCTGTAGAAGCTGCTGTGTCTTCCGGCATTTGTATGGGTGGTTTACCGCGCGAACCTGAATCAAGAACCTGATCCTGGGCTCGACATGTCTACCGCAATTTTCTACGCAAAGTTGTAGACGTTTCACGTGACTCCACAGGCCTTGTAGATCGTGTTCAAAAAACTACGCATGAATATCGGCGTTCAGGTTACCGTAGAAGAAACCGAGAAACACCTCGCGTAAGGTGGCACGGTGCTGAAGAACCTGATCCTGTGCTCGTCATGTCTACCGCGATTTTCTACGCACAGTTGGAGACGTTCAACGTGACTCCGGTATACACTATATCCTTGATCTTCTGGCGGTTACAAATCCCGAGGTTTGTGAATCCCGCCTCATCCGTGAATAGTACGTTATTCACAAATCTCCGGTATCCATTGATTCTATCAAGAGCCCACTCGCAATAAGCTGTAGAAGCTGCTGTGTCTTCCGGCATTTGTATGGGTGATTTACCGCGCGAACCTGAATCAAGAACCTGATCCTGGGCTCGACATGTCTACCGCGATTTTCTACGCAAAGTTGTAGACGTTTCACGTGACTCCACAGGCCTTGTAGATCGTGTTCAAAAAACTACGCATGAATATCGGCGTTCAGGTTACCGTAGAAGAAACCGAGAAACACCTCGCGTAAGGTGGCACGGTGCTGAAGAACCTGATCCTGTGCTCGACACGAACAGCGCGATTATTTTTACCGAAGACTGTGAGTCATCAGTAATTCATGGCTTCGAGTCTACCTTGGCACCAATGCGATTTTCTACACAAAATAATCATATACCTAAACCGCGACTCTGGTGGTTTGGATCCCACTTGAAAAAGCGGAGCCATTCGAGGTGCAAAGTTCAAGAAATAAATGTCCGTCGACACACGCGCCGTATGTGCAGGCATTCCATCATGTTGGAACCACATATCGTTTCGTGTTACAAAAACTGCGCATACATCTCGGCGTTGAGGTTGCCGTGAAGAATATGGGGAAAGAAAAAAAAGGAAAATAGTCGTATTATAAGGTGGCACGGTGCTGAAGAACCTGATCCTGTGCTCGACATGTCTACCGCGATTTTCTACGCACAGTTGTAGACGTTTAACGTGACTCCGGTATACACTATATCCTTGATCTTCTGGCGGTTACAAATCCCGAGGTTTGTGAATCCCGCCTCATCCGTGAATAGTACGTTATTCACTAATCTCCGGTATTCATTGATTCTATCAAGAGCCCACTCGCAATAAGCTGTAGAAGCTGCTGTGTCTTCCGGCATTTGTATGGGTGGTTTACCGCGCGAACCTGAATCAAGAACCTGATCCTGGGCTCGACATGTCTACCGCAATTTTCTACGCAAAGTTGTAGACGTTTCACGTGACTCCACAGGCCTTGTAGATCGTGTTCAAAAAACTACGCATAAATATCGGCGTTCAGGTTACCGTAGAAGAAACCGAGAAACACCTCGCGTAAGGTGGAACGGTGCTGAAGAACCTGATCCTGTGCTCGACACGAACAGCGCGATTATTTTTACCGAAGACTGTGAGTCATCAGTAATTCATGGCTTCGAGTCTACCTTGGCACCAATGCGATTTTCTACACAAAATAATCATATACCTAAACCGCGACTCTGGTGGTTTGGATCCCACTTGAAAAAGCGGAGCCATTCGAGGTGCAAAGTTCAAGATATAAATGTCCGTCGACACACGCGCCGTATGTGCAGGCATTCCATCATGTTGGAACCACATATCGTTTCGTGTTACAAAAACTGCGCATACATTTCGGCGTTGAGGTTGCCGTGAAGAATATGGGGAAAAAAAAAAGGAAAATAGTCGTATTATAAGGTGGCACGGTGCTGAAGAACCTGATCCTGTGCTCGACATGTCTACCGCGATTTTCTACGCACAGTTGTAGACGTTTAACGTGACTCCGGTATACACTATATCCTTGATCTTCTGGCGGTTACAAATCCCGAGGTTTGTGAATCCCGCCTCATCCGTGAATAGTACGTTATTCACTAATCTCCGGTATTCATTGATTCTATCAAGAGCCCACTCGCAATAAGCTGTAGAAGCTGCTGTGTCTTCCGGCATTTGTATGGGTGGTTTACCGCGCGAACCTGAATCAAGAACCTGATCCTGGGCTCGACATGTCTACCGCAATTTTCTACGCAAAGTTGTAGACGTTTCACGTGACTCCACAGGCCTTGTAGATCGTGTTCAAAAAACTACGCATAAATATCGGCGTTCAGGTTACCGTAGAAGAAACCGAGAAACACCTCGCGTAAGGTGGCACGGTGCTGAAGAACCTGATCCTGTGCTCGACACGAACAGCGCGATTATTTTTACCGAAGACTGTGAGTCATCAGTAATTCATGGCTTCGAGTCTACCTTGGCACCAATGCGATTTTCTACACAAAATAATCATATACCTAAACCGCGACTCTG
The DNA here is from genome assembly GCA_963992785.1 of Tenthredo livida. Lineage (NCBI taxonomy): Eukaryota > Metazoa > Arthropoda > Insecta > Hymenoptera > Tenthredinidae > Tenthredo > Tenthredo livida. The sequence continues at coordinate 13,249,186 of OZ023072.1, read as the reverse complement.
GTGGTTTGGATCCCACTTGAAAAAGCGGAGCCATTCGAGGTGCAAAGTTCAAGAAATAAATGTCCGTCGACACACGCGCCGTATGTGCAGGCATTCCATCATGTTGGAACCACATATCGTTTCGTGTTACAAAAACTGCGCATACATCTCGGCGTTGAGGTTGCCGTGAAGAATATGGGGAAAGAAAAAAAAGGAAAATAGTCGTATTATAAGGTGGCACGGTGCTGAAGAACCTGATCCTGTGCTCGACATGTCTACCGCGATTTTCTACGCACAGTTGTAGACGTTTAACGTGACTCCGGTATACACTATATCCTTGATCTTCTGGCGGTTACAAATCCCGAGGTTTGTGAATCCCGCCTCATCCGTGAATAGTACGTTATTCACAAATCTCCGGTATCCATTGATTCTATCAAGAGCCCACTCGCAATAAGCTGTAGAAGCTGCTGTGTCTTCCGGCATTTGTATGGGTGGTTTACCGCGCGAACCTGAATCAAGAACCTGATCCTGGGCTCGACATGTCTATCTCGATTTTCTACGCATAGTTGTAGACGTTTCACGTGACTCCACAGGTCTTGTAGATCGCGTTCAAAAACTACGCATCCATATCGGCGTTCAGGTTAACGTAGAAGAAACCAAGAAACACCTCCAGTAAGGTGGCACGGTGCTGAAGAACCTGATCCTGTGCTCGTCATGTCTACCGCGATTTTCTACGCACAGTTGGAGACGTTCAACGTGACTCCGGTATACACTATATCCTTGATCTTCTGGCGGTTACAAATCCCGAGGTTTGTGAATCCCGCCTCATCCGTGAATAGTACGTTATTCACTAATCTCCGGTATTCATTGATTCTATCAAGAGCCCACTCGCAATAAGCTGTAGAAGCTGCTGTGTCTTCCGGCATTTGTATGGGTGGTTTACCGCGCGAACCTGAATCAAGAACCTGATCCTGGGCTCGACATGTCTACCGCAATTTTCTACGCAAAGTTGTAGACGTTTCACGTAACTCCACAGGCCTTGTAGATCGTGTTCAAAAAACTACGCATAAATATCGGCGTTCAGGTTACCGTAGAAGAAACCGAGAAACACCTCGCGTAAGGTGGCACGGTGCTGAAGAACCTGATCCTGTGCTCGACACGAACAGCGCGATTATTTTTACCGAAGACTGTGAGTCATCAGTAATTCATGGCTTCGAGTCTACCTTGGCACCAATGCGATTTTCCACACAAAATAATCATATACCTAAACCGCGACTCTGGTGGTTTGGATCCCACTTGAAAAAGCGGAGCCATTCGAGGTGCAAAGTTCAAGATATAAATGTCCGTCGACACACGCGCCGTATGTGCAGGCATTCCATCATGTTGGAACCACATATCGTTTCGTGTTACAAAAACTGCGCATACATCTCGGCGTTGAGGTTGCCGTGAAGAATATGGGGAAAAAAAAAAAGGAAAATAGTCGTATTATAAGGTGGCACGGTGCTGAAGAACCTGATCCTGTGCTCGACATGTCTACCGCGATTTTCTACGCACAGTTGTAGACGTTTAACGTGACTCCGGTATACACTATATCCTTGATCTTCTGGCGGTTACAAATCCCGAGGTTTGTGAATCCCGCCTCATCCGTGAATAGTACGTTATTCACTAATCTCCGGTATTTATTGATTCTATCAAGAGCCCACTCGCAATAAGCTGTAGAAGCTGCTGTGTCTTCCGGCATTTGTATGGGTGGTTTACCGCGCGAACCGGAATCAAGAACCTGATCCTGGGCTCGACATGTCTACCGCAATTTTCTACGCAAAGTTGTAGACGTTTCACGTGACTCCACAGGCCTTGTAGATCGTGTTCAAAAAACTACGCATAAATATCGGCGTTCAGGTTACCGTAGAAGAAACCGAGAAACACCTCGCGTAAGGTGGCACGGTGCTGAAGAACCTGATCCTGTGCTCGACACGAACAGCGCGATTATTTTTACCGAAGACTGTGAGTCATCAGTAATTCATGGCTTCGAGTCTACCTTGGCACCAATGCGATTTTCTACACAAAATAATCATATACCTAAACCGCGACTCTGGTGGTTTGGATCCCACTTGAAAAAGCGGAGCCATTCGAGGTGCAAAGTTCAAGAAATAAATGTCCGTCGACACACGCGCCGTATGTGCAGGCATTCCATCATGTTGGAACCACATATCGTTTCGTGTTACAAAAACTGCGCATACATCTCGGCGTTGAGGTTGCCGTGAAGAATATGGGGAAAAAAAAAAAGGAAAATAGTCGTATTATAAGGTGGCACAGTTCTGAAGAACCTGATCCTGTGCTCGACATGTCTACCGCGATTTTCTACGCACAGTTGTAGACGTTTAACGTGACTCCGGTATACACTATATCCTTGATCTTCTGGCGGTTACAAATCCCGAGGTTTGTGAATCCCGCCTCATCCGTGAATAGTACGTTATTCACAAATCTCCGGTATCCATTGATTCTATCAAGAGCCCACTGGCAATAAGCTGTAGAAGCTGCTGTGTCTTCCGGCATTTGTATGGGTGGGTTACCGCGCGAACCTGAATCAAGAACCTGATCCTGGGCTCGACATGTCTACCTCGATTTTCTACGCATAGTTGTAGACGTTTCACGTCACTCCACAGGTCTTGTAGATCGCGTTCAAAAAACTACGCATCCATATCGGCGTTCAGGTTAACGTAGAAGAAACCAAGAAACACCTCCAGTAAGGTGGCACGGTGCTGAAGAACCTGATCCTGTGCTCGTCATGTCTACCGCGATTTTCTACGCACAGTTGGAGACGTTTAACGTGACTCCGGTATACACTATATCCTTGATCTTCTGGCGGTTACAAATCCCGAGGTTTGTGAATCCCGCCTCATCCGTGAATAGTACGTTATTCACTAATCTCCGGTATTCATTGATTCTATCAAGAGCCCACTCGCAATAAGCTGTAGAAGCTGCTGTGTCTTCCGGCATTTGTATGGGTGGTTTACCGCGCGAACCTGAATCAAGAACCTGATCCTGGGCTCGACATGTCTACCGCAATTTTCTACGCAAAGTTGTAGACGTTTCACGTAACTCCACAGGCCTTGTAGATCGTGTTCAAAAAACTACGCATAAATATCGGCGTTCAGGTTACCGTAGAAGAAACCGAGAAACACCTCGCGTAAGGTGGCACGGTGCTGAAGAACCTGATCCTGTGCTCGACACGAACAGCGCGATTATTTTTACCGAAGACTGTGAGTCATCAGTAATTCATGGCTTCGAGTCTACCTTGGCACCAATGCGATTTTCTACACAAAATAATCATATACCTAAACCGCGACTCTGGTGGTTTGGATCCCACTTGAAAAAGCGGAGCCATTCGAGGTGCAAAGTTCAAGAAATAAATGTCCGTCGACACACGCGCCGTATGTGCAGGCATTCCATCATGTTGGAACCACATATCGTTTCGTGTTACAAAAACTGCGCATACATCTCGGCGTTGAGGTTGCCGTGAAAAATATGTGGAAAAAAAAAAAGGAAAATAGTCGTATTATAAGGTGGCACGGTGCTGAAGAACCTGATCCTGTGCTCGACATGTCTACCGCGATTTTCTACGCACAGTTGTAGACGTTTAACGTGACTCCGGTATACACTATATCCTTGATCTTCTGGCGGTTACAAATCCCGAGGTTTGTGAATCCCGCCTCATCCGTGAATAGTACGTTATTCACAAATCTCCGGTATCCATTGATTCTATCAAGAGCCCACTCGCAATAAGCTGTAGAAGCTGCTGTGTCTTTCGGCATTTGTATGGGTGGTTTACCGCGCGAACCTGAATCAAGAACCTGATCCTGGGCTCGACATGTCTACCTCGATTTTCTACGCATAGTTGTAGACGTTTCACGTGACTCCACAGGTCTTGTAGATCGCGTTCAAAAAACTACGCATCCATATCGGCGTTCAGGTTAACGTAGAAGAAACCAAGAAACACCTCCAGTAAGGTGGCACGGTGCTGAAGAACCTGATCCTGTGCTCGTCATGTCTACCGCGATTTTCTACGCACAGTTGGAGACGTTCAACGTGACTCCGGTATACACTATATCCTTGATCTTCTGGCGGTTACAAATCCCGAGGTTTGTGAATCCCGCCTCATCCGTGAATAGTACGTTATTCACTCATCTCCGGTATCCATTGATTCTATCAAGAGCCCACTCGCAATAAGCTGTAGGAGCTGCTGTGTCTTCCGGCATTTGTATGGGTGGTTTACCGCGCGAACCTGAATCAAGAACCTGATCCTGGGCTCGACATGTCTACCGCAATTTTCTACGCAAAGTTGTAGACGTTTCACGTGACTCCACAGGCCTTGTAGATCGTGTTCAAAAAACTACGCATAAATATCGGCGTTCAGGTTACCGTAGAAGAAACCGAGAAACACCTCGCGTAAGGTGGCACGGTGCTGAAGAACCTGATCCTGTGCTCGACACGAACAGCGCGATTATTTTTACCGAAGACTGTGAGTCATCAGTAATTCATGGCTTCGAGTCTACCTTGGCACCAATGCGATTTTCCACACAAAATAATCATATACCTAAACCGCGACTCTGGTGGTTTGGATCCCACTTGAAAAAGCGGAGCCATTCGAGGTGCAAAGTTCAAGAAATAAATGTCCGTCGACACACGCGCCGTATGTGCAGGCATTCCATCATGTTGGAACCACATATCGTTTCGTGTTACAAAAACTGCGCATACATCTCGGCGTTGAGGTTGCCGTGAAGAATATGGGGAAAAAAAAAAAGGAAAATAGTCGTATTATAAGGTGGCACGGTGCTGAAGAACCTGATCCTGTGCTCGACATGTCTACCGCGATTTTCTACGCACAGTTGTAGACGTTTAACGTGACTCCGGTATACACTATATCCTTGATCTTCTGGCGGTTACAAATCCCGAGGTTTGTGAATCCCGCCTCATCCGTGAATAGTACGTTATTCACAAATCTCCGGTATCCATTGATTCTATCAAGAGCCCACTCGCAATAAGCTGTAGAAGCTGCTGTGTCTTCCGGCATTTGTATGGGTGGTTTACCGCGCGAACCTGAATCAAGAACCTGATCCTGGGCTCGACATGTCTACCTCGATTTTCTACGCATAGTTGTAGACGTTTCACGTGACTCCACAGGTCTTGTAGATCGCGTTCAAAAAACTACGCATCCATATCGGAGTTCAGGTTAACGTAGAAGAAACCAAGAAACACCTCCAGTAAGGTGGCACGGTGCTGAAGAACCTGATCCTGTGCTCGTCATGTCTACCGCGATTTTCTACGCACAGTTGGAGACGTTCAACGTGAATCCGGTATACACTATATCCTTGATTTGATACGGTACGACGCGAGGCGATTCCCTACAATTTACATGTCTACCGCAATTTTTTAGGAATTTTTTTCTAGAGAATTTTATAATAAGTAAAATAGATAGGAGCTATCATTTTTTGACAAGAGCTCAGACTTGGAATAAGAAAAAAAAAAAGTATCAAAACTAAGAAGCAGCATTACATATCTGCATTTAGGTTACCCTCAAAAAAATATTCCCAAATAGCCCCAACAATGCCGGCCCATACGTTTATACGCCACGCGTATTGCAATGGTAGCTCTCGATGCCAGTAAGTATCCTGGGGCGTCCACTTCCTCACGTTCTGCCGGTTGCAAATTCCAAGATTTCTGAACTCAGCCTCGTCCGTGAACAATACTTTTTTTTTTTAAAATTCGGATCCTGATTTATTTCATTCAGAGCCCACTCGCAATAGGTGAGTCGTCTCCCGTAATCTGGTTCAAGCAGCTGTTGAGTCTTCTTGCACTTGTAGGGGAAGTATACACCATATCAGTGATTTGATGCGGTACGACGCGAGGCGATCCCCTACAATTTTCATGTCTACCGCGATTTTCTACGCACAGTTGTAGACGTTTTACGTGACTCCACAGGCCTGGTAGATCGTGTTCCAAAAACTACGCATACATGTCGGCGTTCATGTTCCCGTCGGAGAAACCAATAAACACCTCGAGTAAGGTGGCACGGTGCTAAAGAACCTGATCATGTGCTCGACATGTCTACCGCGATTGTCTACGCACAGTTGTAGACGTTTAATACGGTGCTACGCGAGGCGATCCCCTACAATTCCTGCCACGCGTATTACAGTGGTAGCTCCACGTGCCAGCGCGTATTTTCCGGAGTCAACTTCCCTACATTCTGGCGGTTAGATATATCGAGGTTTGTAAGTAAATAAAACTATTTTCGAAAACCTCCGACCTTGATTGATTTGACCAAGAGCCCACTCGCAATAAGCCCGCTAAAGAACCTGCTCCTGTGCTCGACCTGTACACCGCGATTTTCTACGCACAGTTGTAGACTTGTACCGTGACTCCGTTCACGCATCTCCACCAACTCCTGGTGGGCGATCTGCGCGAAAGCGTCTATGATCCACTGACGCATGTCCTTCCTCGTCGTTGGTGAATTACGGTAAACTATATCTTTGATTCTTTTTTCGCGATTTATTTATTTATCAAAAAAAAAAAAAAAAAACCACGCAATATAAATTTGATGCTTGCGAATAGTCATTTCCCATACACGAGGAATTCTCATTCAGCGCGATGATAATAAAACATCGGCATTACCGACTTTGCATGAAAGATGACCAAACTTGATGATTAAGAGGAAGTAAAAGTCACAACCAGGTTTCAAGAAGTATTGAAACCAAGAAACACCTCGACCAAGGAGAGAACCGGGAAGAACCTGATCCTGTGCTACACGTGTCCACCGTGATTTTCTACGCACAGTTGTAAACGTTTGATAAAATGGAGTTTAGACTAGAAACGAAACAAGAAAAATATTCCGTTTGTTACAGACATGCCAATTTCCCGAATCCAGAAAAGGCCGTTTCTGGATGAGGAGGACCGAGCCGCTTGAAAATCTTAAGAGAGTTGTCTCTCGCGGATGCGATTCCGATGTGTTGTATAAACTTGATAATTTGGTGGAAGTAAAAGTCATAACGAGGTTTAAAGGAGTGTTAAAACCAAGAAACACCTCGATTAACATTTATAACCAACATTTATTCGCCACGCATATTGCAGTGGTAGCTCCATCTGCCAATGTGTATTTTCAGGAGTCTACTTCCTAACATTTTTGCGATTACAAATCCCAATACTTGTTTTATCTCGACGCGAAGTTGTAGAGGTTCGAACAAATGGAATTCGTCTAATCAGAAGATTGCAACCCCTCCAGATCTAACGAGAGATCTTCAGGATGAAATTCGCGATGAATCTACTGTTGCGGCTCACGAAGACTCTAATATAATGCTTTCTCTTCATCGTTTGGACGCAGACATGAACGAATTCACAAATCGAATCTATTTGATAATGCTCTACAATGTCTGTCAATCCGACTGTTAATCTGGACAAGAGCTCAGACTTGGAATAAAAAAAAAAAAGTATCAAAACTAAGAAGAACCTCGATTAAGATGGCACGGTGCTGAAGAACCTGATTCTGTGCTCGACATGGCCACTGTGATTTTCTACACACAGTTGTAAACGTTTAAGTCTTCTGAAGGATTGCCTCGATGGGGCTGGGTCTCTATACGTTGCGCGATATAAATCTGATGCTCGACCAAATATCTCTTTTTTTCTTCAGAAATATAAACTTATTGACGCAAAAGAATCAAGTACACAGAAATCTGACTGGCAGCGTTGATATAGAAAAAAAAGATTATTGAAATACAGAAGCACCTCGAGTAAGGTGTCACGGTGCTAAAGAACCTGATCCTGTGCTCGACATGTCTACCGCGATTTTCTACGCACAGTTGTAGACGTTTAACGTGACTCCGGTATACACTATATCCTTGATTCGATACGGTACCACGCGAGGCGATCCCCAACAATTCCTGCCACGCATATTGCAGTGGTAGCTCTACGTGCCAACGCATATTTTCCGGAGTCAACTTCCTTACATTCCGGCGGTTACATATTCCGTTACATAATACGTTTTGCGCCAGACGCTGAAATGCCTGCCTTGACGGCGTAGGTGGGTTCACCATACGTTGCACGATATAATTTCGATGCATTCGTGTTTTTTTTTTTCATCATTTTTCTAAAATGATATAATATAATATTAAGCGGAATATTCTACTCGTGGTTTCTCGATCAACTCCTACGCGGATGTAAAGAATACTGGTGTTAGAACTATTTTGCCAGTGAAAGACGAAAGCGATAATCCAGAAATTCAAAATTATTGACGCGAAAGAACCAAGTACACAGAAATCTGACTGGCAGCGTCGATATAGAACAAAAGAATCATTGAAATCCAGAAACACCTGGAATAAGGTGGCACGGTGCTAAAGAACCTGATCCTGTGCTCGACATGTCTACCGCGATTTTCTACGCACAGTTGTAGACGTTCAACGTGACTCCGGTATACACTGTATCAGTGATTTAATGCGGTACGACTCGAGGCGATCATATACGATTTACATGTCTACCGCGATTTTCTACGCACAGTTGTAGACGTTTAACGTGATTCCGGTATACACTATACCCTTGATTTTAAACAAAAGGTTGAAATATCAGAGTGTTCGATAAAAAGTCCATCTTCATAAGATTAGGACTACCTGTCCGATTTTGAAACATATTTCAAAGATGGACCGAAGCTACAGTACATATCCACAGGGTGAATGTCAGAAATGTTTATAGGATAAGCCAGAAATAATACTTGATAACAGTATCAGCAAAGCAACAAACCTAGTCGAGGTCAATATAAGTGGACATATGCCTAAACCGTGGCTCCGGTGGTTTGGATCCCACCTGACACCGTAGAGCCAGGAGAGGTGCAAACATTGAAAAACTAAAGATGTAAGAAGAGCCTCGACTGTAGGGAAAATAATGAACTAAATAAGGTCGAACCCCAATGGGAGTGCCTAGGAGAGCCCGAAACCAACCACTATTCCAGTTCGACATCCTCAAGTGTGACGTTGCTGAAGAACCTGATTATAATATGTGTCTAGATTTTGACCACCGAGATTCGATATTTCCACAACGTTTAAACTACTCGATGTATCGACTATAGTTTTCATTGTTCATTGAAAATAAAAACCTTATAAATGTTATGAATTATTATGAAGGGATTCAAAGGCATGACTCAGTTTGCTTGCGATAAACTCAACGCTACATTGCAGAGGTAATTCCGAACAGTCGGAGTATGTATCATTCATCAAATATCCATGTTTGAAATTAATAAATTAACGTTATTCTCTATTTTGTTGTCTCGCATATTGAAAGATAAATGAAATACGAGTTAAAACTACCAATATTTCAGTTTGACGTACTCAAGTGGCACGCTGCTAAAGAACCTGATTATAATATGTGTTTAGATTTCGACCACAGAGATTCGATACTTTTATAGCGTTTAAGCGACTCGATGTATCGACTATAGTTTTCATTATTCATTGAGAATCAAAACCTTATAATCGATAGGAATTATTAAGAAGTCATTCGAAGGCATGACTCAGTTTGCTTGTAATAAACTCAACGCTACATTGCAGAGGTAATTATGAACAGTCGGAGTATGTTTCATTCATCAAATATCTAGATTAACCAACTAATATTTAAGTTATTTTCCATAGATGTTCGATACTGTCACAACTTTAATCTAACTGAGTCTTCATCGTTTGTTGGAAAAAAAAAAAATGGAAAATTAAAAAAAATAATTAAAATAGTCGTGAATTATTCTTAAGTATTTTAAAAAAATCGATAATTGATTTTTTTATCAAAAGTACTCATTCTTATGGCTTTGAGTAGAAAGGGTGGCGCAGGGATCATATGCTTGGTGCTTCGCTTGAACCATTCTGTAATCTGCCTATCTAGTTGTTTTCGTATCTAGAGTCTGCTTCGGCGCAGATGTCCATCTTCGTATCCATTCTCGCTCCCACGTAGTGATAGTCTTTTCTCCGATTGTCTTTCTCCGTTTGCTGTGCAACTACGTCGATTCTCATCATTGATCTATTGTGCAATATTAAAAAAACGTTATTTTTCTTGAACATGTAAGTATCGTCTACTTACGGCAGAATTTTACAATTTGTCTAGATTTGCTTGGATTTTTGAAGAATATTTCATAGCATCGTACTCTGTGAGACCTCATAGTCGATTACCTCACTCCGATGACAGTTTCTCCTATTCTCACTCGTTGTTGTTGTCCAGGTAGCTGGACAGCAAATCATGCGCTGTTGCTCTGAATCCTGTAACCATATGTTGAACGTTTGGTATGGCCTATACGTCAATATGACGATTCATCCCATCTTCAGCGAAGTCAACCTGCGATGTGGAGCAAATCGTTCCTCAAATACGAGTCCTGGAAAACAGTATAATTAATATTCTAATTTATTGACTGTTATCATCAACGAACATTATCTCAAGGAATAAAACCATTTCATTGCTATGTTATTCAAAAGTATCTGTTATGTAGACTTTTACCTGATGATAGCTGTAGATCGGTAGATCTTGCAGAGTTTTGTTGCCGGCACATTATGCGGATCGCATAACTCAAGACTTCATTATTCGACGACGCGTAAAGAAAAAAAAGCGTCGCCTGCATCTTTTATCGATCCTCCATCTTGACAATCGTCGTGATCGGATTCGCAGTGGACGCGGAATAGGATTTTCGACACAATAAAAAATATTGCGTGGAAATGATTAATTATGCGCTCAAAGTTGAGAATTTGCTCTAAATCTGAGTTAGAGATTATCCGGCATCCGTTCACTTCACGTTTAAAAACGAATTCAATTTTCGAATTCCAAACTTTGCTCACTTTATCACCACGCGCACATTTTCAGCCTCTCCGTTCTTCGTCTTCTTCTTCTTCTTCTGTTCTTTGTTTGACTACCGGCACAGCTTCTCCTTCATGCCGGATATCACGTGATTCGACCATGTTGTCAAATCATCTGTGACTGCGGGCCGACTCACGTGGTACCAGGATGAAATGTAAAATTTTCACTTGGCGACATCTCACGGGCGTTATGAGAACTAACATCGCGACAATTAGCACATCACCGTAGATTAGATGCCGTTTATTCATCGTTGTCGACAACAAAGATGTTTTTGCATGGTTGTGTTCGAAATTCCATACAGAATCCGTCTTATGACGCCGATTTTGCATTTTTGGTGCTCGAACGAAGTCACGTTGAACGTTTATCCGACCGTACATTCAGTAAATCGTTCATCACACGATCAACCGTTTATTTCTCTCTCCAAAAGCTGTAATTGTTAACGATCTAGGTGTGTGAATGTTACAATATAAACATCCCAATATCTATTGTTGGAAAGATGAAACCAATATTGATTTTGGTGTATTCACCATTTGTGAAATATTTTATTATTTTTCACGCTATGTTTGCGATCGGTTTCATCTCCTTCGGACTAGTAGTTTCATTATATCTTCGTCCGAAGCAGTGAATATTTATAAAAAACACAGAAAAATCAACCTGAATTTTGGGTTCATCTCCACCATGACACGAATGCCAAACTCTGTCTCGTTGCTTCAAACTAAGACGACCTAGAAAATTCACCTCAATATTGGTTATTACTACGTGTCGCTCAATATCATGAAAAAGCTTTCGGTCCAAGCAGGGGACAAACGTTCTTATTCGGTTTGTAGTTGGTAATTAAAATTATAGCCAAAAGGAGTACCGCCCATCCTCAGATGATACTCTATTCAACAGCCACATATTTTAGAAGTCTTCAAAAGATTATAAATTTCATCATAATATCTTCGAGTTTCTCTGTGTCATTCGAATCATCTGTCAAATCGTACCAAGCGACTCTGAACCTCACTTATCTGACATTTCGACGGCCGTTAGGCGACGCGGATCTAACTTCACGCGGCATGGTTCTATTCCATCGTTCGGATTTTGAAGCTGATTAATTGTTAAAATACCAATTTTCAACATTTTTTTTCTCCACGACATCGGGATCGAAATGAATTTTAAACTGGTCCTCTGTATTCAGAATTAAATAATCTTCATTTTAAAAAAATAAAAATTAACTTTCGTTTTTTTTTCGAATCAACCATTTTAATACCGCAAAAACCATAATTCTCACATTAACACCGTATTTTTTTTCAGATCGGGCATCCAATACCATTGAAAAATCAAAAAAAAAAATTCCCGATATCACCCCGGAAACCCCTTCAAAAAGTGGTGTCCACCTTATAATTGTCACGCTGTATATATTGTAATATTGTAATATATTTCTGTTGTAATTATATACCACAGGGTATAAAATTAAATGAATAACTTCGAAACGTAAAATGTAACTATATTTATTCAAAAAATGACGAAAATTTATCGAATATCAATCGTTTAATCAATGTTGATTAGGTGATTCAGATTCGATTACAATAGTTAATAATTTAAGGAATTCAATGGAGTTGAGAAGCGTAAAGTGAACCATAGGGTGACTTGACTCAAATTCGGATTATTGCGCAGAGCAGCAACATCTTCCTGTATTTTTCGGGATCTAATAACAAATATAATTATAGTTTCGTGCGTTTCAATCAGCCACGTATGCTGGCCAAAATAGCCAGATATTCATGTGCTAATAACATGCTTTTGCCATAATTTTTTATGAATAAAAAGTAAACTCAATGAAAAACCTCATTCCATACTATATTTTCAATTACATCTGAATTTGTTGAAGCATTTTCGATAAATAGTTTATCCCTATTTTTGCATCTTGATAGAGCTACGTATAATTGACCGTGACTAAATAGATCTCTACAAAAATAAATTCCAATTTTGTCAAAGCTTTGTCCCTGAGATTTGGTTATCGTCATTGCGAAGGCTAATATAATTGGAAATTGCCTACGGTATAGTATAAATGGTAAAGAAGAATGTTCCCCTGTATCCATAAGAATTCTTGGAATGAATATTACGTGTCCAGTTTTCGATCCTGTAATTATTTCAACTTCTATATTAAATTTGAATAATTTTAGAATTTTCAACCGAGTTCCGTTACACAACCCATCATTTATACTTAAATTCCTAATTAGCATTACGATGGCACCTATTTTTAAAATCAATTTATGCACGGAAAGTCCCGGAAATTTTAAAGAATTCAAATATTCAGTAGGATAATTTAATTGAACATCTTGGTCGGTATTGTCTATTCCTTTATATTTCGCGTAATCGATACTATAATATGTTCTTTCTTCTTTATTAATTTTCCTCAATACCCTATCGTTTAATTTGTATATGTCTTCATTGTGACATGCCAAAATGGCACAATTCGACAAATTTTCTGACTCGTTATTAATCGAACCATACACTTCTTCACAAATATCGTTAGACTTCCATTCTGGTGGTATAATGAACGATTTAATTTTTCCTTCTATTTTTAACAGAAATGATGCAAAATCAATGTCATTTGCTCTCATATTAGTTTTTAATTTTAATATTTCAAAATTCTCCCATAGGTGAGAACATTTTATTGTTTCCTGAATTGTGTTAAATTTGGAACCGTTTTTTATGACCGGAAGGATTTGACGAAAATCTCCTCCCAAAATGACTAATTTACCTGCGAATGGAAGATTTTCGAGATCACAACAATCTCTTAGGGTTTTGTCAATAATTTTTAAAGCTTTTTTGGGAATCATAGAAGCCTCATCCCATATTATAACATCGCATTCCCGTAATTTTTTCTTATCGGAATCTAACTTCAAAAATGATGACTCGATGCTTGATAAATCTGAAGGTAACCGAAAAGTTCTATGACTCGTCATACCTCCGGGTAATAAAATTGATGCTATGCCTGTCCATGCCATAGATATAATTTTCTTTCCTTTACTTATAAAGTAATGTATTAATGTTTTATATAAATAAGTTTTTCCTGTACCACCCGGACCGTCAATAAATATAGTTCGTTTCTTATGTTCATCGGTTATGTAGTTGAAAATTACCATTTGTTCAGCATTAAACGTTTTTATCGATGTCTCATACCATTCTTTATTGATTGATAGTATAGTCTTGTCATCTTTTAAATTTTGATTTATTGATATTTTCTCTGGTTCAGGAAGTCCAAATTCAGAGCAATTTAATCCTTCCAAATTTAAAATATCATTAATTTCTGTTAAAGCTTTGTATTCCGCGTTATGCTTTAAACCTTCGCAGAAATATGGTTTAAACTTTTGCCGAATTTGATTGGAAAAACATGTTTCATCCGAAATGATAAACCACGCGAAAAATTTTCGTAATTGCTTTGGCATCATAACGTCACATACTTCTTCGAAAATATTCTTGTCTGTCTCAATTAATCCCATCGCTATTGCAGTTTCTTTATAAGTTAAATAGTTGATTCCTTCATAACTGTTTAGATCATTAAAATTCAATGCTCCTGTTACACGATGTAGTATTAATTTTAAATGAAAACGTTCTGTATCTTTTGAACTTACGTTATCCATGCGTCCGATAATTTTCGAAAAAGTTTTTCGCTTTACCCAAGTTTTCGTAACCGGATCGAAGAGGTAATTTTTAGGTATGTTTACATATGAACTTTTTCTTGAATTTTCGTCTTTATTATTCAATTTAAACCAAGCGGTCAAGGTCGTTTCCTGGTTCTGTAGTGCTTTCTCTTCTTTGTGTTCTTCATAAATAATTTTTTGTTGATTTTCTGTGTGAACTGCCAAACGGAATATACTGTGTGATCTTCCTGAAAGCGGTAGTTCTTCAATGCGCCAGGCAGCTTCCATAGGGCTTAAATAACGACTATCCATGTATACCGTAATTTCATCATAAATTTCGTTTTCGTTAGTTTGTTCATCTTTGTCTGTGAATTTTTTTAATTTTACGTATGCCCGATCATGTCCTTTGTGTAAATATTTATAAATATATTTAATGCTCATAATCGAAGCACAGCATTCGACATTCAAGTGACAATTATATTTTTCGAGTAAAACCGGATTGTAAGGCACTACCATAGAATTATTAACCTTGACTGTCTCACCTCCAATTTTTCGATTATATATATGACCTGCATTACAGTTATCGATACGTTTATATTTCGGAAAACCATTTTTGTCAAATGTAGTTTGATTACAAAAAGCTTTAGGAAAATTTTTGGGACAGAAATTTTTTTTTACGTCATAACACAGCGAATATTCTGTGTGTGGACCATGTAACATGTGTTTGATCACCAACTCTTGTGAATGTGTGTTATCCGTAGGAATCTCGGCTCTAATACATTTATCTATCATATTTGGGTTCAACAATTTATTTTTATGATTCAAGGTGAATAATAAATGAGCATGGGGAAGCCCGCGTTTTTGAAATTCTATAGTGTAAACATATCCCAATACGTTGCCAAAAATTTTGCGACTCATTATATCAGATATTATACAACGTAATTTGGAATGAAAAAGGCGTACAGTTATATTCGGAACATCGTTACATGTGGTTCCAACAGGAAATTCTTTCAATATTCGTTTCATTTCTGGCCAATTTGGATTAGTCGTTATGGTTAGAAATAAATCTGGTCTACCAACTGCCCTTGAAATAGCCATTGCATCCTGATATAGTTGATGCATGTGGCGAGGACTTCCAATATATGTTGTTGGTAACACAAACATATTGCCTAACCTTTCCCTGTTTTCCAAATTATTTGAGTCGTTCATTGCACTTCGAGCTACGTGGTCAATCAAACCCTGATAACATTCAATTCTTAATTGTTTTTGATTATATCTAATGTAATTTAATCTATTACTTTCTATGATAATATAAGCTTGTATTACGTATTGTTGAGTTAATCTCCCAGAATACAATATAGGATTGAATTTACCTCTTGGTCTATATGCTAAACGGTATAAGTAATATTGAAGAGCTGACAGTCTTTTTTCACTATTAGGATTTTGTGCAAATGAACAACTCCATCCTAAATCACCCGAAGGAAACATAATGGGAAAAGTCATGGGGTCAACGTGAAACGATAATTTATTTAGAAATGTATAACTATCAACCTCTGGGGGGAGATTCTTCGGATATACACATAAGTCGTAAGCCGATGGTATTTGACCATCTTTCGATACGATTAAAGCTGCACATTCAGCAGTGGAAGGAATGTTGTATCTATTATCATCCAGACTAATGTTTCGAACAAAATATAAATAATATTCTGATAATGAGTGTGTTTTAGTGAGTTCGTATAAATGTTTGTATTTTTTGGCATATGGGTTAGTGTCATTCAATATTTTTTGTATCATTTCAATGTGTGATTCAACTAAATTCTTGTTTTCTTCAATCCTTTTTTGTATTGCGTCACAATCATCGTAAATGTAAATCTGTCCATGATCGGGAATTTCATTTGTTTTAGCAATAAGACTATTAGGAGTACTGTGACGAACTTGACCTTAAATTTTCAAATTATATATTCCTTTTTTAAATTCATTCATGACGTTTGCATTAAAACTTGCAAAAGAAAAGCGGTTATTATAATATCGTATTAATTCCCGAAATTTTTTGTCGTTAAATAACATATCTCTCAAGATTTTATCATAATCACTAAATGGTGGTAGCTTTATTTTTCCGTAGTGGCAGCAACTTTTTTTTGAAAATTCTATCGACCAAAAAACAGCCGAGCAGTATGGGCATATGTAATTCATATCTCCAAAATCTATATAGTTATCGGTGATCACTGAGTTTTCATGTATATGATATAATTTAGCCGCTTGAATAGGTCTTCTTTTATTTATACGACATTCGTTCATATTAGAGACTTTACTTTTTTCTCTTTTATGATGTAATCGTTTTTCATTCATACCCGCAATTTTATCTTTTATTCGTTTTTTACCTAATCGTTCCTTATCCACAGCTTCAACTTTATCTTTTATTCGTTTTTTACCTAATCGTTCCTTATCCATAGCTTCAACTTTATCTTTTATTCGTTTTTTACCTAATCGTTCCTTATCCATAGCTTCAACTTTATCTTTCGTTCGCTTTTTTCGTAGGCGGTCTTCATCCATCACTTCAACGTTATCCTTCTTTCTCTTTTTCTCCAAGCAGTCTTCATCCATAGTTGCAATTGTATCTTTCGCTCGCTTTTTTTGTAAACGGTCTTCATCCATAGCTTGTACTTCATCCTTCGTCCTTTTTTTCTTTAACCGGTCTTCATCCATAGTTGCAATTGTATCTTTCATTCGCTTTCTTTGTAAACGTTCTTCATTTATAGCTTGTACTTTATCCTTCGTCCTTTTTTTCTTTAATCGGTATTCATCCATAGTTACAATTGTATCTTTCGTTCGCTTCTTCTGTAAACGGTCTTCATCCATAGCTTGTACTTTATCCTTCGTCCTTTTTTTAATTAATCGATTTTGATTCATGTTCATTATTCTATCTGTATTTCTCTTCTTTATTATTGCGGATTCTGTTAGATTTTTGACTTGTCTTTTCTCATTAATTCTTGTTTTATTGTTCTTGTAATATAACCTATTACGGTTATTTTTTAAAAAATTGTAATTTACACATTCTATAATATCATAATGACCTTTGTCGATTTGTCCAGAAAGGCGAAGAACTAACTTGTTTGTATCACTGATTTGTCCATAAACTGCAGGAACGTCATAACCATCTCTATATATCGAAACATAAATATTATGAATACTAACAAAAGATTGTATTTCGACTTCTCCACCGTATACACTATTAGTAGACATATGTATTTTATACGAATCTTTATTTGAAATTTTCAAACCGTATGATTCATCGCCGATTATAAAATCCTCATACAACAACCATTTGTTCACTATATCCGAAACTATTTCTAATCTGACTTCTCTATGTTTTTCTTGATCGTTATGTATACAATACGAAAAACACCGAAGTAAGCAATTACCGTCACCAACTATTGGTATTGTAACCGGACGGCTTGAAATCATTTTCTTTTTACTTGTATTTCTTTGGTTATTATAAAGAATCACAAAATTGATACCTATTTCGTATTTCAATATGATGTTATTGAACGATATCCTTTTTGTTAGCTCCAAATGCTATATCCTGCCCCGGTTCCGATCTTATGCAATTCTTTAAACCTCGCTTACTGTTATTAGCAGTTTTGAAAGGGACCTTAGAACTTCGTAAAAAATGTATTGGTCTATCACTTTTATACCTGTATACCTATATATACGTATACATGCGTTCAGCATTCATATCATAGCGCAAAGCAGCCGTATATCATGGCGCAAAGCAGCCGTATATCATAGCGCAAAGCAGCCGTATATTATAGCGGAATGCAGCCGTATACTATTGCGCAACACAGTATTTTTTCCTATAGTTTCTTTGATTTTTTTAAAATCGTATTTACTATTTTGTGTGGTCTATTTGACTTTAATTTACTTAACTTTCGATCCTGTTGTTCAGAGTTATATTGAGTTTTTCTTTTTACAACCCACAGCGGCAACTTGGACCAAATTCCATCAAATCATGCGACCAAATTCCACCGAATTTGTTTACGGTTCGGCAAGATTCTATTCTTTATCGTCTGTATTAAATATGAATCTTTTGCACTGCAAATTTCAATTTGAATCAATTTAAATTCAAGCTATTTGGTTACAAATGACGTTTCATCGCATTGACGTCAGTAATTTGTAACTACATTTCGTTTGTTCGCAATGAATACATGTACAATAAAATTGAACTTTTCGAATATCTCATTTCTCCAATTCAAACAGGTGATTCTGCACACAGGGACGCTTGAAATTGTGAATCGTTGTTCTTGAAAAGGAACAGTGACCTTTGAGAATTGTGACGCTTGCACAATGTAAAGTTTTCGGCGGTGTAATAAGTATATTGAATCTGGGGGGAATCTGTGAGCATAGTGCGGACCCAGAAAATGTATGAGTATACTTTATACTATAAAAAGACGTCGCCGCCGTGTCAATATCACAGGGAATCATGAGCAATGATGGGTGAGAACTGTGACCCTATGGGGGTAACTCGAACGGCCGTGGATACCGAGCATACTTGGGGTTGTTCGAAGATGCCCGAGGATACCCGAGGAGAAGGAGTTAGCCGAGGATACCCGGGGGGGGGGGGGGGGGGCTAAGAGCCAAAGGAGGCCCATAAAGCCGAGCGGAACTGAGAAGGCCCACAAGGTCGAGCGGACCAGAGGAGGCCCTGGAAGGGCCGAAGGGGGCCCGAAAGGCCGAGCGGAACTGAGGAGGCCCTGGAAGGGTCGAAGGGAGCCCAAAAGACCAAGCGGAGCTGAGGTCATGGAATCCGACACGGCGGCGACCTTTGACCTTTGACCTTTGACCTTGAAAATCTATGGGGAAAACAAAAGAATTCTGGGAAAAACCCATGGGGATTACCCATAATTCCCTAGAAAATCTATGGGGAAAACAAAAGAATTCTGGGAAAAACCCATGGGGATTACCCATAATTCCCTAGAATACTGAAAATCTATGGGGAAAACAAAAGAATTCTGGGAAAATCCCATGGGGATCACCCATGATTCCCTAGACTGACACGGCAGCGGGGGCGGCAGCAGGGGGGGGTGGGAGTGGAGTCGAGGAGGCCATGGAACGTCCGACACGGCGGCGACTGAATTATATAATATAGAAGGATATATATATAAATTAGGGCGGACGTTAAATTCCATCTTGAGGAGTGAAGCCCCACAGTTTGAAGGAAAAAATAAAATAATGATTTTGGTCCCAAAACGAAGTTTCTGAGATGAAGTTTACACGTGCCGGTAAGGCCTCAAAGTTTCCCATTTAAAACACATGCACTTTTACGGATCTCAATTCAAAAATTCACTGTGAGGCTAATGTTATTCCGAAAAATCCTAAACTACGTCATGGTATCGGGTATGTGTACTAGTACATGAAAAAGAATAGAGGATATCGTACCATCCAATCTGATCATGATTTCACTCCAAACCGACTCCAAATTGAAATTCTCTTTATCGATTTTACGGCCTAAAATTCTAATTTTCAGTAAATATCCTGCGAATCAAAATTCGATGATGATTTGAATATCATTCCTAATTCAAAATTTCTCTAGGAATTCAGGGGAACCAATAAAAAAACTCTACTCTCTCTATCGAATAAAGTCACTGTTTTTTTACGATAAATATTCATGAGTGAGAAATACGTCGAAAAATTCAATTTTCCCCATTTTGTTTTCGATAAAAATCGATATATTTCAGAAAATATTGAGAGTAGAGTTTTTTTCATTGGTTCCCCTGAACTCCTCGAGAAATTTTACGTTAGAAATGATATTCAAATCATCAAATTTTCATTTGAAATATCCTGTTGAGTGTCAATTTGAGAACACTGGTGTACTTATACTTTTATACTTGAAATTGAAAACTCTTTTCATTTTCCAAATAAAAAATACACCATTCCATTTAAAAAACCAAAGGTGACCTTCGTATCTCCTTGGCGCCTCCACTTAATAAAAATTCGAACGCGCTATGTTCTGTCCCCTTCAAAACCCTACAGTTCTTGTCTGAAACTTTTTTTAACATTTTGCTTTGTTTTCGAGAAAATCGCCCGGGTCACTTTAGATGCCGTATCCTGTATATATATTCCCTACATAAAATTTCCGATAAGATTTCATCCGGTTTTCCCAATTTGCGGATAGGATTCTTTACGCTATGTATGTGCATTTGTCTGAATCGTATTCGCACAAAAAAAGTCTATGTGGGTTACATACGGGTGGTTCCGGAGTTGTACCCGGATGAGTAATTGACTACACCGGCGTATAATTGTTTGTATCCGCACTCTTACCGTCTGACACGAAACTTATACGTACGTGTCCGTTTTTATTCCGGCACCCATTCTCGCCATTTCCGTGATGTATCCGTCCTCATCCGCACTCCATCCGTATTCCAAACGTCGAACGGAACTTACACGTACGTATCTGTTTTCATTCCGGCACCAATTAAAGCGATTCCCATAATGTATCCGCTCCTCTCCGCACTCCATCCGTATTCCAAACGCCGAACGGAACTCACACGCACGTATCCGTTTTTATTCCGGCATCGATTAACGCGATTCCTGTAATTTATCCGTCCTCATCCGCACTTCATCCGTATTCGAAACACCGAATGAAACTTATACGTACGTATCCGTTTTCATTCCGGCACCGATCAACGCGATTCCTGTAATTTATCCGTCCTCATCCGCACTTCATCCGTATTCGAAACACCGAATGAAACTTATACGTACGTGTTCGTTTTTATTCCCGCACCGATTCTCGCCATTCCCGTGATGTATCCGTCCTCATCCGCTCTTCATCCGTATTCCAAACACCGAATGAAACTTATACGTACGTATCCGTTTTTATTCCGGCACCGATCAACGCGATTCCTGTAATTTATCCGTCCTCATCCGCACTTAATCCGTATTCGAAACACCGAATGAAACTTATACGTACGTGTTCGTTTTTATTCCCGCACCGATTCTCGCCATTCCCGTGATGTATCCGTCCTCATCCGCTCTTCATCCGTATTCCAAACACCGAATGAAACTAATACGTACGTATCCGTTTTTATTCCGGCACCGATCAACGCGACTCCTGTAATTTATCCGTCCTCATCCGCACTTCATCCGTATTTCAAACACCGAATGAAACTTATACGTACGTGTCCGTTTTTATTCCGGCACCGATTATCGCCATTCCCGTAATGGATCCGTCCTCATCCGCACTCCATCCGTATTCCAAACGCCGAACGAAACTTAGACGTACGTGTACGTTCTTATTTCGGCACTGACTATCCCGAATCCCGTGATCCATTCGCCGCGAAGCGGTCCGTATCAGGACGGCAATTGAACAGGTCCGGAGTCCAGAATAAAATTATACATCACATCTCCACTTTCAGGCCGGCGTCCCATGGTCCGGAATAAATACGGACGGAACGCTCGGTAGCCAATCGTCAATGACGGATCCAACAGAAAATCGTTAGCCATTGGCTACCGGCCGTTCCGTCCGTATTTATTCCGGACTATGCGACGCCGGCCTTAAGCTTCCGCGTTCGTAACGAAAATTTGAAGAAGTAATAATAGTACTAAGGAGAAAGAATTGGGGAGGTATGAGGAAAATATCGTTCAATGAAAACTGTTCGGAGGCACGGTGATATTTTGAATTGTGGTTTTTGTGCTCAACGGTACAGGAAAATACGGGTGGTTCAACACAGGCTATTAAAAAGAAATACACTTAAACGTATATCGAAATGTAATACAAAATATCCTTCATTCAGTAAATCCATTATGCTCTACAAGTTTTTAACGTTAACCATTTCAACAAATTAAAGAAGATAATACACAAAAATATCGACAATACAAGAATAATTTCCCTACAAAATAACCGTCGCCGTAGAGGTATAGGTCTGTACGTGGGTGAGAAAGATATAAGCCATATTACACGCCTTATACTTAGCAATACTATGATATTCCATTATATCCTATTCTAGTTTATTCTATTCTGTACTATGTATTTGAAGTACGACTGCCTGAAGGGTAGTGTTTCCGCGAGAGACGAGAAAAACGAGACGAGACGAGAATGAAGAGTCGAGAGACGAGACGAGAGAGCGATTTTCTCCCGGCCGTCCAAGTCGAGACGAGACGAGAAAGACACGGCGAGAGTGTCGAGAGTCTCGGCGCTTGAGGCCAGATATGACTGGATGGACATAATACAGCTTGGGGACGTTTGGCGCAGCCATAGCTGATGGTTAAAAATAAATAAAAACATGCTTGGGTAGACATTTTAAAATCTCAATTGCTTCCATCCCTTTCTCTTTTATTCTATTTGATTTCTACGTTTGATTGTTTGTTGCGTTCTGTTTACTGTCTCGAAGTATACCAGAATTGTGATTCATATTTCGAGCCGCATTCAACTAATTGCAGTATAACAGGTACATGCGGTACAATCGAAGATATAAAGCACCAAAATAAAAAATAAATCGATATTAAGATTTTATGCCGACATTTTCCATCACGGTCAGTCGAGAAAATTCGAGACGGGAGACCAATTTTTTCTCGATATTCGAGACGAGACGGTATGATCTCTCGTCTCGACAATGTCAAAACAAGACGAGATAAGAGAAATTCTCGTCTCGTCTCGTCTCGCGGCAACACTACTAAAGGGGATTATGAACCCGGCATTCTAGTAATTTTTGCGCATT
The DNA here is from genome assembly GCA_963992785.1 of Tenthredo livida. Lineage (NCBI taxonomy): Eukaryota > Metazoa > Arthropoda > Insecta > Hymenoptera > Tenthredinidae > Tenthredo > Tenthredo livida. Next base: position 13,225,998 of record OZ023072.1, on the reverse strand, counting down.
GGATTCTGTCCGTATGAAGTTGGCACCGTACAGCTTCTGTCTCCTTCTATCCTTCATGATTACATAGAACCGAAAGGAGACAGAAAACTGTGGGGTCAATTTTATACGGACAGAATCCAATACGCATTGTACTAACAGTCGTGACAATGGGGCCGTATAGGTTCGAAGAAATCTTCCAGATTTGCCTATATGGGTTTTTCAATCCGGATAGTGTCCGCATTTTTACGAACCGAGGGGCCATTCACTCGAGGAACCAGTCAGGGATCCTGGGGGATCGCTGGAGATCTGGGATAGCTATTTTATTCGCTTATCGATCATCGTCGAAACAAAAAAATAGATTACAAAAATGATAGCGTAGACGGCTGAATCCCAGTCCACGTGCGTCAATTATTATCCGTAATGTTACGTGATGGAGAATGACTTTCAATGACTAAGTAACAGACGTGTTTTATTGGATCTCTATGGTGTTTGGCATCCTCGAAATATACGTTTCCTCATCGACCTTGATTCGTACACATTTGTCGCCTAATTTCTTAACGCGTATGAGTTTATTTCCGTCGTCCCTCACTACTCTTACCAAATGGTGTACCGCAACATCTCCGATTTCCGGGCGTTCTTCACAATGTTCGGGCTCGCAACGTACCATCACTTTTTCGACATTGAAGTACACAACTTCGGCAATCGCCGTGTTACGATATTTTATCAAATACAGAACTTGTACAAATTTGCCTGTTTTCGTACGGAAAACGGTGTCGTCGCTTTTTAACGTAATTTTATCGTACGCCGCACTGTGAATCAGCATGCCTGACGAAATACAACGCTTGAACGCCCTAATTTCATGCTGTGGTACATTACGAAATTCAGGAGCTGCACCAGTGTACGCAACACCGTTTCCTATAAACACGACGGACCCAATTCTATCGTACGATGCGACTTCCGTTCTTCTGAACAACGATCGGTGAAAAGCTAAGCAAGCAGGAGATGCGTCCGCTTCCTCTGACAAACTGCGGAATACATTACGCTGCATTGTTTTTTTAGTGATCTGTTCACCGACACTACGCGCCCCTTGGACACATTGTTTCAAATCATGTATGGTACTTTCGAACGGGAAAGCGGAAGTCGCCCACAGTGGGCCGCAACACCTGACGCTGTCTACAGCATGCCGTATAGTATGAACATTAAACGTAACGTATCTTGCACCATACAGCACTTCAAATATTATCACAAATTTGTACAAATAATTCTGTGCCCTTTTTAAATCCGTATCGCTGATACTTGTTTGAAGAAGCGTAAAGATACCGTTTACATATAGAGCTAAATGTTGCAAGGCGTAATTATCCAAGATTCCTGTCAAGCATGGAATCGCATAAAACAGCAACCAGCTACGCCATTCGGAGGTTTTCCACTTGCACCTTTCCGTTTTCATAGGTCGCACAAGTCTGTGTACCTCATGCGGGGGAGTCATTCGCATGAGTCGTTCGTTTACGACGTCCATTTGCGCCTTAGTAAGTCTGATGGGACAGTTGGAATCGCAAAACATGTTAATCATTTGCAGTGCAGCACCGAATAAATCCGCGTGCAGGTAATCTCGTGAAAAGCCCCAGACCATGTCCCATGATTCCAACAACGTTAAAACGGAATTCCCTCGAACACCGCGCACGGTACACTTTTTAGTTTTTCCCCTAGTGTGGTGATTCTTTCTTACGGCTGTTCGAACGTCAGCTACGTGATCGCGATGCGTTCGATTCATCGCATCGGGTTCCTCCATCAGGAAACGCATGCAACCGTTGATGTGCTCTCCCTTCGAGTAACACCATGAGCAACCGAAGTATCCATTAAACTGCAATCTACTTTGCAGCAGTGGTCTTGCAACGCTGTCGACTGCGCATAACAATGACTTTACGACAAAGTGACCTGTTTTTCCACCGACTCGCGCCAGTAACCCTACCGTACCTAATCTCTGTAACGCTTTCACGAACGGTCTCATGTACGTGTTCATCAGATCTGGAGACGGCTCTTTTCGGACAATACACATACCGGCCAACAACGGGTACCGAAATCTAATGCGTGGAGATAGCTCGTTGATTATTAGAAGGACTGGCCAAAACGCACGTTTGGAACTATTGAACAGAGGTGCACCGTCTGTATTGAAAGCGCACGTGGGAAGTCGCGAGTCGCGTGGTGTTTCGGAAAGTAGTTTCTTGTAAAGGCTACCGTCGTATACGTCGCATATGTAATCATGAGGACGCGCCACGTCGGGATCCAAAGTTGCTAAATTCTGTGCAAGATCTTCGTTAACTACCTTCAAATTCAGCAAGGACTTTATTTGATATTCCAGGTCGAGCGACACGAAAGAATTTGGTGCATCAATGGTCAACTCATCACGTTTCGAGCATTTGTGACAGATCGTTGTATGATTTTTGAAACGCCCCTTAGACACAGGCATCTCCAATAGTTCACAGCACAGCTCATAATAGAAATGATGCAGGGTTGCCTCGTCGGGCGGATCAAATATTTTACACAAGTAATAATCAGTTATATCCCAATTAGTGAACCGAGGGCCCGCAAATAATTTTCTTCAACAGCGGAGGGAAACCAGCAAGTTTCCATCCGCAAATGAGGATGGAAACCAGTCGATTGCCGGTCCTCGTTTGCGGATGGAAACTCGCTGATTCCGCTCCGCTGTTGAAGAAAATAGTATGTTCACCTCGGAGAAACCAGTCATTGGCGCCTCGTATGAAGTTGAGAACACCTCGGCTGCGCCTCGGCGCTCACCTTCATACTCGGCGCGCAATCGACTGTTTTCTCGCTCGGTAAACAATATACTATTATAGCGTCAATCAGGGCACGCCTAGCTGGTCCGTTCATCGAGAATGTACTGCACAATTTAAGTACAACCAAAACGACTTGGCTGCACGTCATATTAGATTCAGGAAACATTACGGTATCGCCTGCAACGGTGCGGAGATACTCTCGGACCTTGTCCGCTGTGTGATTATCACGATCGAAGTCGGCTCGTATCGGCGACGACGCGCCATCATCCGTAGGTGACGATGATGACTGATCCATCGATGGTGAATCCTCAACACCGGAACCAACATTGTCGTCCTGCTCAGACTCAGATGAAGAGCCACTTGCTGTAGGATTATTGCAATCCAATACTTCGTCACTATTTGACGTAACTGTCGCAGAGTCATCGTTGGGCGGATACAGCTGCTGCATTGCTACACGTTGGCACTCGTCGGCCTGCACGGACGCATCGGTTCTATCAGGCGTATCTGAGACGAACGAATGAATAATACTCATAAAAGAAGTAGCGTCCTACACATGTTATACTTCGACCACCGCAATTACGGGAACGGTTATACAGTCACATCCGCCACATATACAGGGTGATATTCCAGAGACGTCACAGTACTGCAAGTCTCGAACCGTCAGGCAGCTGATAAATATGCGCAAAAAATTATCAGGTTCGCCGCTCGACTATTAGGTAGGTATAGTAAAGTCGAAATTCGATCCACCCGATCGTAGCCACCGATCGTGTATGATAGCATTTTCGACTGGGCTACACCGAGCTACACTGGTGTAGTGTAGCTATCTTCATCCTCTTTCTTTTCTATGAGGAAGAGAGAGACAAAGATGGCTACACTACACCAGTGTAGCTCGGTGTAGCCCCAGTCGAAAATGCTATGAGAAATAAAAGGAAAGAAAAATCCACGGCTACGATCTGTACATACGATCGCGTTGATCAAATTTTTACTATACTATATAGCTACCTAATAGTCGAGCGGCAAACCTGATAACCCTGCATAAAATTTCCGATAGAACGATAGAATCCGGGTACAAAAACCGTATATGGTATACGGTTTTTATGGGATCCGGATACAAAAACCGTATACCATAAACGGGTTTTGTACCCGGATTCTGTCGTTCTATCGGAAATTTTATGCAGGGACTTTCGTGCACTTATTTATCAGCCAACTGACGGTCCGAGACTTGCAGTACTGTGACGTCTCTGGAATATGACCGTGTATATCAGGTATGCAATATATGATTCCTGTAACATAATCTAACTCTCACCGGAATCAGACGAATGCACGTAATCAGTGTACTCTCGTACTCGCGGAATGAGGCCGGAACCGGATGGTTCCTGCAGCTGCGCAGCCGCCCCGTCATCTTCCTGCAGCCTTATCCGTTTGCGATCCTCATCTGCAGGTGAGATGGCACCGTATAATTGCCTGCGTTCTGTAGCAGAAATCGTATCCGAAATTTGAGTCACGTACGTGATTGTAAGCGTTCATTGCACGTATGCCTCCCTGGATACGCGTATCCGACTTATTGCACTCACCTTCGGCAAGCTTGCGTTGAAGAGCTTTATGTTTACGTCGTATCGTATCCCTAGTAGAAATTTCGTGTGAATTTCCCCGATAATACAGAGGCCCTAGCCGGGATAACTCTCGGAATTCCGAATCAGGGAAGCATACCTAGTCCCCGGCTAGGCATGAGCTAAACTGTTACTGCTTGTCTGCGCCACTAGCGGGACTAGCGTGGGCCGAAAATGGCTTCCTCGTGTTCGCCTATATTAGGCACACCTTGAGTACACCTATACAAATATGCGTAGTCCCTGACTAGGACCTCGCTAGTGTTCCTTTTGAGGTTATACTTTGCCCGCAAGGGCGATAAGTCTTTAAAGAATTGATTGACTGATTGATTGAGGTTATACTTGAGTTAAACTCTGCTTCAAAAGTGAACTATAGCAGCAGTGCAATTATGTCGTGTCCACTATTAGTGTTGTTCATATTTCATCAGTGTTTCAAACATTTTATTAGTGTTGTTCATATTTTATGAGTGTTGCATAAATTTCAAAAAAACAAGATGAATCGCAAAAGACTTCGTTCACAGGCACGCGCCAGACAACAAAAGTTCCGAACTTTGAAAAAATTTGCAAAGGAATTAATTGTATCAAGAAATAGGTCTGCAGAACATAGTGACAATGAGAGTAAGTATACTCTCTAAATGCATAGGAATTATATTTTCTATAATCGATAATTCCAATAACTTAATTTTTGCAAAATTTGCTAATACATAATCTGTATAATATTTTATATTGAATGTTCCATAGACAGAATTACTAAATTTTCAATTACTCCAAAAGTCGATCAATTTTTCATGAATTTCATCGCATTATTCGATGAAGAAAAACCTTCAGCCTTCATACATACATGCACTACAGTCCTATTTTCCAATGCAGCTGATTCGAGTGAAGGATCTATAAGTGCTGACCAAGAATCTTGCTCCACACAAGAACCATTGAACGATGTCGACCCAACTGATTTTAATGAAAGTTCAGAAGATATCGAGGTGAATGAAGAAGAAAGAAATCGTACGATGAGTGATAATGAAACAAGTCTTAGTACTGAAGACGATTCATCGGACAACGAGAATCTTTCGGATCCTAATGAGAACGAAGGTAATGAAGTCGAAGAATTTGATGAAACTTGGGAACTGCAGAAGTGGGCGACGGAATCGAAACTTCCACACATCCATCTTGATAAACTCTTGCATATTTTGAGGCAAAGGTTACTCCCGAACTTACCTTCCTCTTCATCTACCTTTTTGCAAACATCATCTGCAAAGTATACTTTAACAAAAATGAAAGACGCAAGTGGCAATTTAGATGGTGAATTTGTGTATTTCGGAATCAAAAAAGGCTTACAGGCATGCATCAACACTGCAGCTCACGAACAAAGTAACATCATTTCTCTACAGATAAATATTGATGGAATACCTCTATTTAAATCAGGTGTGAAAAACTTTTGGCCAATATTATGCAAGATTCACAATGATCCCAATATTTACGAACCCTTTGTAGTCGCCATCTATTCAGGTTACTCAAAGCCAAAAAATATCGTGGAATATTTCGAAGAATTTATAGCTGAAGTGAATCAACTCCATCAGCAGGGCATTGAAATATCTGGAAAATACTTCGAAGTGAGGTTGCAGTGCTTTATATGTGATACACCTGCAAGATCATTTGTAAAATGTGTAAAAGGGCATGGAGGTTTCTATGCATGCGAGAGGTGCGAGACTCGTGGGGAGAGAATTGATAGGACAACAGTGTACCCATTTGATGCTGCTCAAAAAAGAACGGATGAATCATTCAGAAGCTATTCCCAACCAGAACACCATAATGGCGCATCGCCACTATTACAAATTCAACCACCAATTGATATAGTATCAAGTTTTATTTTGGATTTCATGCATTTAGCATGTTTGGGTGCAATGAAGAAATTATTAGAATATTGGCACGTGGGTGATTTAAATTTAAGAATGGGATTACGGGAAAAAGAAGAACTGTCGAGAAGAATGGCAAGTCTACGAACACAAGTTCCTTGCGAATTCCCAAGAAAACCAAGATCTACACAGTTTCTCAATAAGTTCAAAGCAACTGAATACCGATTCATATTACTTTACGGTGGGCCAATTGTGCTGAAGTATATTCTGGATAAAAATTTATATGATCACTTTCTTTTGCTACATGCTGCATTTAGAATCTTGTGTTCGAAAGAGCTATTGCAGAAATATAAGACTCAATCAAAAGAATATCTAAAGAGCTTTTGCTTAACACTGAAAGATTTATACGGTCCGAAAGCCCAAGTGATCAATATGCATAATATGATTCACATTATCGACGACGTAGATTTCATGGATTGTACCCTCAGTGAAATCACTGCGTTTCCATTTGAAAATTATCTTGGAAAAATAAAAAAACTTGTACGTAGTGGGAATCGTCCGTTAGCGCAGTTTTGTAGGCGTTACCATGAAATGAATATGTTACATAACAGGCAGGCTGTAATACCGCGTACGATAGAAATTCTTCGACAAGATGCTGCGAGAAACATATCAAGTCTAAAATTCAAGGATCTAACTTTGACTAACAAAGCCCCTGACAATATCATCATGATGTTCGATAAGACGATTATTAAAATAACACGAATGTTTCTTGACAATGGATCAGTGATAATAAATGGGTTCAAGCTGAATATCAAGAAACCCATTTATGAATATCCCTGCAACTCTAAATATCTAAAAATATGGCAGCTACATGAAGAACCGTCAGAGGATTTCCTGACGTATCGTACAGGTGATATCATGAACAAGTTGATTAAACTTTGCCTATCGATGAAACCAGAAGGAACTGAAAAAGTATACGTCATTCCTGTGTTACACCATTCCTAGATAGGTAAGAGATAATATAAACTTCGCACTTCCATTCAAGATTTTACGTGTCAAAACAAAAAGAGAAATTACATCCCTTTACTCTAAAACTGACAGCACAGCAAACTTGCTGCTGAAGTCTATGTGAAACTTGGGACTTTATCTTATGAGATTTTTTTTTAATTTTCAGTTATTTGTAATTTATGTTTAAAGTAGACCAGGAGTGTTTGAGTTTATATAGTGAAATATAAAAGTTCTGGGCGTTTTTGATTTTCTGAGGAAACTTCAGCAAAACATCCCTTATTTGCATCTCAAAAGATTATACTTTTTTCTGAACACTTGCTACTATCATTCAATAATAATGTACAGTCGGACCTCCCTTATGTTGGTACCTCAGTTTGAGAGAGCCTCGCAATTGCTTTGAATTTCCAAGAATTCCCCCGTCGCCCCGACCATTCCCCTTGCGCCTATACTTCATCTATGTTCGTTACAGCTAAACCGGTTTCGGTGACGTTCACCTCTCTTCGCGCCCCTCTACAGCCTATGAGCTCAGTACCTCCCATAAGTTGAACGTCGCTCAAGTTGAGCAAAATTCGGGGAATTATTTTCAACTTACGGGAGGTCCGACTGTATATGAACCCTGACCCCCTTCGATTTTATCCGGAATTTTTATTTTTTTTTGTATTGTACCAAAGCCCTAGAGAGCAGTATAATTTTTTTTGTAACTTTTGAAAAATAATTTCGGAAATATTTCTTGAAATTTGGGTCCACATATTTTACAAAGACACTTTACGAGTCGAAAGAAAATGTTTGTAAACTAAAAAAATTATAAATTTCTTCGGAATTTTCCAAAATCTCATCAAAGAAATATGCAGATTTTTATTCGTATGTAGAGATTCCCTTTTCGATGGCGGGAATGTAACGTACATATCCACATACAGGCGTTGTTCAAACCTGAGCATTATTAGGCATTTTTTTGGCGAAGCTCGGGTATACCAATCCAACTATACCCAAAGGGTACCAACATATAGTTCGAGTGACGCACTATACTGTGGGTAGGTTTGGGTATAGTTAGGTTGGTATACCCGAGCTTCGCTAAAAAATGCCTATAGTTCGAGTTTTCTTCGTAGGCTGGATTTCAATATAAGAATATAGTTCTTCCCTTCCTAACGATGTTGGAATATCGTGAGCCATCATAACAATTACTTGGCACGAGACTGCTGAGTTCCTCGATCAAAACTATATTTCGCGCCGGCCATTTCGCCAAATCGCCATTTTCATAGAATAGCAACAGGGTGCCGTGTGGCGTGCCTTTGTTCGCGGCGTGCTACATCCCGCCAGCGTATTGGGACATCGAATTGCTGCGAGTGCAATTGCTCGGAACCTGAAGGTAAATGCCTGTGTTTATCATTGAACATTCGTATGACAATCAATAGATTTTCATACATTGACGATTAATTGTGATTCTTATATCTCAAGACTTATGTTAACATAAATATAACCTATAACTTGCATGTTTATTATATTCGTTGTACGTTTCTCAACAAATTCCTTTAAATGGGGTCGTCCGAAAAAAAAATTCGTTTTACTTTTTGGGGCGCATGAAGTATAAAATAACTCAAAATAGTGGAAACATTTTTTTTTTCCAATGAAAATTGCGAATGTTATAGACAATTGAATTTCACTGATTTTGATATACATAGATATACCTTAACATGGTAGACGTCATAAACTAGTAGTTTTCAATTCGTTATATATATACTGCAATTATTGTTTAAACGAAAAAGGAAGAAATACGTCCCAATTATTTTTCCCCAAACTACTGGAATATAAAATAAAAAAAAAATCGTGGACGACCCTATTCCAAAATAAGTTCAAGCCGAATTTGCTTTATGAAATCGTATGCTTGTTTCTAATTAAGTCGCGACCATGTAAAGTTGTTCTTCGTATCAGCCGATTATTCTCTTTGATTATTTCATTCAGAATGTGTGGTTTTTCAGTGCAATGAGTGACTCTGAGGATGTATACGCGTATCAATTAGTCGAATTTGTTATACGCGGTCCAAAGACAATTCGTCAAATTGATTGTGTCCCATCATCATGGGTAATGTTTGACAAAAAGCTTGGCAAATGCGTCTGCAAATTCTTACAACCACCATATAATGCCGAAGACACAAAGTTAATCGATTCTCTCGTTCAGTGTCAAGCTGCAGCTCCAGAGAGTTGGCCAACATACACTGTGGAATTGAGAGGACAAGCTAGTTAGTATCCAAAAATTTTATTCAAATAAAATCTTCGACGTAGTTTTAAAAATTGTTTCACGAGGGAAACGTACACCAATTTCTCCTCGTTAAGTATCAATGTAATCCAGCAATCAAGCGCCGGGAGTTTACATTATATGAATATCATATAGAGGTGAATGTCAAGTATAAGATTTAACATTGTTACAGAGTCATATTCTGAAGGCATGAAAAAACTAAAGTCCTTAGAGAAAAAATTATATGTCTTTACAACCGAATCAGAAGTAGGACCCGAAGAAAAGGCTGCATTGCTCGTAAAATCAATAAGATCAAGAAAACTCAAAAGAGATGAAAAGCGAATCGCAGCTCTCATGACTGTACGACCCATCTCAAGATCTGATAATGAATCAGGATTCCCACCAACTTCTTCAGATAAGGACTGTGAGTGTCTTTCGATAGTTGATTTTTGTTTCTTGTTATTTGAGCAAGTCCTAATGAAATGTTCTCGTCAGATGATGTATTATTGAGTATTTAATACTATTACGATACAACCAAATTTCAATCAACATTTCTAATCTTTGTATCATGCATCAAAGTAGATACTTATTCACCTGTCGCTAGAAAAAATATATCACAGCTGTTGATATAATGTACATTTTTTTCCCATAGTTGATTATATTCATCCATATTTACCAACATGAAAATAAAAATAATTCGTAATACAGACTCATAAATTTTTCACTGCTTTGATATGTTTGCATTTTTTTTAGTACGGCAATAAAAATAAATTCAAATGAAATTTTCAATAGATATGCCAACTTCCACGCTAAGATGATAATATTTCTTCCCGTCAACATATAATTGTAACAAAAGGGTGAAAACTCCAACAAATAATTTTTGAACTGATATCTTACCGCTTGTCGAATCTATTTGTGCAAACGGGACATAGGGTTCACGTTAATAAGAGTGAAGACTTAATGTAATACCTACTTGGACCTTGCATGAGCTGGGGTGAATTGCACAAGGAACAATATGCCGTCCATTTCTTTTCTTTTTTTTTGCAAATGCTTGCTATTTCTTATGCAATAGAAACCAGCTTATATATACGAACTACAAGGATTACGTCGAGCTTCCATGTGCACCAGCGTAACTGGTGTATTCAATTAGTACAAATTGGTGTAATATATGACTAATGCTTAGACTGACTGAAACAATTGAACCAGATTTAAAAGCGTATTTGAAAATGAGGTTGCATTTCAACAAACTGCAAGGGGTGTATCATTATATTGTCCATTTTACAGGGTCGGATTCAGATAACAGTAGCGTAGTGTCACGAAAAATAAGCAGGAATAAAAATCTGAAAAAAGTTGATCACCAGACCATTAAACCGCAAAATAAACTAAAGAGAAGTTTTCTAAGTAAACGAGATGCTGATAAAAGCCGAAGACTGAGTGTGCAAGGTATTATCTAAAATTTTGAACTGAGATGTTTTTACAGATGTATTTCATAAAGTAGAGTAGGCTGGACCTATGAGTTTCATGTATAGCTGCATTTTTCTTCTTTCATTGAAGCTACTAAAAAGGACATTGATATTGCACGCCACAACCGTGTCCACCCGCAGAAGAAAAAAAATTCTGATGACACGATAAATATCAGCCAGCTGGATTTGGAAGCACCGAAAAAAAAAATTGAAATAAACAATAACAGATTTCAACTCATGGAACCCACATGCTCTGGTATATCAGCTAATGATTATAAGCGTTAATGTTAAGAAATTGAATCTAGTGAAGTGAGTCGTTATATTTATCTTTTTTTACAGGAATAGGAAAACAAGGGCGTTCTTCCTGTTCGTCGCGTACTGAAAGCGAAATTAGTTCCAAAGTAGTTATGGATTCTTCAGAAACTGATAAAACCGCAGGTTCACGCCAAAAGTCAAAAAGCTCAAATAAGATCATTGATAAAGAACCAAGCACGAATAATGGTGAATACATTTCAAAATCGTTTAATGTTGTCGTATGAATGATTGGATAAACACTTCATGATGAATTCTCCATAACCATATGTTAACTGTGTTGATAATACGATATGTAATTAGTACAAATGAATGAGTAAATTCTGTGTTACTATCATACGTTTCATGATTTCATTGTTGTAATGTTTTTTTTCTTTGTTTTCCAGAGTTTGATCTCATAATGAAAGCTATAAAAGGTATCAGTATAGACATTCAAGAATTATCAAAGAATATGCAGGATTTACGTTCATTCGTTGAGAACTCTGCACGTCTAAGGGATGTCGCTGGTGCCTATCAGGAGAATTACTTGGAGAAATATAACTTTGAATTTCCAATCACAGAATATGATGAATTTGTGGATTTTGACAACAAAATAAAAGCTGACAAGAATTTGCGAAAAGATTTGGTAAAAGTTGAAATTAGTTAACAAGATTTCTGTATATCTATATACATTGAGGTATCGAATGTACTAAATAACTGCATTTGTATCTCTAATATCTCAGCACCATCATCTGTTTGTTTTAAGCTATCCCCTCAATATCCCTCATTTTCAAAATTCTTTTACAGATTTCTTCATTACACTTTTATCTCGATCGGAATAACATAATCTCCAGAAGCATTACAAACATCTTAAAAAGATATCTCGCGAGAGATGTTGTGCGTCAATTCACAGCTGTGCGACAATGCAAGGGAAAGATTATTTTCAAAGACACCACATTTTGCCACTGCATAATGAGTAATACATGTGATAAATAAGACGTGACGAAATGAATTATTCGTTTCAATATAATTCATAAGATCTTATAACTTTTCTATTGTATATTTCTACAGAAGTTATCACCACTAAGCATCGCGATCCAAAAACAGGAGATCCTGTCACTGAAAAAGTCGTGTATACTGGCCTTGGTTCTGTGTTAACAAATGCGAAAGATTGGGATGGGAATAGGTCGATACGATGAAAATAATGCCCTTGAACTGAACCTGATATAAAACTTCGACTTCTAAGATGGATCGTTTTTTTAACCTAGTTATTAAGTGTATTGTTTGATATTAGTACTATAATAACCATGCAATAATTGTCAAAAATAATTGACTGTGATTTCTATAGTAATATAAAGAAACCAAGAGGTTTACTAGAAAGTTCAGTCAGTCACAGCCAACTCGACATTACCTAACTTTTTCATCCGTTTCTCCCAGGTTGGCCATCCCCTCTTTGATCAGTTATTTGATCATTTCACGGCGTTTCACAGTTTAAAATTAAAAACGGGATGGCCAGCCTGCGAGAAACAGACGAAAAACCTGGGTAGTGTCGAGTTGGTAAGAAACTTCTTCAATCGCACATAAGATAGATCGTTTTCTTGACCTAATTATTAGGTTTATTGTTTTATATTTACTAATAAATAGTACAGTAGTAATGTTCATTAATGGGTTCGTGGTGGCTGTTATTTCGGACTTTTTCGGAAACGAGACTCCATTCTAGTCGTATTTCATGTGCCGATAGCCGAAATAATAATAATAATAATAATAAATATTATGACCCCTCATAAAAATAATATAATATTATTTTATTGATTATATCCGAAAAAGTCCGAAAAAAACAGTTAGCCACCGCGAACCCATTATTGAACATTACTGTACTCTATAACCATGCAAAAATTGTCAAACATAATTGAATGTGATTTCTATAGTAATATAAGTACGATCGTACATATAGGATGGATCGTTTTCTAAGTCATATGCATATGTATAATTGGTACCTATACGCTGATTAGTAAATTATCGTACATGATTACATGATTCAATTCATTCAACTTCAACCTTACCTTTCTAATTTTTGCCTTTCCTATTAATAACCTTGTTATGCTGGCCCAGTCTAGCGCCGGCATAAAAAACTGACCAGGCCCTAGCAAGTTTGGTATAACTAGTGCCTAGACGGGGCGTGCGTTACGAATCTGGCTAGGGACTAGATAATTTTCCTAGCTAGCGCCCTGATAAGACCAGGAAATACTAGCAGATGCCTGGCCGGGGCCCAGGTACAATTTCTACTAGGGATGTTGAGACAGCAATTTCATGCCATCGGGGCCGTATGCGCTCCTGCGTCGTTCTGTCAGCGGTTCTTCTCTACTCATTTCAAAGGAATCTCAGGATAAACACTACCGATTTCACCTGTGCGGATACAAAAAAATGTGTACTACCGTCTGGACTATATAGCAGAAGGCTCGCTGTATAATATCCCTGCATAAAATTTCCGATAGAACGATAGAATCCGGGTACAAAAACCGTATATGAACCGTATATAAAACCGTATAAAACCGTAACCGTCTATCGTTCTTATCGGAAATTTTATGCAGGGATACCTATGTGGGGACTCACATGAATATACTCTTAGATAGGACTTCGGATGAGGTCCGTATACAACACGGATTCCAAAACCGTCTAAAAATGCGGATAGGGACCGAATTATCTATGTGACATTTTCGGTAGGGACAAAACCTAACCTCACATAATGCTATCTTGCACAAATGGATTCATTTATTATTCATATATGCTTACCGTTATTTCGAACTTCCTTCGAGTCCTTCTCCTAATATTTGGTATACAGTCTCTCGTATGTGTCGCTCCAGATTTCAAACACTGCACTTTATAATTGTTGAAATAAACGTCTCGATCACTTGTATTTTCGTCTATACTGATATTACATGTAAGCATATATTATACGATAATATTAAACGTCCCACGAAAGTAGCGGCCATCTTGTCGATCATTGCAAGTCAATCACACTACTTTGAAGGGTTGATGTTTATGTTATGATATGATTGTGAGCATTAACATTACATATACCGCAATTATACGTTTCAATGATAATAATGATATAGTATCTTGTATAACATCATGAATAGATGTGAAGTCTATTGGTTAATGCCATAACTCCAAGCGACGTTTTCACGCCTCTACTTCTGCCAGCGATGACGAACCGACATCGTCGGTCATTTAGTGCTTCTCGTCCAGATATTAGTGGTTCATATACGCGGTGCGTATTTATATAATTGCGTGTAATAGACGTTCAACAGTTTAATTATACATGCAAATTATCGATCATTTCATATAACGTAATTCGTGACAATTAAGGATCGACGTGTACAACTGCATCAGATCGTAAGTATTATAGTTGTTATTTATGTATATTGTATGTATGTTTCTATATATTATATATATAATATGTGGAATTTTTTCCCATCTTCATCAGTTATGGATTTGATTATAATAGTGTTTGACTTAGGGTCCTCATCCGCAGCCATTTCGCATTCAAACTGTAGTTTTGCCATTTCTTCTCTTTTTGTCCACAAACGTAGTAATTGTTGATTTATAATATGTGGAAGGGTTGTTGGGCAATAAACACACCTTGATTCGTCTAAAAAAGAGAGATTAATTTATTAATTCATTAATTTGACGAACTAGGCCAAGACTATGGGGATGGCATGTGGTTTACTAACCTAAAAAGAAGAGAATGAACAATTAAATGTTTATGCTCCTACTTTTCTGTGAATCAATCACTCTGTTAAACAAATCTTAATTTACGGCAATTAACGATTAACAATCGAAAATTATCTACTAGTTTTATTTAATTTCTGAGGTTCTCTCTATTATTCTTCTATCTCTCTATTATTTTTCTATTTCTCTCTATATCGCGACAGCTGCTCCTCTTGTCCATCTGATGGCGCCACCTTCCTGATGTCTCATCCTTGAAGACGTACATACTTGTATGTGGGGCATTCCAGCTCAACTCAATCGGCCAACGGAAGTGACCTCTTCGATTTTGTTCTGGAAATAATATATGGTAGTTCTATATTAAACATAACATGTCTGTGAAGATCAAGCCTTAAATCAAAAATCTGCCCAAGCTATGATTTTATGAAGATTCGAGTCGCCTCACATTCAAATATTCACTGCCGCTAAACGATGAGGCAACTCAAAAAGGTGTCTAATGGATTATGCCCGGTACAAAGTGTAGTTTGGATGGAAATTCAATGAAAAATTTCAAGCACTCTTTTTCTCTGAAATTTCTCGTAAATCTCAATTTTTTCGGGAGTGCCCTAATCGATTAGGATGAATTTTGCACACAAAATTTTCGGTGAAAAACCACAAATTTTGACACCCGAAACAATATGCCCGGACGTCAACTTCCGGAGTTGTGCAGTTTTTAAATCATGATATAATTACCATTTCCGAGGAAATTTTGGTTCGCACGAATGAATCACATTGGGTATGATGCAAAGCATAGAAAGCTTAGATACAAATATTTAGGAAGTTGCTATTAGACATCAATAAATCAATTCAGTAATTGATAATCTTTTTAGTTATTACAAACATCATTTATCCGTCAATCGTGTCGAATAGCACTTTCTGTTTTCATGAATCACTGATTATATTCAACTGGATACGAGTTTACATGGAAGGCAGGGGCCAATGATTGCACCCGAGTGTACAGTAATGTTCGTTCATGGGTTGGCGGTGGCTAACTGTTTTTTTCGGACTTTTTCGGAAACAAGACTCCATCCTAGTCGTATTTGATGTGCTGATAGCCGAAATTGTAATAATAATAATTGTGACCCCTTGTAAAAATAATATAATATTATTTTATTGATGGTATCCGAAAAAGTCTGAAAAAAATAGTTAGCCACCGCAAACCCATTCATGAACATTACTGTACACTCAGGTGCAAGAATTGGCCCCTGCCTTCCATGTGAACTCGTATCCAGTTAAATATAATCAGTGATTCATAAAAACAGAAGGTGCTATTGGACACGATTGACGGATAAATTATGTTTGTAATACCTAAAAAGATTCTCAAGTACTAAATTGATTTATTGATGTCTAATAGCAACTTCCTAAATATTTGTATCTAAGCTTTCTATGCTTTGCATTATACCCAATGTTATTTATTCGTGCGAACCAAAATTTCATCGGAAATGGTAATTATATAATTATTCAAAAACTGCACAACTCCGGAAGTTGACGTCCGGGCATATTGTTCCGGGTACCAAAATTTGTAGTTTTTCACTGAAAATTTTGTGTGCAAAATTCATCCCAATCGATTAGGGCACTCCCGAGAAAATTAAGATTTTCGAGAAATTTTAGAGGAAAAGAGTGCTTGAAATTTTTCATTGAATTTCCATCCAAACTACACTTTGTACCGAACATAATCCATTAGACACCTTTTTGAGTTGACTCATCGTTCAGTGGCACTGAATATTTGAATGTAAGGCGACTCAAATCTTCATAAAATCATAACTTGGGCAGATTTTTGATTCAAGGCTTGATCTTCACAGACATGTTATGTTTAATATAGAAACTACCATATATTATTTCGAGAACAAAATCGAAGAGGTCACTTCCGTTCGCCGGTTGAGTTGAGCTGGAATGCCCCATGTACATGTACACCAAGCTTACATATGGGGTATTCCACCTCAACTCGACGTGTCCCCAGACCTTGACAATTCCGATTTCGCTAATTTATTTTGTGCATGTTGCACCATCAGATACAACTACTCTCACCAAAGCTTTTAGGGATTAGTCTCATCGTTTTGATGAGGCAAAATATTGAAATTTCGGTGTTTTCGTTGATACGAAGATTTCAAACGCATGTAACTTGAAATCTATCTGTCCTATCGAGAAAATGAATGACACAAAATTTCTTGTTTTTTGAATGTTCTACGTGAAAATAATTTTTTCAAAACTCTTTAACCCTTGTGTCAGTTGTTATTCGCGAATAAAAGCTTATATGCTGTTTTTCGAAGAATAGGCCACCTTCGATTTCATTGAAATTTTCACACGATATTCCACGAAAAATTACGCAAATTGCAAGACCTTGTTTAAGATGGCTCGACTTTTGGTTCAGAAGTTACAATCATTCAAAAATCTGTAAAAGCCTATTACGGAACGAAGCCACATGAAAATGGAACGATGGAAGGATTGGAAATTAAAACAGTCATAGTTTGCGTAAGCAGTAAGTAAGCTGTACTGTATTTGAAAATAAAATGCAGAATTCATTTGAATACCAACCACTATTTTGATTTCCAATCCTTCCATCGTTCCATTTTCAAGCGGCTTCGTTCCGTTATAGGCTTTTACAGATTTTCAAATGATTGTAACTTCTGAACCAAAAGTCGAGCCATCTCAAACAAGGTCTTGCAATTTGCGTAATTTTTCGTGGAATATCTTGTGAAAATTTCATTGAAATCGAAGGTGGCCTATTCTTCGAAAAACAGCATATAAGCTTTTATTCGCGAATAACAACTGACACAAGGGTTAAAGAGTTTTGAAAAAATTATTTTCACGTAGAACATTCAAAAAACGAGAAATTTTGTATTATTCATTTTCGCGATAGGACAGACAGATTTCAAGTTACATGCGTTTGACATCTTCGTATCAACGAAAACACCGAGATTTCAATATTTTGCCTCATTAAAACGATGAGACCAATCCCTGAAAGCTTTGGTGAGAGTAATTGTATCTGATGGTGCAACATGCACAAAATGAATTAGCGAAATCGGAATTGTCAAGGTCTGGGGACACGTCGAGTTGAGGTGGAATACCCCATATATATACAATACAATACAATAATTGGCGGTTATCTGTAAAATTCCATGATGCGGAGGTAGAAATAAATATTCTCATGCGCGCATTTGATTTTCGTGCGATTGCTGAGGCACGTGTCGCAGCGCGTCGCTGGCACTACGAACGCACGCAGCCATATTTATTGTCCTTCGCGAGGCAAGCGTCGCACGTGGTAATAGTGTATATCATCGCAGCTCTCCAAGACTTGACCAGTCTGAACACGCGTCGGCGGGGTTTTGACATCATCACATCCTCGAAGTGCGTGTTATCTAACGTTACAATGGAATCAAATGATCCTCCTGCGGATGCAGCTAAGATCAAGTACGCATATGTGAAGTTCGCTCACCGTTGTACCAACAAGGGACAAAAACATGCCGACACAGACGTAATTCCGGTAACTGACATCGAAGAATTCAACCCGGAAAAATTGGGAAAACGAGCCTATTGTGTGAAGTGCGGCAAGGTCATCTGTCGAGGCACCGTTTCGGTCGTCGGAGGTAAGAAATTCGTATTATACACACATCTATGTATACATTCGCATCTATGTATAACATTCGCAAGCATGTCATGTGAATCACGTTCACGAATCATCTAAAAAGTAATTCCTGTCATATGATCGGTAACATGTTCATAAGTAATGAAATTGTAGCATAACCTCTAATATCACGAACATAGATGCCTGACATACGTTGACATAACTTCTAATATTGCGGAACGGAACACGATATATGCCGAATAAGTGCAAAATATTACTGATAGAAACCAGATACACGTCGGATAACCACAGTTACTACTGATTGAAACCAGATAAATGTCGGATAGGTACAGTCGAGGAAACTGAACCTGTAGCGCCGTTTTTGTTGAGGACGAGCAACCGTACATACACGTTCCTTTTAATTGTCTTCAAGTTGGTATGAAATTTAGACATCTGATCTGGCGATGAATCAGCTTTGTTTTTTTTTTTTTCAGAGAACGTCAATTCACTAACTTCTTGAATGCACAGGTGATCAATAAAATCGTCACATCGGATTACCCCAAAATGCGCGAATGTTTTTCCGAATGAGATGGCTCCTAAAATGACCTAGGTATAGTTCTCGTGAAGTGTTTAAAGTGTTATAGGCGAGGGCCCTGATGAAACTTACTGTGATCTTCCTTCAATAAATCCGATCGATTTTCAATCCTCCTGAAGGTGTTGGATGAAACTAATGAGATCTGCACCTGAAATTTTCAACTCAAGCCTAGATACAGAGGTTACGCATCAATGATGTTTCCCAGCTATGAAAATTTTGGTAATGTGTTCAGAACACTTGGGCGGAGAATCCCAATTAGTGTCGGATACACGTTGCATAATCAAGTCTGGTTCCAACTAAAACATCCTTCTGGTACTTACCCCATATATTCTCATTGCAATACTCGCCTTGGCTAAAATATCTCCAGTAACAAATCAGGCACAAGTTAACAACCAATTGAATAACGTGAGTAAAAATACATGTAACGTTGTATTCCTAGATGATTACAATAAAACGAAGTCAATGAAAGAAAAACATAACTTTATTCAAGCTCATCTTTGAAAATCATTTGATTAATATTGAAATATCACGATCAACCATTAACATGAACAATGGGCTCTTAAACAGGTCTCGTTGTTCTGATGAGAAGAATGTCAATGGTTTAATCAACGACGCTTAAGGATAAGTTAACAGGTGGTAAAACTATGTAGAACCGATGTGAGTTCAACGCAGGACTATATGAATCAACAACTTGTAAGAATGTCTACTTCTTGCTCATATTATAAACTATCTTGAAAGTGTATAGTCTCACTCAATTACAGAAGTGAATATTAATGTTTCACATCTCAGAAATTTAGTTTTTTACCGACATTTGTGGTCATTTGAATTCAGTGAACGTCCCAAATCGTTACAAACTTTTTTT
Source organism: Tenthredo livida (assembly GCA_963992785.1). Lineage (NCBI taxonomy): Eukaryota > Metazoa > Arthropoda > Insecta > Hymenoptera > Tenthredinidae > Tenthredo > Tenthredo livida. Next base: position 13,205,980 of record OZ023072.1, on the reverse strand, counting down.
GATGGATATTTGGCATACAAGTATCAATTAGTTAACGACGCTCAAAGACAAGCTAACAGGTAGTAAAGCGATAACCCATTTGAGTGTAGCGCAGGAATATATAAGCCAACAACTCTTTCTCATTGATATTGGGCGTAAAACTACCCAGATAACAATCGTGCGTCGCACGTTACCCGCACGCCGTGCGACGCGCGCTGTGCGTGCGAAAACGCAGCATGTTCGCGTGCACGACATGAGGCGCATCTCAGTGCGAGCGTAATGCGTCGCACGACATGAGACGCATCTCGATGCGAGCGTAATGCGTCGCACTGCACCATCAGGCGCTGCTCCCGCAATGAAAATCCAGTGGCGCGATTCGGTACTAAAGATTTATATCTTCGTGCGGCGGTGTGGTTGATCCAATTCAATCACTGATCTCTATACTAATTCAATATTGTATTATTCAATATTGTATAAGACTAAGGACGACATTTAGACAAGTTTTGTTGTCTGGGAAAGTATACATCTGTATACGCCAGCTTGGAAAGAATTGTGGTAATTACATAATTGCACACACGCGTCAAACATAACCTCAGTTTAATTTAATCTGTTGATGTTTTTTCGAATCTATTATGTATATTGCCCAAATTCGAAGCAAAGTCAACGCATATTTCTCGATGAAAAAGATTGAAGTGACGAGACACTAGGATTTTGACTGGCTCGGGGAATTGTTTTTATTTTTAAGAAAAAAGAGATCCACGTCATTTGATTCCCACAAATTCTGACTAGCCTATTTGCGAAGTCTATATAATATTCAAAGCTTTATATCGGATATTCACTGTGAAGAAAGTGGAGATTATCATAATCATAAATTTTATATTTCAACTTTCTTGCAAAAGAACGCGTAATTGTAACAAATATATATATTCTCTGTCACATCTGAATTAGCTGAAACATATAGCAATTTTACTCTGTGAATGACGTATGTTTTTCAATGCATACTATTACTAATCAAGTTGATTGTGATAAAATATACTTTGAAATTTTTATTGGTCAAGTACAGGGATCATAGCGATTCCCTCTAATTCCATAAAAGTCCCCGAAAATCCCCCAGTTGGGAGATTAGCCCCATAAGCCACTGCCCTTTTTCAATTCGTATATTGATGCTGAAAAGGCATTCCGTTGTCGAATTTGAATAGATCTTCGTTTATTGTATAAAAAATTAGTTTTAATTGGTACTTGCAGTTGCTGAAAAATTATTGCACTTAAATTAATAAATACGTATATTGAGAATGAAACGTTTAAGACTGTATTGTAAAACGTTACCGGATAAGTATCATACAGATCAATGTCAGTAGAAAATTTGACTTCATGGTATGTGTCCGCCTTTTTATGTTATGAGCTTACAAATGAGAATTATCATTTTCACTGCATTTTATACCGTGATTCCAGCCTTCTTTTTCTACAACTGTTATTTATTGGGAATGTGCACTCTCGCACAAAAATTTTCCATGTACAGTGCCGTACTGCTGATAAAGGAAGTATAACACGAGTATGTCCGGAAAATTTAAGAATTTCGTGAATCTCAGCTCGAGACAAAAGAGAAGACGTCTATCCTCAATTCGTGATCGAAGAAACTATCACAAAGACATCTCTGTGGATTCTGAAGATTCTTCTTCCAGTCCAGATGAGGTTCCACGAAATGAAACTCCACCAAATGATCAGCCAAATCTATGTGTAGATGATGGAGGAAATTGCCACGATGAACCTGTTAGTAGTGATGGGGATACTGAGAGCTCTCATGAGGAACTCAGCGAAGAAGAAGAAGAAGAACAAGAAGAACAAGAACAAGAACAAGAACAAGAACAAGAACAAGAAGAACAAGAACAAGGAGATCAAGAACCCGAAGAAGAAGAACAAGGAGATCAAGAACCCGAAGAACAAGATCAAGATCAAGATGGTGCCGTTGAGAATGACGATGAAGATAATGATTCGAGTGGGTCTAGCGATTCAGGAAACGAGAACCACCCCGCGAACCATGTTTATTTGAAAAGAAAGGCTCTCAAGAATGCTTTCCTGACCGCCAATCTCAGCCATCAGCAAGGAAATATATTACTTCGAACCAGAGTTGGGCACCAATAATTACAAATTGTAATTAATTACATTGAAATTACTAATTACATTCGTAATTTGTAATTAGACAAAAATCAATTACTAATTACATTTGTAATTTGTAATTAGGAAAATTTTAGTTACTAATTACATTTGTAATTTGTAATTAGAAAAAATTCAATTACTAATTACATTTGTAATTTGTAATTAGGAAAATTTTAGTTACTAATTACATTTGTAATTTGTAATTAGACAAAAATCAATTACTAATTACATTTGTAATTTGTAATTAGAAAGAGTTTGGTTACTAATTACATTTGTAATTTGTAATTAGAAAAATTCAATCCCTAATTACAATTGCGGAAAGTAATTAGCAGCTATTTTTCTTCTAATTACAATTTTTCAAAGTAATTATAAAAATGATTCAATCCATTTACAGTATTTAGATGTGATTATATCTCGGTATATACTCTTATATCTGGGTATATACAACCATATAGCGACATATTCAGGTATATCTCGGTATATACCCCTATATCTGGATATGTACAACTATATAGCGACATATTCAGGTATATATCGGTATATACCCCTATATCTGGTGTAACGAGGCAGATTGGTCAGCCTCGTAAATGAACCATCTCCTCTTCCTCAGACCGAAGTGACCCCCTTAGTTAATAAACCGAATTCAAAGCGAGAAGTCCCAGCTCAAGTGCCCAAGGTCCATTGTAGTAATTATAAGTTCATGTACTAATACTTTTTCCCGTTCCCTATATCTTATATTCCCGTACCGTTCCTGCCGAAATCATCGAGGGAGATCATCCCTCAATCTCATCCGGCCTGGCAGGCCACCCGGCCTTCGAGTGATTAACCGGGGGACAAACGAGTCATCGTATCCCGAGATATGCCTGGAAGAGCGCTGCAATAAGAATCTGTCACATGGAGTAGCCCCTATCCTTCCTCTACCTGTCCCGCACCGGCTTGGTCCACCGGTCCAATATGCAGAATTCCGCCTTCCAGGATATCGAAACAAATAGATCACGACGAGACATCTAACAACCCCCTGGCGAAAGCTTGAAGTGCCAAAAGGCCCTGTCAGGCCCGCGACACAACCCGGCTGCAGAAGTCAACACGCCCATTAATTTATGCGCAATACCCCCCTTCACCCCCCAAATAGCATTTAGATAGAGGCAGATCTAGACGCTTCACTTCTTGCTTGGAATCAGTTCGATACAGTCCTGTTTATTGAAAAACGATTTTTATTGTTTCTTTGTTCGAAGTTTATCGAATATTAACGTCTAAAGCCAATAAATATTAACGTCATAAACTCAGTTAGTGAGTGTTGTACCTTGTAAAAGGTAAGATTCCGACTTAAGACGACTCTTCGATTGATTATAGATTGATTAAAAAGAAATTCGTTTCTTCTTGCGTAGTTGGGTCAGGCCCCGAGGAGGGTGACGCCATTAACGTATCATCGAATTGTCGTGCTTTAGTTTTGTTTAACTATTGATTATTGATTATATTATTGATCATTGTATTCCCCCTGATATATATTGTGCCTTATCGATTGATTTTTCGAGAAAATACCGTCTATAATAATCATAGCATCAATAATTGTCGTACCGTCCCTGTTCCTCGTGTCGTTATTATTTGTCGTGTTTTTATTATTTATCGTATCGTCATTCTTCATCGTATTTTTATTATTTATCGTCTAAACCTTGTTTATCGTGTCTTCCTTATTTCTCGTATAATTATTAGTTATCGTACCGTCAACTATTTGTCTTAAATCGTGTGTTAAATATTTCCGTGTCTCTTTCCTTGAAAGTATTATCACTTGTTAATTTGAATTACCGATCCTTATTACTTGTTAAACTCTCAGAAAATATATCCCCGCGTGGAAAAATAAGTTCGTAGTCAAATACGACAAAAATCTCGACGGCTTGTCGAGCCACGGATCTCTGGAAAAATCGGTCTACAGGTTGTAGATTAGCTAATGTAAAATAATCCCCTTCCCGTAACCCCTTGTCGTTGAAAGTAGTCAGTAAACCCTTAATAAACCTTGAGCTGGTATAAGTATCATTACTTCGAGTTATAATTTGTATTAGATTCTCGCGTTCCCTTTGTGTTAATTTGTTGCGGCGTAGTTGCATGGCGTGCCTCGTGTAAAGTTGCCTTGGCCATCTTGGCACGAACTTGTTTGAATCTAGTCCCGACGCCTTGCGCTTCCTATAGAGAGACACCTCGCATGTACTATAGAAAATCCTGTAATACCGACTGGTCCCATTAGTTCTAAGAAGTCCCCAAATTATTGATTTTATAGATTCCCAATCCCCCTAGGTTACCGACCTATAATTTAGGAACTAATATTTTAGTGAAATTGATTCCTACCATACCATATTTGTTTTCTTCCTTTTATGTAAATTGTCCTACCTTATCTTCTTCTATACTACCTTATATTCTATATTGTTATCTGTCCTACTTTTCGTTTGTGACCTAGTCAGTCAGCTGTTCCAAATTATTTTTGTTTGAATTGTTTAACGTGTGTTAGTCCCGATCCAAGGGATCGGCTTTGATTGTTTAATTTGTTTTTATCTTTTGTTTAATTATTCTAATAATTTGTTGTTAATTACCGTCCCAAATAAAAGGTTTCTTTGCGATCTAAATCCATAAACCATAAAAATATATAAGTCTACCCTAAATTATTTCGCCCCCATGTTCCCCTCACGCTGAGCCAACCGTGTTGTATCGTTAGTGTTAGTTAATCCTTTTAGTTTATTTTCTGTTATTATAAGATATTTTATTTAATTAGATTATTTCAATTACTATTATTTTATTTTATTTCCATTATTATTATTATCACTTTATCTCCTTTATTATCATATTGCCGTATCGTTCCGTTCCGTTATTTTCTTTTTCGTATACCGCGGTACCCTTAGGTACCTGGCGCCCAACCTTTAGTGGACCAAGGAAGGTGCCGAATCTTTGTCGATCGTATAATCCGACGGAGTAAAACCCCCACCGTCGGCTCTGCACGTCACACTGGGTATATACAACTATATAGCGACATATTCAGGTATATATCGGTATATACCCCTATATCTGGGTACATACAACTATATAGCGACATATTCGGGTATATATCGGTATATAGCGACATATTCGGGTATATATCGGTATATACCGACATATCTAGGTATATATGACTATATATCAACGAAATCAGGTATATATCGGTATATACTCCTATATCTGGGTATATACAACTATATAGCGACATATTCAGGTATATATCGGTATATACCCCTATGTCTGGGTATATACAACTATATAGCGACATATTCGGGTATATATCGGTATATACCCCTATGTCTGGGTATATACAACTATATAGCGACATATTCGGGTATATATCGGTATATACCCCTATATCTGGGTATATACAACTATCTAGCGACATATTCCGGTATATATCGGTATATACCCCTATATCTGGGTATATACAACTATATAGCGACAGATTCTGGTATATATCGGTATATACCGATATATACCCGAATATGTCGCTATATACCGATATATACCCGAATATGTCGCTATATAGTTGTATATACCCAGACATAGGGGTATATACCGATATATACCTGAATATGTCGCTGTATAGTTGTATATATCCAGATGTAGGGGTATATACCGAGATATACCTGATTTCGTTGATATATAGTCATATATACCTAGATATGTCGGTATATACCGATATATACCCGAATATGTCGCTATATACCGATATATACCCGAATATGTCGCTATATAGTTGTATATACACAGATATAGGGGTATATACCGATATATACCCGAATATGTCGATATATAGTTGTATATTCCCAGACATAGGGGTATATACCGATATATACCTGAATATGTCGCTATATAGTTGTATATATCCAGATATAGGGGTATATACCGAGATATACCTGATTTCGTTGATATATAGTCATATATACCTAGATATGTCGGTATATACCGATATATACCCGAATATGTCGCTATATAGTTGTATATACCCAGACATAGGGGTATATACCGATATATACCTGAATATGTCGCTGTATAGTTGTATATATCCAGATGTAGGGGTATATACCGAGATATACCTGATTTCGTTGATATATAGTCATATATACCTAGATATGTCGGTATATACCGATATATACCCGAATATGTCGCTATATACCGATATATACCCGAATATGTCGCTATATAGTTGTATATACACAGATATAGGGGTATATACCGATATATACCCGAATATGTCGATATATAGTTGTATATTCCCAGACATAGGGGTATATACCGATATATACCTGAATATGTCGCTATATAGTTGTATATATCCAGATATAGGGGTATATACCGAGATATACCTGATTTCGTTGATATATAGTCATATATACCTAGATATGTCGGTATATACCGATATATACCCGAATATGTCGCTATATACCGTTATATACCCGAATATGTCGCTATATACCGATATATACCCGAATATGTCGCTATATAGTTGTATATACCCAGATATAGGGGTATATACCGATATATACCTGAATATGTCGCTATATAGTTGTATATATCCAGATAGAGGGGTATATACCGGATATACCTGATTTTGTTGATATACAGCCATATATACCTAGATATGTCAGTATATACCGAGATATACCTGAATATGTCGCTATGTGATTGTATGTACCCAGATATAAGGGTATACACCGAGATATAATTAGATCTAAAAACTGTAAATGGATTGAATAATTCTTCTAATTACTTTGGAAAATTGTAATTAGAAGAAAAATAGCTGCCAATTACTTTCCGCAATTGTAATTGGGGATTGATTTTTTTCTAATTACAAATTACAAATGTAATTAGTAATTGATTTTTTCCTAATTACAAATTACAAATGTAATTAGTAATCAATTTTTTTCTAATTACAAATTACAAATGTAATTAGTAACTAAAATTTTCCTAATTACAAATTACAAATGTAATTAGTAATTGAATTTTTTCTAATTACAAATTACAAATGTAATTAGTAATTGAATTTTTTCGAATTACAAATTACAAATGTAATTAGTAATTGAATTTTTCCTAATTACAAATTACAAATGTAATTAGTAATTATATTTTTTCTAATTACAAATTTGCCCAACACTGCTTCGAACTCTACGATCATTTCCATTCAATTCTTTTGACTTGCCCAAAGATGCCAGAACAGTGTTGCAAACTCCCACGGCCGTTGCAAGTAGGTTTGTACAACAACTTGCGGGCGGAGAGTACCTTCACATTGGTTTTAGACACACGCTGGTAAAGAAATTGGAAAGTATTCCTGAGGATATGTTGCCAGAATTTATAGAAATCGACTTTAGTACGGACGGTGCTAAAATGAACAAAGGAATGGATCAATTTTGGCCGCACCAATAGCGAGTCTTCAATATATCCGATAAAAGACCAATAATAGCAGGTGTCTACAAAGGCCGCTACAAACCGATAAATCCTTTCGACTTCTTTGAACAATTTGTCCGAGAAATCATCAATGTACGTGAAGAAGGTGGAATTCATGTTCGGAATCGACAGCTTCCTTTAGTTATTCGATGTTTCATTGCTGACGCGCCAGCCAGAGCATTTGCATTAAATTACTACGGTCATACGTCAGCAAATGCGTGTTCGAAGTGCAAAGTTGAGGGACAACGTTGCACTGTACCAGGCTTTCGTGGAACGATGGTTTTCCTAGGTGTGAGACACCGACCTAGAACGGAAGAAGAATACAACAATCTGACCGATGAAGATCATCACAAAGGCAGAAGTCCTTTGTCTCAATTGATAGGATTAGTAACAAAAGTTCCATTTGAAAGTTTACATTTGGTTTGGCTGGGGAATGTTAATGAAGCAATAGCAGCACATGTGGACGGAAAGTTCGGATTCCGAAGGCTAAATGGTAGAAAATTGGATATCATAAATTCCAGAATGAGATTATCAAAAATGTACTGCCCTTCGGAATTCAATCGTCGACCCAGGGATATATCAATGTTTCACCATTTCAAAGGTACCGAATTTCGACAATTACTGCTGTTTACTGCTCCGGCTATACTGCGAGACGTTATTCCTGGAGAATACTATGATCATTTGATGATTTTACATTGTGTTATGCGCCTTCTCGTGGATGAGGATACACCAGAAGAAATGCTCGAATTTTGCCAAGAAGCGCTGGAAACCTATGTGAATACATGCGAAATTTTATATGGTGAGCAGTTTATGTCATACAATGTGCACGCCTTACTGCACATAGTAGACGATGTCCGACACCTTGGAGCTTTGGACACATTTAGTGCGTTTTGTTACGAAAACAATATGTCTCAGCTACGCAAATATATTCGGAAACCAAATCTCACTCTTCAACAATACTATAAAAGAGTATGTGAATTAAATGATCATTTAAACTTTGCACCTGTGGACGAAAATATTGCAATTCGTGTCTCGCAGAGTCACGCACAGGGACCTCTCTCAGATGAGATTCCTGTCGATAATTCTCGACAATTCAATAAACTACAAATAGGAAAAATGACTTTTGCTACTGCGATACGTGACAGCTGCTGCATTCTCAAGAATAGGGTAGTCTGCGTCATCAGAAACATTGTGCAAATGGAAGGAAATACTCTTCTTATTGTTCAAAAATTTCAGAGTGCAACTTCTATGTACAATGTCGGCATAACATCAGATGATGTTGGAGTGTATCATTGCACGAATTGGTCGAATAGAATTGAAGCAGTAGACTTAAACGATGTGAAGGGCAAATGCTATAGAATGCCGAAGTGGAGCGATGTCAACGGAGAAGAGGAACGCACAATTGAAGGAGAATGGATTTGTGTCGCTTTATTAACACCTCTAATATTGCCCCCAAATTAGACGCAGTTCCACTAGACACGGAGTCAACAGAATTGGTTCAAACACTGAAGCAAAAAAATTGTACGTCAATCACAATTTGTAGCAAGAAACTCATATTTCATCTACCAATATTTTCATCCGTGTCCAGTATGTGAAATAGAAAATTCCTTGGAAAGGGGCTATTTAGAAATGACGTAACGCAATTCTGAAATAATGTCGACTTCTTTTTCTGTTGTTTATCAGAATTTTCAATTATTCAATGGAGAACCCTACTCAAAAATGGTTGAAAATTGACATCCAGCTTTCTCCTACTATAATCTTGGGAATGACAAGGCATATTTCTGAATATCCCGGCTTTTATACTGAAACTTTGATCCACAAAAATCGACATTGCCACATTTTTGCCAAGTAGGAATTTCCCTTAGTTTGTGATCCCGAATAGTGATTAGTGCAAGTCACATTATATACTGTAACGTATCCAGCAGGCAAGACCTAGGCCTGCTGTGATTGGTTCAATAACATTATCGTAGAACTGGACAAACGCGCGTTGTCCAGCGTTACCGCTTGTGACGTCAGAAGCGGCAGCTAAATAGTATATAAACGGCTGACGAGCCAGCTCGTCAGCGCAGTTCAGGTAAAGCACCGGTGCGACTCACTCATATCATTTCTTAGAGCGCAGTTGAGGTAAAGCACCCAGGCGACTCATTTGATATATTAGACTGGTCGTCTTACCGGCTAATAACTCAGCTTCATCTTTTCAAATTAGAATCATAGAAAATATCAAAAACAATTACTTTATTAATATATCATGAACTAGTATCACTATAGCAGGATTTAGATTCAGATAACGACAAATTGGGACTTTAGCTAAAGCAGCACTGTTACCGACCTCTAATTCAATAAAACATAGAAATAGACACATTATATTTAAAATTGCGTAGGAAGTAGGATATAGTAGTTTAGAGACTCATTTCTTGTAAATATCTTTATAATCTAATTCGATCATATTACAATATTCTAAAGCATAATAATCGGGTTTGCCTGACCTTTCTGTAGTTAGAACCTTTCCTAGTTCACATACAAGCCAACATAGACAGGCCAGATAAACAATCAACAGAAGCGTACGGTACGAGTGCATCAACTCGGATCCGAGGGCCAGTTATTGTGATTCTGGATCTGACACGCAGGCTCGGATCAAGATCCTGGTTCTGCTAGCTTATATTTTAACTTCGCAATAGCAGGGACCACTGGCTCGGAATACCACCCGGCTCAGTGGAGGTCAGCGAAACCTTCGGTTAAGCAATTAATTTACACATTGGCGGTTGAAAGACCTGATTTGTGATTGTTTAGCGTAGACTTGTAAAAAACATAATAAAAATCTGCAGTAGGTGGCTTTTTGTGTGGCATAACCTCCCTTTTCCCCACCTCGCAGTGTCGAGGAGTCCAAATTTATCATATTTTCAAAGTATTAAATAAATTTACTTCTTCAAGAACCCGACGGTCGGCTTGTCTCAACGATCTAAAGATCCTAGACAATCCGATACGTTACAATACTGAACAATATTTTGATTTTTAGTAATTTCATATCTGATCCAAAAGTCGACGCTGGATTATTCAAATTTCGCACATGAAAAATTATTTTTTTCGTTCTTGAAGATAATATAATATCAGTCATTTAAAATAATCATATATGCATCAATATATAACGTTGAATCGTTCAGGACGCTACGACTGAATTTTTTTTAGAATTATGATGATTTAAAGATAGAGCAAGTTTAGAACCTTAGCATTCACCTCACCTAGCTAAAACTATAACTTGAGGAGCGCAGTGTGGTCGCATATTGGAAAAAAATTCCTTCAAAAATGGTTACTAACAAATATAAGTGAACAACATTATAGACACATAGATTAGACACAAAGTTTTAAATTTATACATTTTCATTCATGATGCATGCATTTATATTGAAACTCTATAATCATAAATTGGAGATGTCAGAATTTATAATCTTTTTATTTTATTTATATGGTAGAATAGAATCATGGATGACGAGAATGGGAATATCTTGGAGCTCGAGGAAAAAATTGACAAATCTAGTAAGCATAAAAGAGTGACAAAAAGTGGACGAGTGACCAAAACTCCTAGAAAAGTAATGACAACTTCATCAGATGATGCCCCTGCTGTGCGTAAGAAGCAATCACAAACTTCTCTCACAATCAAAAACGAAGTGGCACGATTGCAAGCTATTACAAATGCAACAAGGAGTAAAAATAAGACCTAAAGCACTTCTGCAGAAATGGTTGAACTTGACTTGTAAGTATAAATACCGATGAAATCATTGTTGATGCAACTATATTATCATTATGTGGATTGACAATGTGACCTTGAAATACGAAAAATTGGGGTTGTGGAATTGTAATTAAAAGGAAGTTGAAAAAATAATTTAAATAAAGATTGAACATTGTCTCTCCTTCTTATATAATTTATTTTGTCATGAAATTTCATCTTTGATAAATGAATTGATCCGAAAAATATCAAAAAGTGCAGAAATTGCTAATTGAGAGTCAAATCATATTTAGACTGCAAATTTCAACAAGATTATCTTTATTAGAAAATTATAAATAATAAATATAATTTGTTGACAATTTATCGTAAAAATAACACTTATTGTGTTTTACTTTTACCCAAATCAACAGTTTACCTAATATAAATATTATTCATACTTTCATTCTTCAGGAAAAAGGTCGCATCTGATAATTATGCTGTCGTAACTTCCATTGATAATTCGGCATTGATACCACCATTACCACCTGCATCTACATCCGAGAGGGAAACATTAGCGATAGTAGACCTGCCACGTCGTAACTGTGACTTAACTGGAAAAACTATCGCATTGTCCAATAAGTCGAATGCTGGGAAAACGATTCTTAATAAGTCACCTGTTAAGACTATGGCTGGTTCTGTAACGCATGTTTCAACGAAAATTAATTTGACAGCGGGACTCGATAATCATGCAGCCACTTCGGAGAAGAGAAACTTCAATGTCCAACAAAAGAGTCGTAGCTCAGAAATCATTCCCGAATGTAAGACCGACAAGCTACAACAAGTTTTAGACAGTTTAGTGTGAGTGAAATATTAATAAATATATGTGTATAATAGTTTGATATCGAAGTTTCTTCTGTAATTCAATCTATTTGTCACGAATTATACAGGTTAATAAAGGAACAGAATCTAGAAATAATGAAAGGCCAGGAGGAAATAATGAAAGGCCAGGAGGAAATAAAGCTGCAACTTGATGCGATCCAGGAAGAATTAAAGTCACCAAGAAATCTGGGCGAAGCACTGCAGTTGACTCATTCTTTATATCAACCTCTTACAGGTTTTCCTTTATGTACTATTGATCAGTTCAAAGAAATGGAAGCGGTTGAACAGAAGAATACACGCAAGAAACTCCTATGTATCATCAGATTAATTTGAAGTATATGTATGTATATTTAGTTTAGAATACTTCGCTAAAATTGTATTCCTTCTCTCTAGTATCAACACCTATTGAACTTGGGAGGGACGAAACCCCGAGACTTCCTCAGTTACGCCATGAAAGAGGTGATGACGGACAAACTAGTTTGCAGCTTTTCTTGGCTCGGGGACAAAAAATCTGAAACGTTTGGAAATACCAAGATGTCCAATGTATTATTCCGTGCGTTGCATTCTTTATTCAATTTTCTCTTTTAAACAATTTATACCTTTTATTATTTGGTCTAATACATATCCCAGTAAACGAAAAGGAATTGGGTATGCGGAAAACGGTATTAACACGAATTAGATGGAATTAAAAAGACCTGTGTGTCAATTCTTGGCAATTTTTTAAAATTCTTTTCAATTCGTGTTAATTCTGTTTTGCACATACTCAATTCGTTTCAATTCGTGTTCGTTTACTGGGATGTCTTTATGAGTATCGATAACACACGAAGAATAATTTTTCCAGAAGCGGCGAAATCCTGTGCACTCTTCAGGGGACCGGATACAAAAATAGAATACAAAAAAGATGTACAAGAAATCTTGAGAAGCACTAAACAAAGGTACCGTAACCAGCAAAAAAAGCTTGTAGGACCCGAAAACAATGACTTAGATGAGTACGACGGGATTGTTGCGGAAATCGACCGACTCCAACAGTCCAAACCAGATTCGAGTGATGCGGATTCTGAGGGAGAAACTGATGAAGAGTCACTCTAGATTGAACTGTACAACTTGTTGCAAAATTGTGATCTGAAGTTCCTCATCCGTTTCTTGGGAAAACAATTTTTCTCGTGTTTCGTTTTCCATTCTGATTTTTTCTTCAACATCCTCCCAAGTACGGATTGTATTCCGTTTCGACATTATTTATAACATAATTTCTTTTTGAGTCATAAGATGCAACAGTTTTTGAAATTTGTCATCCAAATTTTATAGTTAATGAAAATTCACCAACCTATCTCTTTACAAAATATATTTTTTTCTGCTTTTCAGTTTATCAAATTCATAATATCAATCAAAATCCACTTACAAATTTTACCAAATATAGGAAATTGTCACTATGCATATATGAGGAACTTCAGATCACAATTTTGACCTGCAGGGTTAAATTCCGACAAGGATTCCTTTAAGTTTATTGTTTTTAAAGATTTTTTTCAAATTTTAACTCATACATGTATATAAAAACATAATATGTTATCACTGTTTCTATAATATTTAAGATATGCTAGCTGCAGCTAACAGGGTTAAATTCCGTCAAAGATTCCTTTAAGTTTATTGTTTTTGAAGATTTTTTTCAAATTTTAACTACATACCGGGAAGAAATCTTGATAGTATACAGTCGATTGCGCATGCGCCAAATAATTTATTTTCATTGGTCGGTAAGATCGACTACGTCATAATACTGCCGCGGGATGACCTTACCGACCAATGAAAATAAATTATTTGGCGCATGCGCAATCGACTGTATACTATCAAGATTTCTTCCCGGTATATGAATATGAATAAAAAAAACAGAAAATATATTTTTTGGATCGAATTAATATTTTCACTACCCGCAAATACACCGCACGTATGCTAATCATATGCGTCGCATTCTGCTCGCACACGTGCGAACGTGCGACGCATATGCCCCTCAATTGAGGACGCATCTGCGTCATCAGGTGATAGCATGCATGCGGGTTGACTCGCACGCCGTGCGTGCGTAATGCTACGCATATGGCACGCATTTTGTTGTCTGGGTATTCATGAGTTACCCACACTTCCTGTATGAGAATCACCATCAACGGCAATTGACGAAGACAACAGCGCAGACATGACTAAATAAGACGGAGACTATTGTTTCTCAAAGATGAGCTATACAAAAAGAGTAAGGAAAATGAAATACTCAACGGTTGATACGACCATTCAATTATTTGTTAGAATTGCATTTGCTGTAATCAAACTTCCATAATTAAGTAAGACTAGACTTCCGAAATGGTTCATAATATTAGTGAGACGTAGAAATTCTTACAAGTTGGTGATTCATATGGTCCTGCGTCGAACTCACATGGGTTAAGAGCCTTGTTCATGTTGATGGTTGATCATGATATTTCAATATTAATTTAATAGGTTGAATAAAGTTGTGTTCCACTCTCATTGACTTCGTCTTATTGTAAATCATCTAGGAATACAATGTTACATGTATTCCTATTTACTTTATTTAATGGTAGGAGATACTGAAAACTGTCCATCTATTGCTACTTTCAAATAAGATAAACCAATTGCTATTTTCACATGAAATTCAACACACATGTTTCCATCTCAAAACATTTACATTGTGTAAGTTTCAAGTCATTTGAAACAATAAGTACAGAGTTACTCCTTATAATGCTTCTGAAATAGCCTTTATCCGAAAACCTCCCATGCGTCTGAATTATTCTTGAATCTTGCTGGGCTTACACACCCATATTTTAGGATGCGTAAGTCACAAACCCACGTCGGTTTCTAGAGATAGCTACGATACTTTGATTTTAACACTTTTTTTTATGAAAAAAAAAATAATATTTCAATTATTTTTCGTAAAATCCTCAATTTTGTCTCGATTTCCATGATCTGACGTGAATTTGTAGCTAGTGTCTGTAGAAATGTAATCAATTGGCAAAAACCTAGTTCTGAGATAAATCGCTTTGAAGTTTTTTTTACAAATTATTTACAAAATTCAAGATTTTCATTACTGCATGAACCAAACTAGTTCCAGATGAGATTGCCAATAGTTTTGGAGCATGTGACGATGAAAAAAAAAAAAATAGCTCCTACAATACTTGAGTGAAATTCACATTTTCATCATATATTTCAGAAATTACGATTTCGAAGAAGTTGTTAAGCATTTCAGAGGATATAAATTATCATAACTTGGAAAAATTTCAACATATATATATTTTAGCAGTGTGGTTGATATAAACTTGGTGTTGTCGAGTCTAAGCAATTTGACCTGCGGGCAGCGAATCGTGCGATTGATGACTTGTGAATCTGGATCTGTAAAATGAATAAAAACATTTGAAAGGATATTGATTCGCTATATAAATTTCAATGCTCCTCTCTGGTGAAGTATGTGACCAAAAACTTCAATATGATTTCCAACCGTAGAAAAACACATTTCGCAGTTGTTGTCCTATGAGGGTATACACACCTTGAAAATGATTTTCTCCAAATCACTGCTACGCTCTGAGAAAACATTCTAGTGACTCAGTTCTTTTACAGTTGATCAGTGCTATTTTGATACATAGTTCATGATTTGCCCAGATTTTATGTCCTCCGCTGAACAAAAATTTAGTCCATCGAAGAGAAAGTAGTTGTGGTAGGGTACAGATTGCTGCGTTGCATGAAATTCCTCCAAATTTGGACGAAATATTCTGTGTCAATGTAATTTAGGGAAAACCAATAATATTTCATGAATTAATCGCAATGAGTCCCATAAGTATGGTGAATCACGCCATACTTATGGGACTCATTGCGATAGTGTACAGGAATATCTCGGATACTGTTTCAGTATCTGCCTCTGGGCCGGATTTAAAGGTGTGGAGGCCCTGGGGCAACGAAGAAGTGGGAGGCCCCTAATTATTTTTCAAACAAGATGGACCATTTTTTCTTGTTTTACAGCGTTCCACTGAAAGTCTGAGAACTTCTTTTTCCTTTGTCAGAACTCTAGAGTGATTTTTTTTTCAAATTTTTCATATTCGTTAGTAAATTTTTCCTAAAAATTCATATTGTGGAGGCCCTTCCCTTGTGAAGGCCCTGGGGCTTCAGCCCCTGTTGCCCTCCCCTAAATCTGGCCCTGATCTGCCTCAATACCATACCAGTATTGTGGTAAACGCCATACATTTCTTTCCGTGTAGACATAGACATTTTTGATTGTAAGACTTTTTTCTCCATCGTTTTGGAAAAAATATTTTAGAATCCAAAATTTGTATGTGTAAAACTTGATTGCATGACATATTATTGGTTTGCCCTTAAATTACATTCATACAGAATATGTTCTCCAAATTCGAAGAAATTTCATGCAACACAACAACCTGTACCCTACGACAACTACTTTTTCTTCGATGGACTGATTTTTGGTTCAGCGGAGGACATAAAATCTGGAAAAATCATGAACTATGTATCAAAATAGCACTAATCAACTGTAAAAAAATTGAGCCACTAGGATGTTTTCTCAGAGCGTAGCAGTGATTTGAAAAAAAAAAAAATTTCTTATCGTCATTATTTTGTAATAATTTTTTTATCTCACGTGAATCACTTGAGTGTGGTAGCTTGATGGAAAAATGCATTTCAAGTTACTTATTTTCACAAATTGAAATGACAATAAACGAAATATAGGAAAATTAGGAACTTCTGTAACTGCATTATACGTTTTATTGAGTGAACGGGGCATAATAATTTTTTTTGGCTCAAGGATTTGTGTACGTACAGATAAAGGTTCAAATAACACTTTTCCGTAAAAGAACCGGAAATCGATTTTTTTGACATTTTCGCACTCAAATTTCAGCATCTCCTACGGTTAAGGGGTAACACCACTCTAGAGTCAGCAAAAAAGGCCTATATTTGATAATTTTTTTTGAGAATATTGCAAGAAGGATCGGGATTATTTTTTCAGAGTTTATGGAACACATATTGAAGTATGTGAAACAAAATTTTTATCGCTTTTTCAACACAAAATGGCCGCGACAGAGCCAGTCTTCCAGAACGCCTTTTTTTTATACCTACACGGGCGGAAGCATAGCTCCGAAAGTATAAGAGCTAGAACAAAAAAATTATTTTTCTCCAAATCTATACGTCATTGGCTAGAGAAGTACATGGGCTTTTTTTTTCAAATCATTTTTTGCAAAAATGGCACAAGTTTTGAAAAAAATTCATTTTTCGGCAAAAAAATTTGCAGTAAATTATTTATAATAAAAAAAGTTCGCATTCAATCGAAAAACGGCTATGTACTTCTTTAGATAATGACGTATAGATTAAGAGAAAAATAATTTTTCTGTTCTAGCTCTTATACCTTCGAAGCTATGCGTCCGCCCGTGAAGGTATGAAAAAAAACAAAGGCGTTCTTGAAGACTGGCTCTGACGCCGCCATTTTGTGTTAAAAAAGCAATTTTGTTTCACATACTTCAATGTGTGTTTAATAAACTCTGAAAAAAGAATCCCGATCCCTTTTCCAATATCATAAAAAAAAAAATGATCAAATTTAGGCCTTTTTTGCTGACGCTAGAGTGGTGTTACCCCTTAATTAGTTGTTAACTTGTGCCTGATTTGTTATTGGGGGTACTCTAGCCAAGGCGAGCATTGAGATGAGAATATATCGCATACCCAGAACAACACTGTGACATCTCAAAAAATATGTTTTTAGCGGATTTGCGTTCAAATGAATGTAAATGCTATTACATGAAGTCGCATGGCAATTTTGAAAAAACAATATTTTTTGAGATGTTACAGTGTGGTTTCAGGGGTACGATATGGCGTGAATACCAGAAGGATGTCTTAGTTGGAACCAGACTTGATTATGCAACGTGTATCCGACACTAATTGGGATACTCCGCCCAAGTGTTCTGAACACATTACCAAAATTTTCATAGCTGGGAAACATCATTGATGCGTAACCTCTGTATCTAGGCTTGAGTTGAAAATTTCAGGTGCAGATCTCATTAGTTTCATCCAACACCTTCAGGAGGATTGAAGCTCGATCGGATTTAATGAAGGAAGATCACAGTAAGTTTCATCAGGGCCCTCGGCTATAACACTTTGAACACTTCACGAGAACTAGTCCTAGGTCATTTTAGGAGCCATCTAATTCGGAAAAACATTCGCGCATTTTAGGGTTATCCGATGTGACGATTTTATTGATCACCTGTGAATTCCAGAGGTTAGTGATATGACGTTCTCTGAGAAAAAAAAAAAAACTGATCCATCGCCTTAGCAGATGTCTAAATTTCATACCAACTTGAAGACAATATTTTTGAGTCACATGTCGCTACCCGTACGTGTATGTAGTAGCGCAATATGCATGATGTGTCTGCATATAACAGGCAGAGGGGTGAAGCGTTATATCGAATTTGTAGAATGCTTGGTCGACATTGAGAAAAAGATTGCTGCGAAGAGACTGGTTTTTCCACACCAGAAGGTAATCAGAAATGCTTCAGACACATCGTCTGCTTCCGAAACCAAGGTATGCGCTTGTGTTGTAACTCACAATATTATCGCCCGTGTGTCAACGTACCTCGCCAACCTATAATAATTGTTCACAGGCTAAGAAGCGCTCATTAGCACAAACTGTCACGCCAGGGAAGACGAGAGTGATCGCTGCAATGAAGTTAAAAAAAATTATTGATCATGATGATGATGATGATTGCCGCACACAGAGAAGCAAAGCCACTGTGAAGCAGTATAATCGTCCAAACGATGAGGCAAATTTTTCGGGTACGGGAAATGAGTCGGACTTGGTTGAAGCAACCAGTGGTGATCGGATGAAGTGCTCGAAGAAACCCAAGATAGCGGCGTTGCCTCGTCGACCGATGATTATGTGCCGACTGCAAAATCTGCGAAAGAACTCCACAAACCTGCGGACAAGACACTGATTACCAAATCCGCAGGAAAGCACAAAAAACCTGTGGACAGGACACCGACTGCCAAATCCGCTAGAAAGCATCATAAGTCCGTGGACGAGACACTGATTGCCAAACATGCGGAAAAACGCCAAACATCTGCGGACAAAACACTGATTGCCGAATCCGCTGGAACGCACCAAAAATCTGTGAACAGGACACTGATTGCCAAATCCGCTAGAAAGCATCATAAGTCCGTGGACGAGACACTGATTGCCAAACCTGCGGAAAAACACCAAACATCTGCGGACAAAACACTGATTGCCGAATCCGCTGGAAAGCACCAAAAATCTGTGGACAAGACGCCTTCGGTGACTGCAGAGAGAACTTTGTCGGGTAAGATAACGATATGGTGTAATACCTGACAAACAAAATTGGTTTCTCATTCACAGATCGATTAAACCCAATACGGTTTTCAGCTTTCCGTCTCGAAAGAAGTACCAGCTATAAAGATTTAGGGTCATCTAGCGCTTTTGCCTTGCCGAAGACTTTATTGATACCGGCGTCGAAATCGACTAGACAAGTGCCAAAAAATGAGCGGAATACATCAAAAACTGTAATAAAGGATACCGCAGATGATACAGATTCGTCGTTATACGACAGCCATAGTATCAAAAGCACTCCGAAAACGGCACTTCGTCGTAATGATACGGATGACACGTTACGGGTAACAGACGATGAATCGGAGGACGAACCGCTGTAGATGCAGCTGACCGATATTGACAGTGAAACTGACACAATACCAACGGACGGACCACCGTCAATGCGCAGCGATCCCAAAAAAGGAGATAACGCTGGAAATGCAGACTTCCATAATACTGTAGACAAGGTTGGTGATTTATGCATATACGATACACGATTTATCGACCAATCACTACTGACGAACTGCACGAATAAATGAACAAAAATTGATGTTTGCAGCTAATGGCTGAACTGAACCGTAGCCACGAAGAGGATTATAACAGGCATGGTGCGGATACAGCCGAAACGGGAGACGTCTCTTCGTAGTCTCCAGCTCGAAGTCAGGTTGCTGCGAATGATGAATCTAAGACTACAACAAAATCTGTACATGAATACCGACCAAGTTAAAGGTATTTAGTGGACCGTCGTACTATACATACTATGATGCATGTCTAATAATACTCGTATTGCTGACGAGATGATGCATGTACTGTATCTCTTTATAATGCGTTATACTTTTGGTTTACGTATTGGTATTGACTTTGTTAATTATGTATAATGTATTATTGCAGCCACGCTGCAAAACGTCGAGCTCGAAGCGCGACACGATATTCACGAGCGTATCTGCAGTGGAAAAGACATGCCTGTCGGTTTTCGGAATCTCGTAACCGGAGAGGTGATTTTAAACTAATAATAAGTGAGATATACTTTTACGTACGTAGTACGTAAATTCTTCACGTTCAAGTGAAAACAAATTTCGGATGACAATGGCCACGAACCGGTGTCGACGTGTCAGTAATTCGCTTCCATATATGTGACAGATGCATGCAGGATATGGATATTGGATAAAGACAAGATCCTATGATGACCTGCGTACGAAGACTGCCTTGACACCTTCAAAATTTATTGCGCACATTGCCACATTAATATTCACGGAACAAATCATGAGGACATCTTCGGTGACAGGCAGAGTGAGTAACGCTCATCGGTGTAAGGGCGGGAATCGCGTGCCAGCGAAACCTGCTTTAAATCCCGCTGGTTTGGACGCCGTAGCTGGTAAGTAGAATGACACGGTGTGAAAATTACAATTCTCATACAACACTGCTCATAATACTGTTGCATGTGCTATCGATTACAGCCATAACGCGTTACTGGATGAAGTCCACGAACGCTACGGAAGAGAAGATTGTACGAGAAATCAGCGGAATTCGAACAGTTATCGCGAAAAAAATAGCTGACATGAACCGTACTTCGAAACGTCAGTCCAAGGACCAAAGTGGCAACGAGTCGAAAGCCGCGAACAGCCAGGCGGAGGAAGACCTGCACGCGGACAGCCCATCCGAGGAAGACCTTGACGCGGACAGCATATCCGAGTAAGACCTCCAACACCAATCATCGACAGATGAGAACGTCGATGAGGAGAATGATGAGTGTTCGGAGAAGACAGAAAACGCTAATGCAGACGAGAGTATGGCGGGAGTACATGAGTCGGATGCGGAATTCGAAACTGATGAAAGATTACCAGATACAAAAATATCTATCGAAGAACCAGAAACCGAACGCTCGACGGTTCTAGAAGATATTGAACCGGATGAAAACGAGAAGAATCCGGATAAAAGTCCTACGAATTAACATGTACCCAGCACCGATGTACGGGACCATGAGGTGTGCGATAAAGAAAACGCAGGACCAAATAAAAAAACCAAAGAACTTCACTCTGAAGCAAACACAGAAACAAATAAAAAAAACAAAAAACGTGACCCTGCGGACCAAGATTCAGACAAGTCCCCGCTGACCGTTTAAAAGCGTAGACTGAACGATACGTCAGCTGCAGATGATCTGCTAGCACAAGAAGACAATAACAGAAAGATTAATTAGATATTCTTATTATGAACAAAATGCTACGGTATAAAACTTTTATTGTTCATCAATATATGAAATGAATAACGTTTGATTCGAGTTTATAAGAGGCGCTTTCCCGTTAGAATCATAGTGATTCAGATCACTTCAGATTCTAACCTTACCTGAAATGCAGCGTTTCCATTGAACAATACCAACTAATGCCAACCAATAAAAACGTTGCATTTCGGGTAAGGTTAGAATCTGAAGTGATCTAAATCACTTTGATTCCAACGGGAAAGCGGAGAGACATTTATGATGCTGATTATACAGCATGATTCCCAAGTCGCGGAAAAGATTTGACATGCAGATTCCTTGTCGAAATCTAAGAATAAAGTTCCTTATCAAAAACTTCCAGGGTGCGGTCGTTGCTGAGTTATAGAAGGTTCAGTCTAACCAATAATACGGCCGTAAAGTGACGTGCTCAGTCTCGTAGCAATTCTGTTAAACTGATAGTGCCCGCGTCGTATGAACTTTGTCCGAAATTCCGGTTTTTTATTTCGTAATTATTAGTCTTTACGTTTCCCGGTCGGTCATTCTCGTGCCCTACGTCGTTCACCCAGTAGTTGACGTTGTCCAGGTAGTCGAACTGGTGATTGACATTCCCCAGGTCTTTTGCTTCGTAGCGTTCGTTATCCAGGTCGTCGGGCTAGAGATTTTCTTACTCCAGGATTTTCCCCCCGTAGTTTACGTTGTCCAGGTGGTCAAACTGGTGATTGATATTCCCCAGGTCTTTTGCTTCGTAGCGTTCGTTATCCAGGTCGTCAGGCTAGAGATTTTCTTACTCCAGGATTTTCCCCCCGTAGTTTACGTTGTCCAGGTGGTCAAACTGATGACTTACGTTGCCCAGGTCATCCGCTTCGTAGTTTTCACTCTGTGTTGTCATCGGGTTGTTGATTTTCGTCCTCCAGGACTTTCCCCCCGTAGTTTACGTTGTCCAGGTGGTCAAACTGATGACTTACGTTCCCAGGTCGTCCGCTTCGTAGCGTTCGTTATCCAGGTCGTCAGGCTAGAGATTTTCTTACTCCGGGATTTTCCCCCCGTAGTTTACGTTGTCCAGGTGGTCAAACTGTTGACTTACGTTGCCCAGGTCATCCGCTTCGTAGTTTTCACTCGTTGTTGTCATCGGGTTGTTGATTTCCGTCCTCCAGGACTTTCCTCCCGTAGTTGACGTTGTCCAGGTGGTCAAACTGATGACTTTCGTTCCCCAGGTTGTCCGCTCCGTAGCGTTCGTTATCCAGGTCGTCAGGCTAGAGATTTTCTTACTCCGGGATTTTCCCTCCGTAGTTTACGTTGTCCAGGTGGTCAAACTGGTGACTTACGTTGCCCAGGTCATCCGCTTCGTAGTTTTCACTCTTTGTTGTCATCGGGTTGTTGATTTCCGTCCTTCAGGACTTTCCTCCCGTAGTTTACGTTGTCCAGGTGGTCAAACTGATGACTTTCGTTCCCCAGGTTGTCCGCTTCGTAGCGTTCGTTATCCAGGTCGTCGGGCTAGAGATTTTCTTACTCCAGGATTTTCCCCCCGTAGTTTACGTTGTCCAGGTGGTCAAACTGGTGAGTGACATTCCCCAGGTCTTTTGCTTCGTAGCGTTCGTTATCCAGGTCGTCAGGCTAGAGATTTTCTTACCCCGGGATTTTCCCCCCGTAGTTTACGTTGTCCAGGTGGTCAAACTGGTGACTTACGTTGCCCAGGTCATCCGCTTCGTAGTTTTCACTCGTTGTTGTCATCGGGTTGTTGATTTCCGTCCTCCAGGACTTTCCCCCCGTAGTTCACGTTGTCCAGGTGGTCAAACTGATGACTTACGTTCCCCAGGTTGTCCGCTTCGTAGCGTTCGTTATCCAGGTCGTCAGGCTAGAGATTTTCTTACTCCGGGATTTTCCACCCGTAGTTTACGTTGTCCAGGTGGTCAAACTGGTGGGTTACGTTGCCCAAGTCATCCGCTTCGTAGTTTTCACTCGTTGTTGTCATCTAGTTGTTGATTTCCGTCCTCCAGGGCTTTCCCCCCGTAGTTTACGTTGTCCAGGTGGTCAATCTGATGACTTACGTTCCCAGGTCGTCCGCTTCGTAGCGTTTGTTATCCAGGTTATCAGGCTGGAGATTTTCTTACTCCAGGACTTTCTCGAAACTCGAAACTTCAAGAAACTCGCTTTCTAAAAACTGAGTTCATCGATTGACAAGCAAATCTCAACTGCGATGTCAAAAAAAGGCGTGATTAATATTCGAATGCAATACAATTATGTAAAGTTATGATTTATTACATTACAGATTTCAAATTCCTTCATCAATTTTATTCCGTAATTCGAACTGAAATGTGTTGGTAAGTAACGTCATAATAATGAAATATTATTCAAATTATTAATCACACGTACGCCTCATATCAACCTCAATTAGGCAACGCATTCAAGCAGTGCCGGCGAGCCGGTGACATTGAGATTACATCACATTAATTTGAGATGATAACGTGTGCATAAAAGCAAACAATCATTCTTCCGGATCGCCACCGTGAACATTAGCCATTTACTCATGAGAGTTGTTCGAAGTGCCCTCGTCGCTCATGGACGCAGTGCTACGCGCGACCTATCAAGCTTTGAAATGTGATTCAAAACTTCATGTGCCACTCCTGAAACATTGGCAGGGGCGTCGCCGTGCTGAAACCTAGAACCGTACACGAGCACGTAATGGCATGTCATCAACGAGATCCGGTAGCTCATTTCAAAGAAATTCAGCGTCATTTTGTCCGTTCAGCCTACGCGGTAAAACGAACGGGCACACCTGTCACAACGCTTGTATAGTTATTTATTTTGAATAAATGGCTCTTTTTCACCCATCAATTTCGACGTCCATTAAGCTACAGAATTCCTTCACTTACCGTGCTATTTTTGATACGAATAAATTTACGTGATTAAATACATTTGATTTAGGATGAATAATAATGTTTCTGCAGTTTTCCAAAACGTTATCGGCTACGCCAACGGACAGACTTACTCCAAATCTCACTTGATATCCGCGAAGTGCAGTTGCGTGCGGGTCTTCGTACTCTAAACTGTGGTTATCATGTACCGTTCAATAGCTTGTTTCACATATTTGTGCAACATTTCGAATGCTCATTGTGCTTCGATTATAAACAGTAGCCAATATTTGGTCTTCCATCACTGAATGCCGTGCATTTTGTTTTGGTCCTACTGCGTCGCCGTAGTTCGGGTTGGGAACAACCGATCCGGTCGTACCAACACCATTTATTAATCTTATAATCACATTGACACTCGGCTGATGCCGAGCGGGATATCGAATCACATATTCTCTAAGGGTTGCAAGTGCATCAAGACCACAGGCGCCTTGAAGCGATAAAATATCACAATATTCTTAGTTGGAATCGATTATTGTTAACACATTGATGATAATGCATGGCAATGCGCTGAGCACGGATTTTCATGATTACTGTTTTTTTAATAATCTTTTGTTCTGCCGTGTTTTTTTCAAACAATTCTTCACGTGAAGCTTGTCCACGTCTAAATAGTATCAATATTTACGAACGATGATTTTTTCTACCGAAGAATATTGTGATATGTTATTGCTCTACGGCGCGTGTGGCCACAATGCACTTGCAATCGTCCGAGAATATGCGATTGAATATGACGAACAGCGTCAACCAAGTGTCAATGAGATCCTCAGATTGATAAATCGTGTCCGTAGAATTGGATCGGTTGTTCCGAACCCGAACCACGGAAATGCAGTAGGGCCTAACCCGGATGGTCGTAATCCAGTCCTTGAAAATCAAATATTGGCTACCGTTGATAATAGGAACACCATAAGCATTAGAAATGTTGCCCGAATATGCAATACAAGTTATTCAACGGTACAACGGGTATTGGCTGATGATGAAAGACATGCATTCCGTTATACCCGCGTGCAAAACCTTCAACCTGCGGACTATCCACGTCGTCTTGAATTTTGCCAGTGGCTTTTGGCCGCAAATCAGGTCGATCCCAATTTTTCGAGGAACATCTTATTTACGGATGAGTCAAGCTTCGGCCGAGAAGGCTTCTTTAATCATCATAATAACCACGTTTGGGCACACGAAAATCCGCACGTGACTGCACTTCGGGGGTTCCAAGTCAGATTCGGGGTGAACTTGTGGGCTGGGATCTATGGAAACGTTCTGGTAAATCGCAGAAACATTATTTACTTAAAATCACATGTACTTATTCACATAAATTTACTCGTATAAAAAATAGTATGGTGGAAAAATGAATTATAAACTTAATGAACGTACAAATTGATAGGTGAAATAGAGCCATTTATTCGAAACAAATAACTATGGAAGCGTTGTTACAGGTGGGCCCGGCGCAGCTACCACGTCGGCTGAACGGCCGAAATTACACCGATTTCCTGACGGATGAGCTTCCCGATCTTTTGGAACACATGCCATTAGATCAACGTCTAAATTTATGGTTCCAGCATGATGGTGCCCCTTCCCACAATGCGAGGGTGGCGCGGGAGGTATTGAATAGGAAATTTAACGATGCGTGGATTGGTCGCGGTGGGACGGTAGCGTGGCCGCCAAGATCCCCTGACCTCACAATGCTGGACTTTTTTTCTGTGGGGACACGTAAAAGCATACGTATACAGAGATACTCTCGTAAATCTCGAAGATCTCGATGCGAAAATCCACGAGGCGATTGCGACTGTTACCCCGGAAATGATCGAGCGAGCGGAACGTAGCTTAATACGTCGCGCCGAGCTCTGCGTCCAAATGCAAGGAGGACATTTTAAACACCTTTTATAGGTAAATGGCTTATGTTCATGATGGCTGATCTGGAAGAATCGTTGTTTTCCTGACGTGATCATTTATGCGCACATTTTCATCTCAAATCAATGTAATGTGTTTTCAATGTTACAGGCTGGCCGGAATTACTGCTCCGGACTGAAATTGGATGCACAATTCGATTTGCAAATGATTTTGCGCTTCGTTTGGAAATTTGGCTAATCATAGTTGCGTTCTCGGCCAAATTTTCCCTTATTTCGTTTAGTTTTAGTTTTTACTTCATCCAATGTGATAATTGACGTTATACGCACGTTTTGCATGATGAAGTAAAATTTTGTACAATATTCGACAGAAAACCTTCTTCTGATCTTTTTTGATTTCAACTCGTTGTTATTGTTTCATGATAATTACCATTAAAAATATTTTTAATTTCGGTAGAGTTTTTGGGATATAGGGGGTCAAGTCAGTAAAGTGTGACGGAGGTGTGTAACGGAAATGACGTAATTAATAGATAAATGTGTCAACCAGTAAATGTCTCATTTAGAATATGGTGAGAACGGATGATGTTTCAGTTCGAATTATTTCATACCCAGATCTATGTTATGATTGCTTCAGCAGTTTTATTCCTGTTGCTAATGATATTCACCATTGTAAATTATACAATTACTGAAAATTGATAAATGAATTTGAAATCTGTAATGTTAGAAATCATAACTTCACACAATTTTTTTCAATATGTGTACAATTGATTCTAAATAACTTATAGTGATAATCATTATCGTAAGGATACTTGAATTGAATTGAAATATTAATTCAAAAGTAGATAACTACAAATCTGATCAAATTTAACCATATCATCCAACGTTTACTCGTTCGATTGTATTTCATTCGAAATCCTTTCGAATTTTGATTCAAACT
This sequence comes from Tenthredo livida, assembly GCA_963992785.1. Lineage (NCBI taxonomy): Eukaryota > Metazoa > Arthropoda > Insecta > Hymenoptera > Tenthredinidae > Tenthredo > Tenthredo livida. Next base: position 13,178,543 of record OZ023072.1, on the reverse strand, counting down.
TTATTTGAACTATGTAATATGAGAAAAAATTAAGGGGGTATATACACCTTTAAATGGGTTGAATTTCTGAAAAACAGTTTTTCTTTTTTTTTTCAACTTGAAGACTCTGATAAAATTGAAAAAAATCATCATGTTTGGGGAGGGTTTGACCTTCATTATCCATATCTTATATCATGTATTACTTCCAGTCTAATAGTGGCTGCGCTGAAGACAGGAAAATACAAAATCACTCGGTTGCCGTAAAGAATCAGACCCAGCGTTGGACCAATCTTGGAATTTTTGGTTCTCAATTGTTCATAAGACATGCCTCTATCAGATGAACATAGAACTTTTTGATATTGCAAAAATTACTTGAGTTATTGAATTTTTTCGATTTTTTTTCTGAATTTGAAAAAAAATTTTGCTTATTTTTCTAATATTTCAACTAAAAATGGGTTTATCAAAAAGTTCTATGTTCATCTGATAGAGATTTCGATCCTACAAATTTGAAGACCACAAACACCAGAATCGGTCCAGCGATGCTCCTGATTCTTTACGACAACCGTTCAAAATATTCATTCTCCAGAAATCGACTTTTAAACTTTTTTATCAAAATTTTTTTTCTCATTTCATACTTTTCCAAGAGAAAATGTAGTTACAGGAAATTAGGTTTTAGGATTTTGGTTATGACTAATATGTTGGATCCGCAGCTGCTCTCGTATCGATGAGTTATGAGTTGAGTCGAGTCTAGACACACACGGTGCTCCCCAAGCAAGGAAAAGTGGACCCAAAATGGATCCAAAATCGGCTAACGCAGAAAGTTTCTATATTTTTTGTAGATTAAAAAAATGTCAAGCTGAAAATCCTAGCTGCTCGGTTTTGCAAGTTATGGCCGTTTTTGTATTCATACCGCGCACGTTCATGAAAAGCAGAGTAGAACACTTTACTACGCCCATGCAATCGACCTCTTGATCCCAATATGAGAAAATTAAGTAGGTATTAATGATTTTCCATTGAAAGTGACTCGCGGCTCCGCTGATAAAGACTCAGCTCAGGAGTTCTATAGTCCGCGTGAAGGAATCGCTATAGTTGGACTATAGAGCTCCTGAGCTGAGTCTTAATCATTAGCGAAGCGCGCGAGTCGTCGTTCTCATTCTTACCTTAGGAGCGGTCGATCTACTAGAGTAGAAACACTCACCGCGGAACTAAGATATTTTAAGTTTTAATAACTTTGTAAGACAAATTGAAACTAGGAACGTATTAATTGATTCAAGTGTCTTTTTGTGATGAAACCGTCTTCGAATTTTACTTCGTACATTACGGGTGAAACTCGTTTTACAACGATAGCCTTGGCATTTTTTGAACAATTCTTGCGATGATCTTTAGCGTATACAATGTCACCTGACTGAAATTCTATTTGTCTATTACCGTGTGAGTTTCTGTATTGATTATATTGACTTGTTTCAACTGTATTTCTTATATCGAATTTAACTACATCGAATCTTGTCTTGAGAGTACGATTATACATTAATTGCGCTGGAGTTACTCCGGTTGCACAATGTGGGGTATTTCTGTAATCTGCTAGGAATCTACTCAATGAAAATTCCAGTGAGTGGCCGTCTTTCATGATTTTTTTTACTTTATCTTTAAAAGTTTTGACTAAATTCTCGGCTGCACCGTTAGTAGCTGGATAGTGTGGTGCTGAAAAGGTATGTTTGATTCCAAATTTTTTTAGTATAATTTAAATTCTTCGCTTGTTAACTGTGGTCCGTTATCACTAACTATGTGATCTGGACAACCCTTGTCTGAGAAGATTGTATCTATTTCTTTGATCAGGTTCGTAGCGGATGTGTCGTTTTTCATATTAACAACTATTGGCCACTTTGAGTGTGCGTCAATGACTACTAAGAACATATTTCCATTCAATTTCGCGAAGTCTATGTGAATTCGCGAATAAGGCTTCGTTGGCCAAACCCATGGGGTTAGTGGTACTTTATTAGGATACGGTCTATATTCTAGACAGTTTGTACAACAGTTCGCTAGATTTTCTATGTCATCATCTATATTGGGCCACCAGAAGTAGTTTCTTGCGATGTGTTTCATCTCAATTACTCCTAGATGCGATGCGTGCATCATTTGTAAAGTGTGGTTTTGTAAACTTTGTGGTATGACTAATCTGTGTCCCCAATATAAACAACCGTTTTCGAAATCTAATTCGTGCTGTTTCGCATGAAATTTTCTCTCTGTGTCTGACAGTTCACCCGTTTTTGGCCAACTTGATTGAATGTACGTAATAATTCGTTTTAAGATTTTGTCTGTGCTCGTCGTCTTTGCTATGAGATTGAAATTTATTGTAGGGTATTCTTCTTTCAAGAAATTTACACTCGAATATTCTGTTTCAAAGACGGGTGTACTGTCATCAACTGGTAATCTCGATAATGCGTCGCAATTTCCGTTTGATTTTGATTTTACAATTTCTATATCATATGTGTACCCCGACAAGAAATATGCCCATCTTTGTAATCGGCTGTGAAGCATTGTAGAAATGTTTTTGTTTCCTAAGATAAATTTTAGTGGCTCGTGGTCGGTTTTTAGTATTATGCGATTACCGTATACGTATTGGTAGAATTTTTTAAATCCGAATATTATTGCTGCTGCTTCTTTGTCTATAATGGCTCTGTGCCTCTCTGATTTTGCGATTATCTTTGAAGCGAATGCGATCGGACGTTCTTCACCGTTGGCGTAGCGGTGTGATAAAATTGCTGATAGTCCGTAGTTGCTAGCGTCGCATGCTAGGACTAATTGTTCTTTTGGATCGAAAAGTGTTAGAATATTATTTGATGTAATTTGACTCTTAACCCAATCGAAGCCACGTTGACAATTTTCATTCCATACATAGTTTTTAGCTTTACATACATCATACAGTGGTTTAACGTGCTCTGCTCTGTTTTTTAAGAATCTTTCGTAGAAATTTATTAGACCCAGAAAAGCCTCTAATTCTTTAGTATTTTGTGGAACTGGAGCTTCGTTTATTGCTCTGATTTTTGCCTTGCTGGCTGTTAACCCTTTACTATTGATAACAAAACCTAAGACTTCTATTTCATCTTTGAAAAAATCACATTTTCCTAGATTTACCCTGAGGCCTGCTTTTTGTAATCTGTCAAAAATTTCTGTTAAAATTTCAATATGCTCCTTCTCAGTAGCACCTGTACAGTAAATATTATCGATGTACACCTCTGTATTTTTGATACCTTTGAGAATATCTTCGATGATGTCCTGGCATTCTGCGGGACTAGAGGCTACTCCTTCACCTAGTTTTGTGTATCTGTATAAGCCTTCATGTGTAATGATTGTTAACGCCTCTTTGGACTCGTCATCCAGACTGAATTGCATAAATGCATGTTTTAAATCGATTTGTGACCATCTATTGCCTATTCTTAAAGTATTGAAAATTTTCTCCTTCAAAGGAATTGGATGTCTTTTAATAATCAATTGCGGGTTGACTGTGAGCTTGAAATTTCCGCATATTCTAACTTGACCATTTGTTTTAAGTACAGGTATTATGGGTGTTGCCCATTTGCTGCAAGCTACTTTTTCTAAATTACCTAATCTTACTAGTCTTCCTATTTCTTCTGAAATTTTTGGGATTAAGGCAGAAGGTGCATGATGCGCTTTCATTTGTATTGGTTTGTAGTTTTCTTTGAATTCTAAATGTATTTTTCTGCCTACATAGCAGCCTTGTGTGTCTGAAAATAATTGAGGAAATTTTTGTAACATCTTTTGCCTTAAGTCCTCGCTTCTTATATGGAATGTGTCACGATTTTGCAAATCTTGAAAAGCTTTGATTGGCCAAAGGTCGAATGCTTTGAGCCATTGTCGTCCTAATAGCATTGGACCCTTGCCTGGCGCTACGAACATATCTAAATATTTCTCTTTGTTTTTAAATTTTACCTGTACGTTTAATTTACCTAGTGGCTGTATTGAATTGCCGTCGAAACTAGTTAGTGTGAATTCGCAAGGTTCTAATTGTATATTGATGAAATATTTACGCCAATCTTCTTCTGAGATTGCGGATACATAAGTGCCTGTGTCTACCTCCATTGTATAAGTATTATTGTTAATTAATATTTTCAAAAATTGTGGCTCTGCTTTAATTTGGTTCCAACATAATTGTTGGCGCTTTAATGAGTAAAATTCAGTATCATGATTTGAAGGATTTGAATTGTCATCGCAATCATAATAATTCAGATTTTTTGCTGCTTGTGATTGCGATTCGCGATCTCTTGATGCTTGCATGTCGTGTTCATTTTTCTTTTGAAAATTTTGTTTTCCCTTATTGTAGCTTGATACCGGATTTTTTCCATGTTTTTTTATACAAACTTTTTCTAGGTGACCCTGCTTGTTACAATATTTACAAACTGCCTTTGCCCTGATTCGACAATCCTTAGTTACATGATTATTTAATCCACAACAATAACAATAGATTTGATTCGCGTTTGAATTACTCGAGTTGTCATACTTTCTGCTTTGTTGTGATTTACTGTTGCTTGAAGACGGCTGCGTTGTGTTCCTCGCTACCGGCTTCCTGAAACCGCGCTGCTGTTGCTGTTGCTGCATGCCTATGTGTTGTATATGTGTGTTGGGTTGCTTCTGTATCTTGAGCGCGTTTTTAACTGCTGTTTCACGCGTAATGGCAATGTCTACTGCTTTTGTAAATGTTAAATCTTTTTCCGTGAATAGAGCCACACGAATGTCATGGTCTGCGACTCCACACACGAATCTGTCACACAATACGTCATCTAACTTTTCGAAATTACAATTTAGAGCTAGATCCTTCAGTCTTGCTACAAAATCACTAATTGCTTCATTTGGTTTCTGCTCAGCTTTACCGAAATTGTATCTTTCTATTTTCTCGTTTTTCTTGAGACTGAGATGCTCTTGTATGAGCTTTGTCAACTCTGCGAAACTTTTACCGGCTGGTTTGCCGGGTGCACAAAGATCGATTGCCAACCTGAAGATCTGTGCTCCGGATTTCGTTAGGAATAATGCTGTTTGGCGTTCGGCCGGAATAGCGTATCCGACGAAATATAGTTCCCATTTCATGACAAATTCGTCCCACGTATATAAATTTTTGTTATATTCCATATCTATCTTGTAATCCATGTTTACGTCTTCTTTGTTGACGCTGGACTCGTCGCTCGGTGTACTGTTTTCTTCGAGATCTATATGTGTGGTAGAGTCTTCCTTCTCGACTATAGTCTCCTTCGTACTTGATGATGTGGCATAGTTTACATCGGCGTCTTGTTTCTCCCTAAATACTGCTTCTGCTTTAGTTTGAATTTGAATGTCCCGTAACTTCTGTAATATTTTCCTCAATTCGTCTATAGATAACGTATTAATAATGTCGTCGATCGAAAATGTATGTAATATCTCCTGTAATTCTTCTTTGTTTAACCGCTGGATCCTAGTCGCCGTAAGATCGAATGCTGGCATATATGTATATTGTGACGATACGCACTATTTGAAAGTACGCGCCAATAAATAGACAGTTGATGAGTGATTAAATTGACTATTGACTAGCGTAGCCTGCGGCTACGCAACCGGAAGAGAAAGTGATAATCGCTCTCTTGGAAAGACAGTCGAGATGAGCACACGTGTCATTTAATTGCTTAGATCAGTAAAATTTATAATTAATCTCAATCAACATTATGCAGTATTAAATAACTATCAAAGCCTTTAAAACATCAAGAGATAACTTACCAAATCAAACAATATAAATTTCAGAGAGAAAACTCTATAAAAATCAAAAACTTCGAACACAGAGAGAAAACTCACCAAATCACGAGGCAACATAATCCGTCGATTGAAAGAACATCTTGAGACATGAGACATCATAAATGACGTAAAAATATTATTGAAAAACTAAATCAAGTTAATAATATCATCGTAGAAGAAAACTGGAGAAAGAACATTTTTTTAACAAATTTCATCGATACACGCTTCGTCACGATCGACATAACCTACAAGGATCAACGCTAAAACAAAGACAAGTTCTACGACAACGATAATTGATATGAAAAGGTTTTGAGACAAGATATAAATAATTTTTCTTCCCAAAGAGATAAAAGTTTAAATGATAAAGAATGAATAGTGAAATGAAAGACTGATTTTTATACATACACGATTAATTGAAAGATGTTACGATTTTATATTTACAATTTGAGTATGAATGAGAGTGAATGAATGTTTATTTATTATAGAAAATTAATTGTGAAAACGAGAAGAAAAAGGGTTTTTTCATTTTTAAATACTGTTATCTTATTTGCACGATTTACAATTTTATATTTACAAATTTATTCCAAGTTACTTTGTTTTTTTTTCATGATTTATTACAATAAACAAAATTGACGATTTTTTCCCTTTAAATTGTGTCTTTATTTATTTAGGCATTTTAGTTAAGAAACGAGATAGAAATATTACATTTGGCGCCCAACGTTTTAGTTCGAATCCTAGTCTTTTCAATTTTAAAAAATTGTTGCTTAGTTTTAAGATAATAAATTGTTGATGGGAAAAACTAATATTAATGTAATTGTCACCAGGTTAAGATCAAAAGCAAATAATTTGCACACTCTCATATCGACACCTATCGCTAAACGTAGGAGAACGACGAAAGCCGTCACATTAGACTCAGCGATGGAGGAGCAATTGAAACAGTTACTTAAGGAGAAGGAGGAAGTGGCGAGACTCAAAGAACATCTCAAAAGACAACAAGAGGAGTTGCAATCTCGCGAAGACTTGATGAAACAAGTCAATTTGCTTCAAAAAGAAAAGGAAAATCAAGCTCGTGTCTTAAATGAACTTCGCAGAGCCTCATCGAGTCATCAACAGGTAGATCCAATAACAACTCAATTGATAGGTGGATTGACGAATCATTTTCAGTGTTTGCAATTAGAGATAAAAACACCTAAATTCGGTGACGACGAAAATCAAAATCCTTTAGAATTTTTGACGGAACTTGAAAATTATTTTACTGTTACTAATGTCGCTGGAACACAAATAACTTGGGTTATAAGTAATTCGTTAACAGGTAGAGCGAAAGTATGGTACGATTTGAACAAAGATGTGTGTAACACCTATGATAACTTTAAGAAGTTTTTCAAACAAGAATTCTTTTCAGTACAATATCAAGTTAAAATTAAAAACAAATGGTCTACTCGTAGATATAGATCACAAGACGGTACGATGAGAAGCTATTTTACTAAACAAAACCGTGAAGCTAAATTTTTTGAGCCGAAACAATCAACTTACGAGACAAACTATGCAATTGTACAACAGCTACCGTTCAGAATTAGAGACATTTTATCAACCGTGGATTTCGGAAATACTCAAGTGCTTTTACAAACATTGGCTAACTTAGATAGTACTTATGACGAGAAGGAAAATTTCAATAAACAGAATAACAATCAAAAATTTAATGGTAATAATGGACAAGTTAGTAAAGTAAATTTTCAAAACAGTAAGCCAAGTCAACAGAATGGTCAACAAATTGTTTACACACAAAATCAACATCCGCAGCAATTTTTTCAAACTAATCCAGCAGCAAATTTTCAAGGAAATAACGTAGTACAACCCAACTTTGCATTGCCTAATACTAGATTCCCACCACCAGTAGTAAATTCATTTACAAATTCAAATCAGTCATATCAACATTTAAACTAATAGTAGATGCGATGAGCAAAGGTCCGTCGTCGTATCATAGTTATCATGAATTAGTAGAGGACCTAACGGGTAATATCGAACAAGATCCAGAACTAAAGAAAAATGATAATAGTTTGAAATGTCCACATTTAGTAGTATCAATCGGAGGATTTACTGTTCAAGCTTTATTAGATTCAGGAAGTCAATTAACATGTATATCGGAGAACTTTTACAAACAATTGTCAAGTAGATTGAAACTAATTGAACTACCAGTATCAAATTTAAAAATATTTCCTGCATTTGGCAAATCTAGTGTTGGAATCAGAAAACAAATTCTTATTGATATGTTTGTCGAGCATCGAAGAATGACTTATGCATTTTTGGTCATACCTAGGTTGTCTGTTCATGTTATATTGGGTGACGATTGGCTATCATCGAACCAAGTTATTTCAAATTACAACGATAGTACAATTGATATCGCTGGACTTCGAGTTAACAATAATTTTGTATCGTACAGTCGTGTTTCTTCGGAAAAGTTTCAGTTTTCATGCGAAGACAATATTACATACATCCAAAAGATGAAAAATCAAGATCAGCACAATAGAAAAAACAGTAACAACAGTAATTATCAGATGATGAGAAAACAAATGAATAATCTGTCTGAGGGAAATAGATTCATAGTCAATTTAAATTCCTCAGAAAATGTAAATTTAGAAAACTTATTGAACGAAAATGATATTAATATTAGAGATAATTTTGAACTTGTTAGAAATAGAATTGTTTCAGAGAACTTGCCTATCGAGGGAGTTACTCCAGAAATTGTTATCGAGAACCTGCCTATAAGAGAGGAAGTTACTTCAAATATTATTAACGAGGACTTGCCTATTGAGGGGGTCACTCCAGAAATAGTTATAGACAACTTGCCTAGAGAGGAGGTTATTCCAGAAACTTTAAGTGAAAACCTGCCTATAGAAGAGGAAGTTAATTTAGATTTAGAAATTATTAGCGAAGACTTGCCTATTGAAGAGGAAGTTGCTTCAAACTCTTTTATTGATCGAAATAACTTGTTGAATTTATCATGTATTTGTGAAATTAACGTAACTTTGTGCAACTTAACTTCTTGTGAACAAAATCCCAATGACGACTCGGATATTCATTGTGTAGATACTGATGATAAACTGGGTACTGTTAGGGATTTAGGAGGGTGTTTACAGAATCAAACAGCAATAACAACTAGCTCAATCGAACCTCTAGTGCAATGTAATTTGAATGAGAATCCGGAAGACCATAATTTTTTCAAGGATTTACGAATGATCGCGTATCAACTAACGGTACAAGATATTGATAAAAAAAGAGCGATAGTCGATTTAATTTTAAAACACAAAGAACTGTTTTCTGAGAAGCCAGGATGTACCAATATATATGAACACAAAATAAGACTAATAAGTGATAAGCCGTTTATTCGTAGATCGTATCCCGTACCAATAACTTTGAAGGAATCCGTAGATTTGGCAATAAAGGAAATGTTAGAGGCAGGAATCATCGAAAGATCGATCAGTCCTTATTGTAATCCACTTCGAATCGTAAAAAAGAAGGAAAATCGTGTACGTATCTGTTTGGACGCTCGTTTTTTGAATGACATAATCGAATCAGACAATGAATCACCACCGGTAATCGCAGAGATTTTACAGAAGTATTTTGGAGTTGAATATTTTTCTAGTGTCGACTTAACGCATGGATATTGGCAGATCTCTTTGGAAAAAGAATCTAGACCATATACTGCTTTTTTACATAATTCAACCCTTTATCAATTCTGTCGTGTACCTTTTGGTCTAAAAACTGCTGGTTCAGGTTTCATTCGAGCCTTGAATATAGCATTTAATAACGATTTTACGACGTTTTTAACACCATATGTAGACGATTTACTGGTAGCTTCAAATAGTTTTCAACAACACTTAGAGCATTTGGATCTAATTTTCACTAGATTAAAACAGTATAATTTTACTCTCCGGTTGAGCAAATCTTTATTTTTTCGAAAATCTTTACCATTCCTTGGATTCATTTTATCAACTGAAGGTGTATCACCAGATCCAGAAAAGTTAAAAATAATTAGAAACTTTGCTGAACCTGAAAATAAATTACAATTACAGAAATTTTTTGGCACATGTAACTTCTATAGACAGTTTGCTATTGGATACGCAATGTGTGTAGAACCTTTTAGAGAACTTTTAAAGGATAATGTTGAGTGGAATTGGACAGAAGAACATTCAAAAGCTTACAAAGATTTTAAAAACAATTTTGTTGATAGCATTATTCTTCATCATTTTATTCCAAACTGTCCAATTAAATTGCAAACCGATGCCAGTGATAGAGGAATTGCTGGTATTCTTTATCAAGTTAATGACCGTAACGAACATCGTCTCCTTGGTTTAGTTAGTAGATGTTTATCAAGTTGTAAAGCCAACTACACTACTACAGAAAAAGAACTATTAGCCATTGTATACTCGATCATAAAGTTCAGATACTATCTCATTGGCCATGAATTTGAAATGATAACTGATCATAAAGGATTAATATTTTTGAAACAAACACCGTTCCTGAATGCACGATTGATAAGATGGTCTCTATTACTTCAACAATATAATTTTAAAGTTAGTTATTGTCAAGGAAAAGATAATATAGTTGCAGACTTTTTTTCTCGTAACCCTGACGGCAAATTTCATGAAGAAACATCTAATGACAAAATGATAGCGTTATTAACTTCATTTCTATCACCAGAACTTTTGAATAATGATAATACTAACGAACAGCTGATTCAATCTTTGATAGTAGATATTGGTATACCTAATCAACTAAAACAAATCGGAAAAATACAACGAACAGATCCATTTTTGAAAACTAAATTTGATTTGAACAATCAAGATGACGTTAACAATAGTTATAAAGTATTCAATGACGTATTGTTTATTAACAACAAAACTGACAAAAAATGGAGAATTGCTATTCCTGAAAGTTTGACCAAAGAATTGATTAGCTTAGTACATAACAACTTAGGACACATTGGTGTGTATAAAACGCTGCATTATTTGAAAGAATATTATTACTGGAAGAAAATGTCAAAAGAAGTAAAACATTTCGTATTAACTTGTGATCTGTGTCAGCGCGTAAAACATTTAAATTATAACATGGAAGGAGAATATCAGATGGTAAAGTCAGAGAAGCCTGGAGATTTAGTTACAGTTGATTTTTATGGACCATTACCTCGGTCTATTGGTGGAGTACAGTATATATTAGTTGTTTTAGATGCATTCTCGAAATATGTTACTTTATATCCAATGAAAAAAGCTACAGCAATTATGAGTTTAAAGAAAATTGTAGATCACTTTATACCGAAATTTGGAAAACCTAATCGCATACTCTCAGATAATGGAACTCAATTTACAGCTGAAAAATGGAAAAATGGATTACAACAATTAAATATCAAAGTTTGCTATTCATCGATTAGACATCCGCAATCGAATCCTACCGAAAGAGTCATGCGAGAGCTTGGAAAATTATTTAGAGTTTATTGTTCTGAACAACACACTAAGTGGGCAAAATTTATAACAACAATTGAGAAAATTCTAAATGTGACTGTTCATCAGAGTACAGGATTTACCCCACATCAACTTCAATTCAATGAAAATCATATTGACAAAATTCAACAAATAATCAAGTTTCCAGAATCAACACCTATAGACGAAAATATGCAATTAGAACTGGCTAAAGAAAGATTAATAAAAGGTTTTCATAGACGTTGCACACATCAAAAAAGCAAATCAAAAATTGAACTGAAAGTGAATGATTTAGTAATGATAAGAGTTCCTATGCAATCTAGCGCACTCGATAAGGTTACTGAAAAATTTTTCCATCTTTTTCAAGGTCCATATAAAATATCTAAAGTGATTGGAGTTAATGCTTATGTTTTAGTTGATATTGATGATGAAAGTAAGGTGAAAGGTATTTACAATCGAACTATGTTACGCCCATATTATCAATCTACCTAATAATTGACGAGTTGATCTACGCTACATGTAAATAACCTGACGTAACTGTTTGGTTGTTCCTTCACCGCCCCGAAGAAGTATTATTATTAAAAGATTTGACGAATTGTAAAATGATTAGGATTAAGTGACTTTGTACAAACTAGATTTAATGGTATGTAGAATGACTGAGTGCTTGACTGAATGTTTAGAATAATCGAAAATGAAAAGTGACGAAAGTGAAGTGTTTTTCACGAGTTTTTGTTCAAACTCATAAAAAAAAAGGAGGGTAGTTGTGACGATACGCACTATTTGAAAGTACGCGCCAATAAATAGACAGTTGATGAGTGATTAAATTGACTATTGACTAGCGTAGCCTGCGGCTACGCAACCGGAAGAGAAAGTGATAATCGCTCTCTTGGAAAGACAGTCGAGGTGAGCACACGTGTCATTTAATTGCTTAGATCAGTAAAATTTATAATTAATCTCAATCAACATTATGCAGTATTAAATAACTATCAAAGCCTTTAAAACATCAAGAGATAACTTACCAAATCAAACAATATAAATTTCAGAGAGAAAACTCTATAAAAATCAAAAACTTTGAACACAGAGAGAAAACTCACCAAATCACGAGGCAACATAATCCGTCGATTGAAAGAACATCTTGAGACATGAGACATCATAAATGACGTAAAAATATTATTGAAAAACTAAATCAAGTTAATAATATCATCGTAGAAGAAAACTGGAGAAAGAACATTTTTTTGACAAATTTCATCGATACACGCTTCGTCACGATCGACATAACCTACAAGGATCAACGCTAAAACAAAGATAAGTTCTACGACAACGATAATTAATATGAAAAGGTTTTGAGACAAGATATAAATAATTTTTCTTCCCAAAGAGATAAAAGTTTAAATGATAAAGAATGAATAGTGAAATGAAAGACTGATTTTCATACATACACGATTAATTGAAAGATGTTACGATTTTATATTTACAATTTTAGTATGAATGAGAGTGAATGAATGTTTATTTATTATAGAAAATTAATTGTGAAAACGAGAAGAAAAAGGGTTTTTTCATTTTTAAATACTGTTATCTTATTTGCACGATTTACAATTTTATATTTACAAATTTATTCCAAGTTACTTTGTTTTTTTTTCATGATTTATTACAATAAACAAAATTGACGATTTTTTCCCTTTAAATTGTGTCTTTATTTATTTAGGCATTTTAGTTGAGAAACGAGATAGAAATATTACAATATACCAAAATGACGCTTCACTATGTACTTATGTGTGTTAGCCAAAGATATGTCTGTTACCATTTGCCGTCTTTGACTACGCTTGACTGTTGTAGGCTCGCACCGCGATTGATGTTTCAGTTGATATGGCGTTGTATGCCTCTGTGAACTTTCCTTTCATTTATCCTCGTCGCCAAATGTAGTGTTGCTGCAGTGGGAGTAGGTGAAGGCGGTGGTTCAATAATTATACACTTTAACTATGACTCATACTATATTTAATGAGGGTTCATATTTATAAACGTATCGTACACTTCGGCTTACTGGTCACTACTGGCTACTTAGTACACAGCACGCTTCTCTCCCACTCTGACATTCACACCCATACATCGGTCACGCATACTCACACTGTACAGGTATACTACATGCTCAGAGGATATTTTGCGTCATTCAAATCAAAATCCTCCGATATAAACTTTTTTATTACGTTTTCAGTCAATTTGTGAGTGAAAAATTTTTCTGGCTTTATTTTACCAAAAGCTATTTTTCTACCACACGGTACACATATTTTTTTCCTGCAATCGTCATGAGAAAATGGGGTAGTCATTTTAAAAATGTTAGTTTATAAAATACAACTCAAATAGTTTCAATTTGTCTTACAAAGTTATTAAAACTTAAAATATCTTAGTTCCGCGGTGAGTGTTTCTACTCTAGTTGATCGACCGCTCCTAAGGTAAGAATGAGAACGACGACTCGCGCGCTCCGCTAATGATTAAGACTCAGCTCAGGAGCTCTATAGTCCAACTATAGCGATTCCTTCACGCGGACTATAGAACTCCTGAGCTGAGTCTTTATCAGCGGAGCCGCGAGTCAATTTCAATGAAAAATCATTAATACCTACTTAATTTTCTCATATTGGGATCAAGAGGTCGATTGCATGGGCGTAGTAAAGTGTTCTACTCTGCTTTTCATGAACGTGCGCGGTATGAATACAAAAACGGCCATAACTTGCGAAACCGAGCAGCTAGGATTTTCAGCTTGACATTTTTTTAATCTACAAAAAATATAGAAACTTTCTGCGTTAGCCGATTTTGGATCCATTTTGGGTCCACTTTTCCTTGCTTGGGGAGCACCGTGCACATGTGCCAGGGGGAGGTTCGTAGTGAGTTTTGACCTGTTCTGTACAACAACAGTGTCCGTTAGGTGTCCGGTGAGGCTGTTAGAAAAATAATTAATTGCTTTAGAAAAAATCTGATCAAAATTTTTCGACATAAAAATTCTCTAAAATTTTCGATCTTCAATATTTTTGAGATTCAGAAGATGCTAGCACAATTTTGTCAATACTACGAAAATTCTTTCATCTTTCATCAATCATACCTTTTTTCTTATAATATTTATTAAACTCTTGCAATTAATATATGTATTGTAGAAATACTCATCTTTTTAGAAATCCAAATGTGTAGTTTCCTGGCATCGATTTCAAACGCACTTTTTGATGGATCATCTTCTTTCGATTCCGAAGTCTCATGTCAGATATATAAACACTGTGTTCATTCGATAATGGAAATTACCAGTAGTTTGAATTCGTAATGAAAGCACGATAATATTTACAAACAAGTGGACACCTCACCTCGAAAAAATGTAGATCGGAGCCATGTGTTCTGTCAATAATCACAATTGAAAAGAATATTGAAAATTAAATATGTGTAAGAATGATGATTACGAAGAATTAAAATATCACAGAATCAAATTCAAAATCGAAATATATAAAAACGTCATAAAATTAAGCAGTGGTGTAAGTTGTGTTGGCGGTGTTGTACACTAAACGTGTTGGATGTTGACCGGTTCAAGGCCACGCATATTTTCGACAAATGCGAATTTAGATGAGAACCGCTTGATTCGTCTGTAGCGCCCCTAGTGGCCTCGGAGGGTATCTCGCCCCAATAAAGATTTCGACTCGCTGTTATATCGATATTGTTTTAAAGGGCTTGACACCGATAAATTCAGCTAAACAGAAGAAAAACGGCTATCGATATCTTTATCAGCACGAGATTTCCTCAGAGGCCACTAGGGGCGCTACCGACGAATCAAGCGGTTCTCATCTAAATTCGCATTTGTCGAAAATATCCGTGGCCTGGAACCGGTCAACATCCAACACGTTTAGTGTACAATACTTATGGCACCAATCTGAGGGTTCGCGCGCCGCGCCGCAGCGCTTTTTCGCAATCTGGCACTGTCATGGCTGTAACTTTCCAAATCCTCTAGATATTTTGAAACCGATTTATTTGCAGGTAGAGTAGGTCACTAGCATTCCAAATAAATTATAAAAAAAAACGATTTTTTGAAAATTTAAAGGTGTAGATACCCCCTTAAATTATCTTATACGATTATGACGACTCTTGATTTTTGACTCAACCGATGATTATTTCCTCCATTGGTGATTATTGGTGACATCGCAGTTGGGATTTGCTTGTCAATCAATGAACTCAGTTTTTAGAAATCGAGTTTCTTCATCTTTCCGTTTAGCGGAATACCTGCACGTCATAAATCATCGATCTGACGACCTGGATAACAAATGTTACGAAGCCGATGACCTGGGCAACGTAAGTCACCAGTTTGACCACCTGGACAACGTAAACTACGGGGGGAAAATCCTGGAGTGAGAAAATCTCTAGCCTGACGACCTGGATAACGAACGCTACGAAGCGGACGACCTGGGGAACGTAAGTCATCAGTTTGACCACCTGGACAACGTAAACTACGGGGGAAAAGTCCTGGAGGACGGAAATCAACAACCCGATGACAACAAAGAGTGAAAACTACGAAGCGGATGACCTGGGCAACGTAAGTCACCAGTTTGACCACCTGGACAACGTAAACTACGGGGGGAAAATCCTGGAGTAAGAAAATCTCTAGCCTGACGACCTGGATAACGAACGCTACGAAGCGGACGACCTGGGGAACGTAACTCATCAGTTTTACCACCTGGACAACGTAAACTACGGGGGGAAAGTCCTGGAGGACGGAAATCAACAACCCGATGACAACAAAGAGTGAAAACTACGAAGCGGATGACCTGGGCAACGTCAGTCACCAGTTTGACCACCTGGACAACGTAAACTACGGGGGGAAAATCCTGGAGTAAGAAAATCTCTAGCCCGACGACCTGGATAACGAACGCTACGAAGCGGACGACGTGGGGAACGTAAGTCGTCAGTTTGACCACCTGGACAACGTAAACTACGGGGGGAAAGTTCTGGAGGACGGAAATCAACAACCCGATGACAACAAAGAGTCAAAACTACGAAGCGGATGACCTGGGCAACGTAAGTCACCAGTTTGACCACCTGGACAACGTCAACTACGGGGGGAAAATCCTGGAGTAAGAAAATCCCTAGCTAGACGACCCGGATAACGAACGCTACGAAGCAAAAGACCTGGGGAATGTCAATCACCAGTTCGACTACCTGAACAACGTCAACTACGGGGTGAACGACGTAGGGCACGAGAATGACCGACCGGGAAACGTAAAAACTGAAAATTACGAAATAAAAAACCGGAATTTCGGACCAAGTTCATACGACGCGGGCACTATCAGTTCGTCAGAATTGCTACGAGACTGAGCACGTTACTTTACGGCCGTATTATTGGTTGGACTAAACCTTCTATAACTCAGCAACGACCGCACCCTGGAAGATTTTGATAAGGAACTTTATTCTTAGATTTCGACAAGGAATCTGCATGTGAAATCTTTTCCGCGACTTGGGAATCATGCTGTATACTACTATGATGAAAGTCCACAACTGTGTCGTTCCGAAATAGTACTATTATATCGCAAAATGTACATTCGGTACATAAAACTTCTTATTTTCTATTACAGATGTTTTCTATTTTTATTATGAACAAAATGCTACGGTATAAAACAGTTATTGTTCATCAATACATGAAATGAATAACGTTTGATTTGAGTTTATAAGAGACATTTATGATGCTGATATACTACTTCAATCAAAGTCGACAACTGTGTTGTTCCAAAATAGTACTATTATATCGCAAAATGTACATTCAGTACATGAAACTTTTTATTTTCTATGATAAGACATAAATATGATCTCTTTATTTGTATTATACACTTATTACCGATTTTATATAATTATCTAAATATAGGCCACGGTGATAGACTGTTTATCAAAATAGTACTACATGTCATCATGTTCATGAAGAACATGAAGGGTGCAATATATATTTTTGTATGACACACACACACACACACACTTTCAGAAAAAATATGGTCAAGTAGGTCCACTATAATTTGTATGTTGATTTCAACACTTTTTTCAGTTGAAACAACAGAAAAATCTGTGGTTTAAGTGAAAACAATGTTGATTTAACTGAAACAAAAGTGTTGAAATTGACATAAAACTCATAGTGGACCTACTGGAACATATTTTTTCCCACAGTGTGAGCATATATATACAGGGTGAATCGAGAAAAATGATTATAGTGAGTGAACCGTTTGTTATACATTTATTCAAGACACATTCATTCAATCTCAATATTACTATATATTATAATACACTTTACGCATTTCGTACTACGATAAAAAAAAAGGACTACGGTCTAAGATCTTTTTTCATTCAAAGCAATATACTGATAACGTTGCAGTAGGGAAGGTAGAGCAAAACGGACCGAGAGGCCAGAACGGACCGCCTGCAAAAATTCTTTGGGAATGATTATAAAAAATTGAATGATCATTCGTGAAGGTAACCCTCGAACTTAGTAATATTTTGAGGAAGGTCTCAGTCAATCAAGTCGAGTCAATTATTCTTTTTTAGTCGTTTGCGATGACTTGACTGAGTCTGACTCGACGTGATTGACTGAGACCTTCCTCAAAAAATAACTAAGTTCGAGGGTTACCTTCCGATGAATCAATTCATTTTTCAAAGTAATTCAAAAGAAATTTCTCATGCGGTCCGTTTTGCCCTACCTTCCCCCATATGTATCAACGGTGGACATATTTTTCTTTGACAAAACAAAAATTCGAATAAATAACAGATTCCATGTCTCGTGTGTAATATATTATCCTAACATGTCGTCATTGATAAAATGTAGATTCGTCTTTTCAGCCATTAATGCCGTATATAAAAATTGCCTAGATGAGTGAAATATCCGGTTACAATATCCGGATTTCCTATACGGCCTTAACTGTCGGATATACTGCCGGATTCAGACCGCATTCCTGCCGAATCGAGATGAACGAGCACTTTCCGGATCCAGCCGGATAGAATCCGGCTAGGAGGGCAACCTCGCACGTAGGACCAATTCCGCATAAAAACCGATATATTTTTGCGGATGTACTTGCGGATAAGTACCGCATATCAGGCAGATCAACGGGACCGTGTAAGTCCCGAATCGAGCCGGATATACTGCGTCATGAAGAAAGCTGAAAGATGTCGTAAGAATTGCGTACAGGTCCGGACAAAAAGGGTGTACAAAAGCAATATACTTGTCGGATAGGGTCCGATCGCGATGAAAAACGGGACCGTGCAAGTCTCGAATTGAGCCGGATACACTCCGTCGTTGGAAATATTGGAAAATGTCGTAACAATTGCGTATAGGTCTGGACCAAAAGGGTGTACAAAAGCATTATACTTGTCGGATAGGGTCCGATCGCGATGAAAAACGCGACCGTGCAAGTCTCGAATTGAGCCGGATACACTCCGTCGTAGGAAATATTGGAAAATGTCGTAACAATTGCGTATAGGTCTGAACGAAAAGGGTTTACAAAAGCACTATACTTTTCGGATGGGTTCGGATAGCGTCAAAATCTTATCGGAAATTTTATGTAGGGTTGTGACGAGCAGAGCCGACGGTGGGGGTTTACTCCGTAACGGGTGCACGACAAGCAAAGATTCGGCACCTTCCTTGGTTTGCTAAAAGTTGGGCGCCAGGTACCTAGGGGTACCGCGATAAACAAAATAGAGAGACCGGGAACGGAACGATAATATGATAATAAATGAAATGAAATAATAACAATAATTGACATAAAGTAAAATAAAGTGATAGTATTAATTGAATTCAATAAAATAAATTATAATAAACGTAATAAAATAAAAGGAGGTATTAAATAACAACAACTATACTATACGGTTGGCTCAGCGTGAGGGGAACATGGGGGCGAAATAATTTAGGGTAGACTTATATAATTTTTTATGTTTCATGGATTTAATCGCAAAGAAACCAATTTTATTCGACACGATAATTACCAATAAATATTCAGAATAATTAAACACAAGATAAAACAAATAAAACAATCAAAGCCGATAGCTTGGATCGGAACTAACACAATTAAACAATTCAAACAAAAATAATTCGGAACAGCTGACTGACTAGGTCACAAATGGAAAGTAGGACAGATAACAATATAGAATATAAGGTAATGTCGAAGAAGATAAGGTAGGACAATTTACATAAAAGGAAGAAAACAAATATGGTACGGTAAGAATCAATCTCACTGAAATATTAGTTCATAAGTTATAGGTCGGTAACAACATAGGGGGGATCGGAAACCTATAAAATCAATAATTTGGGCACTTCTTATAACTAATGGGACCAGTCGGTATTACAGAATTTTCTATGGTACATGCAAGGCGTCTTTCCATAGGAAGTGCAAGGCATCGGGACTAGATTCAAACAAGTTCGTACAAAGATGGCCAAGGCAACTTTACACGAGGCATGCCATGCAACTACGCCGCAACAAATTAACACAAAGGAGACGCGAGAATCTAATACAATTAATAATTCGAAATAACGATACGTATACCAGCTCAAGGTTTATCAAGGGTTTACTGACTACTTCCAACGACAAGGGTTTATTGAAAGGGGATTATTTTACATTAGCTAATCTACAGCCTGTAGACCGATTTTTCCAGAGATCCGTGGCTCAACAAGCCGTCGAGATTACTTGTCGTATTTGACTACGAACTTATTTTTCCACGCGGGGATATATTTTCTGAGAGTTTAACAAATAACAATTATAGGTAATTCAAATAAACAATTAATAATACTTTCAAGGAAAGAGATAGGGAAATATTTAACACACGATTTAAGACAAATAATTGATGATCCGATAATTACTAATTATACGAAAAATAAGGAAGACACGATAAACAAGGTTTAGACGATAAATCATAAAAATACGATGAATAATGACGATACGATAAATAATAAAAACGCCATAAATAATAACGGTACGATGAATAGCGACGGTACGACAATTATTGACGCTGTTGCAATTATAGACGGTATTTTCTCGAAAAATCAATCGATAAGGCACAATATATATGAGGGGGATACAATAATCGATAATACAATCAATAGTCAATAGTTAAACAAAACTAAAGCACGACAATTCGATGATATGTTAATGGCGTCACCCTCCTCGAAGCCTGACCCAACTACGCAAGAAGGAACGAATTTCTTTTTAATCTATCTAATATCAATCGAAGAGTCGTCTTAAGTCGGAATCTTACCTTTTACGAGGTGCAACACTCACTAACTGAGTTTATGACAATCATATTTATTGGCTTTAGACGTTTATATTCGATAAACTTCGAACAAAGAAACAATTAAAATCGTTTTTCAATAAACAGGACTGTATCGAACTGATTCCAAGCAAGAAGTGAAGCGTCTAGATCTGCCTCTATCTAAATGCTATTTGGGGGGTGAAGGGGGGTATTGCGCATAAAATTAATGGGCGTGTTGAGTTCCGCAGCCGGGTTGTGTCGCGGGCCTGACAGGGCCTTTTGGCACTTCAAGCTTTCGCCAGGGGGTTGTTAGATGTCTTGTCGTGTTTTATTTGTTTCGATATCCTGGAAGGCGGAATTCTGCATATTGGACCGGTGGACCAGGCCGGTGCGGGACACGTAGAAGGAGGGAAGGCGCTACTCCATTTGACAGGTTCTTATTGCAGCGTTCTTCCAGGCATATCTCGGGATACGATGACTCGTTTTTCCCCCGGATAATCACTCGAAGGCCGGGTGGCCTGCCAGGCCGGATGAGATTGAGGGATCATCTCCCTCGATGATTTTGGGCAGGAACGGTACGGGAATATAAGATATAGGGAACGGGAAAAAGTATTAGTACATGAACTTATAATTACTACGTTGGACCTTGGGCACTTGAGCTGGGACTTCTCGCTTCGACTTCGGATTATTAACTAAGGTGGTCACTTCGGTCTGAGGAAGAGGAGATGGTTCATTTACGAGGCTGAACAAATCTGCCTCGTTACAATATATTAGGGTGATTCAGAAAACAAAAAGACATTTTTTTTATATCAGTACCAGGCTCAAAAGTTTTATTCAGGTGAAACAATATGTCTGTTGAAATATGAGCTCTTATTATTGATAACCAGATGCTGCGCATCGCACTTCTCGCTTTGCCATAAGAATAACATGTGATACATCATTTTTGCTTCTTCTGATTTTTATAACTCACAAATGATTCGTCACACAGAAAATCCACAAACACAGTTGTGTAGTGAATTAAACGCTCCACAAAAAAGTTCCGAGTGATTTTCTAATAAGTCCACACGTTCAAAAGTTATTCAATGTCAAAGTTCAATGTATTTAATCAATCGATCGAATAATTGAATAATTAAATTAATTATTTAATTTTTCTATTATTTTTCTTCATTCAATTCTCTACACAAATATGTCTGTGGACTGTTTGTGTGGCGCATCTTTTGCTAGTTATGAAAATCAGAAGAAGCAAAAATGATTTATCACATGTTATTCTTATGGAAAATCGAAAAGTGCGATGCTCAGCATCTGATTATTAATATTAAGAGCTTATATTTTAACAGACATATTTTTTCACCTGAATGCAACTTTTGAGCCTGGTACTGAGAGAAAAAATTTTTGTTTTGTTTTTTTGAATCACCCTAATATATAGATATATATCTCTCTATATTATAAAGATATCTCGCCGCCGCCGCCGCCGCCGCCGTGTCAGTATTTCAGATTCTTTTGTTTTCCCCAGAATTCTTTTGTTTTTCCTATAATTCCTGGGTTTTCCCAGAATTCTTTTGTTTTCCCCAGAATTCTTTTGTTTTTCCTATAATTCCTGGGTTTTCCCAGAATTCTTTTGTTTTCCCCAGAATTCTTTTGTTTTCCCCAGAATTCTTTTGTTTTTCCCAGAATTCCTGGGTTTTCCCAGAATTCATTTGTTTTCCCCAGAATTCCTGGGTTTTCCCCAGTATTCCAGATTCTTTTGTTTTCCTGGACCTAGGACCTTCAACCTTTGACCTTTGATATATGTTCGGGAGTCACAAAACAAACGCCGCCGCCGCCGCCGCCGCCGCCGCCGTGTCAGTATTTGAGGGAATTCTGGGTAATATCCTACCTAACCTAACCTAACCTAACCCTAACCTAACCCGAACTCAACCTCACCCCAACCTAACCTAACCCTAACCTAACCTGAACTCAACCTAACCTAACCCTAACCTAACCTAACCTAACCCTAACCTAACCCTAACCTAACCTGACCCTAACCTAACCTAAGGGTTTTTCCAGAATTCTTTTGTTACCCCCAGAATTCCTGGGTTCTCTCAGAATTCTTAGGTGAAAAAAGCAACAGAATTCTGGGGGTATGATTAGAACGGATTATTTGGGTCTCAAAACAAATGATACGAATCAAAGTATGGGTGGTTGGCGCGTGAAACCTTTCGATAAAAGCATATAAATGAGAGCATCCAAATATTGAACATATATAGGACCAAATTGTTCACATTTGAATTTTCTACATATTTTTGGTCCAAGTTTTGTTCGTATATTAAGATTTAGAGATTATCACCCTTATTCATAGACATAGAGATTGTGGTTGAGAGCAATTGTTTTGTTGAAAGCAGTCATTCAAATTCTGGCAGTCTATTATTTGACAGTTTTTGACAGTTTCATACTGAATATTTGTGACCTACAAAATTGAACGTATGAAGATATATGCTAAAACTATACCGGAATCGTAATGGAAAATATTAGTTGAAAAGGTAAGTGTGTACGAGATAATTTTGTTAGAAAGTGAATAGGAGAGAATTTTCGAAAATAGTTTTAGGTTCGATAAACCGATTTTCGATATTTCGTCCGAAATTATTATAGATAATTTTAAATCAAATCACGGAATTGAAGAATCTATTTTAGGGGATGGTAATTGTTTATTCAGGTCATTTTCCTATTTTTTGTATAACGACCAGGAAAAGCATAGGCAAGTTAGATTAAGGATCGTTTCTAATGTTTATAAAAACTGGTCGGTTTATGAACCATTCATATTAGGGGACGAATCTTATGGAACTCAAATTACGGATAGAGATTGTTATAAGTTATGTATGACCAAAGATGGAGTTTTTGGGGGGGAGGTTGAGTTACAATCTTTTGTGAATATTTACAATGTTTATCTAATGGTTTATGTTAATAATTCTGAAGTACCAAAGGAATATGGCCCAAATCATAGCAACAGTAAATTGATACTTTTTTTAAGTGGTATTATCGATAGAGGTCATTATGATGTCATAGAATGTTTGAACTCCACTTTCTGGAATGATTATAAGAGCTATTGTAATCGTAGGTATCATAGCGATAATAAAAATATAATTAATAACAAACGACGAGTTGAAAATCTGACCGTGTTAGAAATATTAAATAAACGGTGCATGAATAAAATCGAAAATATGACCATCGAACGTTTGGGGAAAAAAAGGAAGAAGGATATGGTGGAAAATATGACTGAAGAGCGTTTAGAAAAGAAGCGGGAAAAAGATGTGGTACGGAATATGAATGAAGAACGTTCAAATAAAAAAAGAGAAAAAGACGTGGTACGAAATATGGAAGAAGAACGTTTAAACAAGAAAAAAGAAAAAGATGTAGTACGGAATATGGATGAAGAACGTTTAAATAAAAAAAGAGAAAAAGACATGGTACGAAATATGGAAGAAGAACGTTTAAACAAGAAAAGAGAAAAAGATGTGGTACGGAATATGGATGAAAAACGTTTGAACAGAAAAAGGGAAAAGGATATGGTTCAAAATATGGACGACAATCGGTTGAGTAAAAAAAGGGATAGCAACATGGCAAAAAACATGACGTGTGAACGCATTAATAAGAGAAGAAAAATGCAACAAGTTATTAAATTATGCCCCAATAAAGTGTCCTACTTGGATCTTGGAGCAATGGATTATATTTGTCCATATTGTTCGGCATTATTTTGGTCTGCGGAATTTTCGAAAAAAAGTTGCTGCCATAATGGAAAAGTGCATCTTCCACCGTTGAGTGATTATGATGAAGATTTAAAAGATTTATTGTTGAATGATAAAAAGTTTAGGGAATTAATTCGTTATTATAATAGTCGTTTTTCCTTTGTAACATTTAATGCTAATGTCATAAATGAATCTAAAAGAGGAGTATACAATTTGAAAATTCAAGGACAAGTTTGTCTTATAACTCCAAGCAGCATTCATACAAAAAAAGGAAATATCCCTTATTGCGGCCAAATTTATATTTATGATGATTATGAAGCAACGGAAAAAAGGTTAGAAGAAAATAAAAATTTAGTCAAAGAACATATACAAATAATATCAGGAATTTTAAACAATAACAATCCATACGCTAAAAAATACAAAAATTTATTCGAATCAACCAAGGGTCAATCATTGCCAGAGTATTATTTGTATTTTGTCCGTAACATAAATTCAGATCAACATCGTTATAATGTACCTACCACTGCGGAATGTGCAGCTTTGATAGCTTCTAAGGATGGTGAAATTCCACGTTTCGATTTATGTATTTATCCAAAAAATCTTCCGAAAGGTATTGATTCTTTTTCATGTCTTAATAAATTATCATTTCATATCGACCCAATGACGTTTCCAATAATGTTTCCATGCGGGGATTTAGGATGGAGTCCAACATTCAAACAAAATAATTCCAGTAATAAAAGACTCACAACTCTTCAATACTATTCCTATCGTTTAGCTTATAGACAGGGTGATAATTTCAGTCCTATTTTATTTTGTGGTCGGTTAACACAGCAGTATGTTATTCAAGCTTATATAATAATAGAAAATAACAGGCTCAATTTTTTGAGGTATAACCAGAAAAAATTACGCATCGAATGCTATCAAGGATTAGTTGATCACATAGCACGTAATGCTATGAATGATTCAAATAATTTCGAAAATAAGGAACGTCTAGGAAATATATTCGTATTACCATCTACCTATTTAGGCAGTCCTCGAAATATGCAGCAAAATTATCAAGATGCTATGGCTATTGTTAGGGCAATCGGTCGTCCAGATTTATTTATTACCATGACGTGTAACCCGAATTGGCCGGAGTTGAAAACAATATTAAATAAATTTCCGACGGGTACAACGTGTAACGATATTCCAAATATTACAGTGCGATTATATAATACTAAATTATGAGCTTTGTTGGCCGATGTCATTAGTGGAAAAATTTTCGGGAATATTTTAGCATATGTTTATACAATAGAATTTCAGAAACGTGGATTACCACATGCACACATGTTATTCGTATTAAATTATACAAATAAATTAATAACTCCAGATGCAATTGATAAATACATCAGTGCCGAAATATCTTCTAACGATCCCGAATTGCAAGAGTTGGTTATAAAGGATGTACAATGATCAATATTAATAGGACCGTTAGGAATTTCCGTTACTTTGGGGCCGAATTCGTAATACCCGAGGATGCCATGGGGGGTTGGCGCGCGAAGCGCGCAGGGGGGCGGAGCCCCCCTAGTATATATATATATATATATATATTAGGGTGATTCAAAAATCAAAAAAAATTCTCCATTTTTCTTACTAACAGGCTCAAAAGTTTCATTTGGCCGTAAATAATGCCTGTTAAAATATGAGCTATTAATATTAATATTAAGATGGAGCGCATCGCACTTTTCGATTTTCCATAAGAATAACATGTGATGAATTATTTTTGCTTCTTCTGATTTTCATAACTAGCAAATGATACGTCACACAAAGAATCTACAGACATATTTGTGTAGAGAATTAAATGAAAAAAAAATATTCAAAGAAAAATTATTTATTTGAATTAATTAATTGAATAATTGAATAATTACATCAAACTTTGACCTTGAATAACTTTCGAACAAGTGGACTTATTAGAAAATCACTCAGAACTTTTTTGTACAGCGTTCAATTTTCTACAAAACTGTGTCTGTGGATTCTCTGTGTGACGTATCATTCGCTAGTTATAAAAATCAGAAGAAGCAAAAATAATTTATCACATGTTATTCTGATGGAAAATCGAAAAGTGCGATGCGCCCCATCTTAATAATAATATTAAGAGCTCATATTTTAACAGGTATCATTTTATGGCCGAATGAAACTTTTGAGCCGGTTAGTAAGACAAATGAAGAAATTTTTTTTTTTTTTGAATCACCCTAATATATATAGTATAAAAAGATAAAAGTAGTCGCATAATTGTCTCTGGAAGGTAAAGTCCAAGCGAATAATGATAATAATAACGAGAGAGAGAGAAAAAAAACATGTATAAATTGTGAACAACATGCATATATATAATTAGAAGAATAAATACGAATATGAATTCATTGATGCACTGATTTTACAATTTTCGACAACCACTAAAAACGTATTTTTCTCCACAATCGCCACATTAATTCAGTCGGAAAATTTTCGGTGCATTCCTGGTGCATTTTTATTTTATTTTTGGTAAAGTGTAACTTGGGTGTTAAATTGATGTGAAATTGGTTAGGTGTAAAGTTGGTGTAAAAATGGTGTGGAAACCGAGCAAACACACCGTTTATCTTTGGTGTAATATTGGTGTAAAATTAGTATTTTACCAATTTCACACTAATATTACACCAAAATAAACCTCGTATTTTCGGTGTAATTCAGATGTGAACCAGTTTGCTAGGGTAGAATTCATCAAAACTTTAGCTGGCGATGAATACAAAAATGTGAGGATGAATAATTATTATTTACGACAGCGGTATGATTCTCCGGTAGATGAAGTAAAGCTAAATTTCTATTGTCAAAATTGCTCAAAAATGTTCCATCAAACTAAGGCCAAGCGTTTCGAAAAAATTACTGTTATCTGCGAAGAGTGCGATAAAGGATATACACTGTCTTCAATGTCATCGAATCTTTTTTTTTTCCGTCGATATCAAATATCAATTAGAAATGTTATTCAAAGATCTGAAGCTCCAAACCTCGCTATTGGAAGTTCTCAACAAAGTTCAAGGGTTCGATGGCAGTGATAACGTGAGAGATGTATGCGATGGAATTCTATATAAAAAAGCTATAACTGAGAAGAGCGCGAGTGGAACACTAACTTACAACTTCAACACTGATGGAACAGCTTTATTCCGCAGTTCCAAGCGCAGTTTGTGGCCTATGCAGTTAATGATAAACGAGTTGCCCCCCAACATCGTCTACCGCGAGATTTGAATGAGAAGGCAAAATGGAAAGGCAGCGAATGGCGTTTTTGGCTGCTATTTTATAGTTTGCCTTGTTTAAACGGTATACTCGATGAGAAAGCACTCCAACATCTGACTTTGCTGGTAAATAGCATTTTCAAACTTCTCAAACAGAATATAACTGCAGCCGATCTCAGTGACTGCGAACATGATCTAACTAAATTCGTTTTTGATTTTGAAATATTATATGGAGAAAGTCGGATGACATTCAATGTTCATAACTTACTTCACTTGGTAGAGTGAGTCAAACAAAGTGGACCTGTATGGTCGACTTCTACATTCGCATTTGAAAGCAACATGAACGGGTTGAAACGAAATGTTAATGGTCCGAAAGGCGTTAGCCAGCAAATAATTAACAGAATGTTGACTACGAATAATTTTCGCTAGTCCACGTTATCATTACATTCAAACAGTCATGCAGCTGTAGAATATTGTACGGACTTGTTGTCTTCAAACCCACTCCAAAAGTACTTTTCTTCTGCAAACGTCGGGGGGGGTAAAATTTTTGGGTGACGGAATAGAGAGTGAAAATATTTTTTGCAATGACATTGATTCTTCAAGTCCGACAATTAGAAAATACACACGATGTATTTATAAGAAGTTAATTCATTCGACTGAGAGTTATAGCTGTGACAAAAGAAACGATGATTCTACTGCAGTTTTGAGATCTGGTGAAATCATTCGGATAAAAGATATCATTTGCGCAAACCAGCAGTGTTATCTGCGAGTTCAAGACTATTCAAAATTAGTGTTCCGCAAAACGGTACACATCTCCGAAATAAAAATAGGGTCGCGTACTAGAATTATTCCGATTAGCGGGATACGAAGCAAATGCGTGTTAATTAATTTTCAAAGTTAACCTTTCACATCTTGAACTAGACACCTGTATGCCACAAAATTGATAGTTTAGTCCCCGATCTAATGATGATTTCATAGGAAAAAATGGGAATTATTTCGACAAAAAGGAAAAAAAATTTGCCCTTTTTTTAATCGAGCCGCCATATTGGGAAATGGTGAACTCCTGTATGGTGAAACTGTAAAAGCATCCTTGAAAACTACGGGATACCACGTTTCAATTTTGTTGGATCAGTTTTACTATGTGAAATATCGGGGTGAAGAAAGCAAAAGGTTGGGTGGGGGTTAAAATTTCGAAATATCAAAAAGTAGAATGATTAATATTTCGAATTTCCAAAATGCAAGTACAAAAAGTAAACAAGGCTGGATATTCGAAATTTGTTTTTGCAGAACGATTAATAATCCGAATAAGCAATCGACCTAAAGATTGAATATAAGAACGGTCAGTAAATCGAATCTGTGTATTCAGAAATGTTGTATTTCGAATAAACAAAAAATAGATTCCACAAATATAGATTGTTAGTACTTCCGAAATGTAGAATTTCGAACAGCTAATTCGTTGAATAGCCAAAGTATCGAATAGAGTAGCGCACGTATAGTATGCAGGTATTACGATTTAGGGAGCGATCAAATAATACGTAACGCGTTTTGGGATAGTGCGTGCACGGCGTTCCCTATACTACACTGTAGCATTTTGCGTTACGTATTATTTGAACGCTCCCTTACGTGTGTAAAACTCGTTGACTTTATTTTATTTTTGTGTTTCTCCGTATATTCAAAATGGTAACCTCAACGAGAATACGTTCATTTCATGTATATTGATAAGTCCTATTTTCATGAATTGTGTGAGCATATGAAGGTTGGTGACGATAAAATAGATCGACTCTTTTCATTTGTGAATGTAGGTGGTCTTCGAAGTTCTTACAGTGCGAATCTTAAGTTTCTGATCATTTTTGCCTTATAGAAGATAGAATACAACATTGATAATAACTATGAAAGAGTGCCTTTATATGGGCATAGATTTTGAGAAAAAGGAACAAGAAATAACTTGACTCTATGGTCAAGTAATCATGGTATACCATTGTATTAAGGGGAAATGAAAGCTGATGTGGCGCCATCTATTGGATTGGGATTTTCGAACGCTATTTTCTCAGCTAAAATACATCCAATCAATGTGAAATTGACATCAGTAACGCAGAAGACGTGCACGGAGGGCATGATTCTCTTGGATTTTCGAAAATCGAAAAAAAAAATTACAGATTTTTATCAACATTGTTCTGTAATGAATAATTGTTGTCTCTTGCATTTCACCTTACGAATATACGAAAAAGATGAGTATCATGCCCTCGGTAATAATCTATTACAATGAGCAATATCAATACACATGATATTTATCACTGAACAACGGAGAATTTAGCGTTGGAAATAATTGTAGATAACGCACAATGACAGCTTCCAAATTTCGAGGTATTTGGTAAAGAAAAATGTGAAGAATAGTACTCTGCGCGGAACT
The DNA here is from genome assembly GCA_963992785.1 of Tenthredo livida. NCBI lineage: Eukaryota > Metazoa > Arthropoda > Insecta > Hymenoptera > Tenthredinidae > Tenthredo > Tenthredo livida. The sequence continues at coordinate 13,148,692 of OZ023072.1, read as the reverse complement.
AGATGGCGCAGCAATAGAATTCATATTCTGATAGGTGGCGCCACTTGTATCGCACATGCTTCTTCAAATCAGAGATGTTACGAGCCAAGCTGCCGAATCCCTTTTCATTTTGATGTTGAGTAAAATGAGACAGAAAAAGTTAACTTATGAAAGATGTAATATTTCCTTACGCTCAATGAACATATGCTACTTCCTACGATGAATGGTGGTCGATTTGTTGTTTCGTTGAGTATTCCAATTATTATTTCTTACGTTCCTAAATAATGGTTTCTATTTGTGACGAGCATTGAATCATTCAGTTGATAATAATGTCTTTGACCGCGAAACGGCAACAAAATCCAACTGCAATCAGATACCGATGTGCAAAAACTTCGTTATAGCAGCAATTTTCTTCTACAATATCTATGGTGAAAAAAGAAAGGATGGAAAAAGAAAACAAGACAGCTACTGTCAGTATACTGCCCGAAAATTCGATTCCGAACAGTGGTTTACAAATTCACGCCATTTATTCAGCTCTATTACAAGATTACAATATAGTATAAAACATGACGATTGTATCGGTACATTGTTGCGAGTCACTAATTACATTTTTGATGAAATTACTCATATGACACATCACCAAAGTGATGGTTAATTAAATCGAACTGAATAACACATTACCAAAGAAATGGGTATTTAAACTTCATTTGATTACACACTACGAAAATAATGTGTGATCAAATTCAATTACACAATACGAAATGAGTTTCTAAAAAAAATTCAATTACAATTTTCACAACACTGGCGGTACATTACTTTCGTCTCCTATAATCGTTCTGTGCGTTTTGTTCATAATTCATAACGTATGTAATACACACTGAGAAAATACTTCCGTTGTGAGAACGTTAGAGCGCCGCGTTATTATTCCTCAATAATCACCACAGTAAAATCTACTGTGCTGGTTGGTTCCCGACCATGTTATCCAGTATAAGGTACTGCGTTGCCTCTCCCGTAAAATTAACACAGTGCCTTATACTGGATAACATGGTGGGGATAACACAACCAGCACAGTAGATTTTACTGTGTTCTATTGAGTAGTACTGACGTGGCGCTCTAACGTTCTCACAACAGAAGTATTTTCTCAGTACATGGTTCACTCATCGTCTCCTTTTTTATGTAGTATTTTATTTCAGTATTTCGTACAGAGAGTATTAGTAATTGAAAAGTTAGAGTCATATTTCAAGGAGTATGAAATTCACGAGCCTACGAAAATTAGCCAACATAAAATTCCTAATATATTATTCAACCATGGTGGAGTTGCACAAATACCGTATTTACACGAGAATAAGCCGCACCCCCGTATAAGCCGCACCCTGATTTTGGAAGGGTCATTTGCAAAAAAACGTTTTTATACTCGAATAAGCCAGAATACCGAAACGGCGCGGTAGATAATAAAATGACCCAATAGGCGAAGAAATAATTGCAAAATTTTTCGAAAAATCCGCTTCCGCGTATAAGCCGCACCCGGGTTTTGGTAGGTTGAAAAAGCGAAAAAAGGTGCGGCTTATTCTCGTGTAAATACGGTAAGTGATGGCAGAAAACATCTGAGTCTTACGTTATTGATTGACTTGCTATATACCCAGGGTTGCCACCGCTCCGGGTTTGACCCAGGGACTCCGGGTTTTGGTTACTATACTCCGGGTTCCGGGTTAAAAACTAAATCTCCGGGTGAAACGTATGACCCATTGTTTGTCATCCAGACCAGACTCCTTTATTGAAAAGTGTATTAGCAAATTCAAAATATACTTTCAAATCCAAAGCTAATAACCAGAATTAATCATATTTTTCGTTCGCTTCGTGAGTTACTTGAAATTAACTAGTGAAAATCTTGCGTATTTATAACTAGTCGATCAACCGTACAAACGTTTCTGAGTAGTTTTTTTGTGATTTTGAATAAAAAGCGTTGAAATTTTTATTTTATGATTTGCACCCCCCCCCGCGGATCTCCGGGTCAGAAGTCGGCCTGAGGTTGCAACCCTGTATATACCTAGATAGAATCATTGATGTTATACGCCAATGCAGAGAAAACTTGGCACTTATATGCGTTCAACAATACGGAAAAAATATGAAACAGATATATTTTACACTATGCGGACTCGGATCGCAAAAACAAATATGTGATTACAGTTCTTCTATCCTAATAGGTTATAAAATGATTTTCGAAAGCGTAACACAAAAAATCATCTGACATTCTCAGGGTGATTCAGAATTCGTAACAAGTAGGTATTTCATGGAATGAATCGTCGCAGAGGTTGCAGCTCTCGCCGCGATAGTCTTCCCCCACGTTCAGTTCAGACTTTCCTTTTGGAAGACGTATCAAGGCATCGTCATTGTCGTCTGCGATTTTGTTACGCTGGGGACTGATGGATACGTGCGCGAGATGGCAATGAACTAAAGCTATAGTTGTGTCACACCAGTAGTGTCATCTGTAAAGAGAAATCGGTGAAGTGAAATCAAGTTATGAAGAACTTTCGACTGTATTATTTTTTGTACAGAAAAGTAAGTATCTGAAATGTCCTTATCAATTAGAATAAAACTATCACTCAACATTGTGTAATCGGGAGCGCTTCGATTGAATCGAGTCAGCTGACAAAAAAAAATAAAAAAAATAGTATATTGTGTACCAAGGAGGCAAAGAAGGTCTTTTAACGCCGAGCGTATATTGGAACCGGTGCTCGGTGGCTTAATTTTGAAAGGTTCCGCAGTCGGTGTGAACTTTTCCCATTTGATTCACATAGGATTCTTGCTACACAAACACTCCAATCACAATATCTCGAAAACTATACAAGCTAGTGAGCTGTTCTTGGTCTCATTTTGTGGGTAATTGAATCCACTACAAAAAAGGTCTGACCTATGTTAGATCTGAAAATTGAAAAAAAATTATAAAAAATTTATTCATCAAATAAAGCACAAGTTCAGGCGTCCGTAACGAGTACAAGATCAATTCCTAGCTCGTAAATAGATCAGACTTTTTCTGCAGAGAATTCGATCATCTACAAAACGAGACCAAGAATAGCTGCCTAACTCGCATAGTTTCCGAGATATTTTAATTGGAGTGTTTGTGTAGCAAGAATCCTATGTTATTCAAATGGGAAAAGTTCAGACCGACTGCGGAACCTTTTAAAATTAGGCCACCGGGCTCCGGTTCCACGAGGCTTCGTTTTACACTAAAAACTCACTTTTCCAAGGGAGTACGAGGTAAAAGAAAAAAAAGTTAAAAAAAAAACACCGGTCTAATATGTACACAATATACACAATTATACATTGAATGGTGTATATTATATTAGGGTGGTTCAAAATTGATATAAGTGCTCAGATGTTGCTGCTCATCGTTGAATATATTGTTTTTGATTTTCAGAAAATATTTCATTTCTTTGGGCTCTGTAGGATAAATATTGATTTACCACTGCCTCATCGAGGTTGAAATTTTCGAAATTCTTCAATTTTTCAGCAATTTCCAAGTTGTCAGATTAAAGTGCTCATGCCGCTACGTCTAGATTCTTGTTCAATGAGCATTTTAGTCCAAGACGAGACTCATACGATAATATTTAGTACTGCCTCAGACACATTGAAAACGCTGAATAGTGAAAAAACTTCGATGTAAAGACAGTACTAATTATTATTGTACGAGTCTCGTCTTGAACCAAAATGCTCATTAAATAAGAATCTAGAGGTAGCCGGATGAGCACCTGGATCTGAGAACTTTGAAATTGCTGAAAATTACAGCATTTCGAAATTTCAACCACGATGACGCAGTAGTAAATATTGTCCCACAGAGCTAAAAAAAAAATTGGAATATTTTTCAAGAATCAAAAACAACATATTCTCAGATGAGCAGCAACATCCGAGCACTTGGGGCATTTTTGAACCACCCTAATATCACATACAGTAGACTCTCACCTATTTTACCGCCACCTATTTAACGGCGCTCACTTAATTGACGAAAGTTCTCTCACGTATTTGACGAAGCACGGGGCAGCGTTACCCCCACTCTCGAGCGCCTCACACGTAGTAAATGCAAGGTTTCACGTAGTCAGAGTGGGGCAGATACCAGTTTGTCGGGGCGCCAAGAGAGGAGGCTACCCACTTCATGAGTCGACTTTTCCGGTAGTGGAAAGCCCCTCTTGCCGCAAAATAGGTGGTCGGCGCCGGTCCCGACTCCGTCAAATAAGTGAGAGTCTACTGTACATGTAATAATTGTAATGTATAATTGAGTTTTTATTTAATTACTCATTACTTTGGTGAAGTATAATTAAACTCGGTTTAATTTACCAAATTGCCAAAGTGATGCGTAATCAGATGAGTAATTCCATTATAAATGTAATTAGTGACTCGCAACACTCAGTCTGACTATATTTTCAAGTTTCTTGGTCAACACAGTCTAATCTACCTATCTGAAGAAAAATACCATCTCTCAAATTAACAACATTTATTCTCAACATATTGTTACGGAATTGAGTTTTAAGGTAGTCCGTAAGTATTGAGTGGGTTTCTGACTTGTTATTAATAAAGTGAATTCACGAAATAATGCAATGGAATTGTTATTCAGGAGGTTATTTGGTTGTCTTGAAAAATACGGTTGTTCGTTCAGTTTTATGTCTTGAACAAGACTGGTTATTTATAAAAATTGAATTGTAATTGGCAACGGTGAACGAATGGTGTACGTAAACATCTTTTATTTAAGATAACTACTAGACCATGTGAACTACATGTGAGGGATGTATCAACCCCCGTAACAACCCCCTCCCCCCCTCTCTCAGGAAAATAGGATATTGGAAAATTAAAGTTAAAGACGTAATCAAAAATAAAATCTCAAAAGAAAAATAAAGTGTCTAGGAGTCAAATTGTGTGTAGGTGCTCTGTTTGGGAAAGCCTGTGTGGTAAATAAGTCAAGGGGTTATACCCGGTTGAATTTTTGTTTTGGCCATTTTTTTTTTTTCTCTGATTGGCTTAAATTCTGCCATAACATCTAGAAATTGATAATCAATAACTTCTTTTTGATTTTTTTTGTTGTTATAACATTTTCAAATTTCAAATGCGTTTCTCTTGAACCCGTGTTTCGAACATCATCAAGCAGTGGAACTCAAACAGTTTTCATCCGATTGACTTGAAATTTTTACTGTAGCTTCTTCATTCAATTATCTAGTGAAGTACACACGATTATAACGATTGATTGAATCGATTTTTTCGTCACTCATGCACAATTGACAGCCTTTTCCGGTCCGATTTGGCGCCGATAGATGGCACTTTCTCGTATTATTCGTGAAAAGGTGACATGTGACTGCCTAGGCAGTGAAAACCACTTTTGTCTGCCTAGGCGTCCAAAAATCGGACCGGAAGGCTGCCAATTGTTCATTTGTGACGAAAAATAGTATATGTCATTCGACTTCGACCTCAGGTTTTCCGGACGGTGTGAGGTTCGAAAAACCTTCGGTTTTCAGCCTAATGACATAATGTACTAATTTCTAAAAATCAATCAAATCGATTCCTTTGCGTCAAAAACACGACTTTTTTTAAGCACGCGCTATTTCGCGAAATTAAGATCATGGGTACTTCACTGGCCAAACTCATAGTCGGAGAGCTGACGATCAAAATAGCGAGATAATTTTATCGTCAATGAAATTCAGGATAATACTGACCTGAAAGACCCTTATGCGAGAATCGTCGATCTGGCAGGCCGCTGCTGGTGGGTTCAGATATTATGGCGTGGGAAAAAAGAAAGCTAAAAGTATCGTCTTTAATTTTTGTGGCAAATAGTTCCGTTATACTGCCAATACACCCAAAAAAATGTATAATCGATTGGTTGGTGGAAAAGTGTCACCAGCCTTAATGATGATTACAAAAAAATAATAATTTTGAGGTAATCATAATTAAGGCTGGCAACACCTTTCCACCAGCCGTTCGATTTGCAATTTTTTTTTTTTTGGTGTATTCGGAGTACAGCGGAACTGTTTGCCACAAAAATTAAAGACGATACTTTCACCTTTTTTTTCCCCACCCCATAATATCTGAACCCACCAGCAACGGCCTGCCAGATCGACGATTCTCGCATAAGGGTCTTTCAGGTAAGTATTATCCTGACTTTTATTGACTATCAAATCACCTAATCATTTTGGTCGTCAGCTCTTAGACTATCATGTAGATTATGAGAAAAAAAATTTTCATCATTCCCGGCGGTGATGAAGGAAACTTCTACTGCAGGCCGCGAATGGCCTTTGAAAAATCTTGTTTTGTCTACAAAAGAGAATGAATTTTTTTTTTGATTTCTCAAGATGTGTGTAATCGATGCATATTAGGGTGTGTCAAAAATAAAAACGAAATTCGAATTTATTTTTTTGACTGCTGAATGTGTGTATCCTAATCTCGAAATCCACCTTGCGAAAAGAATCCCCTGAGAGAAATTCTCACGATCTGCTAATCGATATTTACCGATAAAACTAGACATCGATTGAGCGACCTCTTGGGACAGTTCGTCCCCGCTCTCCTTTTGCATGGTGCATTGTGAGGGGTAAATCTAAGGTTCAAGCCTTGGGGAGGCGAAGAAACACAATATTTCTGGAAAAAGTTTTTTTTTTCATTTTTTTTTCAATATTTGGAAAGAAAAAATATTTTTTTACCAACTTTTTCCAAAGTTCGTTTTTCAAATTTTTAAAGAAAAATGAAAAAAAACAACTTTTTTTAAACTTTTTTGCAGAAAAATCGTATTTCTTCGCTTCCCCAAAGCTTGAATCTTAGATTTACATCTCACAATGCACCATGCAAAAGGAGAGCGCGAACGAACTATTCTAAGAGATCGCTCAATCGATGTCTAGTTTTATCGGTAAATATTGATTAGCATACCGTGAGAATTTTTCTCAGCGGATTCTGTTCGCAAGGTGGTTTTTACAGATTAGGATACACACATTCAGCGGTCGAAAAAATAAATTTGAATTTCGGTTTTATTTTTGACACATCCTAATGCATATATGTATTGGTTTTGTAGCTTTATTCATAAACGTATTCATGAAAAATCATTGAAAAATCCCTTTTTTTGGGCTCCAAACAGGTATAACCCCTTAAAGATTTGACAATTTCCCATAAACTATCCGGCATTTGCCCTTTCTCCCAAGGAAGAAACCACATAAGTGTGTATTCGTGACCCAAAGTTGATAACGTAGTAATGTCGTTGGAAAGGGGTCGGAGATAACGGAAAAATTTCAACACAAGGTGCATTTCTGTCTGACGTTTTGGCTGGGCCTAGCCAGCCATCTTCAGGGTACATTTATGAAAAGAAAACAAAACAAAGAACAATTACCTATTCAATAGAATAGGGTTTTTTTGGGTTAATTATGCTGCCTAAGTACAGGAGTGAAGTTAGCTTACGATTATTTTTATAATTACTCTTTTAATTACGCATCTAATCATGCTATTTCAATATTCAACATTCATACATTTTTTTGCGTATAATCTGGTGACAAAAATAAAGGTACAGAATTTGTAACTCACGATTGACCATTCTAAACGTACAGTCAGCCAAAGAGATCCTGACGCACCGTCGGTAAGGTGATCGAGCAACCGTACGTACACGTTGAATACACGTTTGTTTTTAATTGATTTCGAGTCTTGAAAACAATTAAAAACAAACGTGTATTCAACGTGTACGTACGGTTGCTCGATCACCTTACCGACGGTGCGTCAGGATCTCTTTGGCTGACTGTACATGGATGTTAGGCGTGCAGACTTTTCAGAGGCAGTGACATGTTCCACCTGGATGATGATCGATTAGCAATTGATGGATTTTGGCCAATTATTAATCGATCCTATCGATTTGGGTTCAATTGATCGGATAATGTCCAAGTACAAGTGGCTAATGTCCCGTCTACACGCTATGTTCAACTGCACTTTAAGTTGATGTATTTATCTTCGCATTGGCCCTTTCCACTAGGCTCGACCTGGGATTGGATAAACCAACCCAGTTGAACATAGCGTGTAGACGGGGCATAAGGCATTGTATATCAGTGCGTTTGTTGACGAACTTATTTGAGGAAATGTGAAGCATTTCCTTGATGAGACGTTTATGACAATTATTTTTGCTGTCTAGCACTTCTACCTTATCAAAATCAAATGAGTGATCATTGGTGAGAGAGTGAGAAACGAGCCGATTTTTCAGAGTCCCTGGATTTTACATCATATTTGTGTACGCTAATTCTCTTCTTCAGATGTTGTGACGATTGACCAACCTAACAATTCTAACAATCCTTGCAGTCTATTTTGTGAATAGTGTTAATCATATTATCTTCCGTGGGTGTTTTGGATTTCAATTTAGTGAACAGACTATCCATGGTGTTTGAGATCTTATACGTAACGCGCGTGTTTGCCTTCTGTAAGATTCTATCTATGGGTTGAGACAAAGCATATACAAATGGTATGGAACCCTATATCCTACTATCGACACGGCTATCCCAATTTATACAGTTGTAGGCTCTGTGTATGCGTTTTTGTATATAAGATGGACAGGGTAATCATTTGATTTTAATGTGTCTTGCACAAACTTCATATTTTTCGTCCTGAACTTCGGATGGGAGAGAAGTATGCTCATGTCAAACAGCCATGTGGCAACACCTTTCTCATATTGGAATGGATGATTTGAGTTGAAATTAATGTATCTATCTGACCATGTGTCCTTTCAATACCAATCGGTTATTATGGTTGTTTTCATTAATGACAAGTGTGTCTAAAAAGCTAATCGTTCTATTGTTTTATAGCTCGTGCGTAAATCTAAGTTTAGGATTAAAATTATTAAAAGCCTGTACAAGTAACTGGTCTTCGTGGACTCATGTTAAAATATCGTCTACGTATCTTTCATAGAACGGAATTTTAAATGGTAACGAATTGAACCCTATTCTATCAAATAGGTAATTGTTCTTTGCTTTGTTTTCTTTCCATAAATGTAGCCTAAAGATGGCTGGCGTTTTGAATTTTGTTTGAATTTTCCGTTATCTCCGACCTCTTTCCGAATAAATTACTACATTAGGAAAAACCACACCAAGAGACCTTGGAAAGATAGCTGAGTGTTGAAAATTATCAAAGTGTGAGTATACGTATAAAAATGTTCTCTGAAGTATTCTTTCTTGTAAAAAGAACTCGGAAGAACGCAGGATCAGGAGGTGAGCGGTGGGAAGGCTAGGTCCTGCAGAAGGGAGGCGATAGGATGGCGTATGGGACAGGAGCTCAGGAGAAGTAGTTCGATCTTCAATCACAAATCTGCCCAGCTCGAAAACTCTCCAAAAGATCAGTTCATAGAACGACCTAGATGGGAAGACAAATGTGAGATTCATGTGCTAAATATGCGAAATCCTTTTTGAAAGGGTAAGATATAAGGTGATACTTGATCACATTTGTGTTGAAAATCAAAATTAAGTGACTTAATAAAATTAGAACGATCTTATCTGAGGGCCGGTACGGGAAAAACAGGAACGAAAGGACCACGATGGATTGATTTTCGATACGAATTTCCAACCTCAGAATGCTAGATCAGTTCAATGGAAAATCTGAAAATTTTGTAAAGTATTAGTTGCTTAAACTAACATTTAAATTAGAAATTCACATACGGATCTCTCAGCTGTCTTCCAGGGTTGGTACGCTTTCTGAAATCTGAAATTCCCTGACTTTTCCAGGTATTCCAGTCCCAAAATATCAATCTTCTAGTTGTTTAATGTTCATACGTGATCAATAAATTGCTTATATTTAGAACAGTTCGTTTGATATATATCTTTGAATACATTCTGTATCGTCATCTTGGTATATACTTATAACAGTCGGCAGCAGGGGATGGGAAAAAGGATGATATTGGTAATGACTGCAATTATAGGTATTTGGAATAAAAAATTTTTGGTAAAATGCAGTTCTCGATCAATACGCCAATTATGCTAATAAGATAAAATTCCAGTCATTTTTTCGGAATTCCCTGACTTTTCCCTGACTTTTCCCTGCCATATGAAATTCCCTGACTTTTCCAGGTTTTCCAGATTTTCCAGGTGCGTACCAACCCTGTCTTCATAATTAAGAGAAAGAAAAATGAGGTCAATTAGCCAGGAGAGACATCACCCATTCTCGTGGAATTGAAACAAAAGAAAAAGTTACGCATGGTGCTTAGAAGCCCATGTCGAGGCCTCCTGAGTAAACTCTGATGACAGAAGCAATTCAAAATAGTCAATCGATTCATTTGATATTTGTTTTATAAACCTGCGAGGCTAAGTTTAGGAATAAAAAGCCGAACCTAAAGACTAGACTGAAGTTTAGGACAGTGCCCTTTTTCTCTTTTTGGCTAAAAAAGCCGAACTAAATCTCCAGGTCCGAACTGAAGATTTAAAAATCTAATGTCATAGCGAGCCTTAGTTCGATCGCAGGTTACGTGAATCTTTTTTATATCAAAACTATGTAAATCCTCTAACCTTTCTTGTGATAATGAAATACAGCAAACCTTCGATGACGCCGATAGCCATCTGCTTCTGCAATTACCCAGGTAATGCCCGGTTTTATAAACGTGGGTTACCGCATGGGTTTAAATAACCCGGAGGTTACCCCGCAGATACTACCTGTTGAACCTTTTTTCATCTGACAGCTGTTATCCACTGTTATCTAGCAAACGCATGACTCTTTTTGATTGGTCAGTTTGAACTCGCTCAAACATGGCTGCCGATCTAGTGACTTTTGTCTAGTAACAAGCTCGAACCTGGCATTCTAACCTCGACTTCCACAATCCTCAACCTCATGTCGTGGAGTATGGACTTGCTGTTAATGTAAGTTTACATTCAATGTAAAGAAAATTAATACAAGAAAATTCGAAATAAGTGGTTTCGTGTTCAATATTTATTTCTACAATACCCCACCCGCAACGCGCGCGAACATTCAAACTTCGCGCGTACAACTCGCTCAAACATGGCGTCGCATTTGCTAGACTCTGTTTATTCTAGGGACTCTAGTTCGGACTATGTATGTCGGTGTTCCCAAACGCACTTATGCCGATATACACTGTCGGCGTGACGTCACTTCTATGCCGATATACACCATCCGCGTGATGTTAATTTTGAATATTTTGCGCTGGCGCCATTTCTTGGGCAGTATATATTTAATGATTTCATTGTCAAATAATTTTTGGGTTGTGGTCAACATTTCTAAAGACCAATATTTCGAATTACTACCATAAGAATTTTGAATAATTTCGAATTTTAAAACAGCGACGGTACGAAATTTAAAGAGGCCATTTTCGAGATAGCCTATCAAGTAGTAATTAAGAAATTACGTAGATCGAAACGTAGAAAGATATTATCATTGAAATTAGAATTGGGAATGGCCAGAATTATACATTCATAATTTCTACATTATACTCATTCAGAGTAAAAAATGATCAGAAAAAACATTTTCGAATAAACGAGCGTTCTGACAGGTAATCGCCTGCTGAAAAAATCATCCGAAGAAAATATGATGTTCCGATAAAAAAGAATTTCGAATTAATTACAATTAGAATTGATTACAATTTAGCTAGAAGACAATGATGGCTGTTGCATCACCCACGTAAAGTCCTGAACGACGCCTTTGAGAAAGAATGGAGTTCTCTTCTTCTCTACTTTCGTGATGAGAAGTGACGTCACGCCGACAGCGTACACTGTAAAAAATGTGGTGTTGAATTTAACACCGATTCAACACAGCTCACAGATTCTATAGTGGTCCACCCCGTTCTGTGTGACCTGCTAGTGCTAGTGACCCTGTACGGTGTATGTGGTCAACTATATTATCGAAATGGTGCTAATCGTAACACCACAGATTTAACCACTAACACCAGGTCAAATCAACACGGCTCATTTTTTACAGTGTATATCGGCATAAGTGCGTTTAGGAACAATATAATAATAATAATAATAATAATAATAATATATTTTTTTTACAATTTTTCCAGAATTCCTTATCTCGCTAAAGAAAAAGGTTATTACAATTGATTCCAAACTAAACATTATTCCAGACATCTAAATTTTTAAGAAATGTGCGCTATTAAAAAAAAAAAGAAAAACAAACGCGACCGGCTGGATTGGATCCAGCGATCCCTTGCGCACGAAGCGGGGTTCTTGACGCAGCGCTACGCGCTCGGTTGATTATTACGCAAATGCACATGAACGCAGTGAAATTTCGAATCACTACTTTCTCGGAAACGGCTGAGAAGCGTTAAAAAAAATTTGAAAATAACTGAGAAGAAAAAAAAATTCACCAACGGGCCCATTTGACGTTGAACCGCCCATACATGTTCTAAGATTCGATTTTTTCAGCCACGTCACGTAGTTGTAATTTTCAATCCGTCATTTGGATTTGAATTTTCCGTTCATAATCTGCGAACGAATCATACGTTGAACCGACATTGTCGGTTCGTCAAAAAGCTTTTTCATCATTCTAGCCTCGAAATCGCGACTTTGTCGCGATTTCCCGGCTTTCGTGATGAAAAATAATAATCGTTACTTGTACGTAAAGGCTTTTTGACGGACCTCGTTACAGCACTCGCCTTCGGCTCGTGCCGTAAACCTCTCGTTTCGTCAAAAAAGCCTGTCCGTACTCGTACTGAAATGTACTATTTTCACCCGTATAATATGAAGTCATCACAAACAAATGTATATAGGAGGCCCACCACACACCCCCATCGGCATTGAGATACCGATGGTCCTTCCTTCAGATATGAATACTGACATTTGTCAGTTCTAGAAAAAAGCATTCTCTCCTTTTATCAATTTATCGAAAATGAATGTATAAGATGGTCCTACCATTCAATATCGTCATAATTATGGGAATTATGCTTCAATCCCACGTTTTCACGTAAACCACATCACAACCTTTTTTGTTGCTTCGACGTAATATTCGAGCTGTCCGCCGTAGGCTTTCAACTCTTCGTTCTTGTAAGTATAACGCGCACGTATATTATGATGTAATTATAAATTACATTTCAATCGGGAATAGAAGTAACTTCCTGAGTTGAATTATTCGCGCCATGTGCTGTCTCATAACGTTTGCATTTTTCACCTGTTTCGGATTACTTGGATCCTGACCCAACGCTAGTGCGGTCGCAAACGCAGCTGAGTAAACTCCACAGCTATTACCATCAGGTTGCGTCGCAACATCTGGAAAAACGATATTATTTATTCGTATCCTTGGATACCTTTTCCGAATGAAAGTTTTTTCGGTTTCACTCAATGCTGCATAACTCCTTCGCCCCATACTATCGTACACGAAAAGAGTTGTTTGCTCGCAACGAATACAACACCAATGTTGATATTCATTGCCTCCAATAATCAAGAGATCATGCTCGGTGTCTGAAGGTTCCAGCACATTCTGATAACCGAACAAAACTACCGGTATGATATTGTAATCACAATTTTCAGCAACGATGTCGAGGAAGTATTGAATACTTTCATCGTCCAAAAAAGAATTTTCCTGACGTACGTTCGCTAAAACGGCATCGACAGAAATATTTTGGAGTTGATGTACGAGCATCTCCTCATCTAACCGTTCTTGATCATTGTCTACGGCCATGCATGGAATCGATGATTCCAAGCGGCCATCGTAATATGTACTTGACAAGTCAACGACCATTTCCAAATCCACTTCCATAGATTCTAACGGAGGCACGATTGCAGATGCTGCCTGATTTCGTGATTGCTTTTCAGCTTTTTTTGCATTCTCCCGTTCTTGAGCCAGCAGTATATATTGCGGCTCGCGAATTTTCAAATGCCTATTTTTCCGGCTATCGATGATTTCGGGAAGCACGCACTCGTTGTAAAACCTTGTCAATTTCGGCTCTATTTCGTGATTCCAAAATTCATCATCCCTAAATACTTTGACATATTTCACGCCGCGCGGAGCCCATATCGCAAATATACAGTACTCTCGCTGAGTAATATGCAACTGACCCTGCACTTGATAAAAATGTTTATGATTTCTATTCATTTCTTCGGTACTATCTTTCGCAAAAAAAATTCTGTACAAAGGGAACTTTTCGATTGCCACTTCAGGAGTATACTCGTTTTCTGCTGCTCTTGCCAGATACTTGATCTCTACGATTCCGTCATCGTCGATGAGGCCGTCCGGCGAAGCACCCAAGTACGGAATATCCTGATCAATGAATAGTCCATTGAGAGATATTTCGGTGACTAATTTTTGCGCCAACGCCTCTCTCGCCTCGGCTTCGTGTTCTCTCCCGGCAGCTACATCCGCGATTTCGAGTGATTTCGGATACCGAATCGCCTGCACTAATCTAGAACACGATGTCCTCTCCTTCATTCGGCATATTTCTCCGAACTTAAAAGCGGTTATCATGTCACGTCGGTACCTGTGCCACAAGTCGCAGTCACTTTGACTCGCAGTGAAGCGTTCTACATTCCTGCGATTTGATTGACGCTGACGCAGTTTTTCAAAATGCTTTTTTAATTTCGCGTCGTACTTCGACTGGCTCATGACAGGCTCGCGACAGGATGGACCGTAGTCTTTATCGGTACCTGCATACCACCGTCTACGTCGCTTTCTACCGTAATCGTGACGATGACTTTTGGTTCTCGTGACCTGCAATCGCCTGCTCCTTTCCATGGCCAGAACCGATCGGGGAACACGTTTTCTAGCGCTGGCGTATATTTTTGACGACAACGCTAGCGTATTATGCTGAACCAATGCGCAATGCGCGCGGAGTTCGTAGGAGCCGCGTAAGCTATTATTAACACGCCGCCCGGCGCTGAATCTATTGCCTTGAGCATGGTACGATTCGGCAGCATTGCTTGTTTTATCCTCTAACAAAGAGTCCGCGTATTTCGCTAAACGGTCTACGACACCGTCGATTATGTCAAAAATACCGACTTCATCAAGCAACGGGACTAGATTCGTTTCGGATTCGTCGCAGCCTCCGAACGACGAGTCACATTTCGAATGATCGCCGAAGAAATGCCCCGGCATGTACAAAATGTCATGCATTAGACCTTCACCTTGTTCGGCTCGCGTGCCATCTTCTGCTCTACGTCGTTTTATAGCAGCCTGTACGAAAACACGCATTTTCAAACCACTACTTTTGACGCGTGCACGAAGTTCCTTCACCGAACCTGATGACGGCTTTTTTATAAATTTCGCCTCTGACGCATTCGTGATATGCTTGCAAAAATTCCGAAATAAGTGATTTTTACACTCGATCTTTTTCACGCGAACATCATATGCTGCGTAAGGATCTTTATCGAGTATGGCTTGATAAACACTGCTATCTCCATCACCGATAACAGTCTGATAAATTAATCCATGGGTTTCCAAACTACTACAAAACCCTTCAGCTATTATATCTGGTTCCATGCTTGTCGACGATTGGTGCTGGCCCCAGTTCTTATAGCACTCGTGTATCGGCGGTTCTCTATCGAGGTCCGTCACTCTATTGCAAATACAACAATACTTGTTTCGGACTCCACAGAACAATACACGCCCGGTGAGAGCACCCACGATTACCGCAGTCCCAGACAACGCATCGTATCTTCCCCCACGGTAAGATCTCTTACCCCACGCTCCATCAACGATAACAGTAATGTACGGGAGGCCTTCGGGAGTAACACGGCCTTCTTGGATAGCTAATATTCTTTCCATTTCAGCCGCATCCCTCATTTCTCCATCGCTGGCATTTTTAATGTGCGAAGTTAGCGAGTCCCTAACTTTGCGATAGGTTACATGCGACAAGCTGCGTATCCCCATCGCAGCAAGTTGTGCCTGAAGCGTCGCAAACCCGATTCCGGCCACCAAGCTACCACACACTGTGCCTTCGTGGATAGACATTTCATTACTCTTGTCTGGAAGAGTCCAAACGCTATAGTGAAATTTGCATTTCTTACAACGAAAGAATACTTGCGATCGCATCCCAACATCAACTTGCTTCCACAAGTCTACATCTCGGATACTATTACTCGGACAATCACGATTATGACTGTCCACTTTTTCACGCAATGTTTGCAGAAGATATTTAATATCAACTATGTGTCTCACGCTTGCACCCTCGGATTCTACATCCGAGTTCGCGTATTCTCCGTCAGAATTGACGGAGTCATTTCCGCGGATATGAGTCGAATCACGGCTACTATTTTCGTTACACAGCAGCTCATCAACATCATTGTCACAAGTTTCGTCAAAGCAATCGTTATCGAAACGGGTGTTTCTCAACTCATGCATTGCTCGGCGTGAATCCACGCTACTACTACCAGAAACAGCGTTCGTTACTTTTCGACCGTAACTTCGGATTGGTTGATCAACCCTTTTGCTACGGTCTACTACATCTCTACTCGAAGCAGTAGAACATGCGACTGGTTGTGTTATAAGTGCCACAGCTTCAGGACATATTTCAGTCCCGGTAGAGTCCGAAAATTCTTTCTCCGCCTGCAGCACTTCCACTGTACAACCAATCTTACCAACTTTACTATTTACACCCTGACCCATACTTGCCCGATCTTCGGGTTCTTCGCGGCGCTGGTCATCCGGGTCCTGGTCCATCGCGTCTGTTTCCGTCTCTATTCGGCGTCTGGAAACAAAATCAGTGCTTCATCAATCTTGTCAAATATTTCATTGATAGTATTTTATTTCTAATATTGACTTTATCTTGAATTTTTTATTTTCTTTTACTTATCGCAAGCGAATATCGAGTTGAAATTTCGTATAAATATTTTTTCGTAAATATTTTCAGTAACAATTAAATTCAATGTTTTAACGGAAAATATTTCCATTAACCATTAAATTTAATCTTTTAATGGGAAATATTTTCATCAACCATTAAATTCCATTTTTTAATGGGAAATATTTTCAATAACAATTAGATTGAATTTTTTAATGGCAATATTTTCCGTTTACAAATTAAATTCAATGAGTTAATGAAAATATTTTCGATTACAAATTTTACAACCCTGCCCACGACTGACTTTCGACCTGAGAAAAAAATTAAAATCCCAGGAGACAATCTTCGGAAAATTATTAAATATTGGTAATCGCTCACTAACGGGCTAGCCGCCGCTAGCTCCGGCCGCTATAGATTCAGCCTAATGTGAATGCCTTGCAATGTCGGTTGACGTTCGAAGTCGGGATTATCCATTCGAATCACCGCGATTACGATTCTAAGTCTATATAATATCCATGCGAATCTCATTTCAAATAACTTTTTCATCATTCTAGCCTCGGAATCGCGACTTTGTCGCGATTTCCCGGCTTTCGTGATAAAAAATAATAATCGTTACTTGTACGTACTCGTACTGAAATGTACTATTGAGTGGACATGGGACCTATTCCGACACAGAGTATTATTATTAATATTTTTTTTTTTTCGACTCGAACGTCTTAGAAGCTATAACAAGTGGTCGAATTTTCGAAAAAAAAGTACCAAAAATCAGAATCGCGCTCTCCTTTGAACCTTCATATCTCCGGTTTCCCATGTCGTACAGACATCGGCAAAAACTAATTTTGAATCTCTTTTGAACTCCGAGGGAAACTATATATTCAAAAAGCGATTGATTCAGCGAAAATCAAGTTCAATTTTATCGAAAGTTTGTCCTTGTTTTTTTCCATTCTTACGATCATTTGGTATGGTAATATTTGTATTCGTATTCGAATTTGTATTCGTATAAATTTATTTTTTATAGGCCGGTAAAACAACTGAGCGGTAAGCACACCGACGCGCGGCCGTTTGTAAGCCGCGCGTCGTTGACTGAAATTAAAATAATTATAACGGGAAAAATATGCATTTAAAACAAAACGGCTGAGGAAATTTCTATCCCATTTTTGATAAAGATTTACTTTGTAAAATATTCGTTGCGAGGTCTGATACACCATGTATACAATTATATATAAATCTATATAATTATATACAATTATATCGGGCCATTTTTTAATATATGTGATTAAATATATATTATATATTATCTTTTTTACTCGGGCATGGTGATTTAGTTATCTTTTTTTCTATGAATCCAGAGAAAAAAAAATCATATACTCTCAAGAATCGCGATTGCGATTGTGCTATTGTCGATCGCGGTACCCCGCATCTTGCCCCACCGGGCCATCCGGCCAATGCGCGATAATTGTTTAATAACAAATATGTACATACTTCTTGCGGTAAATCCATTTCCTCGTCACCGCTCTCTTTTTCTTCTTGCAGTTGCCCATATTCTCACACTAAACACTTACTTTTATTCACTGCACTGTCGTATAAAAAGTAAAGTATCCCGCGACTTGCGTTTTGCACGATTATAAAGACGCTAGTTGTTGTTGATTGAGTTGGCTTGCCAACGCGGAGGCCTTGTATTATTATTATAAACAAATGACCATCTCGGCCGATGAAACGCGTGTTCGAGACATTGTCTCCTCGCGCGCGTATTTATTTCTCGCGCGACGGCAATTATATTAAATTGTTAAATTAATTGATTAATTAATGATTATTAATTAATAGTAAAAAGATATAAAAAAAGGGAAAATGACAAAAAAAGATTATGAAATAAAATTATAATAATAATAATAATATCAGGTAAGTACTGTGATTAAATAAATAATTATATAAGATTTTGCTGCGCTGAGAGGTATACGTAGATATGTAGATAGATATTTCATTCTTGTCCATAACAATATTGGACAATATCACAAGCTATATACATAGAGAGCGATTCTGCGGATAGTAGTCAGTCTAAGGAGCATTTTTTTGTTTTTCGAAACTGACGACCTATCTACTGATATCTTATATGTCTATGACTGATACCTTTAGATGACGTAGCGGTAGTTGTCACGTTCTACATGCTCGAAAGAGCGATAAGTCGAAAAAAGGAAGAAGAAGAAGAAGTTAGCTGTCACGTTAATCTTAAGATTATTACAATTAAAAGATACAGAATACATAAAGTAACTAAAATTCATAATAAAAACAATATAAGGAATACATAAATATATGGGGCAGCCCACAAAGTATCGATCATGATCGGAAATCGATTATTCCGATCTACTCAAACACTTTTTCTGTGAAAGTACTGGTAAAAAAATAGAGCATAATTTTTTTGAATTATTTTCAATCATTCGTATCGGCCGAGATATTGCTATTCCAAACCGTGGTCCGGCCATTCTGAATCTGAAAAATCTTAAAAAAAAAAAAATTCTGGGAAAATATAACAAAATTTCTGAGCCATGTTCGAAGTGGAGATTTTATCATAGCAAAAGTTAGATTTAAAAAATAATGGTCATTTTGAAAATTATTCTCGGAATGCGTTTTTCATATGAAAATTAACAAGAAAGTTCCTAATAACATAGGTCGAAAAAAAAATATTCACAAAGTTATACCGAGAATGATGTGAAATATTGCAGAGACTGATCTCAATACAGGGTAATTCAGTTTGACCGGGCCGTATTGAATGGGCATATATTCCTTGTCGAATTCTAAGACTGAAATTCCTTAGCGAAAAATTTAAAAAAAAAAAAAGTAACGGTGTACCTAGACAGCCGAAAACGGGATTGTCAAAGTGAAAAGTAACACCCGTTATCCGTTTTATCCAGTGTTAGGCTCTCTGAATGCCTCTTCATAACTCGGACACCGTTGATCTCCGAAATTTTTCGCCAATGAATTATTTTCCACCTGACTGTGCAGGTTTGAATAACGGGTTGCAAAATGCATAAGAAATTAAAATTTTAAAACTTCGCTGTGGGAGTAAGAAAAAGTCGCATGAAATTTTTAGCGAAGTGGTTTCGTATCACTGAAAGAAATGACTGTGGCTTGACAGCAATATATTTCTGGTTGCGAGTTTCTTGCTGAAGTTGAAAAAAAAAAAAATCTGAAACGACTGATTTGTTAGTAATGTTGACAATCTTATGATGCTATATTATCGATACAATTATTGCTGACGCCATGTGCGTAACAGTAGCATACGTAAGCTCACTGGCGTAATATGCATCTGCAGGTTATTCAAACAAATCAGCGTATTCGTAATCTTAGCGTTTAATACAGTTCGGATCAAACGAAAATACATTATTTTGACTAAGCGAGTTATAGTTATAGACGCGTATTTAATTCCAGCAAAAACGAGTATACCAGGCATACGAGGATTTGGATGAGTCACACCCAGAGAAATGGGTTTCTTAAATTATTTAATCCAAATAAATTTTTTTTTTTATTTTTTTTTATTTTTTTTTTTTTATCTTAGCTGACAGAGCTATACCCTATATCTAGATGAATTAGAATCAAGGTTTGATTCAACAGTTCAGTGTACCTGGCTGAGCCATCTTGAACCCTGTATGAATCAGCGCAGACGTCTGACAAGCAAAGCGGTATAGCTGAATCAGCTATATTACTATGCAGTGGCGTAGCTACGGGGAGCGAAGGGAGCAACCTGCTCCAGGCGCTAGCCCCAGGGGGGCGCCTCGCTGTCCAATTCTTTTTTTTCTTTTTAATTATGCACTGATTTTTTCGTGCCACACATCGAAACTCGTATTCATCGCCTTAATGAAGGTGGAAGGCCTTAGCTAGGTGTTCGGCGCTCTGGAGCAGATTCGTCGAAGCGCCCCCTGGATGTGGGGTGTTTCGCGGTTCGCAGGATAAAAATATAAGGAATGGACAATACATACAGACTAGGGTGGTCCTTATTTAGGGCTCGGACGAATTTTTTATCAGACGCCCCCCTAATCGACTCCAGATAATTCAAAAACTATACCCTATTTTTTCAGATTTTTATCTCGACCCTAAATCCTCCCACCAAGAGGGTGGATTTCCCCATTTGAAATACACGTGTTTCGGCCATATTATCAGGATATATTTTATTCTACACGGAGAGAAATTTAGCTCGCGCTCTGTCTCAGTAATGGTGGCGCTACTGTACGACATGTAAAGTACGTGAGGCGTGCGCTTTTGGTGTGGTGGGCGCCCCAAAATCTGGAACGCTCAGAGTCTAAGCTAGTGGGACAGAGATCGTCTTAATGAAAGAACGTTAGGTTACTTTTGGGACGCTAGGCTGCCCAACTTTTGGCGCTCGTAGAGACCTAATGACTTGGTATAGTCGACGTCTTATAATAGTTCGCCGCCGGTACTAGCGCGGGACACACAGCGTACGTTAACGACAGACAGTTACTTTACCACCAAAAAGGACGCCCTCTGAACGACGTGGTACGTATGCCGTGCGAAATTTCTCTCCGTGTAAAAGTGGAAACTTCTAGAAAAATCTGTAACTGCGAGATTTTAGTGTTCATTGATGCTACTATTTGAAAAAAAATTGACATCATCATACGGGTCAATCTAGACGAATTGCATACCCTTCAATTGAGAAAAAAAGGCAGATTAAAGGGTGTGCGATTCGTCCAGATTAAAGAATCGATCTTTTTGGCGTCCGATTAATCGATTAAATATCGATTTTTTGAATAATCGATTTTTACTGAATCGATTTTTTTAGGTGTGAATCGATTCTTATTTAACTTATTCAAAATTTTTAAATAAAACTTTTTTAAGAATATGTTTATAAACTATTATTATGATACATTATCTTATATTTGTGACTGATAATTAGGTTTACGTTTTGAAAAGTGTAAGTCAATTAGTCGACGTTAAGGTTTTCGTATCTATAATGAGATTTACATAAAGATTTGCACTAGTCTTTGACTTTACTAGAAAACGTGATATTAATCGTATAAGGTTATAACTTATGAAGCTGGCTTCGTCTGTCTATGAATGTCATGTCATTCTAAAAACGTTCCTATATAAACGTTATGTGCACTGAGAGAATTTTATAGGAGAGATTCCCATACTTGTATAGTAATTTTGTGACATACTTCCAATACGCCGATCGTTCCTATACTTCATACCAAATGTCACCATAAATATAGGAATGACTTTCCTATATTCATGGAAAATTATGTATGTTTATGGTGACATTTGGTATAAAGTATAGGAACGATCGGCATATTGGAAGTATGTCACAAAATTACTATACTAGTATGGGAATCTCTCCTATAAAATTCTCTCGGTGTGGTGTTCAGTTTGTATTTCATATTAAGGAGGTTCGTAACCAAAATGAAAACGATAAGAAATCTTTGAAAGTTTTATCATCGAAAGATAGATAAATTAAATGCTTACTACCAAAATTTCAAGTCAATTCACTACACCGTTTTCGAGAAATGAATTTTTGAATTTGCTTCTTATACACGTAGAGGTATGGAGAGCCGATAAGATTAGTTGAAATCTTTCATATCACCCGCGTGGTAAGAGTAGATTTCATACTAACCTTATCGGCTCTCCATACCTCTGCGTGTATAAGAAGCAAATTCAAAAATTAATTTATAAAAAACGGTGTGGTGAATCGACTTGAAATTTTGGCAGTAAGCATTTAATTTATCTATCTTTCGATGATAAAACTTTCAAAGATTTCTTATCGTTTTCATTTTGGTTACGAACCTCCTTAAGACGATCGAATAAATACTACTTTGGATTATAAACATGCCAAGTGATCAATTCCTGCATAACAATCTGGTGAATAATTATGTCTCTTCCGACATTACAGCTGTTCACTATTCCTTATTTCTATTTTCTAATTTAAACCGATATTTGGCTGATTATAAAGAATCGATACTTTTTTTACGCGATATATCGATTCCGAGAATCGAAAGACACCGATACGATTAATCGATTCTCAGAATCGATTCTTTTATTTTTTCGCATCACTACACCCGGGTCATGCCCTGTCTACACGGGGAGAAAAAAGCTACTTAATCAGTATCGGGACTAGCTGTACTAAAACAGTAGCGAACGTCCATACTAAATACGTATAAGTTTCCAGCGTTTTTAGTACTACTATACTATTCTATGAGCGGTATACTATAGTATACTTTAGTATACTATACTATAGTATGACGCTCATACTGTTTTGGTATAGAACGCTGCCGTACTAAAAACGCTGGAAACTTATACGTATTTAGTATGGACGTTCGCTACTGTTTTAGTACAGCTAGTCCCGATACTGATTAAGTAGCTTTTTTCTCCCCGTGTACACACGCACTTCAAAATCGGGTATATTTAAGAAATCTGTCAACTGTTTGCTCACTTCTGTTGTGGAAATTCAGTGATTGGCCAAGACCCTAAATATACCCGATCTTAAAGTGCGTGTGTAGACAGGGCATCACCAGTAACCCAAAAGTTCTACCCTTCATAAAAGCGATCCAGAAAGTTTGTTTTCGAAAGTCTTATAGTGAAACGGAATCGTCAAAATGTCTCGAGTAAGACTATGCAAGAACGAATATGATATCTCAATTTTATAAAAAGTTATTTGAAATAAAAGACAAAAGGCGCGAAATCAAGCGAAAAGTGCCTCTTTTCGTATTTTTTACGATATTTACTCTGATTTTCATTGAATTTGAAAAAATCGAAGTGTTTTGCAATCTCGAAACTCCTCTCGAGAAGGCTATGAAGGCGGTTTTTCGGTTGCTTACAAAAAGTCTATTTATTTTACAGAATGAAAATGGACGTTGCCGTTGATCTAAAAGTTACGTTTTCGGTTGCCATTTCATGCAGAAATTGACTTTTTCAACATAATATGGGAGTATTTGAAAGCTTAACATGTCAGCTGTGTAATGATAATACGCTAAAAAAAATGATTGTCATCGGAAAGTTATTTAAATAAACGAAAAAGGTAAACAAATGTGACAAATGCATTTTCTGTGAATCTGATGTGCATTTATTAACTAACAAGTAACTTCATCGATTACAAGTGCAAAGTATGAAGAAGTACAAAAATATAAAGTTACATTATATCGTAATAGATTATACGATATACTTTACTTCTGAAAGTGCTCCGAAAACTCTAATTTTCAGAGCACTTACCTGCTCCAAAACGTCGCTCCGCCTCAATTTCATATCAATATTTTTTTTTACTGGAATACCTTTCAAATAAGGCAGAGTATTATTTCCAGTAAAAAAAAAAACCCAGAATTTTTCGTTCACTTTTCAACCGATGAACTACACCTGGGTCACAGAAGACCCGAAAATCCACTTCTGTGCGCACCGCTCGAAGACAAAGTAGAAACTAAGGATGAAGCTTTACCCCTCGGGTAGGCACTATTTTTTCCCTAATTTACAGCAAAATAGCCACGGCCGCAGAAAGAATCCGTTGGCAGGAGCGTGACTTTTAGGGTGCCGTCGGATCACTGGTGACCCAGGTGTAAATAATTGCAAAATTTTTCGAAAAATCCGCTTCCGCGTATAAGCCGCACCCGGGTTTTGGTAGGTTGGAAAAGCGAAAAAAGGTGCGGCTTATTCTCGTGTAAATACGGTATGTTCTGGGGACCGATAACAGCTTCTAAACGTTTGGAAATATATGCCTTGTTACGTCCTACTCCACGCTCCTCTCTCCAACCTTACTATCATATCTCCTTACACCCTGTCTTCTTACCTCGCTACCTTTCTCACGCTGACCTGCTGCATCGGTCAGCAATCCTCTAATCCCCACCTTGCCTACAACCAAGTTATCCTCATTATACTATTCTACTACCGAACTCACTTTCCTGTCAACCTCCATCTCCTTCACTTCTACTCTCCTTTTTATCACACTTACTCACTTCATCTACGATCCTTCGACTGTTAACTTCTTTTCCTAATCCTTCTACCACACACACTCACTATTCAATCAATAAATAATCATTGAATTAAATCTATTCCAATTACTCATTGACCTACCTCACTCTCCTCTCCAGTTACCTTAAGTGTAAAATAGGGTTAAACCCCAAATAACAGCGTCCCGGAGGTTACACCGGTACCAAGAGTGAACCCCGGACGTTACAGCCTTTTCCTAATTTCGACAGTTCATTTATTACATTTTTTTTCATTTATTTAGTCGAACGCGAGAGCGGCAGACTACACCGAGGGAGCGAAAACGTTGCTCCCGTGGTTCACACGATATTTTTTTTTACACATGATCGGAGGCTGATTTTGCTACCTGTTTGAGGAAAAAGCGGTTTTACCGATGGCTGAATGTGTACTTTTTTGCATTTTTTTTTTTTTTACTTAAAATTGAAATTTTTACTTGAAAAAAAGAATTATGATACACTTTCGGTTTTTTCGGTCCTTCTGGGGATTGTACGCTCTATATACAGAGGAAGAATCTTTCCTCAGTTAGAAGACTCAGTTACAAAAATTTTGTTCGTCCCGTCCGATAAATTGTCATTTATGAATAAAATGGATATGCTTTTCACAACTGCATATGATGCAAAATGCCATTTGGCATTTCAAATGCCTATTTTGAATGAAACCATTTCAAATGCCTATTTGAAATGAAACCATTTCAAATAGTAGGGACAGTAATGTTCTTCATTAATGCTTCCCAGTGGCTAACTGTTTTTTTAATGACTTTTTCGGGTACGATCGAATAAAATATACAGTTATGTCCTGTGGCAGAGGCTCCAAACGAAGTTACGCTGAAGTAGATGCAGAAGGTAAGTAATTATCTACGAGTATTATAAATGTGGAATATACAGAATCAGCGTTGTGCCGTGAAAATTATCACAACTTATCTCGCGAACGACGAATTTCGGCTTTGACGACGTAGTATCGTAATTATAGTAGTGTAATATAGTGATATTCAACAGTTATCACACAGAGAAAACAGTTTATTTAGAGTTAATAAACGTAGCTTTGTATTTGAGCAATTGAATATGTATTTATGGTTAACAAATATTCGATGATCCAAATGATATTGGGTTGAGTCAAACAACGACTCATACATAGATGAGTTCACTCAACCCAATATCATTTAGATCATCGAATATTTGTTAATTATAAATAAATATTTAATTGCTCAAATACAAAACTGCGTTTATTAACTATGAATAAACTGTTTTCTCTGTGCATCCGTTACATATTTCGCGTTCTCAGTTATGAAATGTCTTGTCTTCATCAATATGCTTTACACCTAAGACGTGAAATGAGCCAAATTATTCGTCAGCGTGATTTTTTTTATATACTGATTACATACTGGGCTCGACAAGTTTTTTTACTTCTCGATTCATCAACGATTTCCATAGCTTCGTTTCCAAAAACAAAACGGTATCGCGCGTCTGAGGTCACGTGCGTGGCACAGAGACACAAAGCAAATGGCCACCACAGGGGTGCGTTCCGAATAAACGCCTGCGTGCTCTCGGGTGTGTCTAGGGTTGCCAACCATACTTTATAATAACGTATCCTACTTTATTTTTGATGAATATACTTTATACTTTTGCATAAAAATAAAGTATGCGAAAATACTTTATTTCGAATCTTTACTGTAATGCATAAAACAAAACACTCCTAAGCGTAATTTCCGAAAGATTTATCGATAGTTGAAATAAAACAGAAAGTAGTATACACGATGAATAATGATTATTGGTTACTGATCGAAACGGTAGATGTCACTATCATCGACATCAATTATCATCGTCTATATCGGTTCATTCCTAAATTATTTCCTGTTTGCTCTCTGTTCCCGCAACTTCAGCTTTCACTAGAAGAGTTTTTTCGGTGATGAATGTGAAGTGGCGAGAAGAGAGAAACAGATCGTCCATATATGTGATAAAAAATTGATTATTTATTCATTTGAATCTAGACTTGGATTGTAAAACTAGCTATGAAACTTTCAAAAACAACTAAAAATTGTTAGCATGTGCTAAAAGCACAAAAAAATACGTATTCAAAGCAATAAAAACTGAAATTTGAAAAATACTTTTTTTTTCTCACAAATACTTTTTTTCCCCTCTACAAAGAATCAGTTACGTTATTTTTCTCAAAAAAAGTTGGCAACCCTAGGTGTGTCTTTATCCTTTCTTCACTCATGGCAATAGACAAAGATACAACATACCCGAGAGCACCCAGGTGTTTATTCGGAACGCACCCCAGCCGTTCAATTTTTTCAATTGGCTGATGCAACATTTTTATCAAATAAAAAATGTCTCGCCAAAAGACATCGTAAAGACATCTTTTTGGCGAAAACGACGACTTTGAGTCTCAAAAAAATATTTGATTGGACGGTCTTTACCGATGTTTCTATATCTTTTTGTTGGCCCGGGCTTCCACGGAATCGACTTTCGGGATATTATATTGTATTATATTCCCGGCGGAAAATTCGTATTTTGATGGGGATAGCCACTCGTTTCGCTGAAAAATCCCTAGGGTGATCTTGGCGCGCAGTCGATTGAAGTCGGCAGCCATTGTTGATAGAAACCGGCTGACTGTCAATACATCGCAAATTATACATTTGAAGCAAATGATAGATAAAATTCATAAAACCTACGTGAATGGCTATAAATATATATCAAAAATCCATCAGTGTGCTTCAAATAATATCGAAATACATTCAACTAATTAACTGAGCCAACAATTTATTACGACTGTGAATTAATTGAAGGATTTTAATAGCGTTTGTTTCACTTTTATCAGAAGTCAGAGCCGAAGCAACGACAATAACCTCTCGTGTACTGTCAGAACTACCAGACTGAGTTAGTTTATTGTATCAAATTATTATTCGCGTCACAAAGATGGACATAACCACAATAGTCATTAAATTACGCGAAGTATCAACAATCAGCTGTTTTCCATCTGCATATATACATATGGCTACCAAGTTTCATTGTTGAACGCAGTAAATAATCGGCCGACGAGCGTGCCAACTATGGGGAGATTTTCGAGAGG
The DNA here is from genome assembly GCA_963992785.1 of Tenthredo livida. Taxonomy (NCBI): domain Eukaryota; kingdom Metazoa; phylum Arthropoda; class Insecta; order Hymenoptera; family Tenthredinidae; genus Tenthredo; species Tenthredo livida. The sequence continues at coordinate 13,120,962 of OZ023072.1, read as the reverse complement.
GGGGGTTTATGGGTGATTACACCTAATCAGAGGAGCTTCGACAATTTTTTTAGATTTTTTTAGTTTACATGTTCATGAGATATGAATTTTCGAATTTTTTTTTACGAAAATTCACAGCTATTTGAAAAATTGACCAAGTGAGGTGTTTTGTTTTTTACAAGTGTTGTCTTTAACTATTGTCTTTAGAAAAAAAACAAAAAATGTGATTATTATCAATTGTTGTATGATTTTTCCACAAGCTCAAAGTTCACGATTTCGAGAGGTTGTACACTTTTTTTTGTTTGAAAAAATTCTCATAAAAACGGCATCGCTTTTTACATAAATTATGCCGTCGGATTTATCGTGGGCTCACATCTAATTATATTCTTTTTGTCAAATTGAAATTTCGTTCTGCAGAATAAGGCTTCTGTATCAAATCGGACACGAAAATTTCTTCAAATTTTGACTCCCTCGGAACTCGTTCACTCAATTTCTCTATTTTTAAGACTAGGGAAAAGGAAAAGGAAAAGGTGCAATAACCGAATACACTTTTAGTTTCTAGTCGGAATTATGAAAAATGCGCAGTGATGTCTCACTCGACCAGAAATCACACTGATGAGGCACCTTTTGAAGCTGATTATCAGCATCCCGCTTCCAGGAAATTGAAATATTACATGACATTCAGCTGTTTCAGCATGTGGTGTAATAAGTTGAACCCAGAAAAAAAATAGTAAAAATTAAGCTATAAACATTTACTTTTTTGTTTTTTAATTTTGTTCTCGAAGCATTATTCTTGATCAGTCTATTTCCTGTGCCACCTTGTGATTCTATTCTATTCGCTGTAAAATTTCACCTCGCGAAAGGGGGTTCCGGTCAATTGAGTCTAGCAGGTGCCTCATCAGTGTGACTTCTGGTCGACCGAAACACCTTTCAACATTTTTTGTCAGAGCCCCCCTTCGACGACGCTTCCTATAATACATGAAAGCGTTTATTTTTGATAGGGGAAACGAGAACAGAATTCTTTTTTGTTGGCACACCATAATACATATGGGGCATTCCATGCCAAATCGACTTGGTCCTGACCCTCGACCGAGGCTAGCCGTTTAGAGGTTAGCAACCCTCAACCATTGAACTGTTCAAAATGATGATAATTTTTGCTTATAAATGATAAACGCGACAAAATCGACTCATATAACTTAAATACCCACTATTATCAACTTCGAAACCAATATCTATTAATTTTGAATAAAATGTTAATAAAAAAAAGAGATACCTAGATAGATAGATATTTTATTCTTGTCCATAACAATATTGGACAATATCACAAGCTACATAGAGAGCGATTCTGCGGATATTAGTCAGTCTAATGGCGTAGAATTTTTTTGTTTTTCGAAAGTGACGACCTATCTACTGATATCTTATATATCTATGACTGATACCTTCAGACGATGTAGCGGTAGCTGTCACGTTATCTTAAGATTATTACACTTAAAAGATACAGAATACACAAAGTAAAAAAAAAGTAACTAAAATTCATAATTAAAACAATATAAGGATTAAAAATATATAAATATATATAAACATTTAGGGATTTGACTACATGCTCGTAAGAGCGATAAAGGAAGACAGAGAGAGGGGTAGCGTCGCATGTGCTTCGCAACATTGCCAGTTAATTTCGGGAGTCAGCATTTTGTCGTCGAAACTAAAAATTGGGGTTTCGCATCTTTTTTTCAATTCATATATTTCAGTACTTCGCGGAGCAATAATTGAGTCATACTTTCAATTGCGACAATAATTTCGACTGCATGCTCTAACGAGCGTTAAGTATATAAATGAAGAGAAAAGAAAGAATAGCAACAATTGACAGGAAAATTAAAAGCAATAGAACGAATTCAAGATTATAATTATGTGACGTCACACATGCTAAGATATATCTAGGTGGAGATAATAGGTTAATTTCAACAACGAGCGGTCGCAGTCCGGTTGGTGTTACTGTACGCATGCGATTGGTTGTAGACCGTTGTATACAGATTCTAGACAAACCGCTGACAATCCGGCTGGATGATTAGAAATAGCTTACAATCGATGTAATGATACAACGGCCTTTAATTTTAAAATAAAGTAATAAATTATATTAGTTAAATTCGTCAATATCATTTTTGACAAAAAATAAGAGACACTAACTAATGAATGCAAGTCACTCCTCTTTATTCATGTAAAATGTGTTTTTTCGCGAGCTCTGGTATAAGTACCAAAGTGTACCAGAATAATAGTGTGTGTCACTCAAACTATATTATATTGGTACCCTTTGGTACCTATACCAAACCTATACCAGAGGCTCGCCAAAAAACGCCTGTAGGCGTTAATCTAAATCCTAATGAAATAACGAAAAATTGAAAAATGCTCTCAAGATCTCCACTGGGTGCGTTTTGTTCGCCACTTTCGGCAGCTTCAGGAAGCAAGAGTGAGAAGCGAAAGTGCTGGAAGTTTTAAAGGCAAATGAAACTGTCTTCCGAAAGATGAGGGAAGGCACGGGAAGGCTTTCAGGCTCAATCTTTCTCAAGTAGAAGCTATCGAATAAAACGTCACTACTGAAATTTGCGCCCGGAAGTTGCTGGAAGAGGAAAATAGAACACACCAGTTAAGAGTTTTGGAACGCTGGATCGGCGGAACCGAGGTTCCATAATCGCTCGCCACATGGACCCGCGTGCACCGTTCACGGCAGAAATCAAGCGAGAACAGAATAATTGCGCTGTAATCTTTGTTTACAGATTCTTTGGAAGAAATACAGTCATCTGATATTTTGTATTTCCAACACGGCTATTTTATAAGTGGGTGGGCATGGCTAAATATAACATCTGCCGTTTGTTTGCATACAAGAATGACGGTTATTTTTATTCATTTCCGGTACCGATAATTCACGAACGCACCCCCATGGCAGGCGTCGCGTTCTTCATTCTCTTTGGTTCACTTCACGAGCAGAGATCGACGAGAGTAAACGTGTGATTTAATTAAAAAAAAAAAAAAAAAATGTCCAAAACCTGGACTGCGGTGGCGGCATCCAAACGTGAGTAATCATCCACAAGTATTAAATATTTGGAATATACACAGTCTGCTGTATGTCGCGAATATAATTACATCTTGTCTCGTCGGCATTTCATCTCATTCACGATGCGGTATTATCGGTAACATCCAACAATTCTCAGCGGTTATCACGCGCAATCCATGTTCATGAATCCTTTGTCGTAATTTATAAGTAAAGTATATTTGTCTTGTCGACAAATATGGCAATCCTCGGACGGAAAATACGAAGAAATATTCGACATTTCGCTTAGTAAACCAATTGAACGGCTGTGGTCGCCATTTGCTTCGCGTCTCTTTGCCAACGACGTGACCTCAGACGCGCGATGATGCTTTGTTTTATAAAACGAAGCTCGGTAAATCGCTGACATTATTATTGATTATTATATTATTATAACATTATGTAATAATAATAATAATACCAATATTATTAATAATAACGTCATTATTATTAATATGATATTATTATATTATTATAACATACAACAATTCTCAGCGGTTATCACGCGCAATCCATATCCATGAATCCTTTATCGTAATTTATAAGTAAAGTATATTTGTCTTGTCGACAAATGTGGAAATCCTCGGACGGAAAATACGAAGAAATATTCGACATTTCGCTTCGTAAACCAATTGAACGGCTGTGGTTGCTATTTGCTGCGCGTCTCTTTGCCAACGACGTGACCTCAGACGCGCGATGATGCTTTGTTTTATAAAACGAAGCTCGGTAAATCGTTGACATTATTATTGATTATTATATTATTGAATATTTTATCGTTGCTTCCCGCTCAAAATTCAGCCCAGGTAAAGAAGTCGTGAGGCTAGGACTTGATACCCCTCCCGGCACTCTTCTCGCGTAACTTAATTTTTCGTATGTTCCCCGGTGAAAATAATTTCTACGAATTCGTATTAAAAATTTGTATGAACATTTCTACGATTTATGAGGCCGATTGGAATATGAAGTAGAACTTTTTATTCAATTTTTTTTGGAGCATTCAAGAGTATTACGCGACAGCTACCGTTACGTCGTCCTAAGGTATCAGTCATAAACATACTAAGAGGATTTCGTGAAACATCGCAGTCAGTCATAGCCACCCAGTAAACGAACACGAATTGAAACGAATTCAGTATGTGCAAAACGGAATTAGCACGAATTAAATAGAATTTAAAAAAATTGCTAAGAATTGACACACAGGACTTTTTAATTCCATCTAATTCGTATTAATACCGTTTTCCACATACTCAATTCCTTTTCGTTTACTGGGCAACGCAACATTACCCACGTTTTTCGTCGGTTTTTCGCAGGCCACCTTTATTTTAAACTTTCGAAGGCCGTGAAATGATTAAATAAATGTATCAATTAATGAATAGATGTATAAATGAATAAACAAATGAATGAACAAATGAATAAATAAAAAGATATATGGGGCATTCCGCGTCAAACCAGAGGGTCATCGGCCGATCCCCTGGGATTCTGATGACCAATGGATTTTTTGGTTCGTCTCGGTCAAAAATGATGCCCCTAATTTTTCAAAAATTTTCCGACATTTTGTAAGGGGTGGCGACCTCGAATATCTTTTACTGGATCAATAATATATATATACAGTGAATATTCGTATCTCCGGGTCACTTGTTGATGCTTGACAACGAATTCACAATAAATTGAACACAGACTCATTCAACAGGTGACCCGCAGATACGAATATTCACTGTATATACCGGGAGATTATGTGGAAAGGAAAGGCTCCAAGCGCGCGAACTTTGGTTTACTCAAATCTCATTGGCCAGCAGAATAGCGCCAGCGACTCCACCAACTTCTCAGTAATGTCCCTAGTTCTGTCGTCTGCTAGATTCACACAAACATAACCTATTCCTGCAACGGTCTGCCGCCATTCGTATTTGACAACAATCAGAAACAAATAGCAGACGGACTCTAGGGATATTCGTGGCGAGTCTGAAATTGGTGACCCTCGAAATATTCGAATAAATCAGCGCCTGCGCGCTTGGAGCCTTTCCTTTCCACATAATCGCCCGGTATATCAATAATTATCGGAGTTATGGAAATTCAAAGTTGAGTTCTGAAAAATATATACAATTTCCTATTTAAAACTTTCGTCGTCTTGGTACCGTCTAATTTGAGGACTGAAACTTGGCAGGATTTTTTTTTTTTTTTTATTCGGAATGGTTTATTGATGCGGCTCTAATAAAATTCCAAAATGACCAAAATAAGGACCATCCTAATAATCATACATGATTACATATGATAAGACGAAAACATTTTTTTCCGGAAAGTCTTACTTATACTTTTATGATAATCAATGAGGTAATCATAATATGCATAAGGGTACTCTCGTTAACATTATTGTACTACTCAAAAGCATTTAAAATAATCACATAAAATATATTTAATTACAAGCATTTAAAATAATCAAACAGCTCAGTTGAATGAAAGAAAAAAGAATATTAAGATTGCAAAGTTTAACCAAACGGTGAATCGAACTTAGGAAATAAAAGATCAAGAAGACGAATATTTTAACACACAGTCTGCTTTTGTTTGATTGATAGAGGTCGCTTTGTGGAACAGGAACAGCGCATGTGAAAAATATAATTATCAAATCATATTAATTTTGACATTCCCGTTCTGTTTTATTGGTGAGTACTTGCTCGCAAATTTTCATGTTTTCGGATTATAATACAGACTACATACGATATTATCCAGAAAAACTTTGGAAATTTTTATGCGTTCATATGCTCAACCTTGAATTTTCATAAGATTTCAGGTTTAAAGTTTTATTTCGATACGCCCGGTTAGATTATCAGTTAGTAACTAACTGTTAGTTTGCCTCTAAATTTGATTCATTTTTAGTGTTAAAATATTTGTCTTCTTGATCTTTGATTTTCTGAGTTCGATTTACCGTTTGATTAAACTTCGCAATTTTATTATTCTTCTTTCTTTCATTCAACTCAGCTGTTTGATTATTTTAAATGATTGTACGTGATTATTTTATATGCTTCCGAGGACTACAATAATGTTAACGAGAGTACCTTTATGCATATTATGAGTACCTCATTGATTCTATACTAACGAGTACAAGATTGTTTTACTAGTCCATCGATGATTTTTCCATTCCCGGGAAGTCTGACTTATACTTTTATGATACATGTTGGAAATGAAGGTGTACCGGGTGGCCGTGGTGATGGGGGTGGCCGTGGCCGTGGTGACGGGGGCGGCCGTGGCCGTGGTGACAGGGGCGGACGTGGCCGTGGTGACAGGGGCGGTCGTGGACGTGGCGGTGAGAGCAGTCGCAGCCGTGAAAGCAGTCGTGGCCGTGAGAGCAGTCGTGGCCGTGAGAGCAGTCGCAGCCGTGAAAGCAGTCGTGGTCGTGGTAGTGGTAGTGTTGATGGTGGTGCCGCTGACACAAGAGGTATGGAACAACAGCAGCAGCAGCCTCCGGAACAGCAGCAGCAGACTTCACAGCAGCAGCGACAGACTTCGCAACAGCAGCCAGAGACTTCGCAACAGCAGCGACAGACTTCGCAACAGCAGCCGGAGACTTCGCAACAGCAGCAGCAGCCTCCGGAAAAGCAGCAGCAGACTTCACAGCAGCAGCGACAGACTTCGCAACAGCAGCCAGAGACTTCGCAACAGCAGCGACAGACTTCGCAACAGCAGCCAGAGACTTCGCAACAGCAGCGACAGACTTCGCAACAGCAGCCAGAGACTTCGCAACAGCAGCAGCAGCCTCCGGAACAGCAGCCACAGACTTTGCAACAGCAGCAGCAGACTTCGGAACAGCAGCAGCAGACTTCGCAACAGCAGCAGCAGCCTCCAGAACAGCAGTCACAGACTTTGCAACAGCAGCAACAGCAGCAGTCACAGGGTCAACCCTCGCTACCATCGCAGAACTGGTAAGTAATCTGACAATTAGTTTTTTGTCACTTTTTTTGAATGACGTGACTCTTTGTGACTTTATTTTGCCAGTTGGCCATTTGGTCCACCATTCCTGTAACCTGCTTCAGTATATCGATGACTCCTAACGAAACAGACGTATCGCCGTCGGCAGTCTGAAACAGATGTAACTTAGAAGACGCTATAGAAAGTACATTATAGCTTGTTCGGAGTTACGGCTGTTCCGGACTGTCCGCAGTGACGATTCTGATGAATCACTGCTCAGTTATATTTTGCCAGTGAAGAAAGTAATTTTTTTATCTTTTGTTTCTAGTCCTCCGCAGCCAATGTCCAAAAGAATGGCCAAGCGGTTGAAAAGACTGTCATGGGAAAACAAAAAATTAAAGGAGAACTTGGAGACGCTTAAAAAAGTACGTACACCGAAGAATTTCTCTCCTAGTTCTAACATAGTCTCCATTCTAACCTAGTCATTCTAGTGATGAAACTAAATCAGTCAGGGCTCATAGTGTGTCACTTTTCTCACTTTTAGTCACTTTTTTCCACGAACTCACTTTTTTGTCACTTTTCCTGCAAGAGTCACTTTTTTCTACTATTTTTCAATAATCCGGACATTTTTCTAGACATGTTTTTCGCTTTCATTTTTATGTGGGTAGATTGTGAATCTACATACCGATAATTTACAAACCAATCTTAGATTGCAATATTTTCTAGAGTTTTGTTTTGTTATTCGTTTTTCTACATGAAAATTTTTATTATGTGTCAAGTTGTGCAGGCTTATTACATCAAAGTAAGAAAAATCGGAAAATTTTCGAATGCTTTTTTCTCGTAAGCTGCTTGACTTATGATCTATCTAAATACAGACTCTGGAAGCGAATTTCGCGCTCTCTGAAAAAAGACGAAGATAGAATTTTCCGGAATTTTCCTAACTCCAGCCGGTTGAGAGATATTCGCCTCTAAACATTGAGTCATAGGCGAATATCTCTTAATCGGTTACAGTTAAAAAAATTCTATCTCAGTACTTCTTTATAGAGCAGGAGATTTCCCTTAAGAATATGTATCTAGATAGTTTATAAATCAAGTCGTTTACGAGAGAAAAAAATTTGGAAATTTTACGATTTTTTTCACATATTATTTAAATGGAAAATGTAAAAAATGAAAAAGGCACCTCTGAATATCAATGTTCAGAGCTCATATTTGGCTGAGATATTCTGTTCCACCAAAATTATGATGCGCGTTCAACACCCTAATATGCACGTTCTGAACACAGAACATATACATACCTAAGTACTCCGTGTAAGATTAACTCATACACATACCTATATGTATTCATAAATTTACCAAAATTCATCAGTTTTAGTCACTATTTGGTCACTTTTCAAATATTGAAAGTCACTTTTCTCACTTTTATTTGCCCAGTTGCCCGCTATGAGCCCTGTAAATGATAATATTACAGAAACAAATTTTGACAAAAACCCATCACTACGCTACCGCTGTACGTGGGCCTGATACTAGATAAAATCACTATATTGTTATGAAGTCGCTGCCACCATTGTTATGAATATGGAATGAGTTTGAGAGCTGTCAATGTCATTTATTTGGGGTAGGTTCTGTTACTACCCGTGATATGAAAGGAGTTCGAAATCGTAGGTTCGTTACTCGTTTTTATACCTTATGGTAACCGGGATCTGGATGATGAGTGACTGATGTGAATAAGTATATTGACTGAATAACTGTTTATTGGTTTACAAGTCGTAAAGCTTAAGTGGTAAGTGATTCAGAGTTAGTGATTAAGAGCGAGTCTGAGACTGACTGTCTTCTCCAATGATCCGAATGCAAGTGCTTACAGCTCGAGTGCTCGAGTGCGAATATATAAAAATGGCTACCGATGATCTCAGTAGTGAGATCATCCTTTTCATTGTTCTCCCGGGCATGAGCGCATTGATGCAGGTGCAGTTTTATGGGTGCATAGGTAGGGATAGAGTTCTTGGAATGTAAGGGTGAGACTTCCTCTGATTAGAGGTGGCGAGACTGGATAGATGCAGGATGTTGTGTCTTGGGTATTGAGAGTGGTAGAGCATAGAGGAGTATGGAATAGGGTGGAATACGTAACAATATAATGGATGGTCTTACAGAAAGACTATAATATGTAGGAATAAGGTATGTCAGGCATTTCAGTATTTCTTACACTGAAAAAAAAGATGAAGCAAAAACATCATAATTCGATTCATTCATTCATACTGTTCGAGTCAACGTTGGAACAAATGTCCAAAACTACAGTATATTGATTAAATGTTAATACCGCCTTGAATTATATCATCTGCAGGAAAATGAGGAACTGAAGAAACAGCAAGTAGAAGCAGCAGCAGCAGCAGCAGCAGCAGCAGCAGCAGCAGCAGCAGCATCAGCAGCAGCAGCAGCAGTAGCAGAACCGTCAGCAATAGCTATTACACAGCCGACGCTTCAGCCCACACCAGGACCCAGTGCTTACTTACCAATGTACATACCGCAGGCTGCTCCATACTCGCAGTTTTGTCCGCAACATAACCAATACTCCATGATACCTCCGCAGCGGCCGGCTCCTGCTGCTTACTTTCCCTATTATCCACCGCGTTAAAAGTCGAACAAACATTTACTAGTAATTATCGACTAGTTAGTCAATATTTATTCGTCCCACAGACCATTCAGCCATGACTGAAATCTTCGACTCCAAAGTCTTATAACATATTTTCAATATTTTCTTTCCCCACGGGTGATCCAATCACGCTCATTTCCGTTTGTTACGCAACAACCTAGATATAACACTAACACTACCGATTAGAGCAAAGTATTCACGACTATAACACTCAAGATTCCAATGATGAGAGACTCTTTCGTCATCTAATACGATAAACATTGTGATCTGAGGAATTTATCAGGACGTCAAGGGTCCAGGACTGAACTCACAAAAGGAGAATATGGAACTCGCACTCTTCAAGTGGAGAGATTGGAACAAAAACAAACGTTTGAAATTTTAATGAATGAAAAATTCACTTCCCAATATACGTGATAGGTTCAGAACAAGAGCAGCAGCAGCTTCATTTGTTATAAGTTATAAAACATATTTTTAATTTTTTTTTTCCCACATAATTGTCTCATATTGGTGTGTCTTTACAACAAAGTTCTTTTTTTTTTTGTCTTCATTTCTCGTTGAAATTCGGAATTTTAAACTTTCAAAATTTTAGTCTGGAAATTATGACCCACAGTCGTATTTTCATTTTAAAGTCGATTCATAAAACTTGTCAGGGAATGGTTTGTGGGGCGAATAAATACAAAGCTAACGAGTTGTCGGCAAGTTGTTGGCTGGTTTTTACACATATACACATACACATGAGAAGCTCTGCTGAAAGTATGATATCCTACAATTTAAAATCTGTGACTACGTCATGGTATATTCCTATATTCATCTACATTGAATAATAAGCTCTGCTGAACATAATGTCATACTAAACTTGAAAATCTGTGACTGCGATGTGGTATATTCATATCCTAAAATTGATAAACAATCTGTGAGTGCGTCGTGGTATATTCATATGCCAAAATTCAAAATCTGTGACTACGTCACGGTATATTCCTACATTCATCTATATCAAATAATAAGCTCTGCTAACATTTAAATTCCTTACTGAAAAACAAACAAACAATCTGTGAGTGCGTCGTGGTATATTCATATGCCAGAATTTAAGATCTGCGACTACGTCATGGTATATTCCTATATTCATCTATATTCGATAATAAGCTCGGCTGAACATAATGTCATACTAAACTTGAAAATCTGTGACTGCGATGTGGTAAATTCATATCCTAAAATTGACAAACAATCTGTGAGTGCGTCGTGGTATATTCATATGCCAAAATTTAAGATCTGCGACTACGTCACGGTATATTCCTACATTCATCTATATCAAATAATGAGCTCTGCTAACATTTAAATTCCTTACTGAAAAACAAACAAACAATCTGTTAGTGCGTCGTGGTATATTCATATGCCAAAATTCAAAATCTGTGACTACGTCATGGTATATTCCCATATTCATCTATATTCAATAATAAGCTCTGCTGAACATAATGTTACACTAAACTTAAAAATCTGTGACTGCGTCGTGGTATATTCCTATATTCATCTATATGTACATAATAAGCTCTGCTAACATTTAAATTTTTTACTGAAAAACAAACAAACAATCTGTGAGTGCGTCGTGGTATATTCATACGCCAAAATTCAAAATCTGTGACTACGTCATGGTATTATCCCATATTTATCTATATTCAATAATAAGCTCTGCTGAATTACACTAAACTTGAAAATCTGTGACCGCGTCGTGGTATATTCCTATATTCATCTATATGTACATAATAAGCTCTGCTAACATTTAAATTTTTTACCAAAAAACAAACAAACAATCTGTGAGTGCGTCGTGGTATATTCATATGCCAAAATTCAAAATCTGTGACTGCGTTGTAGTATATTCCTATATTTATCTATATCTACATAATAAGCTGTGCTGAACATAATGTTATACTAAACTCAAGAATCTGTGACTGCGATGTGGTATATTCATATCCTGAAATTGACAAACAATCTGTGAGTGCGTCGTGGTATATTCATATGCCAAAATTCAAAATCTGTGACTGCGTTGTAGTATATTCCTATATTTATCTATATCTACATAATAAGCTGTGCTGAACATAATGTTATACTAAACTCAAGAATCTGTGACTGCGATGTGGTATATTCATATCCTAAAATTGACAAACAATCTGTGAGTGTGTTGTGGTATATTCATATGCCAAAATTTAAAATCTGTGACTATGTCATGGTATATTTCTATATCCATCTATATTGAATAATAGTCGTAGCCCCGAAAGCGATCGTGGCCGTAAGAGCAGTCGTGGCCGTGAGAGCGGTCGTGGCCGTGAGAGCAGTCGTGACCGTGAAAGCAGTCATGGCGGTGAGAGCAGTCGTGGCGGTGAGAGCAGTCGTGGCCGTGAGAGCATTCGTGGCCGTGGTGGCGAAAGCAGTCGTGGTCGTGGCAGTAGCGTTGATGGTAATGCCGCTGACGCAAGAGGTGTGGAACAACAGCAGCAGCAGACTACGCAACAGCAGCAACAGACTTCGCAACAGCAGCAGCAAGCTTCGCAACAGCAGCAGCAAGCTTCGCAACAGCAGCAGCAAGCTTCGCAACAGCAGCAGCAAGCTTCGCAACAGCAGCAGCAGACTTCGCAACAGCAGCAGCAGACTTCGCAACAGCAGCAGCAGCCTCCGGAACAGCAGCCACAGACTTTGCAACAGCAGCAGCAGACTTCGCAACAGCAGCAACAGTAGCAGTCACAGAGTCAACCCCCGCTACCATCGCAGAACTGGTAAGTAATCTGACAATCAGTTTTTTGTCACTATCTTTAAATGACGTTACTCTTTGTCACTTTATTTTGCCAATTGGCCATTTGGTCCGCCATTCCTGTAACCTGCTTCAGTATATCGATGAGTCCTAACGGAACAGACGTATCGCCGTCGGCAGTCTGAAACGGATGTAACTTGGAAGACGCTATAGAAAGTACATTATAGCTTGTTCCGAGTTACGGCTGTTCAGGACTGCCCGCAGTGACGATTCTGATGAATCACTTCTCAGTTATATTTTGCCAGTGAAGAAAGTAATTTTTTTAACTTTTGTTTCTAGTCCTCCGCAACCAATGTCAAAAAGAATGGCCAAGCGGTTGAAAAGACCGTCATGGGAAAACGAAAAATTAAAGGCGAACTTGGAGACGCTTAAAAAAGTATGTACACAGAAGAATTTCTCTAACCCAGTCATTCTAGTAAGAAAACTAAATGATAATTTTACAGAAACAAATATAGACAAAAACCCATCACTACGCTACCGCTGTACGTGGGCCTAATACTAGATAAAATAATTATATGATGGATGATCTTACATAAAGACTATAATATGTCGAAATTAGGTTTGTCAGGCATTTCAGTAATTGTTACACTGAAAGAAAAAATGAAGCAGAAACATCATAATTCGATTCATTCATTCATACTGTTCTAGTCAACGTTGAAACAAATGTCCAAAACTAAAGTATATTGATTAAATGTTAATACCGCGTTGAATTATATCATCTGCAGGAGAATGAGGAACTGAAGAAACAAAAAGTTGAAACAGCAGCAGCAGCAGCGGCAGAACTGTTAGCAATAGCTATTACACAGCCGACGCTTCAGCCCACACCAGGACCCAGTGCTTACTTACCAATGTACATACCGCAGGTTGCTCCATACTCGCAGTTTTATCCACAACACAACCAATACTTCATTATACCTGCGCAGCAACTGGTTCCCTATTATCCACCTCGTTGATAGTCAAACAAACATTTACTAGTAATTATCGACTAGTTAGTCAATATTCATTCGTCCTACAGACCATTCAGCCATGACTGAAATCTTCGACTCCAAAGTCTTATAACATATTTTCAATATTTTCTTTCCCCACGGGTGATCCAATCACGCTCATTTCCGTTTGTTACGCAACAACCTAGATATAACACTAACACTACCGATTAGAGCAAAGTATTCACGACTATAACACTCAAGATTCCAATGATGAGAGACTCTTTCGTCATCTAATACGATAAACATTGTGATCTGAGGAATTTATCAGGACGTCAAGGGTCCAGGACTGAACTCACAAAAGGAGAATATGGAACTCGCACTCTTCAAGTGGAGAGATTGGAACAAAAACAAACGTTTGAAATTTTAATGAATGAAAAATTCACTTCCCAATATACGTGATAGGTTCAGAACAAGAGCAGCAGCAGCTTCATTTGTTATAAGTTATAAAACATATTTTCAATTTTTTTTTTCCCACATAATTGTCTCATATTGGTGTGTCTTTACAACAAAGTTCTTTTTTTTTTCGTCTTCATTTCTCGTTGAAATTCGGAATTTTAAACTTTCAAAATTTTAGTCTGGAAATTATGACCCACAGTCGTATTTTCATTTTAAAGTCGATTCATAAAACTTGTCAGGGAATGGTTTGTGGGGCGAATAAATACAAAGCTAACGAGTTGTCGGCAAGTTGTTGGCTGGTTTTTACACATATACACATACACATGAGAAGCTCTGCTGAAAGTATGATATCCTACAATTTAAAATCTGTGACTACGTCATGGTATATTCCTATATTCATCTACATTGAATAATAAGCTCTGCTGAACATAATGTCATACTAAACTTAAAAATCTGTGACTGCGTCGTGGTATATTTCTATATTCATCTATATGTACATAATAAGCTCGGCTGAACATAATGTCATACTAAACTTGAAAATCTGTGACTGCGATGTGGTATATTCATATCCTAAAATTGACAAACAATCTGTGAGTGCGTCGTGGTATATTCATATGCCAAAATTCAAAATCTGTGACTACGTCATGGTATATTCCTGTATTTATCTATATCTATATAATAAGCTCGGCTGAACATAATGTCATACTAAACTTGAAAATCTGTGACTGCGATGTGGTATATTCATATCCTAAAATTGACAAACAATCTGTGAGTGCGTCGTGGTATATTCATATGCCAGAATTTAAGATCTGCGACTACGTAATGGTATATTCCTATATCCATCTATATGTACATAACAAGCTCGGCTGAACATAGTGTTAAACTAAACTTAAAAATCTGTGACTACGTCATGGTATATTCCTATATTCATCTATATTCGATAATAAGCTCGGCTGAACATAATGTCATACTAAACTTGAAAATCTGTGACTGCGATGTGGTAAATTCATATCCTAAAATTGACAAACAATCTGTGAGTGCGTCGTGGTATATTCATATGCCAAAATTTAAGATCTGCGACTACGTCACGGTATATTCCTATATTCATCTATATTAAATAATAAGCTCTGCTAACATTTAAATTTTTTACTGAAAAACAAACAAACAATCTGTGAGTGCGTCGTGGTATATTCATATGCCAAAATTGAAAATCTGTGACTACGTCATGGTATATTCCCATATTTATCTATATTCAATAATAAGCTCTGCTGAACATAATGTTACACTAAACTTAAAAATTTGTGACTATGTCATGGTATATTCCTATATTTATCTATATTAAATAATCAGCTCTGCTAAACATAATGTCATACTAAACTTAAGAATCTGTGACTGCGATGTGGTATATTCATATCCTAAAATTGACAAACAATCTGTGAGTGCGTCGTGGTATATTCATCTGCCAAACTTTAAAATCCGTGGCGACGTCATGGTATATTAGTATATCAAGAAAAATAAAATCTTGGGATGATAAATTCGAGACCATTGGGATTGTATTCCGAATTGAGAAGAAAAAATATCAACAAATAATTTTTTTTTTTGCGACATTTATAATTCATTTTTAATTCAAATTTTTCAAACAATTTTCCAAATCAATTCAAAAAAACTAATGGGTAATTTTTTTTTATTCCATCCGCAATGCAAACCATGGTCTCAAATTTTTCATCAAAAAAAAATACTTCATAATTAAGTATAATTTTATAATAATTGAAATAATTAAATAATTCAATAATAGTTGAATTGAATCCCTCATATCTACTGTTCCTTCCCTCCCACTCTTAGGTGAAACCCATTTCAATGAATTGGGTATAACTGACGGCTCATCTCATCCCTACGACTCGAGTCTTTTGGATTTTACTCAGTGTTCAGAAATCGGCTAAAAAAATTGATTTTCAAAGCATCTCCGTTCCCTGAACTCCAAATAAGTAATTGGAAAAACTATTGTTATTCCGCTGAATGATTTGTATGGATACATGTTGTAACTTTGCACTTGGTTGCTGCTTCACGAGCTCCTGGGAGGTCGAGTAAGATTTCATTGTGTGACCATTATGATAATAGCGATAAGTGATATAAAAGCACAGGGTGACCGTGTCAACTCAGATTTACAACAATTGCTTGATCCAACGAAATGTGCCTCGATGATTACGTAGTAAATCCCGATTATCTGTTACGTTCGAATTATTAGGTATACGCGATTGCGTCTGCGTATTTAAATATATGACCACATGGTGCCGTTCAAATTCTTGTCGCACCTCCGTGCGTGTAGCACTTGTTGCCATGCCGACTCAAACATGCTTGTTTTTGTTAGGGTTGAACGTGCGTCTTGACTCTTGATAATGAAAGTTGCCACGTGGGTGTATTATATATGACTGTGGTAAGTTAATTAAACATATTAATCCGTGTTTGCATTATTGAATGATGAGTCCAAGATAATACTACACTAACTTTAGATGGATTTTACAATGCATAGAATCGTGTCGAGTGAATGTTGCATGAAATTTGCGGTTAGGTCAACTTGGTGAAGTCTTTGACTTGATTTCACGCCCAAAAATTTGATGCTTTGCACGCGTAGCGAAGCAACACCTCATGTAATTTGTTTTGATGAGAAATATTTTTTTTCCTTCAATATTGTCAATGCAGAGATGAAACTCCCTTTCTTAAAAACGTATCGATTCTGTAATGTCGCTGGAGGAGACATCTCTACAAGTTGAGCTGATTTCACCGCTCCAATACATGATCTCGTTTTTTCTGGTAAGAATTGGGAGTGCTTTAACTTACCAGGGTGATTTCAGAAGCAGATGGCAAGTGATATCAGTGAAGGTTTGCCGTTTTTCATATTTGACATATTTTGTTTGAGTGCGCATGCTATTAAAATTTGGAGTTGCCATGCTCGACTAAACCATAGCATAGATTCTGGTTGTTTCGTTGCGACCTTTTAGCGACCCCACGCTGCTATTCAGAAACCGCGCGCCAAGTCGCTAATAGGTCAACGCCAGGCGCTATGTCGCGGAAAAAACCATAATCTATGCCAAAGCCATGCCTATGCAGGTATTCATTCGTTTTTATATCTTTCAGACGACAAGAACCAAGATGAGATCTTCTGAACAATGTTTGGCTATGAATGATGGGTAGATGTGAACAAGTTTAACAACAGGTCGATAATTTTCGTGCAAGTCTTTCGGATGATCAGCTGATCGATGCAATCGGTAATTTGGAACGTTGACGTGTATTTGGAATCCAGAATCATAACGGTCTAGAGTCTAGACACTACAAATACAGTGGATACCAAAGGCAGATTCAACGGTAAAACAAACTCATGAACACTACTCCGATCTCAGCCTATGTAACGTGTTGGTGAATGTAATCTTGAGACGAATTCAATCATGAATTGGATTGAAAAATCATTACTGATTTAACAATCCTTTGGAAATTAGGTAATCAGTTCAATAGTAGATACCCGAGCAGACATGCAGGGACGTTGAAACATTGAACAAACAAAATTTTTTGTATTTTCTTGTATCATCTTACTTCACTCAATGGACGCATCTCTTGATTAAACGATTTCGAGTGGTAACTAGTTTATAATTCTTTAACAAATACGTTGAGAATACTTACATTAGTGTGTAAACAATACTATAGTAGAATTTCTTTATCACTTCATTTCACTTCATTTCACTCAGCCGAAACTGACAACACCTCAATACGCGTCCCAAAAGTCACCAGGTCTACTGAGGGAGCGCGTAACAAGACAATCGCAGCGACAGTTGCAGTTGTGGCAACGATTCGTAGTCTCGAAAGGACCAAACACAACGATAGAAAGACTGGAACGTACCGAACCGCAAGAAAACAGAAATTGGCAGAAGTAGAACTAGATTCGTAGTGGTAGTTGCACGGTACATTTTATTCCTTATAACAACCGTTAACAAAAACCTGATGAACTGATTTTCAACTGGTTTCTCCGATTACCATAACACTTTTCTCACATTGATATGGTTATTTACTAGTCAGATCAATTGAAATAAAATTAATTCGTTCATCAATTAAGTCCTGACGTAATTTATAATGTCAATTCACTCTTTTGTCGCATCTGCGACAATAAAAAAAATGATGAACATTCTGGTTTCAATAATGTAGATTCAGAAAACTTCAGAAATTCGCAAGTTCGCAGTTGAATCAAAACCAAAAAATTTTCCTGTTATACTGACTGTAAAAATAACTACCAGGCTCATCTAGCAAACGTTCGAGACTAATGGAATCCGTCAAATAGATAGAAATATTTCTTGGACTTTTTGGGACGTGGAAAAGTTATAACATGTTGACAAGTTGACAAGTTGTTCGAAATTTTCAATTGTGAAGATCGTAAAGACAGTTTCAATACTGTATAGATACTGTTTCAATTACTGTACAGATACTACGAATGATAGTCTTAGAAAATCCTGTAACTTTGTTAGAAATAATACAAATATAGTAGAAATACTATGTGATCAACGCAGTTTCAATATTGTACAAGTAGTAGAAATACTACGGATCTAAACTGTATGAATATCAGTTGTGCCAAGTCCTGTAACTTGACTGTAGAAATATAATGAAATGTTGATAAGTAGTTCAAATAATTGAAATTTAGTACAAATTTCACGCAATTATGGCAGGTTTGGTATTGCACATGTTGTACACCAAGAAAATACTTCTGTTGTGAGAACGTTGGAGCACCGCGTCATTACTACTCAATAGCCAACACAGTAAAATCTACTGTGCTGGTTGTGTTATCCCCACCATGTTATCCAGTATAAGGCACTGTGTTCATTTTACGGGAGAGGCAGCGCAGTGCCTTGTACCGGATAACATGGTGGGGATAACACAACCAGCACAGTAGATTTTACTGTGTTGGCTATTGAGGAGTAATGACGCGGCGCTCTAACGTTCCCACAACGGAAGTATTTTCTCAGTGTGGATATACTGCGAAAAAGAGTAGAAATACTCGAAAAAGAGTAGCAATACTCGAAAAAGAGTAGATATACTGCGAAAGAGAGTAGAAATACTCGAAAAAGAGTAGCAATACTCGAAAAAGAGTAGAAATACTCGAGAAAGAGTAGCAATACTCGAAAAAGAGTAGCAATACTCGAAAAAGAGTAGAAATACTCGAAAAAGAGTAGCAATACTCGAAAGAGAGTAGCAATACTCGAATTTCTGTAGTGAAAATACTGCACAATAATCTATATTATGATTATGGATGTTACAAGTCGGTTCCTCGAGTGTGTGAAAACATACGATTTCAGAAAAAAAGGCTGAAAATATTACCGACTTTGACAGAAAACTACAATACCGGCGGAGGGTAAGGTAGAGTGGCTCGTTTTAACTACTCTATCTTCCAATAGATGGCGCCCCTGTCGCGCCATCATCCGATAGATGGCGCCCCCGTCGCACGAAATCAGCTTTCATTTCCCCTTAACAGTTTTGATTTCGTGTGGTGAAAGAGAATGATCGCTATGCCGATTATGAAGACATCATTTTCCAGTCCAGTTGTGTTTCCACAAATTTGTCTTGTGTGTCCTATTTTACAAAAACGCTCTCTTCGTTTTTGGAATTACTAAATAAATATGATCAAAAACCTCTTCCCACGAGATTCAGATTATGATAGCATGTATACCGAAACCAAATTTCAATCCTCTGCGACGAGAGGAATTTTTTATCGTTGTAAATAGAAAATTTCGAACTGAAAATTCCTTGCGTCTACACGTTCACCGCAAAAGATCAAGCTTCGGTTTCAGTATATACAGGAACTACCATAAACTGAATCTTGTGTGACGAAATTTTCAATTATAGTTACTGTTTGGTGATTTCGAAAGCAAAGAAACAATTTACCTCTAACAGGATACACACGACGAATTTCTGGAAAAACATTCATCAGATATGAATTTCATTGACACTTCATCGCGATTCCCCTTAAGATGATGCTTTTTTTAAACCTTGTTATTTTCGAAATTGTTGAGAAAGCTTCTAAAATTGCTCGATGGCGCCAAAGTTTCATGGCGAAACAGAAAATCCAAAATGTGAAGTCGACAGAGGTTGTCACCCTGATATACATACATGTAATGATTAATAAATGTTTATTAGGGTGGCAATATTTTTTCGCCTTTCATTTTTTCGAGCTCACATTAACATTTGTTAGTTTGATCCATTTTAAGAGCCCTCTCCAAATTTTAGCTGAATTAAAAATTTCGTTGAGGTCGCTTAAGAATTTTGAAATTGTCAAAATTCAACGAAATCGATTTTTTTTTAAATATTCTACACTTACTCACTAATAACATCTTTTCGAGGTGGATTGTAGAGGAACATACTGAAATTTCAATTAAAAATATTAATATCTGAGGGTCGTTCAAGAATTAAACAAAAAAAATGCTAATAAACTTTCAATGGACTAGACCTTCAAATATTATTATTTTTACTTGAAATTTCAGTATGTTCCTCTTCAATCCACTCCGAACAGATTGGATTAGTGAGCAAGTAAAGAATGGATAAAAAAATCCATTCCGTTGAATTTTGACATTTTACAAATTATCGACCGAGCTCTACAAAATTTGTACTTGAGCTAAAATTTGGAGAGGGCTCTCAAAATGGATCAAACTAACAAATTTCATGCGAGCTCGAAAAAATAAAAGGCGAAAAAATATTGCCACCATAATGTTTATGTAATCAATATGAAATGGAGGGTAAATTAGAACAACTTGTAATGAATAATTCTATTTATTAAGTTGATTTTTAAAGCAGATATAAGGAAAATGGTCAGGCTCATTCAATTGAAGGCACCCAAATCCTTGCAGGGGGTTGCGTGGCTAATGTCCGACAGCAGGGTCAGCGAGCGCGTGGAACCTCCCATAGTCGTTGTGCGCATTCAGCACAACACATGTGTCCACATGGTAGGAAACTGTGCGTCACTTTGCCCAGATAGCAGATACGGCACAAACCAGCATTATCTGTGATATTTGATAATAAAAAGAATTAGTACATATAATTTAGAGTCATGGCGCTACATACCGAACATGATGTAATGACGTCGACGTTTCGATCAGTAATTAGTGGATTTATGTCGAGTTTCAACAGATAAGGCGAAAATAATATAATCATAACACGTTTTGTTGCGCAATTTCATGCTTTCAGTGTACTAATTCAAACAATAATAATCCATTTCGAATTTTTGAAGTAATAATTACACATTTTAACAATTGTGCTCTTTGAAAAACAAATTCATTATAATTCAGCACTCGTGAATTTGGTCAGATACTTGTGACTGCTCTTACGTATTAATATATTGTTTCAGAAGACTTATTGAACTATATAAGCTAATCAGTTAATTGTTTTCGAAACGCATGATTTCTGAATCATTTTTAAAAACTCTAATGCCTCGTAGAAATGTCATCGAAAATCAACTCCGCCAAGTCCTCGAAAATCGCGGATTGGGTTAACAATATCGATAGAGGGACGCTGATGAAGCATAAACGCCGACTTTCCCCCCAGCGCTGTTTCCAACGCCGGCGATACCGCGGTCCACGTTACCCGTGAGGGAAGCGGACGTATGGTACCTGGTGCCTGTGCGGCAGGGTACACGAGACGTTTGTCTTTCGTAGAACTACCTTCCATAGGTACGGAATTTATGCCCACCGTTGGCGAATCAATGTACTATCGCGAATTCTGACGAGAAAACAAATAATAGGGCTACAAAAGCATCAACGCCGACTTTCCCCCCAGCGCTGTTTCCAACGCCGGCGATACCGCGGTCCACGTTACCCGTGAGGGAAGCGGACGTATGGTACCTGGTGCCTGTGCGGCAGGGTACACGAGACGTTTGTCTTTCGTAGAACTACCTTCCATAGGTACGGAATTTATGCCCACCGTTGGCGAATCAATGTACTATCGCGAATTCTGACGAGAAAATAAATAATAGGGCTACAAAAGCATCAACGCCGACTTTCCCCCCAGCGCTGTTTCCAACGCCGGCGATACCGCGGTCCACGTTACCCGTGAGGGAAGCGGACGTATGGTACCTGGTGCCTTCGCGGCAGGGTACACGAGACGTTTATCTTTCATAGAACTACCTTCCATAGGTACGGAATTTATGCCCACCGTTGGCGAATCAATGTACTATCGCGAATTCTGACGAGAAAATAAATAATAGGGCTACAAAAGCATCAACGCCGACTTTCCCCCCAGCGCTGTTTCCAACGCCGGCGATACCGCGGTCCACGTTACCCGTGAGGGAAGCGGACGTATGGTACCTGGTGCCTTCGCGGCAGGGTACACGAGACGTTTGTCTTTCGTAGAACTTTCGTATGAATTCATTTCGGGTACTCTACCATTTATTGAAAAACTCTAGACTCCGACTTTATTCGAAATATCAATTGTGAGTGTACATTAAAACCTGTACTGTACAACGCAGCTATGTACTTCATGGTTCTGACGTTTCAACATTATTTTCATATATAGATCATACGCTTGTCACGAGTGTTATTAATTATTTTTACTAGATATTTACTTGCTTCCCGTAGTGATCATTATAGCAATTGAGTACATGAATAAGTGGTAAACTCTGTAACGATCTTTGACCAATCCAACGGAGAGATACGAATACAGAGTGAGATAGGTATACAGATCTATTCTGCGACGTCAATTTCATAAATCGTCGACATCATTACGCAACATGATAAAGAATATGTACCATAGTAATAACATCATTAGAATGTAACACAAATGAAAGATCTAGCAAGAATTATTTTATATTTGATAAAGCGATACGAACTTCGGCAGGCGTGAGATGATTTGCAGCAAGGTATTAAACATTATTGTCATGAGACGAGGAAAATTCGTACTAATCTTATTCGAGTTGTCAATCGTTTCCGTTATTTAGGGCAAGAAATGAAAAATATCGAAATCTAAACTTGTGAAAAATCAAATAATCACATAGTTCTATATGAGGCATCAAATTCATATCAGATAAATTGGTTATTGAGCTCAAGAGGTTTACACATTTATTATGATTGAAAATTATTCGTTGTGTTAATCTGTCGAAAATGCCTCAATTCCTATTTATTATTATCCGTTGGTACCTATCTTCGCTATTCGCGGTACGGCCCCGCTTAGACTATTACACGATCCGAAAAATATTGTATGTTAAACTGCCCACCAAAGTTCGCGACCCTTCATGACATATCGATCAATATTTAGAAATGCTACTTGCTTGTATAATTTGAAATGTATGAAAGATGATGTTATTATCGTGCGCTTCGGCCAGTGTTTTATAACGCCGTGCCTCCGCCTGTGCTGATTCGGCTAATAGCGCTTGTGACACAGCTTCTTTTTGTGCACGGGTCAATTCGGCCTGCATCCGTGCCGCTTCCGCCAGTGCTGCCTGCTGCTGCAGTCCCTCTGCCTGTGCCGCTGAGCGTGCATTAGCTTTATCTCTCATAGCTGTAATGTTTGTTGAATAATACGAAATTACGTATACTCCAATTCACGAGATAATATCACACCTTTTCGTCGCTTGTTCCGTGCTTTATTTTTGTTAGAGTCTGGATTTGTAATTTCATCTCCGAGGGCTACTGCAGGGATTGATCCGTTCGACCTCCGTTTCTTACGGCGTCGGCGTCCCACACGTTGTACTATAAAAATGTACAGGATGAGGTCATATTATTCCACATTACTTTGTTTTATCGCTACTTGTGGTGATTACATGCATACCATGTTGGACAGTAGTACTCGTAGGCTGCACGACTACTGGAGGGATAGGCTGTTCTGGTACCAGGACATCTTTGTTTGAAGAGAATCGAAGAACATTTATTTCACTATCGATACGTTCTAACAAATTGCACGTACTATATGTTATAATTGAATAGACACTTGCATAGAATTACAAAAACGGAGTTAAGGGTGCATGTCATGGAGTCAAAGTTAAGGGTAGAAGATACTGAAATTTGAGTGCCAAAATTTCGAAAAAGCGATCGGATTTTCGGTTTTTTACAGAAAAGTGTTATTTGAACCCTTATCTCTATGTACACAAATCCTTGAACCGAAAAAAATTTACTAGGCCCCGTTTACTCAATAGAACGTATAATATTACAGTAGAAGTTCCCAATTTTCTTATATTTCGGTTATTGCCATTTCAATTTGTGAAAATAAGTAACTTGTGATGCATTTTTCCATCAATCTACCACACTCAAGTGATTCACGTGAGATAAAAAAAACATTTAAAAAAACATAATGATAATATAAAATAATTTTTTTAAAGTGACTGCTACGCTCTGAGAAAACATTCTAGTGACTCAGTTTTTTGACAGTTGATTAGTGCTATTTTGATACATAGTTTATGATTTTCCAGATTTTATGTCCTCCACTGAACAAAAATTCAGTCCATCGAAGAAAAAGTAGTTGTCGTAGGGTACAGATTGTTGCGTTGCATGAAATTTCTTCAAATTTGGAGAAAATATTTTGTATGAATGTAATTCAGGGGCAAACCAATAATATTCCATGTAGTATTCAAGTTTTAGACATAGAAATTTGTGATTGTAAAATATTTTTTCCAAACGATGGAAAAAAAAGTCTTACAATCAAATATTTCTATGTCTAAGACCTGAATTCATGAAATATTATTAGTTCGCACCCAAATTACATTCATACAGGATATTTCCTCCAAATTTGGAGAAATTTCATGCAATGCAGCAGCCCGTACCCTGCGACAACTACTTTTTCTTCGATGGACTAAATTTTTGTTCAGCGGAGGACATAACATCTGGAAAAATCATAAACTATGTATCAAAATGGCACTAATCAACTGTCAAAAAACTGAGTCACTAGAATGTTTTCTCAGAGCATAGCAGTGATTTGGAAAAAATCCTTTTCAAGGTGTGTATACTCCCATAAGACAACAACTCCAAAATATGTTTTTCCATGGTTGGAAATCATATTGAAGTTTTTGGTCACACACTTCACCAGAGATGAGCATCGAAATTTATATAGCAAATCAATATTCTTCCAAATGTTTATATTCATTCTACAGAACCGGATTTACAAGTTATCAACCGCACGATTCGCTGCCCGCAGGTCAAATTGCTTAGACTCGACGAGACCAAGTTTATATCAACCGAACTGCTAGAATATAAATGTTGAAATTATTTCAAGTTGTGATAATTTATATCCTTTATAATGCTTTCCAACTTCCTTGTAATCCTAATGTCTGAGACGCATGATGAAAATGTGAATTCCACTCCAATATTGTAGAAGCTATTTTTTTTTTAACGTCACATGCTCCAAAACTATTGGCGATCTCGTCTGAAACTAGTTTGGTTCATGTAGTAATGAAAATCTTGAATTGTGTGAATAATTTAAGAAAAAACTTTGAAGTGTTTTATCTCAGAACTATGTTACCGCCAATTGAAAATGCGTCCGAATTTTTGTCCAAGACTTCTGAAATTTTCAGGGTACATTTCTGCACGCACTAGCTACAAATTCACGTTAGATTTTGGAAATCGAGACAAAATTACGGATTTGAGGAAGAATAATTGAAATTGTATTTTTTTCTTTTCATAAAAAAAATTGTCAAAATCAAAGTATCGTAGTTATCTGTAGAAACCAACGTGGGTTTGTGGCTCATGCATTCTAAAATATGTCTGTGCAAGCTCAGCAAGATTCAAGAATAATTGAGACGCATGGGAGGTTTTCGAAAAAAGGCTATTTCAGAAACATTATGAGGAGTAACTTTGTACTTATTGTTTCAAATGACCTGAAATTTGCACAATGTCTATGTTTTGAGATGGCAAACATGTGTATTAAATTTTATTTGAAAATAGCAATTGGTTCATCTGAATTGAAAATAGCAATAGATGGCCAGTTTTCAGTATCTCCTACCCTTAAAATTGAGTGTACTTCATGAATATTAGGCGCTTTCCCGTTGGAATCAATGTGATTCAGATCACTTTAGATTCTAACCTTACCCGAAACGCAGCGTTTTTATTGGTTGGCATTGGTTGGCATTGTTCAATAGAAACGCTACATTTCGGGTAAGGTTAGAATCTAAAGTGATCTTGGATCACTTTGATTGCGACGGGAAAGCACCTCATGATAGCATAAAGATTGTAAGTATGTGAATCTATCAATGACTATTATAAAGCATGAGGCATCGAATAATCAAATCAATCAGATAGATAGATAAACGCCAGATTCACACTAATTACCAATCACATCTGCAGGTGGTGTATGGCGATCCAGATTTTCAGGCAATACAATTGCCTCGTCGAATTGATCTTCAGGCGGGTCTGCGTCCATCTGCACTATATTGGCAATCGCTTCAACTCGATCAATCGCGTCCTGCTCGGGTTCTTGCGGAAGCGCATTGATCGCCAATACCTCGTTATCGCCTTCAAAGTCACTTGCCTGTTCTATATGGCAAAAATTATATCGACTGATGTAACATTTCAAAGGATAACTCATCTGAACAATTAAAATATGTACGTGATCAACCAATGAAATGCTTTACGATAGTATCAAGTTAAGGGAAGACCCTACTGAGATTTTGAACAAAATCGCCTCAAAATTCAATTCTGCGTTTTTGCTGGAAATATACTCTAGGGGCTTGTCTCCACCTTGTGACAAATATTCAAGGTCCTCTGATTTTTTTTAGTTCACCCACAGCTAATTTTATAAAAAAAATTTATCAAAAAAAAAATTTTTTTTTTGCTATTCCACAATAAACTTCTAGAATTTCATGAAACTATTGAAAATACCATTGGAAGTAAGTTTCATAAGATATAAAGTCAAAGTATTAACTATATAGCCATGTGTATGGGTATAGGTACTGCAGGACTCCGAAATGCAATAAAAAGCTGGAGCGCTCGAAATATAAAATTTCTTCAGGAATATATTTTCTTGGTTCTAAATCCAACTTCTGTAGGACAACAATTATCTGAATTGTCCGAAAGGA
Organism: Tenthredo livida; assembly: GCA_963992785.1. Taxonomy (NCBI): domain Eukaryota; kingdom Metazoa; phylum Arthropoda; class Insecta; order Hymenoptera; family Tenthredinidae; genus Tenthredo; species Tenthredo livida. Next base: position 13,094,148 of record OZ023072.1, on the reverse strand, counting down.
CGATAAGTCATAAAAGGATGAATTGAAAAACAATTATCTGAAAGATCTAACTAATGTCCCTGAATTGAAGAAAACCATCAACGCTACGCCAAAACTTGGCAGTCGCTAGATTGAAAATCCTTATTAATTGAGAAACTAATATCTTTTCATGAAAGATCAGCCATAGAAGAGCTAAGAATGCCAACGGAAGCTTTCTTCCACAGCGTATCTAGTGTAAGTGCTCAAACAAAGCTCTATTCAAAATGAACGGTAGCAGTGAGCGCTGTTGGGCGAGGCATGAGTTACTGTTCTAAGGCAACAGCCAGAGATAAGCGAGTGTTATAGATCAGCACCAAGTTTTTTGGAAACCGCAACGGCTAATTTGGATCTTACTTTGATTTCCTTTTTTGGGACGGTGAATCTACAGATGCAGGGCGAAGAGGAGTTGCGGTCTGAGATGCCACCGCAGCGACAATAGAGAATCTGAGTTACGCTGATCATAAAGCTCAATGATATGACCGTTCCAATCATTTTGTGCCACATATTCTGGAGAATTTAATTAACTTTCACCAGTTTTGACTAAAATGCCATTTACTCAGAACTATCTTTTCAGCTACGCTGAATGCTTCGTGCGTCTGAGTTTTGCTCCGATGAACTTCTCCTTCGCAGTGAAGATTCACACATACCTTATGCACAAAATGAGGGATCGGTTTCAATCTATTGCAAAAGGAACATTTTTTTTTGGTCTGATATAGAAGGAAAAATGCTAAAAATTTGAAATAAAAAATAATAAATCCTCTCAAAATGAAACGAGTAACCCAATCTCAAATCCGATCCCTCACTTTCTACGTCTCAGTGTGCTGAAGACCTCAAACGAAGAGGAATGTGATGCGATGAAAACTAAGACGCAAGAAGCATTTTGAAGTTCAGTTCATTTTTACCATTGAATGTTGCGTAGCTTCTACATTTCTCAAGTAATCTTAAAGCTCAAGGTGTGATTTTCTTAGTTTTGGAATACACTTTCACATGACCTATAAATAATTTCGATCATAAGAAAGATGTAAAAGTTTTCAGTTTCACTAGGGTCTTCCCTTAACCGGTTCACTGGTAATGGCACATATATGTGCTAAAAAAAAAGTGTTCAAAAGTGCATATAAGTGCATAATATACACTTATATGCACTTTAGGACACTTTTTTTTTGCACATATATGTGCCATTACCAGTGAACCGGTTAAAAATGTATTATTATTACCAATCGCGTTTGGGAAAACTTCTTCGATTGAATCGTCGTCAAAGCTTTCCAAAGTATCATCACCTCTATCGTCGGGTACATCTGAAGTGTACACACATGAAATTCAAAATGTTTTCATTTGTACACCATGTTTAACTATCTTGTGATAAAATATCAAAATTTTACCATTATAATCTGGCTCTACAAGTGCGTCGATGTTCACCTGGTGGGGTTGGTCTATGGGATTAGCTCCTTGTTCTAGAATGAAGTATGAAGTATCATTTTGTAGTAATGGTCGTGCAGTAATTGTAGTTGAATCGCCTAAGTATAACTGAGGAGAGCCTACATCCAAATATAGTATATGTATACAGGGTGAGTTTTCTCCGGGGTGGGGAGAGGGGCCAGCTTAAATTGGCTGAGACTCCGCCTCCTCCTATTCATACTTGATATTGTCAGGGAAATGATTGCCGTTAGCTTCAGATAATAAACAATCGATTCAGAAATTAGGGTAAATAGTATAGTGTCTCATTTTTCTGCCAAAACTAGATGAATTTTCGTCTATTATGTAGATAACACGGCAAAAGCCAAATGAATAGTAGTTGACAATGAGTGAGAATTGGTCGTGTGAAAATTACAAATATGAATAGAAGGAGGCGGAATCTCAGCTGATTCAAGCCACACCCTCTCCGGATCCCGGCGAAAACCCACCCTGTATATTACATATACAGGGTGACTCACATTCCACGAAAAAGGATTCACATGCACATTCCTTATCGAAATCTAAAAATAGAGTTCTCTATCAAAAACTTCAAGGGACTGGTCGTTCCTGAATTAGAGAAGTTCTGTCCACGTAATCAGACGGCCGTATCATGACGTGCTCAGTCTTGTTGCAAGCCTGTAAAATTTACGGTGTCCGCGTCTCATAAATTCTGCCTCCAATTTCGATTTCCGAACGGAAGAAAAAATTTTGAATCAAAATTAGGAATTGAAACAAAAAGTCTGATTAAATGAACTGAACCTCCTTTAACTCAGACACGACTGTTCCCTCGAAGTTTGCGATAAGGAACTTTATTTTCCGAATACGATAATAAATCTGTATACGTAAATTTTTGCCCGCGAGGTGTGAACTATTTTTTATATTCTTCATCTTCTAATCGAGTTTCCAAGTCTGGTGCATATTGAATTTAGTTTGTTTCGCTTACCATTAGCTGGTATACGTTGTGCAACCACAGCATTATCGATCAACCAATGAGGAGGATCCTCTACAAACACGGTACGATCATAATCTGGATCATCCTCTGTTTAAGAATATAATAATAAATTAATGAAATACAGTGGAATCTATCGGTATAGTCCAGTAAAATAAAGCCTGAAATCGTTGTTTGTGTCTGCCAGGCTGCCTTTTTGTGACACGTTGTATTTTGGTCCCCTGAAACTCCCCGTCAAGCGTGGAACTACTACCCTTCCGGGAAGGTCTGAGAAAAATTAAAAACTACCCCAAAACGCATTTTTCCATATAACTCGAGAACAACGCGAGATATGGAAAAAAGTATGGAGTACAAATTTGTCGAGCGTAAAATCTTCTACCGAAAAGATCCCGAATACTTTGCCCCCACTTCCCACGATTCATCCCCTAGAGCCACCTCAATATTTATGGCGAGAAAAAAATTATCGAAAATAAAAAAATCAGTATTTTTCAATTTTTCTTTCAACTAGCTTAAAAATTCCCAACTTTTTTCCGAAACTGATATTTTTTCTTTATATTATATCTTTCAAAAAATATCAATCAAAATAAACGATATCTTTTTATAATTTTTTTTTGTTTTCAATAAAAAATAAATAAAACTAAAAAAATATACGTGCCAAATATAATACGTGCTCTCCAAGTTGAAGAAATATTATTATTTTTATTTATTTTTTATTTCAAAAAAATTCAAAAATATTTACTCAATATATAAGAAGATATCGTTGATTTCGATTGGTATTTTTTGACAAAATGAATTTAAAGAAAAAAATATAATTTTTGGAAAAAAGTTTTCAAATTTCACGCAAATTGAAAAATACTGATTTTTGGATTTTTTATGAATTTTTCCTCGCCATAAATATTTAGGTGGCTATAGGGCATGAACCGTTGGGAGTGGGGGCGAAGTGTTCCGGACCTTTTCGGTAGAAGATTTTACGTTCGACAAATTTGTACTCCATACTTTTTTTCATATCTCGTCTAGTTCGCGAGTTATTTGGGAAACTGCGTTTTTGGGGTAGTTTTTAATTTTTTTCAGCCCTTCTCGGAAGGGTCGCACTTCCATACTTATCGCGGAGTTTCAGGGCACCAAAATACAACGTGTCACAAAAAATCAGCCTGGCAGACAAAAACAACGATTTCAGGCGTTATTTTACTGGACTAATAGAAGTGTCCATAAGCCAAGCGATTTCGGGTAAGTGTGACGCTATGGCTGAGGGCGACTCAACGATAATATGATATGTTGTTTTCTGATAGGATATCTTCATCGCGATACTAGCTCAAAAATTTCACCTAATGGCACAGTCGGTGCAGGCTCCTGCAGGTCAAAGTCAGCCCCTTCCCTTCCGTTCGTTTCTCTTCGAATCAATTCGGCTACGTCGCCTTTTAATGAAGCTGCTTTTTCGACAAATTCGGCTTCAGTTATTCTCAGCATATGAAGATCTCTCCATGCTAGATAAGATCAAAATTAAATGAGTAGAAGCTATACACCCATTCCCAATCCTCGACGATGAAATAAATTAGATTCCCGAGTACACATCACATATTATAATACCAATAAAAAATCGGGAGGCTTAATACAGGTCCATGAGTCGTTTGCTATTATGACAGTAGTATTTAAATGACCGAAAACCATTGTGAACCCTTCCAACTTACTGAAGCACTTTATACCTCTCTCTACAATGGAACTGTTCTAGACTGATTATTCCCGTTTTTAAGTTCGATGTCGGCACTAATATTGCTTACCTTTAACAAGCTCGTTTTGCTTGTAAATACTTGCATATCGCGCATGCTGGCCAATCTGTACATTATTTCGCAGCCGGTGGACGTCTGCTTTAGCGTTAGACTGCAATTTCAAGAGTTTGCCTTTCCCAGAAAACAAAATGTATACCAATGTGTTACAACCTTAAGTGTGGTGTTTAACTATAACGTTGGTTCCGTACTATCTGTACTTACATATGAAATCCCATGGACTAGGACGAGTTTCTAATTTATGTCCCAATCGGCTATTATATGACTCCAGAATATTGTTAGTTCGTCGACTTAACCCGTACACGCTGAAACCGTGTGGCTTCACGGTATCGAGCCAATACGACTTATAATAATTCAAAAAGCGATTGAGTCTTCGTCTCAGATTTGGGGCAAGTTCACCCTTAAGCCTAGAATATTGAGCCTCAATAGCACGGGCAGGTAAATAGGCTAGGGCCATGATCTTTTTAACGAACGATTTCGCGTCCGCATCCTGCGTCAGCAGGTTCTGGAGTTCAAGCGATTTTGCCTTCTGGTAAAGGGCCTTAAACAGCGTAAGTTACTTTGTGTTATGGCAATCCTTTATCTAAGTTTCTCTGGGAAAGATCAACATTCAGCAAATGTCAAGTGTAAAATTAAATTTATTTTTGGAGTCGAAAAGAGACGACAAAGGCACAGACAATGAAATACCCAAATTCGTATTTGCCACATTACTAATGATTCAACAGGTAATTTTGGTACCCACAATTTGGCTTGGTAAACGATCGCTCTTTTTTCGGTACGTATAGCAAATCATAACATGATAAGTGCAGGGATATGACAACGTCGACAAATGTATGTGTCCTAACAAATGTCAGGAATAAGGATTGAAATTTTCAGCTGAGCCGTTGTTTTACGAATTCATTGAACAAAATGAAATTATTAAATCCTCACCCGATCATGATACGTATTGCATCCTGTGCTGTGCACTCTCGGGAAAATTTGAACAATGGCGTTCCGCAATGCAAGCTCGAAGTCACTCATCACCAATACGATATTGTTATTGGGAATGACATTGGTTCGAATATGTTCAAAAACTGCTGAATAAGCAATTTGTGTCTTGCGAGACATCACGATCCACATGAAAGGAATGCCCTGTGATTGAAAAAATTATGCATGAAGTACAATATAATTATACACAAAAAATTGCCTACTTCTGACTAGATTCTCAGCCACGAATGTAAAACGGTTTAAAGTAAGCATATTATCTGCAAACTGCATTACACCTATACATTCCCTGCCCTCAGAGAACTATTACAATTGTACGACATGAATTATTTTCAGATGCTAAAGAAGCGGTATAGACATGCGGAAGTATGTGGGGCATTCCACGCCAACTAGACCTGCGTCTGACCCTCGACCCCTTTGATTTGGTTAGAAATTTTTCATATTGTTGTTTTATCTTTCGAAGACACGCTGCATTTTTGTCAGATTTTATTTTATTAAATTTTTTCAAAGCGAAAAATAAAATTACTTGAGAAAAAAAAAACATTGAACGACACTTTTCGAAAATCTGCAAAAATTGTAAAAAATCCTGCATTCAATCTAAAGAATTTTGGCGTGTGGACCAGAGTGGGCCGGCGTTCACTACCATCTATAATTTGCGATTTCCTGGAAAAAAAATAAATAAAGAATACGAGTCAAGGTCAGTTTACTGTGAGCAGTTGCTTGAACATTCTTATATGTAACTCTGGATTTTTGGGATTTTTTAAAGATTTTTTTAACTGCCTGCAGTGAACTTACCTTCGCGTCTATTTTTTTTCCAGGAAATTGCGGATTGCAGGTAGAAGCGAACGCCGGCCCACTCTGGTCCACACGCCAAAATTCTTTAGATCGAGTGCAGAATTTTTGAGAATTTTGTCAGATTTTCACAAAGCGTCCTTCGAAGTGTTCTTTTTTTTTTCTCAAGTGATTTTATTTTGCGATTTGAACAAATTTGATAATGAAAATCTGAAAAATATTTTGCATGCTTTCGAAAGATCAACTATAAGAAAAATTACGGACCAAACACAAGGGGTCGAGGGTCAGACCCAGGTCGAGTTGGCGTGGAATGCCCCATGTACAACATGATTCAGTACCCTTGGCAAGGATTCTTTTAAAATAATTTCTCACGTGGTTAAATTTTATTCCCATTATTGTAACCAGCTGGTAAGCATCCTGTATCCCGGGTGTTGATCGGAATGTTCCGTCGATGAATAGCCTTGTAACGTCACGCATTTCAGCACTCACAAAGTTAGCATCATAAAAAAGCGCGTGCTTATTTCCGCCGTCATCGATAATGAGCGTTGCTGAGAGACGACCAGTATCATATTCCAGATTCCTCTCGAACGCTGGATCTCTGAGTCGCACAACAAACTCTTCGATGTTCTGGGGTGTTGGTGGATAGAGACTCTTCCGACATTTCTCCATGTAAGGTTTGATACTCCGGTACGATATACGGGCGGCAGCTTCGTGATAACTATACATGAATGAGAATCACCTAATTTCTAACACTGCTTAGGCGCATAGTACTTTCAAGAGGTGGTCCTTATTTTGGTCTTTTTGGCATTTTGATAGACCCTTACAAATAAATGAGAATGAAATTTGTGCCGAGTTTGAGTCCTTAATAATAATATCAACCCCTGTCCCGAAACGATGAAAGTTTTGAACGTGAAATCGCATGTATTTTACAAAACTAAGCTTTGAATTTCCATAGCTCCGAATATTATCGATAAAAAAATGTATGTTACCATTTTAAATTTTGGACACAAATCAAACTATTTTTTTAACGTCTCCCTTTGAAGCTTCGAAGTTTTATTCGAATTAATATTCGATCGGACCAGTATTTTCCGAGATAAATCCGGTGGTACATTAAAATGGGACACCTGGTATAGGATCAGACTTGAATTCTGCGAATTCTGCGTAATCGGTTGAACTCACAAATATATGCATCACCATTTCCAAATGAGAATACGTTATAAATTTCATATGACTAATAGTGCATCTCTTATGCCCGGTTTTATAAAGTGGGTTACCCTGTGGGTAGGAATAACCCGTAGGTCACCCCATAGATACTACCCGTTCACCCTTCATGGACTGTTGGAGGTTAACAGCGATACATGGCAGCTGTCAGATGAAAACAGGTTGAACGGGTAGTATCTGTGGGGTGACCTACGGGTTATTTAAACCCATGAGGCTACTTTTTATGATAGGATATAAGCCAAAACGGCACAGAAAATATTTAAACCCATGGGGTAACCCACGTTTATAAAACCGGGCATGAGACAAGACATTATCGATTCAATGAGAAATCATAGTAAAAGAAGAAATGTAAAAATTACATAATACAGACTTACACAGCAGCTAACATGTCGTTCAAATCCCTTAATTTATACCAATGATGGGCAAGAGCTTCCTTTAAAGCCTCTCTAAACCGCGCCTTACATTCTGCGAAATTATCCGGAAGGCAATATTGCGAGTGAGGGTTTATTGTTCGTATTTCACCGTTAACGATTTTTGCTGTGCCCTGACAAACTGTTGACTGTCGACAACGTAGATAACTGTAAAATGATAACAAGAACGGAATGTGCAGCATTATTTCTATACGAAAAGCGCATTGTTACGGTGAAATATAAATTGTTAAATGTTTACTAAATTAATGGGTTATCCCTTGAGGCGTTTGAAAAGGCATAAAAATTCGAGAATAAAAATTCTGACGCCACTATTGTGTTGAAGGAATGATTTTAAATACGTATGTTTAGTTCACGCACGCGGTGATCACTTGTTTCAGCACCCGAATAACTGTAATAAATATTAATTTTTGTTAATTTGTATAAGTAATCAGTTCAGTAATAGATTAACACTACAAGGCGTATAGGTACTCTAATTACGGAAATAGTGGGTATCAATTACCACCAAAAAATCGACTAGATTCGAATTGGAGAACGCGTACGGAAACTAGATAAAAATCGGATATTGAATATGGTAAAAACAAAATTTTACCGCTTCAAAACTCAACCTTTTTTTGCCCGCCAATGTAGAAATGCGCCCATCCAAAGAGGTCAGACTAGTAGTAAAATCAACAATATTTGATGAGGTAATGAAAGTACTGAGCGAAAAAAAAAATAATATCTGAAAAGTGCGAAAATCCCATGTTAATCAAATGGGAAAAGTCTCGTCCTACAGGCAGGGCTTAGTGGCACTTGAGAAAAGAAAAAAAAGTGCATAATTGTTTTTAACCTATAAACCAGGGCTGTCCAACTAAAGGCGCCCCGAGGGCCACTGTAAAGGAAATTGAAGTTATGAGGGCCGCATCATAAAATCTGTCGTATGCGACTTCGTCAGTGAGATTTCATAAATAAAAAAGGTGTCTATTTAGTTGAGTAATTATTTTTTTTCAATTACGAAGGTTGAAAACCTACAAAAAATATTTATATTTCTGAATTCGGTGGGAAGTTTAGGGATGCTGGTTTTCACAAACCAGTGTATCAATATTAAATTTAATATTTTTGTTGTTGACAAACGGAGCAACTGAGTAAGTGACTCAGACAGGGAACATCTATATATTTGGATTTTATAAAGTTCGTGCTAAAAAATCTGCTTTTGATTTATATTTATTTATATTCCTATTATATTATATTTCATATATTATATATTATTTCTGAAAGTATAGTATAGATCCGCGGCCCGCGGGACTCATGTTGGACAGCCCTGCTATAAACTCATGATTTGGACCATACCGCGGTGAGAAAATCAATTTGAAAAATGGCGGGCACCCTAATGTATGATTATAGGCCTTTTTGATCTTATTTTTTCTTATATCAGAATATCCATTCCAAGTTATTCTGAAACGATTGGGCTAGGAAAAAATGTATACACCTTCATGGCCCTTGGGGTAGATTTATGTGGGCAATTCCACCTCAAATCGGCCAATTTTGGGTGCTTTTGGACCTCGTATTTTTTGAATCGACTCAAACTCTTTTTCCATGAAATCTACGTCAAAAAAGTAGACCCGTATTTTTTCGTTAGTCAAAAAAAAATTTTTTACGCTAGTTAGGAAGTATCGCATTTTACTGTAAAAGTAGCGCACGGACGGCTTTGACAATGAATATCTCGGGTCCCCTTCACCGTAGAGAGATGTTCAAAAACGCGTTTTAAAGGCGATAAAAGACGCTTTCCGATAAAAATTTTCAACTTTTCGAAAAATATAATTTTGTTATTTTTATGAGCAATTAACATGTTCATAGATTTTTTCGCAAACTCAAGCCATTTCTTAAATTTTCAAAAAAATATGATCGCATTCCTTATTCAATTCTGAAGATGTAGATTTTTTGAAATTCATGGAGCAATTTTTCTCAGTATTTTTTTCGCAATTATTTGTCCGGCGTTGCGTCGGGCTTCCGCGCCGCGCGCCTCGCTACTACAGCGTCGTGCGGGGCTCAGCCAATGGCGTGGCGCGCGGCTTTCCATGCATGGAATGACTCGGTAGTCGAGAGGCGCGCGGCGCGGAAGCCCGACGCAATGTCGGACAAATGATTGCAAAAAAAATACTTAGAAAAATCGCTCTGAGAATTTCAAAAAATCTGCATCTTCAGAATTGAATAAGGAATGCGATCATATTTTTTTGAAAATTTTAAAAATGGCTGAAGCTTGCGAAAAAAATCGATTAACATTTTAATTGCTCATAAACATAACGAAATTATATTTTTCGAAAAGTTGAAAATTTTTATCCGAAAGTGTCTTTCATCGCTTTTAAAACGCGTTTTTGAACATCTCTCTACGGTGAAGGGGACCCGAGATATTAATTGTCAAAGCCGCCCGCGCGCTACTTTTACAGTAAAATGCGATAATTCATAACTAGCGTGAAAATTTTTTTATTGACCAACGAAAAAATACGGGTCTACTTTTTTAACGTAAATTTCACGTAAAAAAAGTTTGAGTCGGTTCAAAAAATACGAGGTCATTTCTCGGCCGATTTGAGGTGCAATTGCCCATGTACATTAGGGTGGTCCTTATATGGGGTGTGTTTGAATTTTTACGCTCCTAAGGGTTCAAACGGATACTTTTCAAGGAAAAAAATTTGTCCTTAAGTTTCAATGCTTTATCTCGGTTTTAACATCCCGCGCACGGGTGCCAGAGAATTTTTTTTTTTTGTCGCAAATTGAAAAAAAAAATTTGCGGTCGTGCGCAGGATGTTAAAATCAAGATAGAGCATTAAAACTTTAAGACAATTTTTTTTTCTTGAAATCCTAATTTACATGGTGGAACTTAATGTTGTGTCGCCACTTCACCAGGTGATTCTACCGTTCGAGATCGGTGAAGATATGTGAAAACTTCGTGCCGCAAAACTGTCCCCGACAAGGTCAACTTTTTTATTGGCTATAAAAATCCTACCAATTCAGCGAAACAAAAGTCTCTGACCAACCATGGGTCGCAATCAAACCTTCTTATCAGAAAATGCCTGCGAAGTTTCAATTTATCTCTATGAATTTAAGGCATTTTCCGAACTTTGGACTCATTTCTCGATAAGATGGGCTCGATTGCGATTCATGGTTCCTCAGAGACTTTTGTTGCACTGAATCGGTAGGATTTTTACAGCCAATAAAATGAACTGACATTGTCAAGGCCAGTGTTGCGGCGAGAAGTTTTTACATATCGCGTTACTAAAACCAAAAGGGCGTATCTCAACTCATACGCCCTTTTGGTTCTGCAGAGCCAAAAGGGCGTATAAAAAAAAAAATCTAATCAACCTAGAAATGTTAGAAATAAGGAAATATATTGAAAAAATGAAAAAATATTTTTTTTTGGAATACGCCCTTTTGGCTTTAGAAAAAAATTCTTAAAACCAAAAGGGCGTATCGTTTTTTTTCAACTTATTATCAGCCATGTAGCATAATTATAGAGAAAATTCGAAAAAATTGTACAAATCATGATTTTACAACTAAATATTATTATACTCAAGTATAATAATATATTTACAATACTATTATTACTCAATTTACTCAATATTATTTACTACTAATATTACTACTAATAATATTATTGATTTGTAAAATCATGATTTGTACATTTTTTCCGAATTTTCTCTATAATTATGCTACATGGTTGATAATAAGTTGAAAAAAAACGATACGCCCTTTTGGTTTTAAGAATTTTTTTTCTTAAAGCCAAAAGGGCGTATCTCAAAAAAAAATATTTTTTTTCACTCTTTCAATATATTTCCATCTTTCTAACATTTCTAGGTTGATTAGAGAATTTTTTTTTTTATACGCCCTTTTGGCTCTGCAGAACCAAAAGGGCGTATAATTTGAGATACGCCCTTTTGGTTTTAGTAACGCGATATCTTCACCGTTCTCGAGCTGTAGAATCACCTGGTGGAGCAGCGACACAACATCAAGTTTCACCCTGTACATCGTACAGTAGGGTGATTGAAAAAAAAGAATTTTTTTTTCACTTACTAACAGGCTCAAAAGGTTCATTTAGGGATAAAAATATGCCTGTTGAAATATGAGCTTTTAATATTTTCAGATGCTCCGCATCGCACTTTCCGATTTTCCGTAAGAATAACATGGGATAAATTATTTCTGCTTTTTTTAATTTTCATAACAAGAAAATGATACGTCACACAAAAAATCTACAGACTTATTGTTGTGGATAATTGAACACAAAAAATGGTTAGAATTGAAAAAATAATTGATTGATTAATCAATTTGATAAATTAAATTGAACTTTGACCTTGAATAACTCTTGAACGAGTGGATTTATTAGAAAATAACTTAGAACTTTTTTGGAGAGCGTTTAATTCTCTACAAAAATATGTCTGTAGATTCTCTGTGTGACGTACGTCGCACTTTTCGATTTTCTGTAAGAATACCATGGGGTGAATTATTTTTGCTGTTTCTGATAGGTATATACGTAGGTACGTAGGTACGTGGGTACCTATGTACGTAGGTACGTAGCTACGTAGGTACCTATCATTTGCTAGTTATGAAAATCAGAAAAAGCAAAAATAATTCACCCCATGGTATTCTTACGGAAAATCGAAAAGTGCGACGCGAAGCATCTTAATATTAATATAAAGAGCTCATATTTTAACAGGCATATTTTTATACCTAAATGAAAACTTTGAGCCTGTTAGTGAATAAAAAAAAAATCGGAATCACCCTATTGTACAGTGTATGCCTTTATGGCATCACAGACGCGATATGTAATTGAACGTATTTGTAATGTAATGGGTAAATTAGATTCTAATAGCATTACATTTTGATTACCATTTTCTCAACCCCGGCAAGTACTAAGTTCCTATTCTGATTTGCCGCGCCAACCTCTTTGAACTCTGTGCCGCGCGCCGCCACCGGCTCTGTTCGCTGAATTCAGATTGATGCGCTGGATGGTGTCGACGTTTTTACCCTAACGGTTTATCGTACATGAGAAAAGGAAAGATTTTCTTGTTGAATGATGGAACAGCTATGAAAAAACATAGGATTTTTGAGAGAAAAAAAATTTCAACCTGTCAATAAAAGCCAATCAAAAATTAATATTCCGTTTTAGGCAGTAAAAATGAACTTCAAACACGTGTTATAAACAAATCGTTGATCGTATAAAATAAAAACGTATGCTACGCCGTGAATAATCTTGTTATAAATGTGTGTACTGAATTAGAAGTCAATCGGATAAATAGTTTTCGAGATTTTATCGACACTACCTTAAAGGGTACATTCCGAAATAAACGCAGAAGAAATGAAGGAAGTAAAGCCTTTTTACGTCTCGTTGGTTTTGATTTGAATGCATTGTTTTTTTTTTTCTATGAATAGTTCGCGCACCGTAGGCAGTATTTATTTAAAATCATGGATATGGCTTTTGTCTTACATAATTCCGGTAGCCGTCGTTGTACTCTTTTTATAAATCCTCCCATCTTTGATCCTCGTCGACAGGGGTAAGCGTCGTTGTGGCCGTCGGGGGGGCATTTTTTATAGGTCTTATTGCCGCAATAAAAGAAACAAGAAGATCAGCAACCACAAATAGTAACGAAGCTGAGCACACCGAGAAACTATGAAGTAAACGTGAAGACTAACCGTGCGACTGACGAGACGAATCTCACACAGATGATTGCCCACGATATGTTCTGTTATACTAACGTCGAGAGCGCGGGCTCCACGCCTGTAGTAGTCTTGTCGAGAAGTGAGTTTCCTGGGAAAAATAGTTCTAATTCTCTTAAAAATATGAGCGATAGCTCATTCGATTCGGAATGCGATCCCGAAAAAGACGTATTTTTTTTTGTTTCCGGAAACAAAAATTGTAATTGTTATTAACCAAAAACAAAAAAAAAAAAGACGTCTCCGGTTTTTGACTATAACTAAAAAACTTTAAGAGATAACGAAAATTGGAAAAAAGCATCTTAAAGAGGAGAAAATTTCCAATAAAAAAGTCTCGACTCCCGGAACTCTATCTCCATTATTTATAATTTTAATTTGACGCTGAGAATAGGGTTCCGCGCGGCTGTTTCAGCACTGACGCGTCGCCGCCGCTGAACAGAGAGTGCGATAGAAATTATTTTTTTTTCACTATTAAATATGAGTTTAAAAATTTAGAAAAATTATGCTATCATCAGGACACTCCAAAGAATCTAGCCCCGCAGAGAAAAAATTTGAAACTTCCTTTTTTTTAAAAGCTATACAATTATTAATTAACTCATTTCTTTCGGACTTCCCGATCCAAAAAGATTATATATGGGCAATCCACCTCAAATCGGCCGAGAAATGACCTCGCATTTTTAAAATCGACTCAAACTTTTTGTACGTGAGATCAACGTCAAAAAAGTAGACCCGTATTTTTTCGTTGGTCAAAAAAAAATTTTTTACGCTAGTTATGAATTATCGCATTTTACTGTAAAAGTAGCGCGCGGGCGGCTTTGACAATTAATATCTCGGGTCCCCTTCACCGTAGAGAGATGTTCAAAAACGCGTTTTAAAGGCGATGAAAGACACTTTCGGATAAAAATTTCCAACTTTATGAAAAATATAATTTCGTTATTTTTATGAGCAATTAAAATGTTTATCGATTTTTTTCGCAAACTTCAGCCATTTTTAAAATTTACAAAAAAATATTATCGCATTCCTTATTCAATTCTGAAGATGTAGATTTTTTTAAATTCATGGAGCGATTTTTCTAAGTATTTTTTTTGCAATTATTTGTCCGACGTTGCGTCGGGGTTCCGCGCTGCGCGCCTCTCGACTACCGAGTCATTCCATGCATGGAAAGCCGCGCGCCACGCCATTGGCTGAGCCCCGCACGACGCTGTAGCAGCGAAGCGCGCGGCGCGGAAGCCCGACGCAACGCCGGACAAATAATTGCAAAAAAAATACTTAGAAAAATCGCTCCACGAATTTCAGAAAATCTACCTCTTCAGAATTGAATAAGGAATGCGATCATATTTTTTTCAGAATTTTAAAAATGGACCAAGTTTGCGAAAAAAATCGATAAATATTTTATGCACGACTGTGCGTAAAGTACGTGTGTGAAGTTAAATTTTAGATGCGTAAAGTGTACTTTTCTTAACGCCGTGTGTAAAGTAAATAGCCGCCTTGCGGCTATTCACTTTACACACGGCGTTGAGAAAAGTACACATCACGCATCATAAATTTAACTTCACAAACTCACTTCACGCACAGTTGTGCATAAAATAGGATATGCAACTCATGCGTATCTTTTTTTTCACTCATGCAATCTCGCAAAACTCGTCACCGGCTTCGCCGTCGACTCGTTTACTGCGATCGCTACTCGTGAAGAAAAAATCACTTTACGCACTAGTTGCATAATATACTATTAATTGCTCATAAAAATAACAAAATTATATTTTTCGAAAAGTTGGAAATTTTTATCGGAAAGTGTCTTTCATCGCCTTTAAAACGCGTTTTTGAACATCTCTCTACGGTGAAGGGGACCCGAGATATTCATTGTCAAAGCCGCCCGCGCGCTACTTTTACAGTAAAATGCGATAATTCATAACTAGCGTGAAAATTTTTTTTTTGACCAACGAAAAAATACGGGTCTACTTTTTTAACGTAAATTTCACGTAAAAAAAGTTTAAGTCGGTTCAAAAAATACGAGGTCATTTCTCGGCCGATTTGAGGTGGAATTGCCCATATATATTTTTGATATATGGGCGTTTCCAGCGAAAATGTCATTTTTGTTTTAAAAAAAGTGCTATTAAAGATTTTGAGGCACATCATCCAAATTTTTTTGGTAGTCTACTTGAATGTTGATCAGTGCATTCCATAGGTTGGCCCATTTTATTTAGCTTGCGCACGCGGTACGGATTAACAAAAATATATATATATCATTCAGAACGGATAAAAAAAAAAAGAAGAATAAAAAAAAAAGCACAACACGTAGGTCACGAAAAATACGAAGCGGAATACCCGGTGGGATATTTTTCCGTGAAATCATCACTTTCAGAGAGACATTAGAAAAAAAATCGAATTTTCGATGGTAAAAACGCGTGTGAATATCTCAAATTTTGAGGCACACTGTTCAAATTTTTTTTGTACGACATTTTTATGGTAACGCTTTCAAATAAAAATTGCAGTATTTTCCTTGCCCTTGCGCACGACGAGTAGGAGTACGAGCATGTCGGTGGTGACATTATCGGTCGTGACATTTTTGCCCTAAAACAGCAATAAAAAGTGTGCGCAGTTCAAAAATGACTCATAATGATTTCGTACTTCTTGTGAACACGGTTTCAATTGAGTCACTCATGAATTTTCCGGTGTGCCTGTTGGAGGAATAGAAATTAATGCTCTTTTAGTCGTGACATTTTCCGAGAAATATTTAGTTTCACGAACTTTATGTCTGTATTAGTCGTTAAATATTTTTAGCACATCGATGCCCTTCATGCACAGTATTTCTAACGCCAAACTGAACTAATGTAGACTATGATAAAGAACGAATTGCATTGCGCACAACTGTGGCATACGATTATGTCGGTCGTGACAAGTATATCCCAAAAACTCGGGACACACGTTCCATCCTTTATTTTGAGGGTGCAAGACTTGGCACATGATTAGATCGAATAATTCCACATTCTGTATGGTTAGCTTAGGCCACCCGAATTTTATGCGGTTTTTTTGAAGCTGCGCACAAGTTCCGCAAACAGCAGAAGCAATAAATCTGTGCGTCGGGACATACGTTGCTCAGGAACACTTCGCGTCTTTCCGAGAGACGCTGTAATGTGAGGTAGCTAGAAATCATTATGAAAAGTTGTTTTCCGGGTACATTACACTCATATGTAACAGCTCATGCTATAGGAATTCAAATTCATACGTTGGCACGGGTTAAAAAACTCGAGGGACCGAAAAATGACATTTTCGCTAGAAACGCCCATATATATATTAGGGTGGTCGTTAATTTCTAACATATACTTGCCAACCCCTCAATCGACAGATAATGACCCAAAAACACTGTGTATTTTTTTTCAGATTTTTAGTTTGATGGGAAAGCGTGCCGAAGTCAATTTGAAGTTTGAAAAAATCAAAAATATGAATAATTTTTTTTTTTTCATTCAATTTTCGATTAAGAAAGCGGTAACTGAATGTAAAATGACAAAGAACCCCCTCTATCGCCCCTATCATTTATCGGACTTAGTTCTGGGACACCCTGTATATGCCCACGACAAAAATTCTTAAATTCTTTTTCATTTTTGTAAAAAATATGTGATTGACATTATTTATTTTTCTTACCGAGGAACCATGTGGAATTATATCAAACTTACATTATTTCAGAGTTTCGTATTATTCTATGAAATTTTATAAAGGTAGATAAAATTCTACAAATTTATATAAAGTTATACAAAATTGTATAGAGTTATGTTCGTATAATTCTATGTAATTCAATTAGGTCAAATTCAAGATAAAATATTGTGGAATTCTAATAATAATTTATTAAAATCTTAACCCGTCAAGTATACAGGGTGACCCGGTATTCGTGACGTGGAATTTACAGGGCAAATCTTGATTAGGAACGGGATCGAAATTTCTTTAGCCGTTTGTTCCGGAAATGCTCAGATTTCTCGTTATAATTATTTCAATTGAAGGCCTCTATGCTAGAAGGTCCTGAGCGCTCGGCTCGACTTTTTTCAGTAGAAAATTCCCGTCAATGTGACCAACTTTCAAAAGTCACCGAAATGATTTTCCAAAAATACCATCGTGTAGAGGATAATACAAGGCAACTTTTTTGTATGTACAGTTTTTTTCGAGATTCGTTATTTTGTGAGGAAAATAATACAAACTGAAAAATCGCGAAGCTTGTTTGGATCACGTTTTTTAATCTTAACTCGCTCTAACCTCGACAAATATCAACGGATCTTCTTGATTTTTGGCATGACATGGTAAAATATCCTACCGCTGCCGATAAAGTCATGAAAAGTTAATAATTATATAATTTTCATTAATAATTTAGTTGTAAACAAGCGACCTACTTTTTATACGGTTATGTATGTACGACGAGAAAAAGTGTGTTACAAAGTTCAAGCGTGGAAAAACTTTCAGTGAGACATTTGTTCAATAACATTGAAGGAAGTTTTTCAGAAAATTTCAGATTGATTGACTAAAAATTGGCTAAGATACAGCGATTTTCCTGAAAGTAATCGATCCGCGTGGTCGAGCGCGTGGTTTCAACGCTTGAAAATCTGCACGATAGTTGCATTTGAGACCACGCGGATCGATTGCTTTCGGGGAAATCGCTGTATCTTAGCCAATTTTTATTCAATCAATCTGAAATTTTCTGTAAAACTTCCTTTAATGTTAATGAACAAATGTCTCGCTGAAAGTTTTTCCACGCTTAAACTTTGTAACACACTTTTTCTCGTCGAACATACATAACCGTATAAAAAGTTGGTCGCTTGTTTACAACTAAATTATTAATGAAAACTATATAATTATTAACTTTTCATGACTTTATCGGCAGCGGTAGGGTATTTTACGATGTCATGCCAAAAATCAAGAAGATCCGTTGTTATTTGTCGAAGTTACAGCGAGTTAAGATTAAAAAACGTGGTCCAAACAAGCTTCGCGATTTTTCAGTTTTTATTATTTTCCTCACAAAATAACGAATCTCAAAAAAAACTGTACATACAAAAAAGTTGCCTTGTATTATCCTCTACACGATGGTATTTTTGAAAAATCATTTTGGTGACTTTTGAAAATTGGTCACATTGACGGGAATTTTCTACTGAAAAAAGTCGAGACGAGCGCTCAGGACCTTCTAGCATCGAGGCCTTCAATTGCAGTCAATGGCTGGTATCAATAAAACGAAGTAGATGCTAATGCTTGAAGCAGATGCTTCGGATTCGGAGTAGATACTTCAGATGCGTAGCATACTTTCGATTCTGTAGTACCTACTCCTATGTGCGTAGTAGGTGCTTCGTACACACATGATATCGGTATCTGTCCGTATGAAGTTGGCACCAAAATCTTTTGTCTCCTTCTATCCTTCATGGTTACATAGAGAAAAAAAGAGAAAGAAGACTCTGGGGTACTCCTAGCTCGAAGTAGGTACTCCGTTTTTGAGCCGGCCGTAGTATCTACTACAGTTTGAGTGAAGCTGCTGTCCGAGCAACTTCGCAGACGGGCTACTTCGCCAAATAAGTGGAAATGGCCGCTTTTATGAATATTAGACGACGGATAAAAGTTTATAATAATCGAAGGGATCATGATGACACGTGTACCGCAAATTATTCCGGTATGTACGTAAACTTCTCAAAAGAGTATTCAAGATACGAGAAGTTGGTATTTGATGACTGACTGCACAAATAGCAGATGGCACAAGCAACGAACAAAAAATATCGATTATCACAAATGATTCATACGATAAATGTAGAAAACATCAAATAACTCGTGTGAATTATACACAGATATACCCAATCATTTGAATAACGTTTGTTGAATTTTTCCAGTTCATTGTATGTGAAAAAATCGTGACTGAAAATAATAGTTTTCGTCTTGATGTTCGGTATTTTATATCCAGAAATTATTTTATACTACTACTATAGTAGATACTACAGTATTGAAGCAAATGCTTCTTAGGAGTAGCAGATACTTCATTTGCGTAGCATGTACTACACGAGGGAAGCATCTACTACGTACTCTCTAAATCTGAATTAGTGATTTTTCACTAATTTCAAGTGAATATTCACTATTTCTCAATGCTAGGATCGTACCACGCAGAATTAGTGAATATTCAATATATGAATATGTGAATATAAAAATTCACTATTAATTAGTGAATAGTCAATGTATGATTATGTGAATTTTCCTAGTGAAAATTTTAGGATTCATTTAATTGATGAAAATTCACTAATTCGTTTGTGAAAATCACGAAATTTTGAGTGAAAATAACTTCACTTTCACAATTAGTGAAATTTTCACTAATTCAGGTTTACAATAAAATTTATGAGATCGTAAAAAAAATATTTTTGAAGAGGTTGTTTCGATCCACTTTTCACAGAATCACAACAGCATATACATGGGGGCTACTCGGGGCTAATATTCAAAAACTCTCAGTTGCGATTTTTTTTTCCAAAACTCATGTCATGATTGAAATCTGTTTTAAAGTATGTAGAGTTCATTCCCGCTAGGCTGAAAAGAATCAATTCAGGGAAAATGGTACTCGCAATATTCTAGAATGAGCCCCACACATCGCACCTTGGCGACGAAAGTGACACAACTCAAAATATGTCATTCTTCGATATGGACAAATACAGCAAATTGAAGAGTTTGGAAAATCATCCCATTGATTTCTGGGGGAAACTATTCATGGCGAACAATTAGTTGAATCCCTTTAGGATTACACGAATGAAAGTTCGGATTTGTTCGACTTTACTAGGGAGCCCTTGATGACCGCAACTAAGGGTGCATTCGATTGTGTCACTTTTTCTTCTTCTCTCTCTTGCCAGGCGACTTTGGCCACTACAGAAATGACATTTTGCTGGGTCGTAGAATCGAACCTTGACAGTTTGAATATGGCGTTATCTCAAAAACGCCATATTTTGAGTTGTGTCACTTTCGTCGCCAAGGTGCGACATGTAGGCTTTGCAGACGCGTGCTAATTGTAAATCCTCATCTGTATTTAAAATGGGATCAGGTATTTGTATAGTGATTGGGCTCATTTCAAGTTTGATAGATTGTTTACTTTTTTTTTTCTTTCAAGTAATAACCACGCTTGATGAATAAAACCGAACAAAAGGTTTTTCATAGCGCTTTTCGTATTTTATATAGGAATATTTTCTGGAATGAGGAATCGAATTACATGGTCAGATACCGATTTATGCGGACACTTTCGTATCATTCAGATAAGCTGCGAACGGGAAACGAAATTTTAAAAAACCGCGGCCGCAGCGAACTTGTTAAAAACAACTTTGTACAGATAGAGAAATTTTTTAGTAAAAGAACGAACCAGCTTTATTCTGTTCCGCTTATTCTTTAGAAAGGCTAACTTTGATATCATTCAATTCAAAATTTATTCTGATAGTACTTAAATTTTTAGTTCAGTTTTATAAAATGATACTGCTAATTTTATCAACGAAAAATATTCTGAAATTAAAAATAAAATAAATTGAAAGTAGTACGTGTGTACCGAAAACATTTTCATGTACAGACAATGTTATAGAGACAACGGCGAAGTGTCGCGAACAGCGCGAGCCGGTCAACGCATGTTTCAATTCGCACAAAAAGCGGAGGAATCGCGCGAGTTTATCACATAATTTTACATAATTTTACATCATTCGATGTTACATTCAAATAATATGAAATCGGTTCTTAGATTCTATTCTCGCACGAAACGAACATGTTTTTGGACGTATGTGTTCGGAATTGAATTTGAATTTGCGTTACCCATTTTTTTTTCTGCGTTTGCGACGCCTGCGCTCGGATAATGATCAAAATTTGTCTTGTTTCGACCAAAAGGAGGTGGGTGACTAGAGATTGGCCCTAAGAGGGCTCCGACTGTTGATTCAGTCCTGGGCCCCGCGAAGTCCTAATCCGGCGCTGATGTTTATATCGCCCTATGTTATATGTATATATATTCTATCATTCAACGGGACCCAGTCCCACGATGTGATAAGTGGATTATTATTATTATTATATTTGTATTGAGGAAGGCGGTTTCTTTCAGCCTGCGCCAGGTGCCCAAAGGGGTAGGCACGGCGCTGGCCTACCTTTTATACTACTCGTGGCGCCACGACTGATGTTCGGTCTTGCGTGAGCGCTAGTGCGCGCTAACATGCTTCTATGTATTGTGATGTAGCATAGTATGAGTGGTTTGCCTATATGTGACGATTCGGCGATTTGGGTATAGGCCGAATACGTTACAATATAGGTATATAGGTACTAGTAATATAGCCAAAACACAGGTATTTCAAATGGGGAAATACACCGTCTTGATGGGAGGGCTTAGAGTTGCGATAGGAATCTCGGAAATTTCGGATTCGTTTCTGAATTATTTGGAGCTGATTTGGGGTGCGCCTGCTGAAGAATTCGTCCAAGCCCTAACTAAGGAGCTACTAAGCTACCTAATGGCATACAGGAACTATTACTAATATAGGGTTTTCATCGTGCGTTGCGAGAAGTCCCGGTTCCACAAATAATTGTTGTCTTATTCAATTCGTACCATTATAAGTTTACATATTAGACAATAATGCACTCACCTTAAAACATTGGAATCCAATATGCCTGTAGCAAACTTGTATGTGAATACCCGGGAAAAAAATGCTCAGATACGATCATATCTGTTCATGTATGATCATACATGAGCTCGGATATGATCACACTTGATCCTACATGAGCTCATACATGATCCCACATGAACAAATATGATCGTATCTGAGCTCACATATGATCATACATGATGTCATACATGATCATATCTACAGCTGTATACAGGAAAAATGCTCAGATATGATCATATCTGTTCATGTTTGATCATACATGAGCTCATATATGACGTCATGTATGATCATGCATGATCATGTATGAGCATATCTGCAGCTGTATACGGAAAGAATGCTCAGATATGATCATATCTATTCATGTGTGATGAAATGAGATGAAAAATGTAACTTTTTGAAGTGATTTTTTTCAGATTGTATACATCAAATATTCATTTGCTCATCTGACAAAAAATAATGAAACTTACATAGAAATATAACGTATGAATTTAACTGTTGCATACAAATATTTTTTTGTAACACTGTATGGAAAGTTCTTACTTTGTGCACCGAAATTGTACGCAAAATAGCTGATTCTTGATGATCTTACAAAGTGTGCGGGAATCAATATCCCCGCACATTTATCCATTCAAAGTGTGCGGAAATCAACATTCCCGCACGATTTACCCATGCGGGAATGTTGATTCCCGCACACTTTGTCGATTCATCTATGCGGAGTGTACACAACGTGCGAACTTCCATACAGTGTTACAAAAAATGGTATATGAACTAGTGCGGGTTGGTGATTCCCCATTCGTGTGAGATGCAGCCACTCGCCTTCGGCTCGTGTTGCAAACCTCACACTCATCGAGAATCACCAATTTTCCGCACTAGTATCATAATATACTATTGCATACATGTGCAAATATTATACGTCCGGGTGCATGAAGCTAAAGTTTCTAAATGTCATGGTGTGAATACTCAGATCTGATCAGATCCGAAAAAGGTCCTGTCCGATCATGCGTGATCATGTGTGATCATATACGATCAGATATGGCCATACATGATCATGCATGATTCTGCATAATCAGATCCGAAAAATGGTCCCGTCTGATCATGTACGGCCATATCTGATCATGCATGATCATGCAGTACCATTTTTCGGATCTGATCAGATCTGAGTATTCATACATGATCATATATGATCATATCTGAGCATTTTTTCCCGGGTAGCTTTGAGATCGATAAATTCTTCACGAATCAAGCTTGTTATCTCAAATAAATGTAGAAGGTCGATCCTTCGAGTGAACAAAAGTCAACGAAACAAAGATTTCATAAAATTATATACCGGCATCTTCATACGTGGCCCAGCGGAGCCACGTTCTTCAATTCATGGAAAAACACTCTCAATTGTTAGTAAAAGTAATTTTTTAAACGACTAGGGGCTCTGGCTTCCGGCGCTTCGCGGGCGAATCCGACCCCGTCACCCGCTGCCGAGTTCCCTCTTTACGCCCGACGTCATGCACCCCAAAGTGCATTATAATGATAATAATAATAATAATAATATCACCATTATGCTCTAGGACAGATGTCCCCTGAAAGCACCCACGAAATGCAGATATAGCCATAAAATTACAAACAGATGAAATCAAGGATAGAACATAATTAAGTCATATCTAAAAACAAGAAGGTAATACACTATAAACACAATCAAAAGAGTTGCTAATGTAAAAACATTAAAATAATAATAACAAATAATCAGAGAGAATAAAATTAAATACGTAGTGGCCATAAAATTCAGAGATAAAAATAGAAACCATTTTCAGATAACCTTGAATATCATGAGTGTGTTTGGCAAACTTAGGTACCCCATCCTGACCCTGCCCAGACAGCACAAAACATATCTAGAATATTTGAAAATGTCTGAAAATGTTTGAAAATATGTGACATATCTATTTAATATTCCCAGCATATTCACAAAACAATATTCATGGTTGAATATACATAAATGTTGACAGTATATCTGCGACGATATGATATATTTTCAAGACATACTCAGACAATATAAATAAAACATGATTAAATTCACGTTCCAAAAATATTCACAGTGTGTATCGACATAAATCTCACAATTACGTCGACTACAATCGCGATAATTATACAGGGTGTCTTTCAATTAATCATACAAACCTACCTAGGGCGATTCTTATTTGAAATGGAAAACGATTTTTTGCGAAAAAACAAAAATAGAATAAACTAAAAAAAAAAAGTAAAAAAAAAAGAACTCTGAACTTAGTACCTATCTTTATTTATTTTTATATATTTTATTCTTTTTCTCTAGTTATTTTATTTTTATTGCAAAAAAACATTTTCCATTTCAAAAAGGAATCGCTCCATGTAGGTTTGTATGACCAATTGTAAGATTACGCGCCTGTGTTGGTTTTACCGTAAGGAGGGGACCATCCAGTGTCACCGAATATTCTCGGTATGTACAGCAGATGTTTCACGGATATACACGAAATATTCTTCTATGATTAATCAGATATTGGAAAGTATGCGTATATACAGTAAATATGATCGAAATATTTGTATAATATCTCGAGAATATATATTAAATGTAAAAAACGGACCATACTTATATTACCATGATATTTGAATCACGTGAGTAGAATATATGAGGTATTCCACGCGGTTTCGAACGGTCAAAAAAATCACCGCTTCCGAAAAAATCGTCATTTGGTCCTCGAACACAACTATATCGAAAGAATTTTTGTGAATTTTTTCAGATTTTTCGGATTGCATTTGTAGATTGTTTCCAAATTCCGACTTTTTCTACAAACTTCCGTATCTCAAAACTATAAGATCCTACAAGAAAATGTATGAGACATAAAAGTTGCAGTTTCGAATCAACTTTCTGAAAAAAATTTTTTGGGAATTTTTCGAATCCCAAAAATACCAATTTCTATCAAAAATACACTAAAATCGATTTTTCGATCAATACGTCACCTTCGATTTGTCTCGATAAATTACAGAAAATACTCTCAAGTGTGAAGAACAACCCCATATTTTTCTTGAGATGGTTGGCGCAATTATTTGGAAGATAAAAAGAAAAAAAAAAATTTTCTCGGAAAAAAAATAAAAACATAAATTGATAAAGCATATAAAATTTTTTTTCTCGGAAAAAAAATAAAAAAATAAATTGATGAAGCATATCTTCCAAACAATTGTGCCAACCATCTCAAGAAAAATATGGGGTTGTTCTCCACACTTGAGAGTATTTTCTGTGATTTATCGAGACAAATCGAAGGTGACGTATTGATTGAAAAATCGATTTTTGTGTATTTTTGATGAAAATTGGTATTTTTGGGATTCGAGAAATTCCCAAAAAATATTTTCAGAAAGTTGATTCGAAACTGCAACTTTTATGTCTTATACATTTTCTTGTAGGATCTTATAGTTTTGAGATACGGAAGTTTGTAGAAAAAGTCGGAATTTGGAAACAATCTACAAATGCAATCCGAAAAATCTGAAAAAATTCACAAAAATTCTTTCGATATAGTTGTGTTCGAGGACCAAATTACGATTCTTTCGGAAGCGGTAATTTTTTTGACCGTTCGAAACCGCGTGGAATACCTCATATACAGATATTTTATTGATATTAAATGTAATTTTCTAGATATTCCACACATATCTAACATATATTTTTGTGCTGTCTGGGTGGGTGCCGTTGACGGCTTTCAAGTACTTATATACTGGGTGAGTCTTTTCAAAGGTCCAAGATGGGTTGGACTCACTTACGGCGAAGGCACGCTTTCAGCCAATCAGGTAAACAATTATCTGGGTGGGGATAGGGTAGGAATCCTTCATCAAGAATCACGGCGTGGCCTTCGCCGCAAGTGAGTCCCACCCATTTTGGACTTTTGAACAGATTTACCCAGTATAGAGACAAACTTTAAAGATTTGACTAGGTAGAAGTAGCAGCCCGGATATCACCAGGAATAGAATTCCAAAATGTCGACGCAGTAGTCAAAAATTATTCTGCATTTTTTTTCCCCTTGTAAAAAGTTGTAGCCTTTGTCGTTTCCGAAATATCGACAAAAAAAATATGTGTTCTTGTGACACATGAAGTACGTGATATTATTGGTGAAAATAGTCAAATTTGTAATGTGATACTTTCCAAGTTCTAGTACCCTACGTACCTACTTCTGGTTATGCTGCGACTTGTCAGTAGTTCTGAGATAGATTCTGAAGTGCAACGTGTCTATATTCCAACTATTCGAAGGTTTAAACGATTCGAATTTTTGGGCGTTCTATATTTTGGTACTTCGATATTTTATCCTTCGTAAGGTTGCGTATTACAAGTATTATTTTCTATTTATTTTCGATGTTGATTTTTGTTTTTCGGATTATTTGAGTTTCGAATTTATACGACTCACGGTATAATTGTTTCTACGATTTGTAATTTCGAACGTTTGGACTTTCGACGCATTGGGTCATTCTACTTTTTCATCGTTCGAAATTTTGACCCCCACCCAAAAGGTTTATGCCATTTTGGGCAAAAACGGGTTAAGATGGAGCGCATCGCACTATTCGATTTTCCATGAGAATAACATGTGATGAATTATTTTTGCTTCTTCTGATTTTTATAACTAGCGAATGATTCGTCACACAGAGAATCCACCAACACAGTTTTGTAGAGAATCAAACGCTGTACAAAAAAGTTTCGAGTGATTTTCTAATAAGTCCACTCGTTCAAAAGTGGACTTTTGAAGGTGGTTCAAAAGTTATTCGAAGTCAAAGTTTGATGTAATTAATCAATTAATCAATTAATTGATTCAATTATTCGATGAATTATTTTTTAATTATTTTTTTTGATTCAATTCTCTACGCAAATATGTCTGTAGATTCTTTGTGTGACGTATCATTTGCTAGTCATGAAAATCAGCAAAAGCGAAATTAATTTATCCCATGTCATTCTTACGGAAAATCGAAAAGTGCGATGCGGAGCAACTTAATATTAATATTGAGAGCTTATATTTCAACAGGCATCATTTTATACTTAAACAAAACTTTTGAGCCTGTTAGTGAGAAAAATAGTATATTGTGCAGCAAGGGAGCAAGCAACGTCTTCGCTCCCCGAGTGTCTAGCTTGCTGCCCGAGCGATAGCGAGGGCGGCAAACTAGACCGAGGGGAACGAAGACGTTGCTCCCGTGGTACACACGATATTTTTTTTTACACATGAACGGAGGCCGATTTTGCTATCTGTTTGAGGAAAAATCGGTTTTACCGATCAATTTTCAATAAATCAATTGAAGTTATGATTTATTTATTTGGCTGCTGCTTCAAACAAAACAGTATAGGTATGAAGTTGGTCCCACCGTCGTATGTTCTTTTCATGAGGGAAAAAAGAGGATTGATAAATCTAGTGCAACTTCATATCGGGGAGCAAGGACAACGTCTCTAGGGAGCAAAGATTTTCAGGGAGGAAAAGCCGGGAGCAAAGACTTTCGGGGAGCAAAGACTTTTCGAGCGGCAAAACCGCTCTTTGCTCCCCGAAAACAGAGAGCAAAATCGGCCTATGCGTTCATGTGTGAAAAAAAAGATATTTTTTTTTTTGCATCACCCCAATGTATACCCAGATAGTATCATAGGAATCGTATCACGTGACATCACGAGTTCGGCACAATTCGTATTTTCCGTATACGAATTACTTTCAAGATTATTGAAATTGAAATGGAAGATGATAGTAGTTTTCGTATCTACGGCGTAAAGTTGAAGCACCCGAGTTGTGATCGGCGCGTCCTCGGGCTGGCGGAGCCGGCCCGAGGATTACGCGATCACACGAGGGTGTCAAGTTTAATTACGCCCGTGGTTCTTACAATATCTTTTGTCATAGTAGGCGTAAAGTATAACGCATTTCTGGCCTTGTTTTGCAAGCATCAGGTTCGATCCTACGCCCGGTGTATGTAAGTAAAAACTATTCCCACGCACGACGTCCATTGGGCGTTTGGATAGTTGTTTTATAACTCAGTGTGCGAATTTCGATTTTTCATGTCTGTTGGTAGTGTGCGAAGTTCCTGATTCACACACTGTGACTACATACAAAATTCCTTTACAGTATGAGAGCTCTTACCATAACATTTTCTCCGTGTGTAATAGTAACCGTAAAAAAGCTTTCGATGTAATTCGATTGGAATAATCGACATATTCCTATTATATATTAAAAGAGCTATTGGGGTGATTTTTTTTCCGACGTTTTTTTTTCTTCGTCCTCACGTGAAATTTGATTGAAAATGTCGAAAAAGAAATTCCCTGAAAGTTACAGCTCTCAAGGCCCATCCCTAGTCGCCCACCTCCTTTTGGTCGAAATGTGTCACATATCGATTATTATCCGAGCCCAGGCGTCGAAACTGCAAAAAAGAGCTGCTTAGTGCAACTTCTATTTTAATTCCGAACACATACGTCAAAAAAATGTTCGTTTCGTGCGAAAATAGAGTCTACAGATGGTTTTTACATTGTCCGCCGAAGAAATCGAATTCGAATAATTTCGTAACAATGTAAAATCGATCTGTAGACTCTATTTTCGCACGAAACGAACATTTTTTTGGACGTATGTGTTCGGAATTGAAATAGAAGTTGCGCTAAGCATCTCTTTTTTTCAGTTTCGACGCCTGGGCTCGGATAATAATCGAAATGTAACACATTTCGACCAAAAGGAGGTAGGCGACTAGGGATGGGCCTTAATATTAATTTTAAGTACTTTCCCAAAGCGTGCGAATATTTTCCATTTAAGATACACGTAAATCGAGATCTCTTTTTTTTCAAATTTCTATAACTAAGCCGCATTTTAAGCTATTACATTGGTATTGTTACATTGGGTAAAATCACCCATATTCTATTCAATTTATGAAACACCATCTAGTAGCCTATATGATAAATGACATCCTTTAAAATATAAGAAACTCGGTTGCTGCGTCAACAACGATTATTGTAAAACTAATCAGTCTGTCTTTAGCTCGCCACTGAAGCAGACCTGTATTTTCTGAATACATAATCTCATTGCAAAACATATCTAATTCCTCTACGATTCACTTTATTTCTCTTGGAGAACTCACATAATAACTTATTAACTCAACGTTTATCTTAAAACGTTACATTGGTGTCAGAATCGGGAATTTCCGAGACCGATAAAGTGAATATTTTGTGGAACCAACTATAAACGAAAAACAAAAAAAAAGAAATGTCTCGTCGACGAACTACTGCTTCTACTGACGAACCCGCTGGAAACCAGCAAATACCACCTCAAGTCGACATGATGGAGCGACTATTTCAAGCTCTGGCCGCCCAACAACAAGCAAGCCTAGCGGCTCAAACCGCTCAACAACAGGCAAGTTTAGCTGCTCAAACAGCACAACAAGAGGCCAACCTATCGGCACAAAAAGAGCGCGAAGAGCGAGAAGATCGACGAATACGCGAACGAGAAGAACGCGAAATCGCTAAACAAAGGGAGGAACGAGAAGCACAGCGAGAACGCGAAGAGCGGGAAGAAAGACGTCATCGTGAGGAACGGGAGGAACGCCGAGCTGAACGCGAGGCGAACCATGCAGCCCAACAAGCTACCCTATCCCTCCTCATGAGACGCCTAGAACCCCAGGAAACGATCTCGCAGACCTCGACTCCCAGACGTTCCCCGATGAGGATCGAGGAAGTTGTTGAGCCTACTGTCATTCGGTCTGTACATAACTATGGGGAGAAAGAACCCTCCCCAACTATTCGTAGACCACGTACGAGTAGAGCGGCGACTTTCACGCCGCACACTCGTACCATCCCTCAAAGCGACCGAATTGAGCATTCAATTCGGGACGCAAACAATGTACACCATGCTGACCACATGGCTGGCGATAACACTTTTGAAAATAGAATTAATAACACTGTGCCTCTTAATTTGTCTTGCGCCGGGAGTAGTCGCGACAAACAATTAAACAACACGACTGTCATGAATAACGAGACTGTATCCAAATCGTCTAACCTAAAAGTGAACTTCTTTGACGGGACAATACCGTGGGCAGATTACGAAAGACAATTCCAAATAATAGCTAAAGTTAATTCGTGGTCTTCAATTACTAAAGCCGGGCAACTAGCCGGAAGTTTGAGAGGCCCTGCCTTAGCCGTCCTATCGACTCTCGCTGATTCCGATATTGAAAATTACGATAAACTCAGCGGAGCCTTACGTCTAAGATTCGGTAATCAACTGATTTCTAAATTATCTTTAACTCGATTGGGACTTAGAAAACAAGGCAAAGAAGAAGGTCTTCCTTCGCTCGGTGTAGAAATAGAAAGACTAGCGCGAATAGCTTTGCCAAATTGTGATGAGTCCACTAGGGACATGTTAGCTTGCGACAAATTTATTAACGCCTTAACGGATCCAGACCTAAGACATACTCTGAGCTTAACAGGACCTTCTTCGGTCCATGAAGCCGTAACTAAAGGGATGGAAATCGAGGCCTTAACAAAGCATCATTTGGGGGTAGGGAAAGTTCGTCAAATCGAGACAGAAACACCTTCCACTGACCCAACTAAAACTTCCGTTACCCAGAAAACTACTCCCAGGCAGCAGACAAATAATAATAATAATAATAGTAAAAATAATAATAATAATAGGAGTAACAATAATAATTATAACAGGAATAATAGTTATAATAGGGGACAGAATTACGGAGACAGACCCCCGCTAATATGCAAATATTGTAAAAAAATCGGGCACGACGCCAATCGTTGCTATTCTCTGGAAAAAGTATTTCGATCTAATGACGGTAATTCTCAAAATAATCAAACCTCTTGGAGGAAAGATAGCGAAAATAAAACTAATAATTCTCCAAAATCCTCAGAAACTCAACAAGGTACTTCTAACCAAAAAAACTAGTTTTTGATGATTTAGAAGGGCGAAAGTCATCAAGTGTTCGACCCAACGAAAGCCCTATTTTAACTCATTTTCTTTTAAGAAGTCTGAGACAAACAGGCTTATATGCGCGTGGAACTGTCAACGGAATTAACTGCCTCTGGGTCATAGACACTGGGGCAGAAGTTACAGTGGTCCGTTCGGATCTCTTAAAATCTATTGACCCTATTCAACCATTTACCTCTCTACGTACTGCTACAGGAGAAATAACTCCAGTTTTAAAAGAAGTATTAGTACAAATTAATGTGATAGGGTGTATCGATTCTTCACATAAAGTCTATGTAGCAGATATTGAGGATGAAGGGATCTTAGGGATTGACTTTCTTTCCGCGCATAATTGTGTAATTTCAACTGAAGGGAATTTATTAACATCGGGTCGACACGAGATAACTCTTCTTACTAACAGAAAAAAGGCTTCTCAATTTCCTCAGGTTCAGATAATTGACCTTTCTAGCGACGAAGTAGATTCATTTCCTATACACTTGCAGAATCTTTTAGAAAGATCTTCTTCGTGCTTAGATTCCATACAAAACGAAAAATTTAAAACTTTGATTGAGGAGTATCAGGATACTTTTGCTAAAAATAGTAACGATAAAGGGAGAAGTACCTTAACAACTCATACCATAGATGTAGGAGATAATGCTCCGATTAAACAAGCAGCTAGAAGACTGCCATTAAACGGTCGAAAAGAGGTAGAGAAGATGGTAGACGAGATGCTCGCCATCAACGTAATAGAACCATCTTCAAGTCCTTGGGCTTCACCTATCGTACTGGTTTCTAAGAAGGATGGTACCAAAAGATTTTGCATCGACTACAGGAGGCTAAACGACATAACCAAGAAAGATTCTTACCCCTTGCCGAGAATTGAAGAGACTCTCGATTTGATAGCTGGAGCAGAATGGTTCAGCACTATTGACCTACAGAGTGGGTATTGGCAAGTAGAAATGGACGAAAGAGATAAAGAAAAGACCGGTTTTGTAACCGGTTTAGGAGGATTATGGCATTTTAAGGTTATGCCTTTTGGGTTATGTAACGCCCCTGCGACTTTCGAAAGAACAATGGAAACCATTCTACGAGGAATAACAGAAAAGAAGTGCCTGGTGTATTTGGACGATATAATCGTTTATGGAAAGACGTTCGACGAACAACTTGAAAACCTTAAAGAAGTCTTCTCTCGCCTACAACAAGCTGGACTCAAAATGAGTCCAAAGAAGTGTCATCTGTTACAGCGCGAGGTTCACTTCCTTGGACATATAGTCTCCGCAGAAGGGGTGAAGACGGACCCTACAAAAATAGAGAAAGTGTCAGATTGGCCCCGTCCTGTAGATAAAGAAGGAATTCAAAGTTTTATAGGGCTCTGCACTTATTATCGTCGTTTTGTTAAAGGGTTCGCCACCATAGCTAGACCTCTTCATCATCTAACAGGTAGTAAGGTTCAATTCGAATGGTCTCAGGAATGCGAGGATGCTTTTATCCAATTAAAAAATTACTTAACATCTTCTCCTATTCTCGCTTATCCCCAAGTAGAACATCCTTTCATTCTGGATTCAGACGCTTCTCTTTCGGGAATAGGTGGAGTATTGTCTCAGATCCAGGATGGGAACGAAAGGGTAGTTAGCTATTTCAGTCGTGTTCTTAGTAAAACAGAAAGGAACTACTGCGTTACTCGTAGGGAACTTCTTGCTGTGGTAAAAACAGTAACACATTTCCATCATTATTTATACGGGAGAAAGTTTTTGATTAGGACAGATCATGCTTCTCTCAAATGGTTGCTTTCTTTCAAATCTCCAGAAGGACAGGTAGCTAGGTGGATAGAAAGACTGGGCCAATATGACTTTGACATCCAACACCGCGCAGGATTACTTCATGGAAACGCAGATGCTTTATCCAGAAGACCCTGCGAAGGATCAATAGAATGTAAACAATGCACCAGGTTAGACAAACAACTAGACGAACCCTTTAAGATCCGTTCGATAACTTTTGAAGGAAATTTGGAGCCATGGAGAAAGGCTCAACAAGGAGATGAGGTTCTGTTACATGTAAAGACTTGGAAAGAGTCTGGATTACGCCCTGAGTGGCAAGATGTTTATGCCAAGAGTCAAGAATTAAAAATTTATAGGACTCAATGGGATTCCCTCTTTTTGATGAATGGGATATTGTATCGAAAATGGGAATCTCCAGATATGAAAGAAATCAGATGGCAATGACTAGTACCAAAGAGCAGGACGGAAGAAATCCTCAAACAGTATCATGATACTCCTTCGGGGGGTCATTTCGCTTCTAATAAAACCTTAAATCGGATTAGAGAACGATTCTTCTGGGCTCGTAGTAGGATGGACGTGGATGATTGGTGTAGGTTATGTAAGGTCTGCATAGCGAAAAAGGGTCCACGCAACAAGGGTCGAAGTCCCCTACAAATATACAACGTCGGAGCACCCTTCGAGAGAGTGGCTATGGATGTCCTTGGGCCGTTGCCTCTTTCTAGATCTGGAAATAAATATACCCTAGTTATTGCTGATTATTTTACTAAATGGCCCGAGGTCATTCCCATACCTAATCAGGAGGCAAAGACTGTTGCCGAAACATTTGTAAGAGACTTTGTTTGTAGATATGGGGCTCCCCTTGAATTGCATACGGATCAGGGTCGAAACTTTGAGTCAATTTTAATGACGGAAGTATCTAAGGTTCTAGGAATAAGAAAGACTCATACAACCCCCCTTCATCCTCAATCTGATGGAATGGTAGAACGTTTGAACAGAACCCTTTTGAGTTATTTAGCTTCTTTCGTAGACAAAAGTCAACGAGATTGGGACGAGTGGATTCCTCTATTTCTTCTTTCTGATAAATCAGCTGTACACGAGACGACGAAACAGTCTCCAGCTTCTATGCTTATGGGAAGAGATCTTCGTTTACCTTCAGATTTAGATAAGGGACCTATTCCATCGCCAGATCCTCTTCAAACCGATTTCGTTTCTACTCTAAGGGACAGATTGGAACAAATACATAATTTCGCACGGGGAAGGATACAAGTTATTTCAGATAGGACAAAGGCCCATTATGATATTACAGCTAGGGATCTTGCATTTGATACAGGAGATTTAGTCTGGCTCTTTCAACCCAGAAGGGAAAAAGGACGATGTCCGAAATTACAATCAAATTGGGAGGGCCCTTACACAATAATTGATAAAATAAATAGCGTGGTTTATCGCATCCAACGCTCTACACGCACTAGCCCTAAGGTAGTTCACTTGGATCGCCTGGCCCCTTATGAATCAAATGGATTTACCCATGATAATAAAATCAAAAACCTTCGTTCTTTGAATCTAGATAAAAGCCAACCTATAGATAATGACTTCTCTCTCCAAAAGGATGATCAAACCTTTTCATTGGATTCTTCCAGGTGGTCCGAGGAACTGCCTTACGGGATTAAACGAAGAAATTATAGACCTTTAACGATAATCATAGAAGGGAATATCGGATGTGGTAAAACGACTTTCACTAAAAGATTTTTAAATGATAAGAATATCCTCACTTTACTTGAACCCTTAGATGAATATCGTAATGTCGCTGGCGAGAATCTCCTAGAGATGATGTATAAAGATCCTAGTAAATATGCATATCATTTTCAACACCATGCCGCGATGACAATGAGGAATAGACATTTGATTAAAACCGCGTGACCTAATAAAATAATGGAGAGGTCCGTTTATAGTTGTAATTGCTTTGTAGAGACACGTCGGAGGATGGGAGATTTCGAGAATCTCGAAGCTCATTTATTAATGGAAAATGTTAGGGTTTTAACTAACGAGTCTCCGGCATACGAAGTAGATCTCATCGTTTATTTGAGGTTATCCCCAGAAGAGTCGTTTTCGCGAGTAAATTCACGCGCTCGTTCCAAGGAAGACGGTATTCCCTTAGATTATTTGAAAGTTCTTCACGAGGTTCACGAAGATTGGTTAGTAAAAAAGAAATTTGCGACTCTTCCAGCACCAGTCTTGATCTTAGACGCCGAAGCTTCCGCAGATGACGTGTATATGAATTTTTGTGAGGTTATGAAACCTTACGATTTTTAGTTCAGACTCAGAGGGAGCTCGGAACGATTGAGAATAGTTCGGAACGACTCGGTTAAACTCGGAACGACTCGGATGAATTAAAGATGGCTTCATTAAGCGCGAAAAGATTTAGAAATGAACACCATCGAAGAGATATTATGTGAAAAATAAATGATAATGCGAAAATAAATTAAAAATTAATTGGAACGAATATATTTAATCAATGGAGTTACAAATTGGAGATTTAATAGTGATTTAACACCATTTTCTCCACTACGTGTTTTAGTAAAGTTTGCATTTTGTTGCATTCAACGCAATTTGTTGAGTCCTCTATGGGCTCCAAAAGAGGAGCTTTACACAGATAGCAGGAAGTATAACTTCCTACACAGTCTAGGACGCCGGTGTAGCAACGATGAAGGGGAGATAATCCGGCAGATCGTTCTTTAGGAATGCTGAAAATAATTAAGGAATGAAGGAAAAGAAGGATCAGAGGATGTGGAAGATTAGGGAAATGTATAATTGAAATAAATTAACAAACCTTGTTACGAAGCAGTTGATACATGCTCTCAATGGAGAGTCAATCAAAAGTACTGCTCTTCCTTTAGCGCACTTTACGCGGTTCCATTCCGTGATGAATCAAGCTTTGGTTTCCTCTAAATTGCGATGGAAAACTCCCTCCCAATTAATTTGCGACACAAGTATACCAAGGCGAATAGCGTCCTCGTTCAACGAAGTCATGGTTGCAAGTGACGCTATCTTTATCGGAAGTGGCTTCTTCTTCATAGCGATTGTTTATTTCTTCATTTGTTTAAACAAATTTTCTTATTGGTCTAGGAATAATTTTATTAAAATATTCGATATATGTCGTTTGAAAGATCCTCTTTCATTTCAATATCGATTCCCGCCGAAAATGTTTCACAAAAATCTCACTAGGCGTCGCTGTGATATGATCTATTAATAATGGAGTATAGATAAAAGGGATCCGAGCGGAAAACTTTAGTTATAGGTTATATTGTAGTAAACAAATAATAACCTAAGTTTTTCAGCTCCCGATATTCTGAGAGTAGGATTTTCTATCAAAATGATGAAAATAACTCTGAGGGGACACGAAGGAAGCCTAACCCATCCCATCCTGACCTATTAATCTGGTTTCCAAACTACCTCCCAGATAAGACTGCTCCAATTTATATTTACTCCACTTATTTAATAGAATCTATTAACTTAATTATTTATTATATTTGATAATCTATTTATTATTTCATCAAAAAAAGTTTAATTAATTCTGACGATTCAAAAAAAAAAGATTTTAAAAGAAATTTGGAATTTGAAAGAGTTTTGAAGAACTCTAATTTATGACCTAATATTTCGTGAGAATAATATTTGTCCTCCTGTTTAGGTCGTTTTTGATTTATTTCGAAGAGGTATGGAGTTGGACCCCTTTTGGACTTCTTGGAAATCCTTGAGTCTTTCTATCCTGGTCTTTTACCCCTCCAACCACTTCCAATATGCAGGACTCTCTACGCAGTAACTAGGGAATCCTTCTTCTTGTTCCTGGTTCCTGGTTCCTGGTTCCTGGTTCCTGGTTCCTGATCCTCCATTTAAGATCCGAAGAATATTTCTCACTTATCACATTATACACTTTTGGTTTGATTAGATTCACTATCTCCTCAAGGTTTTCTGTGGTTTACCTTGAGGCAGAGGGCGAATGCCGGATAGTATTTGGGGAAACTTTTAACTTCTTGAGCCACAGCTCCAATTCTCCCAAATAGAACACTTTGATACTCACCTCGAGAGTCGGGACGACTCTTTTACTAAGGGGGGGGGGGGGTAGCGTTACATTGGGTAAAATCACCCATATTCTATTCAATTTGTAAAACACCATCTAGTAGCCTATATGATAAATGACATCCTTTAAAATATAAGAAACTCGGTTGCTGCGTCAACAACGATTATTGTAAAACAAATCAGTCTGTCTTTAGCTTGCCACTGAAGCAGACCTGTATTTTCTGAATACATAATCTCATTGCAAAACATATCTAACTCCTCTACGATTCACTTTATTTCTCTTGGAGAACTCACATAATAACTTATTAACTCAACGTTTATC
This sequence comes from Tenthredo livida, assembly GCA_963992785.1. NCBI lineage: Eukaryota > Metazoa > Arthropoda > Insecta > Hymenoptera > Tenthredinidae > Tenthredo > Tenthredo livida. The sequence goes on along the minus strand of OZ023072.1, from coordinate 13,057,113 downwards.
TTAAAACGTTACAGTATTGATCTTGAACTACTCAGAATAAAATACTCTACGAAAGTGTCCATTGCGGCCAAAGTGTAACTTGTACAAAAAACTGAGAATCTCGGGTAAAAATCAACTTCAGCGACCGGTACGAACTCACCAGTACACGTTACACTTTGGCCGCAGTAGGCACTTTTGTAGAGTATTTTATTCTGAGTAAATCAAGATCAAGACCAATGTAATAGCTTGAAATGCGGTTGAGTTCTAGAGATTTGAAAAAAAAAATCTCGATTCACGTGTATTTTAACCCTCCGTTGTCACACTACCAAAAAATAACCGGACCGTCACACTGGGTGGATTCCACCCAGTCCATTTTCAAATGACGATCGTGAGAAAACTATCTGTCCGATTTGGATCAAAAAATTACGGAACATTCTCTGAATATTGTAGATTATGCAATAGAAGTCGTTTTGTTGGAAATTGAAAGACAACAGGTTGGAGAAAAATCGTAATTTTGTCAATTTGTGAAGATAGAACAATTTTGCTCAAAAGTCGATGGGTTGAATCCACCCAGTGTGACGACGAAGGGTTAAATGGAAAATCTTCGCACGCTTTGGGAAAGTACTTAAAATTAATATCAAGAGCTGTAACTTTCAGGGAATTTTTTTTCGTCATTTTCAGCCAAATTTCACGTTAGGACTAAAAAAAAAAACGTCGAAAAAAAAAATCAGCCTAACGAGCTATACAAAAATGATTCTACAATTCACATATTCATTTCCGATTTTTCCCGCCCACTAATAGGCCCCCACCATTTCACTGCCTACAAGCCCCCACCAGTCATAGTTCGGCGCTGCCCCCCCCCCCCCCCCCCTCCCCAGGTAAAAATCCTGGCTACTCCGTTGATACCTGCTGTTTCTAGTACTCGATACACAGAGCATTTTGGCCAGGAGCTTTGATAAGGTGTGTTTTCTTTAACGAGCTTTTTGAAGGATTGTTCATTCTTCATTCGAGACCAGTAACAATTTTTTCCATTGTCCACGAGCCATAGTAGAGGAACCACCGCGCATTGTCTCTGATCACCAGTCAGAAATTCCAAAACAGCATACATATTTCACTGGAATAGTCCAACGTGTTTCCAACGTGTTGAAAAGTTTTTACTAGCATACATATGTGAATATAAAATATGAACCGGCACATCTCAATTGACAGGTTTCAGTAAGCCATACCATGAGAAAAAAAACTTTGCAAACAATTTATTATATCCCTACCTATACCTAAGACCAGGAAAACATCAGGGCTACTTCGAGAATATTCGCTCAGAATGAGAAATTTGCCGAAGTCTACAATTGTGAATAAAACAAAATTTGTCCAACGAAATAGATTATTTATTCCAGAAGAGCAATATTTTGGCGCCGTCACATAAAATCACATATATAAGAGAAAGTGTGCTACGCGGGAAAAGTCTGTTTTATCAAAAGCGATTGATCAACTACCGGAAGCACGACAGGAAGCTGTGATATCCTGCTTTTCAGCAGCTAAGAAAAGTGAAGAACAAGGTCGACGATGCATCAAAGAATGGCTCTTTGAATGTCTGCTGATGAGAGTGAAGAGTCTTGCACTGCATGAGCACATTCGAAGACGAGACATCCTACCACTTCCTACAAAAGATACACTGACCAAGTACATCAGCAATATTAATGCTTACTTTGGATTTCATAAATCAGTATTTAACTGCCTGAAAAAGAAAGCTGACTCTATGGCACCAGAGCTAAGAAGAGGTAAATTAATAGTCTCACATAACAAAAGGAATGTAACGATCCTAAAACAAAAAATGGGAATAGATTCAACTAATGTATTGGTTTCTAATCAACTTCGATTTTCGATGGAAACAATTTAACAATTAAAAATACCTTAAACATTGATGCTATATCTCTGAGCGAAGCCTAGACCTAATTGGCTAAAGTAATTGATGTACCAGGCTCCCTTCTTATTGATGAGATGCAGCTTAGCGTGCGGATTTACTTCGACCGGAAAACTTGTGAAAATATGGGATTTACTGATCTGCGAAAGCACACACCCTCATCGCAACTCGATCAACCTAGAAACCATGGACTGGTATTTTTGTATCAACCACTCCGGGGAACATGGATACAAACAGTCGGTGCATTTCTGTCAAGAGGATGTGCACCAGGAAGAATCTTGCATTAGTTGGTCCTCGAATGCATCATTATCCTAGAAGAAGCCGGATACCATGTGGATGTTGTCACAGATAGGGCCTCGTGGAATCGAACAGTGTGGAGGAAGTTTGGTTTGGATGAGAACAATTCATCCTGTGAGCATCCTACAGATAAAGACCGCCGTCTCTGGTTTGCGTGGGATTTTCCCCACCTGGTGAAATGTTTGCGAAACCGCGTAACTTTCGAAAAAGTCATGATGGTAAAAATATTAAATTTCACTTGAAACTGTGAGTAATATACATATTTTACTCGTACGATTTTTACCTATCTCCACCCGACGGAGTTATTGAAACAGAACATTGGGATGAAGTCATCAAGATGGATGATCCAAACGGGTATAATCTGAAAGCGTTCCCAAAGTTGACTAAATCACATGTCCATCCAAAACCGTTTCAGAAGATGAGTGTGGGGTTGGCTTTTCAAGTATGTGTATTAGGGTGTGCCAACATTTTTTTTTTTTTCTCGTTTGCCATATAAAAAATGTCTGCTCTTATGTATTATGAGAAGCGTGGTCGAAGAGGGACACTGACAAAGAATGTTCAAAGGTGTCTCAGTCAACCAGAATCATCAGAGTGATGAGGCACCTGCTAGACTCAATTGCCCGAAACCCCCTTTCGCGAGGTGAAATTTCACAGCAAGTTGAATAAAATCACACGGTGGTACAGAAAATAATAGTATATTGTGTACCAAGGAGGCAAAGAAGGTCTTTTAACGCCGAGCGTAAATTTGCATATACGCTTGGCGTCAAAGACCTTCGCCTCCTTGGTGCACACGATATTTTATACAGCAAAAGTATGTTTTACAAGTTCATGCACGATCCGGTACACAAAGTCCACGGATACACACACGCATAGCAACGCATAATAACGCGGTGTCACGCATAACAACGCGTACTTCAGAGACCACTTTCAACTCCTAGGATATAAAATAGGGAGGGTTGAAAAAAAAAATTCTGAGGCTGGGGGTAGAATTTGTGCCTTATAAAAAAAGAAAAATTTTCAGAAAAAAAAAAATTTTTTACTCAACGTTTGGAGGTAGCCCACTCGTGTTTTAAATAAATATTTAATCAAATGGGGTAGTTCCAATGGGAAATTCTTCTTTTGGTCTGAAATCGTGGAAAACATGTGAAAATTGTTGAATATGATTTTTTTTTACTCAACTTTCATTCTAATACAAAAAAAAGTGCATTTCATTTTTTGATTTTTTACTTAAATTACAACAACAATGGGAATTTTTTTTTTTCAACTCTTGACTTTCATTGGCGTTGAGGGGACAACCTATAGATTCTGGAACACCTTTTATATATTTTTTACTACCACCCGTTCTCAAGTTATTGAAAACAAAGAAGTCAATTACTAATTACCTTTGTTTTCAATTACTAATTAACTTCTTTGTTTCCAATAACTTGAGAACGGGTGGTAGTAAAAAATTTATAAAAGGTGTTCCAGAATCTGTAGGTTGTCCCCTCAACGCCAATGAAAGTCAAGAGTTGAAAAAAAAATTTCCCATTGTTGTTGTAATTTAAGTAAAAAATCAAAAAATGAAATGCACTTTCTTTTGTATCAGAATGAAAGTTGAGTAAAAAAAAAAATCACATTCTACAATTTTTACATGTTTTCCACGATTTCGGACCAAAGAAAGAATTTCCCGTTGGAACTACCCCATTTGATCAAATATTTATTCAAAACACGAGTGGGCTACCTCCAAACGTTGAGTAAAAAAAATTTTTCCCTTTGAAATTTTTTTTTTTTATAAGGTACAAATTCTACCCCCAGCCTCAGAATTTTTTTTTTTCAACCCACCCTAATACAAAAAGTGGCTCTATTTTGCTACTAGGAGCTAAAAGTGAACTCTGCGCATGCGCATTCGCAAGCCCGCTCAGCTGTCGCTAAATCCCCCACTTTGTGTACCGAGATCGAGCATGACGAACGCGTGAAACATGCTTGCGTTGTATAAACTAATAAAAAATGATGTTTCAAAAACGAAATTGAACAAAAAAAGGCAAGTAAATGTTTATAGCTTCATTTTTAACAATTCTTGTTCATTTTCTCCTTATTATACCACATGCTGAAACAGCTGAATGTCATGTAATATTTCAATTGCCGAAAGGGGAATGCTGATAATCAAGTTTAAGGGGGTATCTACACCTTTGAATTTTCAAAAAATCGTTTTTTTTTTTATAATTTATTTGGAATGCTAGTGACCTACTCTACCTGCAAATAAATCGGTGTCAAAATATCTAGAGGATTTGAAAAGTTACAGCCATGACAGTGCCAGATTGCGAAAAAGCGCCGCGGCGCGGCGCGCGAACCCTCAAATTGGTGCCATAAGTATTGTACAACACCGCCAACACCACTTACACCACTCCTTAATTTTATGACGTTTTTATATATTTCGATTTTGAATTTGATTCTGTGATCTTTTAATTCTTCGTAATTATCATTCTTACACATATTTAATTTTCAATATTCTTTTGAATTGTGATCATTGACAGAACACATGGCTGCGATCTACATTTTTTCGAGGTTAGGTGTCCACTTGATTGTAAATATTATCGTGCTTTCATTACGAATTCAAACTACTGGTAATTTCCATTATCGAATAAACACAGTGTTTATATATCTGACATGAGACTTCGGAATCGAAAGGAGATGATCCATCAAAAAGTGTGTTTGAAATCGATGCCAGGAAACTACACATTTGGATTTCTAAAAAGATGAGTATTTCTACAATACATATATTAATTGCAAGAGTTTAATAAATATTATAAGAAAAAAGGTATGATTGATGAAAGATGAAAGAATTTTCGTAGTATTGACAAAATTGTGCTAGCATCTTCTGAATCTCAAAAATATTGAAAATCAAAAATTGTAGAGAATTTTTATGTTGAAAAATTTTGATCAGATTTTTTCTAAAGCAATTAATTATTTTTCTAACAGCCTCACCGGACACCTAACGGACACTGCTGTTGTACAGAACAGGTCAAAACTCACTACGAACCTCCCCCTGGCACATGTGTCTAGACTCGACTCGACTCATAACTCATCGATACGAGAGCAGCTGCGGATCCAGCATATTAGTCACAAGCAAAATCTTAAAACTTAATTTCCTGTAACTACATTTTCTTCTCTTGGAAAAGTATGAAATAAAAAAAAAATTTTTGATAAAAAAGTTTAAAAGTTGATTTCTGGAGAATGAATATTTTGAACGGTTGTCGTAAAGAATCAGGAGCATCGCTGGACCGATTCTGGTGTTTGTGGTTTTCAAATTTGAAGAATCGAAACCTCTATCAGATGAACATAGAACTTTTTGATAAACCCATTTTTAGTTGAAATATTAGAAAAATAAGCAAAATTTTTTTTCAAATTCAGAAAAAAAATCTAAAAAATTCAATAACTCAAGTAATTCTTGCAATATCAAAAAGTTCTATGTTCATCTGATAGAGGCATGTCTTATGAACAATTGAGAACCAAAAATTCCAAGATTGGTCCAACGCTGGATCTGATTCTTTACGGCAACCGAGTGATTTTGTATTTTCCTGTCTTCAGCGCAGCCACTATTAGACTGGAAGTAATACATGATGTAAGATATGGATAATGAAGGTCAAACCCTCCCCAAACATGATGATTTTTTTCAATTTTATCAGAGTCTTCGAGGCGAAAAAAAAAGAAAAATCGTTTTTCAGAAATTCAACCCATTTAAAGGTGTATATACCCCCTTAAAAGGTGCCTCATCAATATGACTTCTGATCGAGTGAGACACCACTTCGCATTTTGTCTCAGTGCCCTCCATTAGCAAGGCTTCTTATTCCATAAAACCACTTTGATTTTTGATGTGGGAAATTAAAAAAAAAAAAAAGTTTTTTCTGACACACCCTAATGTGTATATGCATATTAGTTGAAGTATATGCAATCTACCTCTAAAAAATTGCAAATGTGCCGGAATACATGAAATAACGGAAGAAAAAAAACAGTTTTTCAGTGATTCCGTGGCTGAGGGTATGCGGATCTATGAGCCGGACAACTACGTGGTATTCGATGCAGAACCCTCCATCGCATTCGTCGAGCGTATCATTAGCATAATCGATATTATGAATGGAAAATCTCCTATGACGGGATTAAGAATGGATATTTCGCGGAGACAAGTAAGCATCGTTTCACCAACTTACAATTTGATAAAGACACATCGTGGTTGAATATCTTATATTTTTATTTCCATTTCATCTATCTTCAGACACTCCAGAACTTCATTCTATATACTTAGAAGAATGGAAGTCAAACTCAAAGGCAAGTGGGTCAACTTTCCTTACTTCACAGACTGCGACCGGATTTAAAGTAACAATGAATAGCGCACTAGAGCTACATAGCTTCCTTGTCCAAGAATGCAACTATGAGTATCTGATGACTTTGAGGATTAATCAGGATGCATTGGAAGTAAGCAATCAGTCAATAACGAACATTCTCAAGAATGCATAGGATTAGAATTGAAAAATTACATTTCCTGCTGCAGCGTTGTTTTGGCGTCCAAAGATCGTCAACCGGAAGCAATACACACCCAAATCCTCAGAGTTTTGCACAAATGTATCGTCTCCTCAGCACGTACTCACCAGTGCAACCACCGCGAGGCTGTAATGTCAGCGGAGGGAAGCTAATGCAGAATATTATGAATGTTCATGATTTGAGAAATGACAACGACTACAGTGCTGAAACATCGCTCGAAGCAAAACTGGATGCAATGATACAACAAGGAACGAATTTGGAGGAGCTTTCTCAAATCCACGAAATAGACCACAATTACAGCTCCATATACTTAGCCCCTCATCTGACCAGATCGAGTCAATTCTTTTTTTAATCGTTTGTTGGTCGTTTGTAGGTGTTTGATATCTTATTCCCGACGTTTGATAGTAATTGATTAATCAATAATCAATAAAACAAATTCGCCCAGGGAATTTAAGTGACGTCAGACCCTCATAACCCTCAATTATTATCAAATTCGATTTTCAGACCTGCAATCGTTTGTTGGTCGTTTGTCGGTGTTCAATAGCGCTTTTCCAACGTTCGATAGGCAACCAATTATCCGGGAAAAATTAAATAAATCTCTGCTAGTGATTTTCCCTAGGGATCTTCCCCAGGCTGGTTTTTCCCAGGTAAGAGTGACCGGAAGTAGCTCTTTGGATATGCGGAATCGATTTCACAGACTTGCGATCGTTTGTTGGTCGTTTGTAGGTGTTTGATATCTTATTCCCGACGTTTGATAGTAATTAGTTAATCAATAATCAATACAACAAAGTCGCCTAGGGAATTTAAGTGACGTCAGCCCCTCATAGCCCTCAATTTTTATCAAATTCGATTCTTTAGACCGGCAATCGTTTGTTGGTCGTTTGTCGGTGTTTAATAGCGCTTTTCTAACGTTCCATAGGCAACCGATTATCCGGGAAAAATTTAATAAATCTCTGCTAGTGATTTTCCCTAAGCTGGTTTTCCCCAGATAAGAGTGACCGGAAGTAGCTTTTTCGATATGCGCAATCGCTTGCAAATAGTTTGGAGGCGATTGTAACTATTTTCGTCTTAGCTACACTTTTTACACTTTTACCAGATTTTACGCTTTTCACTAGGAATTTACACCTCCTATTGAGCGAGTGAATAGCTGTGTTCTTCTTAGCTACACATTCTACACTTTTCTTATACTATTCACGCTCGCCCAATAGGAGGTGTGGATTTTTAGTGAAAAGTGTAAAATCTAGTAAAAGTGTAGAAAGTGTAGCTAAGAAGAACAAACCTATTATGAACGTTTGATATTCGATTGATTATCCGAAGAAATTTGAAAAAATGTATTCAAACAAATAAAAGCAATCGTTCTCTGATTCTCGTTCGCTGAGTTAATTATTATTAGATAATTTTCATCAATCTATAGCAAAATGTAATGTAAGGTTAGGATATCTGATAGACGAACACGGTGATAATTCTTCCATTGCTGTCATTCTTTGATGTATGCACACACAATTGATAAATTATGAATAAAAATGTCATCAATCAGAAAGAATCGTTTCGAGATTTTTTATCCTCTGCAATTTTCTCACATCAACGAATGATCACGCAACGTAAGGACATCCGTCACGAATGCGAAGATAATTTATTTTGTTATTCGTGTAATCGTGAAGTAACAAATAGAAACACGATAATTAGAAGCAATCATTCTTCAATTTCACTCTACTAATTTGTTAACTTCGAAATGTATTAAAATATTATCTAAGATTAGAATATCCGCCACACGAGTTCGAAGATAATACATTTATAGACGTCAGTAATTTCAACTGATAAATTATAAATGAAATTACAATAATCAAAAGTAGTCTGTCTCGGATTCTCGATTCTCATTAATTTCATTCGAACTGTATAGCGAGGTATTATGTAAGATTAGGATGTATGTACGTGTCAAACGTGATGATATATTTATTTATTTTGGTTTCCATTTAATTCACAATCGAGCAGTTACAAATAAAAATATACTCATCAAAAGTGATGATTGCTGGATTTTCGACCCTCTGAACCAATATCTTTCAACCTGTAGCGGAACATTATGTAGGGTTAGGACTTGCGTCACATGACTACGGCGGAATGATGTTATGTATTCCTGACGTTCGTCAATTTATAACTGAGAAATTAGAAATAGAACGACGATAATTAAAATGGAAGTTTTTACACTTGATTTCACACCCTTCGCATTAATTTTCCCCAACCTATAGCGAAATATTGTATGAGGTAATAATTCACAATTGGGCGTGTTAGATATGATTTATAACAGGAAATGGGAGATGGGTGATTTATTGAAGGTTGATCGTATTAAGGGGGTATAGGACTGCTGGATCCTTTAGAACAATCATGTTCTTCTGGGTAGGATTACAATGAGCGTATTCGAGGTAGGCAAATTATATTTGAGTACATGTTTATCGGACTCAAAATGAAACTCAAAAAAAATATGAATGAACAAAATATTGATAAATATAGAAATTGAATCAGCACAGGTTTTTTTGCAGATTCGTAGCTGGCCCGCATGATCACTCAAAAACCAAGGCACTGAGAAAGCTGAAACTTTCACGAGATCTTCATAATACCTTTGTGCACAGTGTGAACCAGTCGCATCAACGGCAAAATTCTGTGAGGGATCTTATGAACGAAAAACAGGATTTTTTTTTAATAAATTCCAAAAATTTTCGTTTTTTTTCGAATATTTTTGACATTTTTTTTTGTAAATCAATGAGACTGGTTCACACCATGCACAAAGGTATCATAAAAATTTCGTGAAAATTTCAGCTCTCTAAGTGGCTTGGCTTTTGAGTTATCATGCGGGCCAGCTACGAATCCGGAAAAAACCTGTGCTAATTCAATAGCTTCGGATTTCTATATTTATCAAGATTTTGCTAATCGATATTTTCGTGAGGGTTCACTTTGAGTCCAATAAACATGTACTAAAATATAATTCGCCCATCTCAAGTACGCTCATTGTAATCACACCCAGAAAAATATAATTGCTTTCAAGGCTCCAGCAGTCCTATACCCCCTTAAGACAATCTGTCAATATAGGTATTTATTTAAACAGTGTTAAGACGTTGTCAGTTAGAAGAAGAGTGAAAGTCCGAATGTTGCAACTTAGGTTGCTACCCATAAGTCAGCGAGATGCTGACACAAGGTAAATTGATATAGGCGTATAGGACGTCGTTAAGGTGTCTCAAAGGCATGAGCAGGGATGAGCCCGAAAGGCAAGGTGTCTCATTTTGAACTACTCTCCACTGTAGTTCGTAGAAGCCAAGATTAACGAGAATAGTGAAATGGAGAATTATTGTTATCGCGTTGTTCTGTCTTCGGTAGAAGGCGAAACATCTCGATCTTGTTTATAAATTTATTGGTTATTGAGTTGATTTTTGTCATTAAATAGAAACGATTTGATTATAACAGGCGATTACATTTTAAAAATTGAAAATCCAAAAGTAATATTATTTAATTTTCCGAATTGATTTTTATCGGGATATCATTTGAGGTCAGATTATGTGTCACACGAGTACGGAGATGATTTTTTGTTATTTGTGTAATCGTTTCATGTATTTCTAACTGAGAAATTATGAATGAGAATACTACAACTCAAACGAATCGTTATAGAATAATTGATCCCCTCAATTAATTCTTTTAGTAGCGAATGTTGATGTGAAGTCAGGATATCTGTTACACGAGTACGGAGCTCATCTTTTTATTCAGGTCTGTTACTTTATTTACAGGTTAGTGAATAATTACATTTTTTTTCCAAAGGCAAAGTAATTCCAATTGGATCGTGACATTGCATATCTCATTCAAGAATTAACGCTCCACATTCGTTCAGATTTGGAAACATACAAAAACTGAGTGGTAACTTACGTCACACAACACATAAGAAACATTGAAATCAATGAATTTGTCAAATTCCACGAGTTTCACGATGTAATAAATGTTGAACGATTCTACAAGAAAAACTAATGATGCTATAAAAATCAGAGCTAATTTGTTTCGTTAGCTACGAAATGAAATGTAATATAGGCATTATAGAATTTCTATTTTGTATTTGAAATTTCATGCTATAACCACAGAACACGACTCATTTTTACTTAAAATTAATTATCACAGGTAGTTAAGTTATATTATTTGTCACAGTTTTCATACTGCAACTTTTCATCACAAGGCACAGTACTCTTATCATTATTATTTGGCATTGTATTGTACGATGGTCTTGCTTTGTTGATATCATCTGTGACGTGGATTTTATTTAGCCCTCGAAACTAGACCGGATACTAGCCTCCGAGAACCATCCACTCGACAATTGGCCGAAAGAAAACAAAGAAATAGCAAAAGTTGGGCGCCAGGCGGATAACTGCCGATTTCAAAAATCTAAACAAAATAATAACCGTCGGCTAGCTACAGTACCGCGGAGAGGGGTCGGGATTAAGTGAAGGATTAGCAGGGCGTTGACTAACGACTCGTAAATTTGAATTTAACAAAGAAAAATAGAATTTATTCAATAAAAAAAGTGAAAAAAAATAACAGAAATAATAAATTGAGCAATCGGGGATACTTTCCCTCGAATATAGGACGGCCACAGGTCGTGTACAGGCGACCTGGCCACGTTTGACGAGTTTTACACTTAATAATGGACTACTAGCTTTCACGTAGGAGAGCGATAACAAAACAAAATGATGCAAAAATAAGTAACTCGACAAACTCGGTCCTCGTGGAACAAAAATTACAAATTAAAGACTGGAATAGGCCCGCAAGGCACAATAACTAATCCACAAAATTATTACTTAAAATTAACTTAAACTAACTCTGCCTCCGTAGGCGAAACGAAAAGGCTGAACAAAATTCGAAATATAATAACGATTTGAATCTCTCCATGAGAGAAAGAGAGCGCGACCGTAACGGTTTAAGACTATCTTTCTCGCACTCACGTGAGAGAACCGGCGGCTCTAAAAAGCACTATTACGCGATACAAAACTCAAAAATTTTACTCAAAAATGAAAACTCAAAACTCTATTATTGCGCAAGACACTGGTGACGGCCTACCGACTCGGAGGTCGACTTAATTTAATTTGCAAAAATCTCTAAAAGCCTCGTGGCTCGGAAAATACGGCAAGATCGCTGATGGCCGTTTGCCGAATTCAAATTAGTATGAGTCAAATTGGCTAACGCTTACCGTTTTCCAGCCAAAATGCAAGGCCTCGTGGCGGCTCGACGACGAGCCCTCGGATGCACCAACTCGAACTCAACAGACTCAAACGCTTTTCCGCAGGAAATTCACACCAAAAAAATCAGCCTCGTGGCTACTACAAAAGATAATTTCTACAATTAGGGCGAGCACTAGAGCTCGGGGCTCTACCTGCGAGGCAGGTCTACGGCAGAGTGATCAGACGGCATGGTGCCGGAACTGAGCGCCCTCAATATGCGATCGATTATCGATTTTGCGAATCTACTGCGAGATCCTTAAATATGGCAACCTATCGTCGCGGCGCGCAAAATTCGAAGTTCACCACGGTGTTTGTAGCTCGCTAAATCGGAGGATCACGGGCTGCAGATTCTTCTTGGTGGCGGGAATCTCTTCCACCACCGATATCCCACGTTGCAGAATGCCCTTGGCACTCGCCCGTGTCCTCTCGTTTAATAGCGGGAGGTAGCGTGGCCACTACTATCCTCCGGAGCTTTTATGTGGCGTTCGTCGAAAAGGATCCCAAGAGTCGATATTTGGCGTCGTACGTTCGTCTGATCGGGTCTCCGTTGCAATTTTTAGCCGTCATCTGGGCCTCGTCTCCCACATAATAGAGAAAAGGTAAAAAAAAAAAAAAAAGAATAAGAACCAAATTCTACAGTCTTAGATCGGTCACGGTCGCCTCTCGGAGAGTTTATAGCCTCGGGGCTAACCTAAACGCATTCATGCTTCTGTCATGCATCCACCCTTCGTAACTATGGTCGTCTAAGGGTTCGGGAGTCACTTGTAACACGCGTTGCAAAATGCAATCTTACACATCACAGTTATAAGTACTCTGAGTGCTTTCAAGATCGCAGTCAATTCTGTTCATTAGCTTTTTCATGAAAGAAAAATAGGAACTATAGAATTATTATTAAGGCATTTTGTATAGGAAATGCTATGCTATAATCACAGAGAGTAACTTATTTTCACTAAAGATTAATTATTGCAGGTAGTTCAGTCTTAGTATACGATAATTAAAACTCACCCAACTCTGATCCTCTAGTGATAAAAACTAAGAAATATTTACAGTAGTTCTTCTTTAGTAGAATTCTTATCACAGTTGATGTATCATTCTGTTAAGCAACAAGAACCAAGGACCTGGAAAGGCTGGCCATCGATCAAGATGGTTTCTCCTTTATGGGCTTCTATTATTTTTGAGAAATCTTCCAAGTTGTTATTTTGATCCTCCTCAGATCCATAACAAAATTGTTCAGAACTCCCCTTGTTCTGCCAATCATCTTCAGAAGTGACATCAGAATCATTGAAAGGCGCTTTCACAGTCAAGTTTTGTGTTTCAGTCAACTTCTGAACAGGTGATGTTTGCAGTGATGGTTCCTTATTTATTGGAATAATTTTTGTGTATATGGCACCGTGAGGTTCTACCACTGTAGTTGGGCTGGCACGAACTACGTTCAAATTGAGATCATTGTATAATTCCCATATATTGTTACCTCGCTTACAATATGCTATGAAATGACCAGGAATTCGAGCTGCAATACCAACGAGTCTGAAATACGATACAAAGTGAGAGAGTTTAATTGCACGGCTTACCAACAAGGAATAATTATAGAAGTCGATGTACAGTAGAACTCCGATTATCCGAGCTATGCAGAGCCACCACAGCTTGAGTAATCGAGGCTCTACTGTATGATCAAAAATGTTCCTACCGATATCGGTGACCACCTAGTTGTAGAGTTACCGGAAATGCTCTGAGTTTACAAGTCACACCTGTATTCCATGAAAGATGTGGCCGGATATCAAGTTCAATGAATACCTGAATGCCATACTTGCGTTTAACTGTACATGTTTCGGAACAGTTTTCGTTGCTGCACTGAAACAGTTTAGTTTGGTCGTGAAGTTCTAAGGCGTGCTGGAGTGCTTCGAATCCTCTATTATCAATAATTTTGTGGTTAACATAGATTGTTGATGCAGGTGAAGTATAATCACCGCACTGTAGACAGTGATATGAATCAGACGCACTCGGGTCTGAAGTAAAGCAAACCTTCCAAATTGTAGCAATGTTGTCCCACAGATCAACTGAGTATGATGATAATGCATGAATTCCATTACAATTCGCTGTTATCTTTGTCGGAAAGAGACGTTGCAATACTCTGATCCTTTCCCTGTAAAGTGCAGCAGATGGTCCTGCTTCAATGAACTGCTGGACAAACTTTAGGGTGTCATTGGTTGTCATCTCCAACGATTTTAGATAATGAGGATCATCCATTGCACCATTTGCCAATATTTGCACCACGGAGTCCCATGTGCAAGTATTGCAAGCAAAGCAAAAATTGCCATTCATCAAAGCAGAATATTGTGAGGAATTCCCATTCTGAAGTAGCCATGATTTGCGAGTGTCAGTTGCTCGGTTATTACGATGTTCAATATCAGGTTGTGGCCTAAAATATTTTGCCACGCGTTTTCTTCTGCCAATCTTCTGTTGGAGAACGTCGTTTTCCAGATGCTGTTCATTGTTATTAGGTTCCTTGTTATGATGGACGCCAGTGGAATTCGTAGAGAAGGTTTCGTTCAAATTCAGAGTACTAGTCAGTTCCACTTGGTGTTCAGTTTTTTCGTGTTTCTCCAACACTGGACTAAGACTATTTTGAGGCGATACAACTTCATTGAAATTTACTAAACTTGTTTCCCATGGTTCAGTGCGTTGGCTTTCAATGATTCTGATAGTTGATACTAGTTGGTTAATCCAATTTTTGATCCGACTGCGGTTGGTGGCTGAGTTTTCTTCGTTATCGCCTCCATAGGTAATCTTTTCTCTGTCGTCTACATTGGTTTCTTGATCCAACATGACCAGCAGAAGGCTGGTGAAATTATGCTAGTTCGCGTGAGTACAGTGTCACGGGTTATGAAATTTGGAGCTCCTCTGGGAAAAGTTGAAAAAACCCTTAAATTACCCTAATACAGACTCGGATAGATTTTTCACTACCAGAGCTGCTTCCCTACGGATCTGGGATATGTCAAATTCGCCAGACAGCGATAGGTGCTATGGAGCTATCGTGCTGTTAAATTTGACTCACCGATACCGTTTTGATCAGATCTGGGATATGTATCACTCACCAGACTAGGGTAGGTGCTATAGAGCTACCATGCTGAATGAGATCAACGCACCGATACTGATATCTAGCTATAAATGATTCTAAGTTGACTGAAAGATAAAGAAATTAATAAAAAAAAAACAATTAATAAGAAAATAGAAACGAAGGATCAGATTCCTGATAATTTAATGATTATTAAATCATCCCTATTTTATTTATCAAAAGAATAATATTGTTCCCAAGGAACTTTCGGTTTTCACAAAAATAATATATAACAAAAATAAAGAAAGAAAATGTTGAACATAAAATGATAATAATGAATGAATGATCTTGGAATGAATGATTGATTTTACTTAACCTAACTTATTTTTCTACGCGCGCTGGCACAATGTGCCGGACTTTGTGTATTTTTGTTTTCGTTTTTCTGATTTTTATTATTGTTTGATTTTATAGAAATGCCGCTTTGGCTAAGACTATTTATTATATTTTGAATTTAATGGTATAGTTGCCGCTTTGGCAAACTATCCGAAATAATTGTATCTATAAATGTGCCCGCTTTGGGTCTTGCTATGCTTATGGAGTTTATGAATTAAAGAAAAGAGAATTTAATAATCGTTATGAGTCGGTTGGCCGCTTTGGCACAAGTCCGCTTTCGAGCCGTGAGACGGTTGCCTTTTATATTAGTTGTGACGTCATCGTCACTGTGCGGTGATGCGCGAACGCTATTGCGTGCTATAAGGCTGCGATTTGCTCGTGATACCTTGAATACTAGAGTATACCTGATTCTGGTGATTTCGCTATATTATGAACTGTTCGGCTATTTGTTTATAGGCCGAATACGTTACATTGCCCCCTTTTTATCAGCTGATGTTCGGTGATGAGGCTTGGCGATGCACTGGCAGGTAAGTTGATGAAAAAACTCTCGTCTTAGCATTACCTCCTTCATCGTCCTCTTGTTGTCGTCATATCCGGGTATTAAAATCGTCATATCCGGGTATTGAATTTGTTGAATCCATGTTTGTTATTTATTTGTCAAGTCCGATTCATCTGCCATCGGCTTCTGCATCTCAATGATCTGGAACTAGTGCCCTGCAGTCTTGTTTATTTGCGTACGGCATATCATCAGTAGGTCGAACGAACCAAAACAGCTTTAATAGTGTGCTGTTGATCTACTTCTGCCTTCCCTCAGCTGATCTTCCAGGTAAGCCAATTGTTTTATATTATAATCATTTTAACCGATCGGTCTTGATTTTATAAATGGTCCTAACCAATAAAATTGTATTTTTTTTTTACAGGGGGTGCCTGTCATGTTATGCAAGAATTATTTTTTCTCAACATAAAGTAAAATTATAAATTTTTCTGAACGGCGGTATACTCAAAATATTTAAGTAGATACCAAAAAATATTGTTTTCTTATATGGGGTGTCCGACACATTGTATGAAATAAAAGATTTTTATCAAAATAAGGTAAAGCAAAGAAAAAAAACATACTATTCTCTATAGATGGTGTCCGACACATTGAGCCTCTAAAACTATCTAATTTAATAACTTAAATCTAGACGACTTAGACGCCGTGTTGGACCTATCTGTCCGTTTTTTTCTATTTCATTTTATGATATTTTTCCTAAAACCAAGTTTCAGATAATTGTGATACTTATTTTTGTGCCTTGCACTAATCAATTTTTTTCGGAATCGAGTCGGTCTAAATTTTGATTGAATTCTATTTAATTTTAAGGAGTTTCGAGACCAAACGCATAATATTACCAAAAATTTGAAATTTCGTATATCGTTCAATAAACATGTTATAAGTGTTGTGTTAAAATTTCAAACCGATCCTCTGTACGGTGATTGAGAAATTAATTATGAAAGTCACTTGTTTTTACATGCTGGTATATGGAGGAGTAATGAATAATGTTGATTTTAATTCAATAAGTGCATCTTAAAATGTTAAGATGTGTCTAGAAAACTTTTATTCATATTCTTTAAACCTTAGACTTGATGATTTGATAATAATTAATAACTTTCTCTGTATTTTTTTATTTAATTTTTAATGTGCAGGAAAATAACAAATGTAAGCTAAAACTCGTAAACTTGACAACGTCGCTAACGTATTGAGTGGCGCGCAGTTATAACGAAATTCAAAATTTTAAGGTTAATGTCTTACATGTAAGACATATATATTTATTAATATTTAATGATTTTATTATTTCAGTTATTTACTGTTTTTTTCCGATTCACATTCTTCAGTTATAATTTTGTACATAAACACACGAATTATTTTCACTCTACAATATACGTACTGATTTTTCTATACTCAATTCTAGTAAATATCAGTGTTGTCAACAGAGAAAATAAAAAATTTTTCTCCAAATAATGCACCGTTGCCATATTTCACCAGTTTATTTACATCATTAACTTTTAGATTAAATATTATTAAAATAAATTTTTTTTATTCAACTACTATACTATGTAATTCATAATTAACTTCTCTTCTCTTACACATACCATATGACAACTAAATATTTATTCTCCCATTTCAGATTTTAATTTTTAGAAGTTAAAAGCTTGCAAGATTTACATACTAATTTTATCAGATCCCCTAGATAGATAAGTGGTCTCGAAACTCCTTAAGTTATCGTGTGGCATTACTTTGCAAAGGTCTCTATTATTCTGTTCAGAAGCACATTCTAATTTTAAATCTCCGGCTAACTCTTTAATCCTTTCTGTTTCAGGTGTGCTGCTTATCAACATCACGCTTGTGATGAGGTTGGCTTTGACAACACCTCTAACAACTGTATTAGAAAATCTACCATCGGTCTTTAAATAGATTGAGTCATTTTGGATGAAATTAATAAAATTAATTGCCCCCTTGCCGTTGATAGTTGTTAATAGCTCCCCGAATCTTGTATTATTTGATAAAATTTTTGAATCATTGAATAAAAACACTCGACCTATTATGATTTTTGGTAAACAATGATTTGATTTATCTTCTGAAATATTTGAACAAACTCTATCTGGTTGGGTTGAACTAACTTTATCAATTTCAAGTGTGCAAGTAAGGTTTGAAATTTTATTTATATCGTTATTTTCAGGTGGATCGAAGCCTCGGATGGATTCTTTTGTCTCGGTGTTGTTTTGAAGCAAACTGTTGTCGAATCTCCTTTTAACTTCGCGAGCTAATTCGCTATCTTCGTTTGAAGTTTTATTTTCGGAATAATTCTGTTCGTTTGTTTTGGCTACCAAAGGATCTATCCGATCTTCGATCCTTTTCTCCATTCGGTCATACTGACCAGCTAAATTTTGATAATAAAGCAGCTATTGCCGCGAATGGATCGCTACGGTCCATTTCTTTGAACGAATATTCTAATTGTTATCAGGAATCTGATCTTTAGCTTCCATTTTCCTATATTTTTGATATTATTGCAATTTGATTTGAATAAATGAAGATGAAACACGATTTTAAATGAATTTGACTTTAAAGTCTTGAAATTGCCCAAAAACAAGTGAACTTAAGTTTAACAATGAATTTACTATGAATTTATGGAATTAAGTGAATTTAATTTTATTTGAGGAGCCCCACGTTGGGCGCCAAATGTAACTTATTGCATATGTTTCACCAGCAGAAGGCTGGTGAAATTATGCTAGTTCGCGTGAGTACAGTGTCACGGGTTATGAAATTTGGAGCTCCTCTGAGAAAAGTTGAAAAAACCCTTAAATTACCCTAATACAGACTCGAATAGATTTTTCACTACCAGAGCTGCTTCCCTACGGATCTGGGATATGTCAAATTCGCCAGACAGCGATAGGTGCTATAGAGCTATCGTGCTGTTGAATTTGACTCACCGATACCGTTTTGATCAGATCTGGGATATGTATCACTCACCAGACTAGGGTAGGTGCTATAGAGCTACCGTGCTGGATGAGATCAACGCACCGATACTGATATCTAGCTATAAATGATTCTAAGTTGACTGAAAGATAAAGAAATTAATAAAAAAAACTAATTAATAAGAAAATAGAAACGAAGGATCAGATTCCTGATAATTTAATGATTATTAAATCATCCCTATTTTATTTATCAAAAGAATAATATTGTTCCCAAGGAACTTTCGGTTTCCACAAAAATAATATAAAACAAAAATAAAGAAAGAAAATGTTGAACATAAAATAATAATAATGAATGAATGATCTTGGAATGAATGATCAATTTTACTTAACCTAACTCATTTTTCTACGCGCGCTGGCACAATGAGCTAGTTTACACCCACCGTTCAGGCCGCGACCTATACCTTAAATTCGACCTAAATCATTTAAGGGGACCAGTACAGCTTGGTTTAAGATATTTCAAGTACTCCAGAATGACTTTATTTGTTAACCAAAGTTTATTTTACATAAAAAAAAATGTTTCTTAAAAAAACTGTGTCGTAAGGTTTTAGTCACACCGTTGATCTAATTCATCGTCTCGACGTCTCACTTTCTTCAGACAGCGGTCCTACATCTTATGAATGCGGGGATCTGAAAAGAAAAAAACATGTGAAAACTTACAGTCAATTATCCAAAATTTAAAAAATTTGAGCCACTAATTTGCAAATAACTTGGCCAAAAAAAAAATATTCAAAAATTCCCTCATTTATATCATGAGGATTCATTTTCTGAAGAAAATGAGCCATTAAAGACCCAGATCGGACCATCGGTGCTCCAAAAACCTTACGACACAGCGCCAAAAACATAGTTATGAGATAAACGAGTTTGAAGTTTTTGCAGAAAAATTGGTATATACTCCTCCGGAGGCTCATACATCAAAAAGTTTGTTGTACCAAAGTTGAATGAAATTTTTTTTTTTTCAATTTTCAATTTCCAAAAAGAATTTTTTTTTTATTGGACATTTAATTTTTCCTTTTTCTTTTCTGCAAACTATTTTCTCAGAACTTTTTTTTCCCATGTATTTTTTTGTTCCATACATGCTTCTTTCTCTTACTCACTTCTTTAAAAAGCTCCAGCAGCATATGAGGGCCCTGCTGCATCCTCCGCAGACTCATTGCATTGCCCAGTACAACGCATCGCTAGTATGGATCGCCTATTGATTTCATACGCGCTTCGTGTATCATCAATCATAGGGCTACTTTTGAAGGTTTTTAGCTGGACACAATTTTCACAAGAGACACCGTATGTTCCACCCAGTCCTCTCAAGCTAACTTTAGTCATAACTATCGACCCACCACATGTCTTGCAAGATAAATGCTCCCGCAGAGCACGGAATAGTGTTTCAACGTGAAACAGCCTATAGCCAGCAGAATCGCTAGCCTCGTAGTCGCCACTGATTTTTCTATCCGAAGCTGTTGAAACATGAGTGCTCTGTCCATCAGCCGCTGTTTGCTTCTGGACCCTTATTCTAGAAATGTTTCGCGTCTTATCCCAGCGTATCACAGCATATCGTCGGGGCCCCAGTCGTGAAAACATCGAACGCGCATGCGCGCGTTCAATGTTTGTAGGATAATTATGGGCTTTACATTTCTAAGGCTGCGACATATCGTGATTAACTCGAGAAACGAAATACACTATGAAACACTTGAATAAGCTGTTCGTATGCTCGTGAGTCGAGTCTTTCGCATCAGTCGTATTGACAGTTTTAAAATCGTCAATACGGAAGACAGTTCGAACGTCATACGACAAAACGACAAAAGTAATATGCATGAACTTGACGCGTACAGCAATGTGTGAATTAGTGAGATCGTGGTGTTTTCCGAACTAGGGCGAGAGAATATCATTATATTGCCATGTACTAGTCATTTCGTTTATTTTTTAATTAATGACATTTATGTATAAGTTGTTGCTTCCATTACACATGAAGGTTCTTCATTCAACTCTCCTAAATACACAGTATGAACGGAATCTATGTAGGTGTATGATTTCGACAGACCTACAATTTTTTTTATTTTATTCTTGGAGTAGAACATTATAATTTAATAAATTTGGTATGAATTGATGTTTATGAGGAATAGATAGTTTCCTAAATTTTCATAGTGTTTTGTAGGATTCCCTCGCCCTAGGTGGTTCGGGAATCTTTTTGAACTATAGTATTAAGAATATAAATGTTATAATATATGTGATGGGAATGAAAAAGACTTTAATTTTGGGAAAAAGCCTTGCGGCATAAAAAACCCAGTTTATTGTTTTTAGTTGTCTATATGCACGAATGTTGTACACGAGATCACTTTATATTGATAAGGATTGTTAATAATCAGCCAGTATGGTGAAATGATTTATCAGTCGTGTTTGACGACGAAAGAATATGCTAATGCACAGAAGGTTTGATTATGAAAGTCAAGATTACTCAGAGAGCTCTGCGCGTGTTCAGTGTCGGTTAGCGACTGACTCGTCTTGCCGCATGGCAGCGAGCTTCATGTTCGCGTATGTGCGCACCGCTCTCTAGGCAATGCGTGAATCGCCCGGAGAACAACGCGTGCATGCGCATTTCTACTGTTCCAACGGAACACATAGCTAGTTATTATTATAAGTAATTTCTTATTTTACTTCGAACATCACATTCTATTTACATTATAAGTTGTATTTTTGAGTCGCCAAAAAATTGAATTTGAGGGGGTGCACGCACCTTGTGGCTTCGGAATTCTCACACGATTTGGTGCCATACCTTATGGTAACGGTAATATCTAGACAAATTTGTCATGTTTCTTTTCTATCTTACGTCTAGTTCGATCAAGTTATCAATTCTATTAATAGATAAAAGTACTCCCGTAATGCATCCAAGGAAATTTTGGTCTGTACCAGATTTTGGTGGAACTGCTGATCTGAAAATGGATCTGATGCAATCCAAAATTTTGCTGGATGCATTTCGACTGTACTTTTAGATGTTAATGAAATCGATAGTTTAATCAAACTAGACTTAAAGTAAAGTAGAAAGATGGTATAGATTGACTACAGAAATTTCATGTGTGTAGAGCTTACATGACACGACATTAAACTACGTCAGAATTCAGAGGCCGCAGGTTGCGTCGCTCTCAAATTAAATTTTTGGTAATACCCAAGAATACTTATATTCAGTCTCAAGACATAGGGGAGAGTGGGGTACACGGAATGTTGTAAATTCAATGTTTATGTACATACATTGAGGTGTCCGTCAAAAAACCCAATTCTCAATCGGACTAGACGCACAATGATTAAAAAAAAGTAAGAAAAATTTTAGGCGCAATTTGATCTTTCTATCTCAACTCGAAGGCGTGCCTAAGTGTCCAGATAATTTCCCATTTGAATAACATTGGATTTCTTCATTTTTTCCAATCACAATTTTTACCTAGCCAACAAAAGGTAGAAAAAACCATTCGATAGTTGAAACGTCTCTCACATAAGTAGGAGTACATAGAAAACAGTGCTTCTGGTCCAGTTTCAGTTTTTTGTCCATTTCGTTATTAAAAGGATCAGTTCTTCATTTCATTTAAAAATGTATTTTTCTATACATACGAGACGATTTGCAACGACCAGGATTTTTTTCCACGTACTTCCACTTATATGAGGGACATTTCAACTATCGAATAATTTTTTATACCTTCTGTTGGCAACGTCAAAAATTAGAGTTGAAAAAATGAAAAAATTCAATGTTATTCAAATATGAAATTATTTTGAAAATTTGGCACGCCTTCTAATTGAGATAGAAGGATCATATTATGCCTGAAATTTGTTTTATTTTTTTGCAATCATTGTAGGGGGTGCGTCTAGTCCGATTGAGAATTGGGTTTTTTAACGGACACCTTAACATACATACAGCAAATACATGTGATTACGGCTTGAATTTTGATACCAAAATCATCAGAACATTATGTAAAAAGTAATTTGGATGTTAACGGGATGTGATAGGCAAAGGTCGATAAAGTAGGGGGTGTTTTTACCAATTTTTTTGTTTTACTCGGCATTTCGCGACGAAGGCACAGGATGGATTTTCGCAGAGGCATTTGACGTATTATATGGTGAAGTATTGCCGTAGACGAATAAACGTATTGGAATCTAAAAATAGTTTGTTTTCGTAAATTATGATCTGTAAAATAGGGTAAAAAAATGGCCGCTCGGGGCTCGACTCTCATATGACCTTATTATTCAAGTTCACGCGTTATCCAGCACTGAAATGTATAGCTGCGTCAATTCTACGACCTCGTACAAACCGAATGATCCGTTTATTTATGAATATTTCTTGAAAATGGGAGCGTGAGTTGCAATGCTGCATTTCGTCGACTCCAACCGAGTCAAAGCGGTTTTTGACATTTAGCGCGAGCGAAGAAAGAGACAGAAGACTGTGGGGTGAACTTCATACCGGTCAACATCGAACACGTTCAGTGTATGTAACTGTCAAAAACCGCTTTGACTCGGTCGGAGTCGACGAAATGCAGCATTACAACTCACGCTTCCATTTTCACGGAATATTCATAAATAAACCGATCGTTCGCTTTGTGCGAGGTCGTAGAATTGACGCAGCTATACATTTCAGTGCTGGATAACGCGTGAACTTGAATAATAAGGTCAGCATATGAGAGTCGAGCCCCGAGCGGCCATTTTTTTTATCCTATTTTACAGATCATGATTTACGAAGACAAACTATTTTCAGATTTCAATACGTTTATTCGTCCACGGCAATACTTCACCATATAACACGTCGAATACCTCTGCGAAAATCCATTCTGTGCCTCCGTCGCGATATGCAGAGTAAAACAAAAAAAATTGGTAAAAACACCCCCCTACTTTATCGACCTCTGCCTATCACATCCCGTTAAATGAAAATAAAACTTTGAAAATAAATGATTTTTTATAAAAGAACGAATGTTTTTAGGGGTTACTGTTGCACCCCACCCTCCAACTTAATTATACCCATAATCTAATTTTCGTGTTTGTTCACGCGTAGTATGCTTCAATGACTCTCGTTCGCTCAGCTATCCCGGCTTGGTAGCCCATATCGTCCACGTGGTCGGCATTCTCATTGGGTAGGTCATTATCCTCGGGTTGAACGTCAGGTAAGTGGCTTTAAACAAAAAAATTAAAGTAATATTACATTGTACAAGGGGGGGAAATGGGTCATTTCCAGCGAGGGTCAGATGATGGTGCACGAGTTGGAGTCTCATGCGCCTGAGACAAAGACGAGTGCAACGTCATCACCAGAGCTTGAAATTACCCTCCCCCCTTGTTGCACACCGTAATTTTTTCAACGAGTGCATGTATAGGCCCTTTTTCGCGCATGTACAACGGAAATTTTTGCAAATTTGTGGAAATTTCCGGAAATGTTTGTAAAGTTTGGAATTTTTCGAAATTTTGAAATATTCGACAACCTTCGAAACCGTCTCTTGGAAGGTGGAAATAGATCCATTACCTCCCTAGGGAGGTGATAAAGTCCATGCTAGAAATGAGCGATTTTTGATTCATTTTACAAGCAAGAAAAAAGGCCTATTACATGCACGTGTTGAAAAAAAGATCATTACGGAATCAATTATTTCACGGCAGATGCACAAACCCACGCGTGATGCGAAAATTATGTAGGACCGCAGATGCCGTAACGAATTGTGCTTCTTTGAGCGGATTGCGGTAGCAGAGTTTTCGTTCACGTTTGATATTTCGCCACACTGCGGTGAGGTGACCGAAAGTTTGCTCAATTCTGCACCGCGTTGAAACATGATCTTGGGTGTATCTCGCAGCCGGGGAGCCTTCTGGAGCGTTTCTGACAGGTGTCAGTAGTACTGGTGAAGGGGTGTAGCCACTGTCACCTAGAAAAATATATTGATAATGTAAGACGATTCATTTTATTTGACAAGCGGATGACGCAACTTAGGACCGATGGATAACTTCAGTCAAGCATGATTTAATCTTCAGTTAATGATGAACAATGACAGATTATTCATACCGAGTAGATAGTAACGCCCTTCCGCGCGTGTAATTTGCGCGTCGTGTCTGAGTCCTTCAAAGTAACGCCTTGCGGCACTGAATTCCCATACAAATCTATCATTGTTACTCCCGGGACAACAGCGTATACTGCGTATACGAAAGTCTGCATCTGAAATCTAGAAAATGCTTTAAAGTCATTCATGACCTATTTCGCATGGAAGCAAAATCTGTCAGAATTTGCTAAACGCACAACTTGCACATTTAATGCGTGGAACCCTTTGTGATTGTAGAACGCCTCTTCATTCTCAGTTGGCCTTATAAAAGATACCAGAAAGCAATCTATTAAGCCCAAGACCCCGGGTATATTAACGTGCTGTTGAAACCTGCACAAATTCCTTTCATTCAAAACCGTATCCTTCATTCATTTCATGATGAAAATACTGGTAATAACACAGCGTCTGTTACCGTTGTTGTACATGTAGCCGTTCTTCCCTTGTTGAAGGCAGCTGTATAAATCTCGGTGCAAGAGCAACAAGGGCATTTGTTACCCTATTCAAGCAGCGACTTACAGTTGCCTGGCTGAGGGGGTGATGATGGTCCTGTCCTACACCTTTTTGATAACCTCCTTCGGAAAAAAACCTCAGTGCAGCCAGCACTTGTACGTGCACTGGAATATTGGAATTGTTGCGTGCCTCAATATGGGGACGTAAAAGATTGACGAGATTCAGTACTAAGTCACATGGCATTCTGGAAATAATTCAAAAAATTTTTAACACACAGTTCAATGAGAATAGGTCGTATTTGACCCTAGACTGAGATCACGATACACACCAATGCTTTGAGCACTTGACGATGCCATGTAAGTAATGTAATAACTACTTCTGCTTCTACTCACTTGCTAGGTCGATGATACGCTGAAACGTGCCCATACTGTAACGTATTTAACAATTACACGTAATCAGCGCTCTAGCGATCCACCACTCCTGTTGGGCGCCAAATCGATTTAATCTCGATTAAAATGAAAATTTTATTCTTGTTAATGACTTGAAATAATGAGTCTCTGTTTCAAAGCTACTTAGGCATAATTTCTCTTAGTGTACTTGATTGAATCTATCAATTCCCCTTGTTATTAAACACGTTATGTGCTCAGGCCCTTTCCGAAAAATCAGCCATCGCGTACAGGTTTGGTGTTCGGGACTGTATTCGAACATACTGCATAATTTTCTATCTCTATCCTCAGGCAATTCTTCCTAGAAGCTCTAGATACTTAACATATTGAACAGTACATTGATTATTAGATTTTTGGTTCTTTTATTTCCCGTATAGCCCTTTTTAGTGTGCTGCCTATGAGTGGTGGATCGTTTGAGTGGGCTACTGCCCGTGTTAACGAGGAACCTGTTACAATACCAATGGCATAAAAAATTTATCACAGTCTGTTGGTGAAAACTGTGACTAAAAATACCCGAACGAGTAACCCATCACATTTTTTAATGAGTTTAATTGCACACTAGGAATGTAATTTGTCATTTCATCATTTCAAATTATTTGTGAGACCCTGGTGGTGCTGAGCAACAATTTGTTTTCCGTAGCCAGACATGTATAAATTTCAATGTGAAAAACCCATATAAATACTTTGGCATTTGATTGATCCCAAAGTAGTCACTTAACACCTACTTCCATGGCATCATCTAGTAGCGATTGATATAAAGAAAAACCGTTAATGGACCGATATAATTTTCTGAAATACTCCGGATCGATTTCAAAAGGATTCGATGTGTCTCTAATCTCTTTTCGGCGAATTCGTATCTGACGCAGTCGAATGTGCCTCTCGCGCACCTCCTCTTCTTCAATAGCTATCGCTGCTACACCCGCAAGAAACATGATGGGCACCCTGTAATGAAATGAATACATTGGAACACAATTCACAAAAAAAAATAGATCCGCCTACTTACTGATAATACGACACGATGGAGGTTCTTTGTATAGATCCAGTCAAAACTTGTGACGATTGTTGTCTTGTTACGCAATTATAACCTCAAAATGTACATAAGGCTTTTTTTTTTTTTTTTTTTTTAAACCTTTGGCTTATCTTCTATAAAGAACGGTAGCCTATATCTATTTGTTTGTCTGATTATTTGTTATTAAACAAAATTTTTTTTTTGTTTTTTTCAATTTTTAACTGTCTTATTGGATTAGCTTTGATTCAAATTAATTTTGGATAGTGTTTTAAATCTTTCCAAGAGTTGTCAACAATTACGGGGTTTTGATTATTTTCGATTGTAGGAATTTATTTGTGCTAAATTATTAACGAAATTAACCCCTATTAGAAAGGTTAGCAAAGCATACAAGTCCCCTTAGGATTATCTTAATTTCTGAGTAGAATAACAGAAAGAAAATAAAGCGTTATAGAGCATCAAGAAAGCAAGCATGCAAATCCCCCTCGGATTGTCTCAATTTCTGAGTGAAATAGCGGAAAGGAGATAAAGCATTGTAGAGCATCAAGAAAAGAGAAAGAAAGTAAATTATGAGTTACTTGACAAACGGCTTCTTGAGAAAAGACCCTCCTCCTTATTTACGTCTATCACGTGGCGTCGGATCCTTTCTTGAGCTGGCTCTTCTCGCCCTCGATTCAATCCTAGTTCTTCCCGATGTAATCTATCTTGTCTTGAGCAATCTAATATTTCAAGTTTGTTCTGATTTGCTTGTTCACTTGGTTTAACTTGATAGATTCCGTTTATCTGTTTATTTATTGTCCTTTTGTCTTTTTGAATTTTCCTCGGATGAAACTCAATTAGCATAGACACGTGTTGGCCTCGCGTTTCTTGTTTGAGCAGAGTTTGAGTTACGCCGATTTTGTCTCCTTGGAGCGCTAGTGTACCAATTCCTTTCTCACCCGCACATCTCCTATCACCTTCATTTCAATGGAGAGGGAAAGCAGCCGAATGCAGCCAAATTTTTTCCGCCATTTTCTAATACAAACTGATACAAACAAAAAAGACGCGTACAGTGAATTACAGTGGATAATGAATTAGAAAATCAACAGTCAATAATAGTATCGAGATAGTTGTCAAGAAGTTTATTAAAGTATTATACGCATTTCTTAATATTCCTAAGTTCAGGTGGTGTCCGTCGCGTTACAGGAACTAGTTTAATATAATAATTTATTGAGGTTATCGATTGTAGTTAATAATAACATTATTTTATTATACGCTATCTTATATCTTGTCATGTTATCACTCAAATGTTTATGAAATATTCAATGTGAATAAAAAAATTTAAAAACATTAATGATTTACTTTGAAAATTCATTCCAATAATCCCATATTGGTTAATTTATTGAAAAGTCAGCGGCTAATTCGGATGACATTTATATTGGCTATTATTTGGACACCCTATATTTCTCCCATCAATATTCAGTTGTTATTCGACACCCTATAGATAAATAGTTAGTTCTGATTCTGTCTTCCAGGATCGCTAGTGAGCTGTGCGGACTTAGTTTAATACACGAGATTGTACCCCCTGTGAGTGGGTCTGCACGCGCAAATCGGAGCAGCAACGTGCAGCAACGTAAATATCCTTAAGGACAAGTGTTCTTTGCTTGGGACTACAGCTTGGCTGAGATACCTGTGGGAAACCTAAAAAGTGTTCTATGTCAAGAAACGAGGCAACACAATTAAGTTTGGGACAAATTTTAGATTTCTTGTGTAAGTTCGAAAACATATTTTCTCTCCTCCGGCCGGAAAGCGTCAACTTTCGGGCCGCTGCGCTAAACGAAGTTGCCGCTTTCCGGCTCCGTCGAACAGAAAAATAGTATACACTCCTCGGCCAGTAAAAAAGAATGCCTCAGATCACATTTTTGTCGACCTCAGCTTCGCTTCGGCCGACAATTACATGTGATCTGAGACATTTCTTACTTTACTGGCCTAGGTATGTAATATACTATTTACACACCAAGAAATATTTTTTCTCACCTCCGGGCCGAAAGCGACAACTTTCGTCCCGCTGCGCGGAACGAAGTTCCCATTTTTCGGCTCCGTCGATGCGAAAAATCGTATACCGCACACGGGAGTAAAAAAGGCCATCCCAAACTGCGTTTTTACCACCCTCGCCTTCGGCTCGGGTGTCAATCTCACACGCAGTTTGGGTTAGCCTACTTTGCCTCCCTCGGTGAGTAATATACTATTAAAGTAATCGTATTCATGCCGGAATATACAGGATAAGGGCCGGTCTACATAAGACGTTTACGTTCCCGTTCCCGTAACACCGATACAACACATGCTTACACCGATAAACAAACAACACATGAACATTCTTTCCATGTGTTGTATCGGTGTTATGGGAACGGGAACGTAAACGTCTTATGTAGACCGGCCTTAAGAATCACTTCGAAATTATAACCTAAATTGTAATTTCAGCGTTTTGACCAGTTCAAAAAATTAATCAAAATCCAATCAATCCGAATGAAAACGCTACACTGTGGGTTACCTGGAATCTCATACTGATTCTCATCATTTGCATTCCAACGTGAATACAACTAAGACTAGATGATTACACATCTATTGCCTTGCATGCGTCCGCTCTTTACAAACTTCTCACAGTTAGAATATCCATTCATTAATTTGTAACATATTTTTGCAGAGAAATGCCACGAAACCGAGCAGATGTTGACCAGTTAGAGGCATTATTGTGTTACATGGAAAGTCATCCTAAATTTGCCAAGGGTCACATAACTGACCTTGGCCATTTGGGCCACGATAAATATAAGCAAATGTGGCAAGACCTGACCAACACTTTGAATAACATTGGGCCCGGTCATCAAAGTGCCACTGCGTGGATGAAGGTAAAAGTATAGTCACTTTGGAACGGATAGCTGCAACTAAACGATAAACGAGACGAGTAGAGTGTCGCTGACTTCTTACCTTAAATTCACATAATGTCTTGTACATTTCGTAAAGCTTTCACATACAGTCTGCTGTACAGACTCTACTTTTGCAGAGATTGTTACCGATACAGTGACTTCCCGTGTGATATACTAATGAGAGGATATTTTGATGTGCTCAATCTCAGACATGGAAGTTTCTCAAGAACTCGGCGAAGAAGAAAAAAGCAAAGCACACTGTGGAAATGCAGAAGACGGGAAATGAAAGTCCCGTAGAATCTTTAAGTGAATTTGACCGACGTGTGGCATCCATATTTGGGAAATATGGAACTGGACTAAGCATCATTGCAGAAATCGGACTACCATCTAACCCAAGGGATGCGATCGAATTTAATGAAACATCGGACGATGAAATTGATGAATGTAAGCACCCTATTTCGCAATATTATTCATATAAGTATGAAGAACCAATGATTTAAATTATGTGTTTACAACATTTGTGCCTGGTTTTTCAAAAGGGGGTTACCTCGTGGGTTGAAATAACTCGTAGGTTACCCCGCAGATACTACCTGTTCAACCTTCATGGACTGTTTGAGGTTAACAGCGATTCCTGACAGCTATCAGATGAAAAAAGGTTGAACGGGTAGTAACTGCGCGGTAATCTACGGGTTATTCAAATCCACGGGGTAACCCACGCTTATAAAACTGGGCATTAGAGTTGTATTCCGTGCATGAGCCCCCGGCAACAATTTGCGGACTCATGTGTGTATCATGTAGTGTGTATTACTTGTATAGGCTTTGAGAAATCCAGTCTTTCAAATTTGCTTTGTTGAGATACGATTACAGGTATTTATGATATCCTGTGAAGTGATTTTGATTACAGGTATTCCTTTGTATATTATCGAAGCAGGATTATTTCGTCACTTGAGTTCTCTTCTGCACGAACATGACAGAACCAATGACATGCTTAAGAAGGTGTTCTATGACTTTGGAGATGTGATGAGAAAATCTCTTGAAAAATTGAATTGCCTGAGGATTGTAAGGAATTGACGACTTCATATATGAATGTATTTGTGGTGGTTCTTATGTGTCCAGGGTGTATACTGACCCTGAAAAACCGGGAAGTCACGGAAAAGTCAGTGAATTCGAAAATTATCTTCAAAAAACCGGGAAATTTCCAGAAATGCGTTTGTGTTGCCTCACAGTAATATAGATGATATAGTTGCGGGAAATGTTCTGTATCGCGAAATGTATCGAGCTTATGTTGCACTGCCGCATGTTTATGTACCTGATATAAAAGTTTGATGAAGAAAATGTAAGTATGAAAATTTAAAAAACAACTTCAAATCTGTCTATAATCGTTGCAGAAAGGACCGGGAAAAATGAAATTTTTATACTTTAAAACCTGGAAAAGTCAGGGAAATTTATTTTCAGATTCGAGTATACACCCTGGTGTCAATGGATTTCGGGCATGCGTGTCAATTTTTGTTCTATTTTGTTTTGAAATTTTTAACGATGTTTATTGTTTTCTCGAGATGGTCTAAAAACTCTTGTCATGGATACTAACATGTATTCCGTGTGTTACATCAAAGTGAACTAGAAAAAAGCACCCCCGCGATTTCAGAAGGTAGATCGACTCTAATAGAGTCACGCAAGAGTCACGCAAAAATTTTTTACTGCTTTTTTTGGACTGCTGAACCACAGGGTAATTAAGGAAAATCATCCCTCTTGCTCCCATACCACCTAGTGCGCGGATTTTCGGACGGAATTCATACATTTTTTTTGTAAGGGCCCCAGTCTCGTTTTATATTATGAAAAAAAAAATAATAATTCAGTCACTCCAATTCTCCGAAAATTTTTGCGTGACTCTAGCAGAGTCACTCTACCTTGCGAATAGCCACAACGTTTGCAAAATTGTGATAAATGGTGACTAATGTCAATCAAAAACTTTTCGGCTACGTGAATAGATTCGGTACTCAGTGGTGGACTAAGGGGGGGGGGGGGCGGACCGCTAAGGGGTGACAGGTAGCTAAGGGGTGTAATTGACGGGGTTTAAAATTGAATTTTACATTCCTAAGCTATAGATTCATGAAATAATTTTTCTTCAATTGATTGAATTCTTTTCCCACAATTGACCTAGAATCGGTTTCGTCGGTTCGGAAATACTACGATTCGCGTTTTCAAAAAGTGGTGTGAACGTATACATATTTTTCCAAAAGCCCCTTAAATAATAGTTCAATATCCCACATGCGAGATTCTGTGGTTATCACAGTTGAAACTAATTATTCAATTTCACCGAACTTCGAAAATTCACGCTTCTTCTACAAAGTACGTGTTTTTCGGGTATTATTATGCAATTTGACCACAAATGGCAAATGGAACACATTTGACTTTTCTGCATGTTACATGTTTTGTTTTCGATAACTAAATGTAATAGCACATTTACCGTGAATCGTGAGTCCTCAAAGTCTCACACTTGTTGCATTATCGTACGGAGTATAAAATTGGAGAGAAGTGCAAGAAATTGGAGCCACCCCGCCGTGTAAAAACTTGTCCGATTACCGATTTGTTCAAGAACGAATCTTTTATTTTCACTGCTATTCTGTATTCGTGATTCCAAATATAAAAAAAAAAAATTTGCAAGTTTTACTTACGCAACTTCGTTGATAATAAATAAGTTTATTTTAGTAATGACAATTTTTATATTGTTTGATATCGCACAGTTGTTTGACAGACCCGAAAGTTTGAGAATTCAAAAATAAAAAACGGATTTACGGTAACAAGGCATGTAGAAGCATCATGTTGGCAACAGCGTTACAGTTAATCACGTGATCTGAGGCTCAGGGGGTGGGGATCATGCGCTCCAGTGCTACGCTCACGCCACGGTGGTTTTTAAGTCCGCGGCCGCGCATAACATTGAAGGCTTAAAAACTCGCGCCAGCGCTGTTGCCAACGTAGCACGCTACATCAAGCATTTCATGATACACGTGCATATCCATTCGAGTTGCTGACGGCCAGAATATTCATTCGTTAATACGTCGAATACGTTAATTCGGCAGTACGTCTGATTTATTCGATTATACAGCTCTAAAAATATGTCCGAAAATCGGTAAGGATTTCTAAATTTACTTCATACACTTTCATTCCGTGTTCAGCTATACATTCACGACCATGTGTTTCCTTCGTTCACGTATGGTATTGTAATTCGTGAATTTATGTAACTGAAGTTCTGATCGATCAAGCTCGATCGAATCCGAATGAAAACGCGAAATTGGCAAAATCACTTAGGTTGGTTGAACTTCGCAGGTTTACTGAGGGCATCGACTGAAAATATTTCAGCCGAAAATTTCTCTGACCCAAGTGATTCTTACAATTTCGTGTTTTCGTTCGAATTCGATCGAGCTTGATCGATCAGGACTTCAGTTACATGTGAATTTGTCGATTTTAAGACACATTATTGTATTTATCGATGAGCATTATAAGTAGTAATCATTATTGCGCTGTATGTGAAGAAATGAAGGAATAAAAAAAAACGAAGGTCTCTCTGATCTGGTTTCTTTGTTGATTATGGTTAAAAGCATTTTATTTAAGAATGGTTGCATGTCAAGAAAGGTTGCATGTTAATTATTTCAAGCCAAGAAATTGACCTCCTATTCTGCCTTACAATGTATTTCCAGAACTGAGGTTATTCATTGACAATGGCATGTTGCTATTTTCCTGTGCGATTCATCAATAGGTTTAACATTTTTGGACAGAGACATGAAGAAAGTCAAGCACAGGAGTAACCAGGCGCAAATGAAGCTCATGGTTGAATATATGGAAAAATACCGAGAACTCGCAAATGGCAAGTTGATTGACCCGGAACGAATCTCTGAATTATGGACAAGGTTAGCGGAACGATTAAATTCTGTGGGCGAGGCGAAAGACGCGAAAGGATGGACAAGGGTACAAATTTCACGCTTATTGAATAAAATAATTATTATATATTTTTCAATTATAATACCTAATTTCGGATGACAGTTCAGTATGATAATAGTTGAAATATCAACTAGAGTTGTGTTTCGTCGAAAAATGTTGTTTGGACATGGTGATTGGTACTTTTATTTCTATTACCCTGAAAAAATTTTTTTTTACTATTGATATGCTACTTTCAGACATGGAATGATCTTGTCAAGAGCGCACAGCAGAGAAGAACCTTGCTACATACGGGCCAGAGGAATACTCCGGTACCAGAACTCGATTTTCGAGTGCTGGCCATTACCGAAGAAATGCCACAACAAACCGTATTGGAAAATGTATCATCGCAGGCTTCGCAGGAGCTTAGATCACACAGGACATCACCAACACGAAAATCACGCTCGAGTAACCGTTCACCGAAGTTTAGAGAGCGATCTCCTCACCGTTCTGCACACGGTTCTTCTCGCAGCTGTTCGCCTACTCCCAAAGCTTCTCCATATCGTTGTTCAAATATTTCACCTCGCTACTCTCCTGTACGTTCTCCGCATCGTTATGCCCGTCGATCGCCTATCTATTCGCTTCACAATTTTCCCCATCGCTCACCTCTGCTTTCTCCTCTTCGGTCTATCCGTCGCTCTCCCGTGCCTAATTCCCCTCACCGTTCAACCTATCGCTCTCCTTCACGTTCTCACAACCATTCAGTAAATCGCTCTCCTAAGGCCTCCCATCACCGTTCTGCCCATGGCTCTCCTATGCTATCTCCTCATCGTTCTGCCCGTCGTTCTCCCATGCCTTTTTCTCATCGTTCTATACGTAGCTCTCCCGTGCCTTTTACACACAGAGGCAGATCATCTGAGCCTGGTCCTAGCAACAGGCTGTCCTCTACAACGAAACAAGTGCCAGTTGTCGATTTGACAAAGAGGACTGCTCCGTCAGGTACTGCGAATTCATGAAATTTTAAGTAGTACAACAGATGATTTACTGATTTATCGAAATTATTTACTAATATCTGCAATGCATATATTTTTCCAAAAACAGCTGATGATTAAGAAGCACACAGTTGTATGAAATAGAAAACAAATGATTGTCTTTGTATGAATTGATTCCAACAACCAATATATGCACCAAGTTAATAATAATACAATAATTTCATATTGTCATGTTTCAGTTCCTCCATCTCGACAAACACCAGCAACATCTGTGAAAGGTAGTTTTGTTAGGCATTATTGTAGTTGCATGTTATTCATTGATTCGGCTGTTTAATTTTCTGCATTGAACGTTCTTCATTTGCAGGTGCCAGTGCGAATACCTCAGCTGTTGTTGAGGCAATGGACAACTACACTAAAACTATTACAGCCTGCGTTACGCAAGCAATCAAATGCTTTCAGGATCAAAATCACATCCTACAGAATGGTTTTGAGGCACTTGATAGAATATGGGACGGCACAATGAACAAGATTGTCCGCATTTTGAGTGAGGAAAGACACTCTCGTAGCAATCGTACCTCAAATACAATGCAGGAAATAAAAACTGATGCCTGTGATGACGAGGACAAATGGCCAGCAGAATATCTGGAGCCAGAACTATTTCCTGACGATGAGTGAAGTACCGTATTTACACGCAAACAAGCCGCACCTTTTTTCGCTTCCAAAACTTCCGAAAACCAGATTTTACAATGTATTTCTGACATTGGAGAGCAAAAGAGGTGTGGCTTATTTGCGTGTAAATACGGTAATATAAAGTATTCGAATCGAGTCAAGTAGTCTGACATATTCGAATATTACCTATCTACTTACCTATAATCATAGTTTATATATTCCGAGCGCATGAAATTCATCATACTTATTATGCTGGATCTCAGTTATTTTTAATACGTACGTAGGTTCACCAACAAGTATGTTTCAGGGGGTACTATACTGAAATTAGGAAAAAAATAGTTTTTCATTTCTTGACTGTGTAGAAAGGGTCGAAACAAAAAAAGCCTACGTTACGGTGCAAATGATGCTAGTATCTATGTCTAGAAAAAAATTCAATCTTCTGCCATGATAGTGTAGATGCAAGGAACCTTTCACAGAACCTTGCAGCGCAGAGAAGGAAAGTTTCTGCAAAAAGTTCCTTGCGTCTACTCTTTCATAGTATGAGATTGAATTTTTTTCTGTATATAGATCGAATATAGATACTACTATCATTTACAACTGAACGTAGGATTTTTTTAATTGGACCTTTTTTACACTTTTGAAAAATGAAAGATTAGACTATAGTCTACATATATGTTTTGTCCAAATTTCAGTATAGGCCCCACCTTAAGTAGTTGGATACTATACAGAATTCTCAAATACTAATATAATTATGTTACTACACTGAGATTGGTGTTAATGTTCTGTGATATCCAGTGACTAATTATTTTTAAGTTATGTACAATACATTACGAGACTTGATATGTACAATATTAAATACTTAAGTTCCTAAAAATCAAATGTGTCGGTAATATGCATTAACCAAGCTCCACAATCAGGGTCATATGAAGAACCATTCCGCCGGAATCGAGTAAAACAGAACGGAACGTCGTATGTATAGGTGTATACATACACGCAATATATAAATTTGAAATACAAGAAATATGAACAAACAGGAAACAGAAATGATAATACAAATTTTTGGTATCCTTAGTTACCGATTATTGACTTTCGTCTTTATTTCATTATTGATGGAGTTCCAAATAGGTATATTAATATTATTAGCGTTACGGATTAGTGGTAATTGCTTATTACGATGGATTGAAATTTGATTCAATACTTTGAAATTCTAAATTTAAACGGGCATTGATATCAGACTGACTGATCAGATGTATGAAGTTAGTATGCTAATAACGAGAAAAAAATATGGAAGTGCTGAATTTTTTCAAAGTAGTGCTATAGCTAACGATATTGCGATCAATCAATCAATCCTTTATTGACTTATATCCTGGGTTAGGCAAGTAGTCGCACGATATTGCTAAGCATACAACTTTTGTGTAGTTGAAGAAGTCGAATAGGGTAAACAAGAATTCATTCATAGATTCAACCAACACCCTTCTGGAAGCGCCTTCGTAATACGCCCCTAAGCGAGCGCATTGCCTTCATAACTCGATATTATTAGGGTGGTTAGTAGTTCTTGCTCTATTCGTGAACAAAAATCCCTTGTCGCCACTAGTCACCCGTTTCGTTCCATATCGTGTATCCTCTATGTCACACGATAAACGCGAAACATTTCTAGAATAAGGGTCCTGCGGAAATGTTTTCGCCCTCTTCTTTGACCGGCCAATGCATCCTTTTGTGCCAACACCAGAACTCCTCTCTCTTCTTTTCATATTGAATATATTGGATATATTTTATATATGTCCTTTCTGTTCTATCAAAAAATCTGTGAACAAAAAGCAAAAAAACTTCGACCGCACACACAGTTCGGCAGAAGCTTAGTGTAGATATTGCTATTTTGATTGAATACTTACTTTTAGGTTATAGTTTTCGAAGCACCAAGTCACAACACCCGTACAACGATTACGCGCTATAGATATTAGGTAAATTTATAATTATTCAGTACTGAAAAGTACTGTTTTTATTTATTTATTTCAATTCTAAAACACTGGAAATCGAGCAGACGCTCACGTAACCTCGAAAAGTATTGCACAAGTAATGGCGATCATACACCATGTGATCAATATCGAAATCAAGCGCCAGCGCCACTTGCGCCAAATCGCGATAGCCAAATAACGAACTTTTGACCGTAACTTCTAAACCGTGACGATTTCGTCAAACTCGATTTTTTCACAGACGTAGAAGATCTTGAGGTAACATAAACTGCAAAAAACGAAAAATCAATTTTTTCGAAAATTCAAGCTGTACTGGTCCCCTTAAGTCTCATATAAGTCACATGCTGTAAACACTTTTGAGACGGCCTATCTGAGGTCGGGTCAGGGCTCTTTTTCGTATTCCCTGACCTGACCTGAGTCCTCTGTCGGAAGGCGTGTAAACAGTGGTGGACCAAAATCTCACGCTAGGTTAGGTTAGGACGAACTCGTTTCATTTGAAGATGCGATTTTCTCCACAAACAGCGTCTTCTGCGAAGGACTTCTCGCATTCGAGAATTTTCCCTGATATTATTCTGCACTGTAACCACCTCCAAGAGGCTCTTGAGAAACAACGCGTATGCTAGCGGTGACATTCCAAAATATTCACTCCCACGGCGTGCAACTGGTGAACTAAATTCGACCCAAGGTCGACCTCAATTATAGGTACACCTCAAAGATAGTCGCCGGTGTAAACGTTTGGTAGGCGACCTATCTTGGGTCAGGGCATAGGTCACAGTATAGGTCAGGCCGCCATTTTTTCTAGAGTGTAACCTAGCTCATTGTGTTGGACTTTGTGTATTTTTGTTTTTGTTCTTCTGATTTTTATTATTGTTTGATTTTATAGAAATGCCGCTTTGGCTAAGACTATTTATTATATTTTGAATTCAATGGTATAGTTGCCGCTTTGGCAAACTATCCGAAATAATTGTATCTATAAATGTGCCCGCTTTGGGTCTTGCTATGCTTATGGAGTGTATGAATTAAAGAAAAGAGAATCTAATATTCGTTATGAGTCGATTGGAAGCTTTGGCACAAGTCCGCTCACGAGCCGTGATTCGGTTGCCTTTTATATTAGTTGTGACGTCATCGTCACTGTGCGGTGATGCGCGAACGCTATTGCGTGCTATAAGGCTGCGATTTGCTCGTGATACCTTGAATACTAGAGTATACCTGATTCTGCTGATTTCGCTATATTATGAACTGTTCGGCTATTTGTCTATAGGCCGAATACGTTACAATAAACTTGTCTGCACTTGAAACTTCCTTAGAATTTGGAGTACTAGTCAATTCCGCATGGTGTCAGGGCTTCTCATTTTCCTTCACTGGTGTACTAGGACTACGACAAGACATTGTTACTTGATTGAAATTCCTCAACTTTGATGTCAAAATTGTGGCGCTACCACTATTATCTCCAAACTCCAGCTTGAGAAACTTATCTGCTCTCAATGGTCTGGGGTAATTTCGTAATACTCTATGTTTGAGATCATTGAAATGGCCTTCGGAAAACGTCGACGTCCCACGTTGAACCTCATGAGGCAATGCAACCCCTGTCCGTAAGGGAACTCGTAAGCAACTGGAAGTAATTGATCAATGAAGTCATGGAAATAGAAAGAATTTGGTTCAGTGCCTTGGCTTTCAATGATTCTGGTAGTTGATACTAGTTGGTTAATCCAATTTTCGATCCGACTGCGGTTGGTGGCTAAGTTGTCTTCGTTATCGCCTCCATAGGTAATCTTTTCTCTGTCGTCTACATTGGTTTCTTCATCCAACATGACATTTCGTGTGGCAATGTATGATTCCAATTTCTTCCTGGCATCGCTGACAGTACCGTTATTCATAGCTCGAACTTGGGAATCTTGAAATTCGTGAAGCACAACTGTACATGTAAATGTAAATATGTCTCTAAATTGCTTGATTGTCTTAGAATCGCACATTAAAGCAACGCAATACAGAAAGAATTGTCTGACCACAGTATGCCTCATGTTTTTGACAGATTTCCATCTCCGGATCATGGCCATCAAATGTGCTACATCAAGTCGTACATAGGTGTTCACTGGTGGACGGTAGTAGTATTCATCACTTTTTATAGCACACAGAAAGCAAGTTTCAACATGAGTTTCAAATCGTCTGATAATTGAAAGCTAGCGATAATGTGTTCATGAGAGCTCTTGATGAATCACAGACAGCGATGGCAGGTTTTGGGGCACCTAGTTTCTGCCAGTGATTCAACCACCACACGAAGACATCGGTTTTCTGACTTTCCGTTAAAGGGTCGTATACTGCTAATGTTGTGTGATCAAAGTTAATTACAACCGAGTATAAGAATATATGCCCTGATAGGGATCCATCATATCTTACTAATGGTTTCACTATACGTTCTGTTCCGTCAACTGATATCGTTACATTTGCTTTTGGAATTTTACAGTATTGTTTGTACGCATGTCATTGTGCTGGCGTTCCAAAGGAGACATAAAACTTATCACGTCTTACTTCATGGATAAATCCATTATATGGAACAATTCGTTTCATTTTTTCTATTGTATCAACTATGTCTTTTTCATCTCCCCGCTGCACTTTAAGTTTATTGTTTACATATTCCATTTTTGACTGGCGAAGAACATCTAAGTTCGGAATATGCATTGGAACGCGCTCCCCAAATTTCATTTCTTTCAAGACTTCTTGCTTCTGCCAGTTCCCACATCCTTCATGGAACACCGCCTGACCAACTTGTTGTCTTCTTAGACCTCTGAGAGGCCGTTTGATATCTTCATGCTTCTCATACATGGTATCCCGTGTTCGTATAGTCATGTCAAATTCTGTGTCACCTGGGTCATGGTCAACGTAACAAAATATTTGGTTGCCGCACTTTGCACTTTTGCAGTTTCCTTTCACACGTGCATAGTGATGACTTCCAGGAGTAACATATACTTTTCAATTTTTGAACGTAAAAGCACATGGCAGTTGCGTTTGTCGGAAAATGGCAAGGGATAGTAACTCTGTCCACGCACCTCTTCTGAAAACTGGATATGTTCTATAGCCATACTGGACTGGAGGTTCATGCATTGACTTCCATTGCTCTTGCGTGATACGAATTTTGAAATGTTCAAGACCGGCAGATTCTTCTTCTGAGTCATACAGGTCCTCTGCAATGTCAAGAGTGGCAGAATTGTTCAGTGTAGAATTGATCGTGGTATTGTTCAGATTTTGGTCCACATTTTGGTTGTCATTAGACGGAATATTTTTATTAGCATGTGCAATTGCTACGATCGATCGCCGGTTATTTTTTACGTTGGTATACACATTGTGAGGCGTCCATCGTCCACCCAAGGACTTGCTCATATCCTTCCACACTTGGGAGGATACGATTTTGTTGAAAAAAAATGTAAGAATTCTTCAACGACCGCAACAGCGTCATCCAAAGGCACCACAGAAGCACGTGGCATTATGTAGATAAAAAGCTGGAGCCTATGAAATAAATAATTCAATGTTACATGGTTAGATTCATCTGTACTTCTAGTGAGTAATGAGAAGATTACTTACAGTTTATATTGATGTGTGAAACCCAATTCATGGTGTGAAGAAACACTGCGGTTCAATCAGGAACCTATGCAACAAAAAAGAACACCCATCTATTGACAAAATACTGCTACTGTTACGTTGAAAGAACCACTTATAAGTAGAGGTTGGAAAATAGCGTATTCAGAATCAACAGGTGGGTTTGCAATTGAAAATTGAAAGAAAGTCTTTTGCACAAACTAGATCTTAAAGCGTAACCTAATAATGATTACTTTAATAATTACAGCTGATTTTTAAAAATCTGAAGATATTCTGAAAAGTCCTGTGTTGAGTACAAAAATTTGCCAGCAGCAGCCCGTAGTGATTTGATTCCTGCTTCTAAGTAAAAAAAAAAATCTATGGAAAAAGTCTGGAAGAAACGGAAATGAACGGCGGCACATTCGGATCGAGCACAAAAAATTTGGATATTAGACACAGGATTTTGCATAATTTTTCCGCGTTTCCAAAATCCGGCTGACGATATGCTTGCTTTAGAAGATGATAATTGGATAAGAATTTATACAAAAAAAAAAAAAAAAAATTTAAAAACAAAATTTGAGTATCTGTTCGAGTGGAACCATTACATAACATAAAAAGTCGTGGACCGAATCCGAGACGACGAGGGTCCGATTCCACATATGCCTTGTCCCTTATATTGTTTTTGGAGGATAACTTCGCGAATGGTTAATCGACGCGAAATGAACTCCACAATTCAGAAACTGATACTTTGTCTTACCTTTTAACCAATCAATTTTTTATTTAATTTGTGTAAATTCTATACTCACGTAGAATGTTACATTACGTATTATATACATCAACAAGTTCTCGGGGCGCTACCTTTATGTGAGAACAATCATTTCGAAAATGAAAGTGTCTAGTGATGAGTTCACATTAGACAATACCAGGTAATGGCCGCAATAAGATGCATACAGTATATTTTTCGAACGTTTCGTACAGGATATGAAATAGATTCCTAAGACGCTTCCCATAATAGTCGAAGGGATTTGAGTTAAAATGACGCGGCCAATTATATTATGAATTCATTCATTATTAATAATTTCAGCCAATCATATCGCTGAATTTCGGTGGCAGAAGTGATTTCCGCGTCACTTTAACCCTAATGGGAAAGCGTTTGTAGTTGTTTTGGATCACCATGGTTCCGACAGCGGAAGTGTGCGAAATATCGACCGATATATCGTGGCACATTATTGAATGCGCTTTGTTGATTGGTCATTTCGGCAGTCTAATGATATAGATGATGACGTTATTTTGAATGATTTTTATTTTCTCATTAAAAGGATAATTACTCATTTGTTTTGAATACTCATTTGCAAAAACCACTCTGGTCCACGTTTAAATACGACAAACATTTATTCGGATAGAAAAACAGATAACAAAAATTAGTATGATGCCCGACCGACTAATCGGTTTCAATTGATAGACCCAAAATAGCGAAAATCTTTAAAATTCCGCATTTAACAAAAAACCTATGCTCACATGTTTTCAGATCCAAAAATGTATCATAATTAATTCGTTGGATGCAGTAAAAATCTTCCGCGTAGCACAACATACTTGAAAAGCGCGTATAACATATTTATAACCTAATCTTATAAATTCATAAATGGATATATTTTTGTAAAACATGATTGACATATTGTGGATCAACCGTGGAAAGTATGATTACACTGGTCAAGATATGGCAATGTTTTAACAAATAGTAACCCAGCAAACAAATTTATGTATCAGTGACGTATCTCATATGTTGTGAATGTTACATGCGATGTACCAAGTGACGCACATGAGCGGCACATTTGCTGCCCGATGTCCGCAACATGGGCGTGCTGTTCGTACCTCTCGAGTACACAACAAAGATACATACCGCATATGTACTACTGATGTCACTGGTATGTACCGGTGACGTATCGGTGACGATTTGGGTACTTTTCAAGTATGCGACAACGATACGTACCATGGACGTAGTACTGATACGGGTATAGACCGGTGACGGATCACGTCCATGTCACTAACATTACACTGGTATGTATCCCATAGCTGTATGAAAAGAGCACCAGCGAGACTTTGCTGGTATGTTCTCTGCACATACCAGCGATACATTGCCGATACGTTTTGTGCACATCCCATGAACGTGAACGAATATGTAGCTGATTCGGGATTAGTAGGTAATAGTCACACAATACATTTCATAAATGTTGATATGGCAACCCTGCACGAAATGCCTGATAGAAACTACTATAGATTCATATTCATATGGATGCGGAAAATATCGAAATTCAAAAAACGGATTTGTTATACGTTTCTTGAATCCCAATCTTTTTCGCATCTACACGAATCTAGCAGTTACTATCTGGTATTTATTGGCAGGAAGCTTCACTATATTTATCTTTTCTATGACCAGATTTATTGTACATGTATATTATACGTAGGTAGGTATATGTATGTTTGGTATGAGGGTTATACCAGCCATTCATAAGTAACACAAAATATATAGGTACTATAATATAAAATATATGT
The DNA here is from genome assembly GCA_963992785.1 of Tenthredo livida. NCBI lineage: Eukaryota > Metazoa > Arthropoda > Insecta > Hymenoptera > Tenthredinidae > Tenthredo > Tenthredo livida. The sequence goes on along the minus strand of OZ023072.1, from coordinate 13,013,664 downwards.
TATAAATACAACATAAGCTGCGTTCGGTATATACATCTCCGAGCATTCGGAGCTCTTCTATCTTTTGTTAACGCATGTTAAAAAAAAGATAGTAGAGCGCTGATTTTCTCAGAAATGTATATACCGAACGCAGCTATAATGTCTATATTTGAGTATGGTTTCAGTCTTTCTCGTGGTTGAATCCCAATACATATGGACAGCAGAGATAATATAAAATTATATTAAGAATAACACTACAGAACGTATCGGTATGTGAGTCGAAAAGTATTACAACACAGATTAATGCCAGAAACTATGACACCTCAAGCTAACTTAAGTTGCAGGTATCTTAGTTTCTGGCATTAATCGGAGGTGTAATACTTTTCGACTCACGTACCGGCATAGGCGTCTATCATGTGTGAAAATGAACTATGTACATCTGCAGTTTTTTTTTTGTCTTCTTTACGCATTAAAACAGTAATTAGTGAATAGTACCATGCGTGTACAAAATACAACTACGTTTCTCTCATTTCGTAGTCTCTAAAATAATATGAAGATATAGATTCAATATGAAAAATATACGTTATAAATATAATTGCGTGAGAACGTATACCTATATAGTAGGATAGTTCGAAAAAAAAATAAAAATTTCATATAGCCTAAAAAGTTAGTCTTGGGTATAAAAAATTTTCCTCCAAAAAAACAGTTCAATATCTCGATTCTACTAAGAGAATACATTTTCCCATTCACATAATACGTGAACATTCGTTTTTTCCGTTTTTCTGGAATGAAAGTATTCAGAATTTTGTTTATTAAATTCGTACCACATGTTTTCATAGGAAATTGTTAATTGAGAAGATTGATGAATTGGAAAATCGTTGAATTATAAAAAGCTCTGATATATTTTCTTTGTAAATTCAACGAATGAAAAGTTATAAAGCCTTAAACTGAAGCTTCATAAATTTTTATGCGTTTAATTTACAAAGAATACATCAGAGATTTTTAGACGAATTTATTTTTCCATAGAAATATATAATTCGAAATTTGAAAAAAAAAAATTCCTCATATTTTTATTGTATAAAAATGAGAAATTTTTTTTTCACGTGTTATGTGAATGGGAAAATGGAATCTCGATGAGCTCTTAGTAGCATCGAGATATCGAGCTGATGTTTGACGATTTTTGTTTACATCTGAAGCTAACTTTGAAGGCTATAAGACCTTTAAAAAAAGAGAAAAAATGTTTTTTTTTTTTAACCTTCGTAATATATGACAAAGTGAGACTCTAATAATATAGTCATAAAGTAGAAAATGAAGTAAGATTCTAAAGGTGGTATTTCAGGGGCAGTCAACTGCAGCAGCAGTTTAGTAACTTACTAGATTTTCCTAGTAAAATCACTCAACATCTAGTGATTTCTAGTGATTTTACTAAAAACATCTGAGGCATTACTATCTGCTGCTGCAGTTAACTGCCCATAAAATAGCACCTTAAGGGGGTATATCGATACCGCCATTCTAATACGTCGTATCCCACATTTGTAAAATTGTTCAGGAGGCCATGAAAACGCTTCACTATTACCATTGAATAGATAGGACTTGACGGATTGGAATATTTATTTGAAAATAGTGAATCAACGATTTGACCGCTAAAACTTAAACATAAGCTGCACATCATTATTATCATTTAATTTTTTCAAAAAAGTCAATTTCTGAAATTTTGTGGGATACGACGTATTAGAATGGCAGTATCGATATACACCTTTAAATGGGTTGGATTTCTGAAAAATAATTTTCCTTTTCTTTTCAACTTGAAGACTCTGATAAAATTTTAAAAAATCATCACGTTTGGGGAGGGTTTGACCTTCATTATCCATATCTTACATCATGTATTACTTTCAGTCTATTAGTGGCTGCGCTGAAGACAGGAAAATACAAAATCACTCGATGGCCGCAAAGAATCAGACCCAGCGTTGGACCAATCTTGGAATTCTCGGTCCTCAATTGTTCATAAGACATGCCTCTATCAGATGAACATAGAACTTTTTGATATTGCAAGAATTACTTGAGTTATTGAATTTTTTCGATTTTTTTTCTGAATTTGAACAAAAATTTTTCTTAATTTTCTACTATTTCAACTGAAAATGGGTTTATCAAAAAGTTCTATGTTCATCTGATAGAGGCATGTCTCATGAACAGTTGAGAACCAAAAATTCCAAGATCGGTACAACGCTGGGTCTGATTCATTGCGGCAGCCGAGTGATTTTGTATTTTCCTGTCTTCAGCGCAGCCACTATTAGACTGGAAGTAATACATGATGTAAGATATGGATAATGAAGGTCAAACCCTCCACAAACATGATTATTTTTTTTAATTTTATCAGAGTCTTCAAGTTGAAAAAAAAAAGGAAAATTGTTTTTCAGAAATTCAACCCATTTAAAGGTGTATATACCCCCTTAATAATATAATTTGTTATTTGAAATTTTTTTTTCATCTTTCAAATCGCAGCAGCAATTTGTTTTTACATACACATATATCTGTGTATTTGATAAGTGTATTGTATATAGTTAATTCTAGGGAGTCTGTTTGTTTTCTCTTTTCAATCGCTGGCCAGCATGCCTGAACCACTCACTGTAAATAGATTCGAAGTCATGCTCCTTTATTTGGTGGCTTCTCAGGATTATGGCTGTATAAAATGAAGTAAAACATAAAGTTAGTGAACAGAAACGACGGCGTGAAATTGATCAATATATAGAAGAGATTTGTAATTAACTTACTCTTTATCATCTCTGTACTCTTCAACGGAGATAACTTGTGATTCCCCTTAAACCCAAGCCAAGAGTACTTTGTAGCTAATTGGTTGGTGAATAGTTTTTTCAATATTCTGGCCACGTTGTCCCTCGCATTATGACCTCCAATAGAGTTGACAAATTCTGTCTAAAAATAATATCAATGATATGATTGTACGTACAGAATTTATGCACTTTGTTAATTCGCATCTAACAAGGATCGGAAGATATTTTTAAGATTTTTAAGATTTGGATATGGAAGAAGTTATCGCTCGACGTGTTGCAATCCATGGTGAAGTTGTCGATCAAATTGAGTCGTAGAAGAAGTTGAAGCTTCTTGAAACAGCTTGACGTTTTGACGAACGTTTGTCGTCGTACAGCTTCTGATGGGGACGGTCAACAGTTGTCGAAACGTTGAGATGTTTCAATATGAACTTGACGTCTTTTACTGACTTGACTTGATCGACGGCTTCACTATGTATTTCGAAAATTTCCTACAAAATTTCACACTCTTAACGAAATTCCGTAGAATTGGGAATGGTTCGTTAATATTTCAGATATCACAAGGGCTTCCAAAGATGTTTCAAAAGATTTCACATGAAGGTGTACACCAGATTTTGCTAATTGTAAGTGATCAACCCCTCGACATCCAACTACCATTGATTTTCTTGCGATTGTAGACTACGAATCAAATATAGAATTCATAAGAATATATCAGCACTAAAAACCAAGGACTTACAAACTTGTGTCTTGTGTTACTGTTGTTGAGTAAGTCGGTTTCCAACTTATCCAAATTTTCTTTAGTTTGCATAGGCAGATTGAGAAGTTCAGTCAATTGCTCTGCAACAATAGCTGTTCCATTAGATATTTTGATACGCTCTGAGTTGCGGAGTCGCTCATCCATACTCTTTAAAGATTGCTGGATTGATAAAAGCACTCTCATTTCCAGGCTTGACTCTGGCGGATAATTATAATTTTTATTGCAATTTGAATATCAGAATATTATAATGTTCATCATCTTAGAGATGAAATGCAAGAGTCAATACAGCATTGTACATGTTAATGAAAATCGTTTTTACCATTTGGCTCTTTATCTTTGTGTTTTGATGAGCTGGGTGTTTGGATAGATTTTGGCGTACAATCTGAAAAAAGTTTCAAAGTATTTTGAATCGAATTAATATTCTTCTTCTCACTCCCATGCATTGATTGTAAGTCAGGACGTAAAAGATTAAAAGTTTTTTTGGTATCATCGGCATATAAAATACCAAATATACAATCTCAGGTATACAACTTCTGTAGATGAACTTTACCTTTACATTCATTGGGAGTCTCTCAGAAACGAATCAACTTGGCAATACTATAGAATGCAGTGCACAGTGATTTTCTGTACTTGAGTCTCGGACAGCGGGTAGTTACAGGTAACTTGGATCACATGCGCACTGTGAAAAGTTATTTTTTATCCAATGGAACAACATACCTGTCGTATTAAAACGTTGCAAAGATCGTTCCTCAATACCCCGGTTTGCATTAGTTGGAGCATCTGAAGTTGACTTTGCGGAAACAAATGACGCATCCAATTTATTAGACTAATTTCCTCCACTCATCTGCCATATACAAGAATCCAATTTGTTGAATGAGTAATTTCTTATGAAACGTCATGAGAAAGTGATTAAACGAAAACTCTCGATCAGATAGTAAGACCATCTAGAACTTAATGCCTCGAATCCCCCAAAACCCAACAAAGATAAACTCCTATTATGCTGCTTGTAAAGTCAATTCTGCAGATCTATAGTACGAGAACATGTGTTCATATTATGTGATATACATACCGTTGAGTTTCTTTGAGTGCGGGCCAGTGCCTCTCGTTATCCCACCCACTACTAGACGAGTGCCCAGTAGTATGAGAGAAAGCGGAGGACAGGGGCTCTAGCTCGTATCCAGAGAAACTCACGCTATATCAGATACTATATATCGTTGGTGATAGTGTAATACTGCGTAAGTACAAAAAAAAAAAATGAGATTTGGTGTGCATTCGATGTAAAAATGAAAAATATATCGAATGCACACCAAATCTCATAAAAATTTTTTTTTTTTTGTATTTACGCGGTATTGCAATATCACCGACAATATCACATATTTATACCTCTCAATAGATACACCACCTACCTTCGACTCTTCTACGGGATCCGATAAGTTGTTGCATAGTCACTTTCCGACGAGTAATAGAAGTGCCAGCTGACTCTAAAACAAATGAATTGAATTTGTCAATACATTCAATGATATTCTTCTACTCATTAAAGAAGACGAATTATATCATTTGTATTTGAATTCTGAGTGTGGACTTATATTATGGCAACCAGGTATTATACCAGATACTCCAAAACCTGTGGCACGTAACCACGTAGAGGTTGTTCTTTAGAAAAGACTACAACACAGACAACACAGAAACAAAACTTGTCTTAAAGACGTCTTTTAGACTTAAGGTCCATCCCTAAACACCCACCTCTTTTTGATCGAAATGTGTCACAAACACAGATGGTTTTTACATTTTTACGAAATTATTCGAATTCGATTTCCTCGGCGTACAATGGAAAAACCATCTGTAGAGTCTATTTTCGCACCAAACGAACATTTTTTGGACGTATGTGTTCGGAATTGAATTTGAATTGGCGCTGTGCATTTTGTTTTTGCGTTTTTTATGCCTGAACTCGGATAATAACCGAAATGTGACACATTTCGATTAAAAGGAGGTGGGCGACTAGGGATGGGCCTTAAGACGACATTTAGACATCGAAAAGTGTCGCATTCAACGTCTTATATGACGTCTTTTCAGACAAGTTTTGTTTCTGTGTTGTCTGGGGAGGAACTGAGAGTGAAAATTGTCTATGATCCACAGGTATAAAAATATGGGATTGCAAGGTCCAGTCAAAAATGGATACGACGTTTTGCTGAGCTATGTTGATGCGTCACTCACACGCTTGCATTTATCTATGCCCCCTACACAATATCACCTGCACTTACCTGTTCTAGATTTCTATAATGAACGATTCCACATACTTAGCAGACATGGATTTTGGAAAACATGCATACTTCTGCGATCTGCTAATTATATGTATACGTACCATTGAAACTTATGTGTGAAATATCCGGTCGAGCGCCTGAGATTTGGGATACGTTTTGCGGTGAAATGCGGCTGTTATTCTCACAATCAGCATCATAGATTTTTCCAGTTCTATCGACGACAGTGAGATCTTGGTTTTCATAATTGGTGATGGTCAGCTCACCATTGAAGTCGTCAGCCACATTCTCAGCAATCACAATAGGTATATTGGTAATGTCAATGCTCTCGCTGTAATAAGAGACAAAGTTTCCACCATATGCAAGACGAATTGTACTTCAGTTTGGAATAATTCATGATATGCCCAACTTGTTAAACCGTAGTAAATAAAATTAAGTGATGCAAGTCATAGTAGGAACACAATTAAAAATTCATACCAGCGGTTTCTATTCGCTTTGAAACGCCTTTATAGGATTCAAGATGATGTCGTGATTTTTGTGGGAGTTCTAGGGAAGAAGAGACCATAGCAACATTGTGCATTCTGAGATAATTCGACTCAAACGTTTCATTATCATGGTATTAATCATCAATTGGGAAATTTCACTGCTAAATGGGAAATATCTTTTCCACCATGGATTATCTAAGCACTCCTAAAATTTTAAAAAGTGACATGTTCTTTTGAGAAAATAGTCATGACAAATTTAGAAAAGTATCTCATAGGCCCTCGTTCGCTAAAACTTATTTTCAATCAAGTCAACCTCAGAGCTAAATATGTTACTATATTTTATCGAAGGATGATAATTCATATCAATGTGGAATATAAGGAAGATTTCCTCTGCTCACTCTTGAATTTATTAGGTTTGAAATAATTTTCGGTAGGAAAAATGATTAGGCGAGTTTTGGACGACTATACTATCGGTGGTATAAAATAGTCCCGAGTCAAACTTCCTTACTCCTGGGTTCGATTCCTGAATCGCCTGGTAATTTTTATTGTCGACGAAAATTCCAAGTCCTAATCATTTCATAATTATAATTAATTATAGCCACGGCATATGAATTTTCGAACATGTGAGAGCTATAATTGATTATATTTCAGTCAATATAATCAGAGAACATCTGAACAAATTCCCATAGGATAAACGCTAATAAATTTTACACACTTACTACAATAATATGCGAGTTCAAGAAAAATGAGGATTCTGTCTACTTACTTATGGCATATCATGTTATTCAACATGATATTGGAAGTAGATGAAGAAGAGGCAGAAGACGGAGGCAGAGGCGGTGGAATTGGTTGCGACGACAACTTTACCTTTAATAAAAAATGAAAGCATTTGAAATCAAAATATGATCCAAGACATCTACCGTGAGTATCTGGGAACTCCGGTCAGTCAGATGCTGATGTCAAATATCATTATCAATTTTTTTATTATTTATCCAAGGGGATTTGCCGTGAATTTATTCATAATGATATGATGTAGTTCTCCGCTCTCCATCTCAAGGCTACGGGGTTGAAATCCTCGCTCCCAGAGGCGTCAGAGACATGAGATGGAAAGCGAAAGACTTTTCATTGGATTCATTGGGAATAAATTTGCGGAATATTGCCCTCGAACAAATAAAATAGTAGTTAATAATGATGCACAGACATCAGCTTAATTCATTTTACGCTCCGAATATCTGCAACCGACTGATTCGTGTTCCCAGATACTCACGGTATATTACTTGTTGCATTATCAAACCAAAGAAAAATCTTACTTTTTCTTGCTGTATGTCGTTCTATAGAAGTGTCACTATGGTCAGAATCATAGTCTTCACATTGTGATCGCCGTATGACTATCCTGCTCTGTATCAGTTCCTAAGATGAAGTATAATCCTCTTCCGCTGCTTTCTTGCGAGCTTTGTCCAAGGTATCTGAGAAATTGAGAATAATGAAAATTACAAGTAGCTTATTTTATTCCAAAGATTGTAATCATAGACTGGATGCACAGATTGGATAAAATTATTTTGTCCTTAGTTGCATAATGAAGAATCAATAGAATCTAGTAGATATAATGTGGGGGTTCTGGATCAAACTTCTTTACCGGCCGAGTTGTGCTGGTAAGTTACCGACCGTGCGGGGGTAAGTTACCGACAGTCGGATGGTAACGATTTGGGGGTACCGATCGTCGATCTTTGTTACCGACAATCGGATGGCTGCAATTATCCGTCGTGCGATGGCGCCACTGCCGATTGTTACCGATATTCTGATGGTAACGATCGAGAATCCTGCATTGCCGATCTCCGCTTACCGACGATCTGATGGTTGCGATTTTTCGTCATGCGATGGCGCCACTATGGATCGTCGATCTTTAGTTATCGATAGTCTGATGGTGACGATTCTGAATCATGCATGCCGATTTCCCGATACCGGCAATCGGTCGGCTGCAATTTACCTGCAGATCGTTGATCTTCAGTTATCGATGGTCTGATGGTAACGATTCTGAATCATGGTTGCCGATTTTCTGTTACCGACAATCGGACGACTGCAATTTCGAATTCTTAGCTTATATACGAATTATACTAGCCGAAATGAGTGGCGGGGTGTTTAATTATGCAATCAATGACTCGAATCATCTCATAATGACATATATGTTTATTTGTTATATCTTAAGACTAACCTATTATAAAAGTGATAATTTTCTTAAAACTAACCTAAACTATATGTCTTACGTATAACCTATTCTAAAGTGACTATTATTATTTCAAAACTAGCTTAAAACTATGCTTATTTTACAATTTTCTTACAAGAATAACTTAAACTATACATGTACATTATTCTCAACCTAAACTCAAACTATATATCTACAACTATGTGGCGGTGAATGTCCGCGCCGAATTTCACACACGCGGATCTGAAACATACAGGTATTTCAATAAGCGAACGATATATAATGAAAATTACGGGTACTTACCGGGTAATATGTGAACGTGTGGTTCGAGTGGAATCACTCTTGGCGGCGGAGGTATCCCCGGAGAAGATGATCTCGACGACGATGGCGAGCTCGGACCCGATCGCATCGATGAGGCTGATCTGATCGATGGCGATCGGCCTCTTTCTATACTCACGCGCACCGTCGTCGCATCCGAATCATCCGCATCTTCTTGCACGGAAGATGTCACATCCGCACATTGGATGGGTTACTGCGTAGAATTTTCGACAGCGTCCGTACGCATCGCCCAGTAATCGTTTATCTGATACTGCCGTGTAAGGTTTTCTATCTGTTCATAATAGATGTTTTCGGATTCTCTGACGAAGCGCTCATCCACATGCTCCTCGCGCAAAATACGCAACACCACCCGAGCGTTTCGCAGAAATCGCTCCCTCGATTCGGCCCTCCGTCGCAGCTGAGCCGCTCGCTGTGCAACGCGTCCGCGAGCAGGATTCATCTGGATTAATCACACATCCTTATGTTTTAGAATCTGTTAAAATTCAAATATCCAATGCAGATAACATACCTTATTTTCAGGTTTAGTTTTGGAATCAGTCTTCTTCGTCTTCTTCTTCTTCTTCTTGATGCTTTTCCTTCGATTCTATGAACTTCCACTATTCACCGATCTTTTCAAACTGAAAACTGTTTTCTCTTCTCAAACCGATCTGGTGGGGATCGAGCTGCAATTCTATGGGTTGCACACCCCCCCAACCCAAAATAAAATCAAGCCCAACCAACTCGAGAACGGCTCTCAAAAGACTCCGCCCCGACTCATAAAAATAGGCGAGTCTCAAGGGTTTCAGCAATAAAAATCATTCAGAAGTTTTTCACCATACTTTCGTCACCCGAAAACGCTTGAATTTTGCAAACACACAAAGACTGCGATAATCAAAAGATTGCACCTGGGCCCATAAAAATCGGTAAGCCTCAAAGAATTAAGCAATAAATATCATTCAAAAGTTTATCATATTCTTCCACCACCGGAAAATGCTATAGAATTCTTGTAAACAAAAAGACTGCGATAATCAAAAGATTGCACCTGGGCCCATAAAAATTGGTAAACCTCGAAGAATCGAGCAATAAATATCATTCAGAATTTTTTTCACACGTTATTCGCGGCTCGAAAAACGCTAGAATTTTGGAAACGCAAAGATTGCAATAATCACAAGATGACACCTCGGCTCATGAAAATCGGCAAGTCTCAAAGGATAGAGCAATAAATATCATTCAGAAGTTTTCTTCACACATCGAAAATGTTAGAATTTCCTAAACACACAAATTGTTTAGAACACCTGCATTTTTCGGGCATTTTTTTTTTTTTCACATGGCGTCATCTGCACACCTGCATGTGTACCGATCCCATGCAATAAATCGCCAGCTCAGTCAATTTCCGGCTTTGCTTGAGACCGCACATACAACCGTGAATATGGAGCTAATATTAGATATACAAGGTTTTGGGCGATTGAGTGATAAATTTGTGATAAAAGAGCTGGCCGCAATAAGCATTTTCGTACATGAGCCATATCAGCTGGGTATCACACGCATCCTCTTCAAGGCACCATGCTCCCGGGTGACTCTCTCAAGCGAGTATAAAAATCTTCATTCGCTGCAGACATGGTATCATCATGGAATACCCTGGAATGCTGGAGAAACGCCGTATAAAGATGTAGTGAAAATTGTGAGAGAAGTTGCACAAGATGTGTGTCGCATTTATGTGAAGGGATTGGAGAAGAAACAATGGGTCGAGAAACTTCTCAATGACGACTCGAAATCGGTGATTGATTTGGATGAGCTGGGGTGTCCGAATCTTCGAATACTGCGATTGGAATCAAGTGTATTTCGTTGTTTTTCGTATGGAGACTGTCATGGTAATGTACCTGGAGGCTACCATTGTGCCTTCGAGAACGTTCAGCGGTTCAAAAACTGGTATTTGGAGGAGGGGCATAAAAAATCCTCCCCACATGTCTCGAGGGCGGGGGATGATGGCTTAAAAGCCAAGGGCTCGCAGGGAGCTGCATTCGTGCATTTCGACATCCCACCGTCAATACATCCTTCTAGTATATTCGAACCAGCAAACTCTTCAGACATCCCGCCACCAATACATCTTCCCAGTATATTCGAATCAGCAAACTCTTTCGAACAAGGTAAGAATCTTTTTACACGATAATCGTATTCAATTATAATATATAAAAACTAATTTCGAATTATTCATTTTTTGTGCAGATGGACTTCAGCAGTCTAAACAATACCAGCCGTATGGATAATGATATGCAGATGAAAAAGATGTCCGAGCTGGAGATTGGACAAAAGTACGACATCTCAAAACTGAGGCTAGTGAAAACGAAATTCGGTCCTAGAATCATCGCTACGATTGCCGATGAATTCATCGTATTCCTACCTGCGAGAGTCGGAAAGGCCCTGGAGAACGACTCCAACCAACTAGATCAGTTGAACAACGAGGCGGATCAGAAACGTCTACAGATACTGTATCTTGGAGGACCATACAATAAATTTGAATTCTGTGGCAAAATATAAACACACACATGTATATATGTAATGGGAATGGGTTAGGGTTGAATAAATAACAATGAAATTGCAATCACATTTATTGATTTATTTATTGTTCCTTTAGGATAAGCTTAGTCTATAGTTCTCAAACATGCAGAATCCTCAAAATGTGGCTAATTTTTTGACGGTACCGCTAATGGGTTTGTATTCAACAATGCGATCGTGTATAATCATACAGTGGGCTGAAGTATTTGCTGGAAATGCGACGCTAGTTTCGAATTCCAAACGAATATCCACCGGTCCACTCTTTAACGATTCATTCTGCTTGGAACAGTCTATAGTAATAAGTGGGGCTCTATCCAAAAAATCACTCTTTGACAAAAGAGGTTCGGACTCCTTATCGTAGTATGAAATTTGAAAGTTTGTATACATATTGTAGAGAATGGCGTATTGATTGCGAGCAATATCAAGATTCAAATTTCCATAGGGATAGCACTGCGAGTTTAGGAAAAGTTTCACATCTCTGATCATACAATGATCGAATTGACTGGCATTTTTCTTCGCATCGTTTCGTCGTGCGGTTTGGAATCCTAGTATGACGTGCCTTGGTTCCTCTAGCTGTGTAGATGTCTTCACAACCCACACATGTCTCGTTGTTGTAGGCAGCATCGGGTACTCGTACATTTCCCACGAGCGAAAACTCATAGATACAGCCGGATCTTGGGCGATATAATTGAGCATCTTGATTTTTGCTGAATCTGACAGTCTGATGTATGGTAATAACCATTCAATTTTCTCGAGTGAAATTTTGATTCCCTCCACGACGGTTTGATGTATGGCATTTAAATCATTGTTTGATCTCGTAAATATCAGCTCATGTTTCGCATTGACGATGATTCGATTATAATCCTCGGCAAATCCGAGTAGAAAATTCAGCGGTATAACAACATCAAAGTATCCCTCGGCGTTGGCTAGTTTATTTTGATTATCCACCAACCAACCGGTGTTTCCCAGGAGATGTTGTTGTCCTGGGGTGAATGATAAGTATCCCTTCATAATACTCGTGATGCCGACATTCTTATTCTGATCAATCTCGTGACCATTCAACTCGTAACGCATATCGCCAAACATGTGACACACAGCCATATTGACCAATTCCGTGCCTGCACTAACAGCGGTGCCATCCGATTTTGTAAGCCGACCGTAGATGTGGAGCAAACTTTTGCTGGGTAATACACATGCATCTTGATTCTGTACAGCTATGCGGATCTCATCGTTATTTTTGAAGGTGGACGCCGCGTACGGTTGATGCGCATGTATTTCACAGTGGGCAATCGACTCGTCGAAGGTCACGGGTGTTTGGATTTTTATCATTTTCGAGATGGGCATATGCAGAAATAGCAACGAATTCTTATTTTCCACCACAACGAAGTCGAAGTCCTAGGCTCTGGAGAAACTGAGCGTTCTGATGTGTCACTCGAATCGGAGTTGCTCGACGACTGATGATGTTTGGACATGTTATCGAGCTTATATAACTACCACCAGATTTTCTTGTCCTCTCGAACACAATGCCCATTTTATCTCAAAGATTTCACATGTAATCGTATAGTTACAGTTTCACTGCGAAAATTGATTAATTTCCCGTCCTGATCGACTATTCTCAGTTGTATATCGTGTATTGACCGTACGGTGATTGGATGATAAATGACATTTTTCGGCACTTCCACGATCTTATTTCCGGGTGGTACGGTTGGGAAAAATTGATGAATCGTATGTACTCGATGCTCGTTTATATAAGCACCCGTGGTAATATTACACTCAACTCGTAAGGCGTTCACTTTGAGTATGCGAACGGGTAACTCGGATTCATGGGTAATACCACCTTCGAGAGTTTTGGAGGTAAACCCGAGCAATCGACCAATGGAATCTTTTGGTTCAAAGTCCACAGAATGATTGCATCTAATTTCACTGAGCAACTCATTGTTATTAGCTTTAAGACTAATATTTATATCCTTGGGTACTGCACTTTTCAAATAATTTGCGATTTCTTCGATTTCATAGCTCCCAGTGGGTATTGTGATCGTTGTGTCTGGTTTTATATAAAACTTATTACACCCCACATCTATATTGGGGATTGCATTGAATGTCAGGAGCTCTATGAGTCCGAGAACATACGTCTTTGTTGGTGATAACTCGATTGGAGGAAAATATTGAGTCCTCAATACCGACGATTCCCCGGAGAGTGTCAACGTGAACGAATCAGCCATGACTAATGTCACATCAACGATTCGCATACATTTTATAGTTGTCCGCTGAGAAACTTGAGACACAGGTGACCGCAAATTACCGTGTTATATTCTTGATATCTCTTATGATTATATTTTACGCTACCAACACCGAGATATTTCATCAGATCTTTACGTGGTTGTAAATCGCCAAAACTATCGAAATACACCGCATCGTTGCCATTTTTCGTGTATGCAACCCAATGCGTCCCCGGACCGTTTTTATCATCAAGATTGATGATTGCAGATTCACGCTTTCTAGGTCCTGAACTGGGTAAATCATTCCGCATGAAAAGACCTCGGAAATGTGGAATTTTCATAGCTTTTGCATAGTTAAGTAAATCGACATCCGTGAGGGCTCGGTGTGGTAGCTTTGTTAGTTTTTTGCCGGCTTCAAATACAGTCCCATACCCTTCTTATATGGTTTCAGGTATAAACCCTTCCCCAGGGCAATCGCCTCCATTGTCGCATTATGACGCTTGGATTCTTGTAATTGATGTTTGTTCACTTTAGCCTCATTGACAGCCTTTGCTATACCTGCTGCACCACCAGCTAAAGCACCTGTGGCACTGAGAGCCGCAAATATGGGGATGAGAAACGGTAATAAACCGCCAATTTTCTGGGGAACAGGTAAGATGCGAGGCACACGCACTTTTCCTTTAGACGCAGCCGAACGGGCACCCGCCAAAGCCGACTCAATAGCTTTAGGACCAGGCTTCATAGATTTCTTTGCCGCCTGTATAATAAATTTCAATGTTCTTTTCTTGTTCTTGGGTGATGTTTGCGTCTTGATTCCCCTCATACCCATACCTAGTTTGGATTTTGCTTTCATGGTGTTGGTGACCGCCCAGGCGACAGCTTTTTCAGCTACACTTGCGTCTTTAGCCAAAACTCGATTCCAGGCCCTCTCAGCAAGCACTTTATCAGCCTTATGACGCTCCGCAATATTATCGTGATTCTTGGAGTATGCGATATCGTGCTGCTTGCATGCAGCGTCTAGAGCGTTGATACCACGATCACCGCGAGCTAACCTCTTTGCCAATTTTGTACCAGGTCCGCAGTATTGATAGCCAGGGACATGCAATTCGACAGGGAGATTGTTGATGATTTTATTTATGAATCCAGAACCGCTTCTTTGCCTACGTGTGTATCCAACCATGACTAATCATGAACTGACACAAATTCTATAAAAGCCTGTATTTTATACGTAAATATATTAGTTCTCATTACGACGTTTGCCAAGCATCATGAAATTTCAAGATCAAACGATTAAACTACCAATCGCCAATTTCGATAATTTGGTCGAGCGAAAAAAGAAGAAGGGGAAACGGCATGGGTCTCTATTGCCAAATAGTGTGAGGGCTGTCTTTTGCGGACCTTCGAATTGCGGTAAAACTAATGCCCTTCTCACGTTACTGACTCATGCGAATGGTCTACGATTTGAGAATGTGTACGTCTATTCAAAATCCCTCAATCAGCCAAAGTATGAGTTCTTGAAGAGACTATTGGAACCTGTTGAGGGGTTGGGTTATTTTCCGTTTGATGAGCACAAGGAGGTTGTAGAGCCGAAAGATGCGCATCCCAACTCGATTATGATCTTCGATGACGTGGCCTGTGAAAAGCAAGATAATATCAGAGCATATTTCTGTATGGGACGACACAAGGATGTCGATAGTTTTTATCTTTGTCAAACGTATGCCCGAATTCCGAAACATTTGGTGCGTGATAATGCAAACTTATTGGTTCTTTTTCGTCAAGATGAAATGAATTTGAAACACATCTATGCTGATCATGTGAATACCGATATGACCTATCAGAAATTCAAAGATTTGTGCTTGGCGTGTTGGAACGGCGGTAGATATAGTTTCGTGACCATTGACAAAGACAGTGAGATTAACGCTGGGCGATATAGGAGAGGTTTCGACTGCTTTATAAGTCTGAATCACGAATAAACCGCGTACAGTTACAACACATCGATCAAACTAGCAGCATGGCGAGCTCCAAGATACGTAAGCAGAACGATGTGTTGCAAGAAATAGCCAAGGCTAGCGATATCATTCGACGTAAACACGAAATGATAAAAATGGGCAAAGACACTAGCGAGCAGGCTATCAGTGAAATCTTCAAACCTCTGGTTACACCGCTGCATCAATTGGTAGATTCATCGAAGCAGCAACAGCGGCTACTAATGAAGCGAGAAGTGAAAACGGAGCCGAGTTCAATTGAAAAAACAGAGAAGACCGCAGATTTTGTAAAAACAGAAGATTATAAGAATGCTGCTGCTGCTGCTGATGATAATGATGATGACGACGACGATAATGATGCATATAAAAGTGCGATTGAGGGAAGCTTGTCAACTAACATTGCTATTGGCAACAATACCACAACAGTGGCCGCTATGGATGATGATGCGAATGATATCCTTGATGATGATGATAACCAGGATGACGCATCTGCAATCGCCTCTACAAGCACACCGATGACCAAAAAAGAAGTCAAGACGATGCGCTATTTAAGCATGTTCAACTCGATCAAAGAGCAAAAGAACTTGGATATGAAATATGGTGTTCGAAAGTTAAAACTCGGCGGAATGAAGATTGGTGATTCGGATATCGTATTTGAAGATGATCGGATATATATAGGCGATAAGAGCTATGAGAACACACCGGGATTGCTTGAATTGTTATTCAAAAAGTTGCCCAATCCTGCGATTGTGGATAAAAACGATAGATTGAATTATGCCAGAATCGTGAAAAAAACGAATGCGCATCGAAAATATTACAATGCTGACAAAAGCTTGCGTTCTGATAGAGAAAAAAATTCAAAGTACAAAGATTTTATTGCCCCGTACATCGACTCACCTGTGAAAAACCCTAGGCAAAGATCCGGTAAAGGTTTATTACCCACCCATAAAATCGCGCGAGGACAAAGCATGGATTATGTGTATTGGGATGATCCTAATGAGCTCGTTGATCGTCTTCGACTACTCATGGCATCTCAAGCGGCTGGTAATACTAGTCACAACAATGAAATATCCTCCATTATTGAGGAGCTGCGCGAGGCCAGAATCATTTATTAGGCTGAGGTTAATCATAAAATAATCATTCGGTCACAGATCGTTGAACAATGAGCATAGACATATTTGGGCGACCGCTGACAAGCAACAGCCGCGAAAAAAGTGTTATTCGAGGCCTTCAGGGTGTTGGATTCAAATTCACCGCTGATAAACAGTACGATCTGGACGACAAACGATTATGTAATATCGCGGATTCGCAGGAGCCAAACGACGCTGTTTCTCTGGGTGTCCTCAATAGATGCATACAGGAGAGGCTTGACGATCTTCATAGCGTTTTCGTGAATATGATTTATCCCATCGACATCAAAATCGATAATAATGATAAGCAAATTCGTGAACTTATAACAAGCATTTCGAGGGATATTGCGCAATTGAAAAGCACAGTGGATTCGTTGGAAAAACTTTCAGCAACACAAGATTGGTGTACGCTGATCCAAGGGTTGCTGAAGTAAAAACAAATAAAGTGTACATCAAACCTTAAACATTCGAATGGTAAGCAGCAGCAACAGCATGCAGAGAACAATAGCGGGTGAACTTCATAGACCCGCCCGGCGTAATTATCCTCGACGTTATGTCGATATACGCAGCTTGGATGAGACCTGGCAAGCCGATCTCGTCGATATGTCCGCATACTCATCAGTCAACAAGGGCTCAAAATTTTTGCTCACAGTGATTGATATATTTTCAAAATTTGCGTGGGCCGTACCGATCAAGAGTAAAAATGCCAAAGATGTGACTGCTGCGATGGAATCTGTGCTAACTCTGGGTCGCGTACCGAAACATCTACACGTTGATCAGGGCAAGGAATTTTACAACAAAGAATTCAAAACTCTCATGAGACATCACGGGATCAACATGTACTCGACATTTAACAACTTGAAGGCGTCGATATGCGAACGCTTCAATCGTACACTGAAAAATAAAATGTGGAAGCAATTCACACTTCAAGGTTCTCATAAGTGGACCAACATTCTACCAAATTTAATTGCATCGTATAATAATACCAAACATAGCACGATTAAAATGAAACCGAAAGATGTAACTACAACTGATGAAAAACAACTGTATCGTAGTGTGTATTGTAACGCATTCGGCCTATAGACAAATAGCCGATACGTTCATAGTATAGCAAAATCACCAGAATCAGGTATACTCCAGGATTCAAGGTATCACGAGCAAATCGCAGCCTTATAGCACGCAATAGCGTTCGCGCATCACCGCACAGTGACGATGACGTCACAACAAATATAAAAGGCGACCGTCACACGGCTCATCAGCGGACTTGTGCCAAAGCGGCCTACCGTCTCACAAGCATATTTCTCATACCCTCACTCTGAGTTTCGCAAGAGCCAAAGCGGCCACAAATTCTTTATAAATTCAAATTCCAGGATAGCCTACCAAAGCGGTGACTATACCATTAGAATCAATTAAAAATTGTAATAGCTAAAGCAGCATTCCAGTTAAATTCAATTTCACAAAAGAAAAAAGAAAGCATAAAAGTCCGACACATAGTGTCAGCGCACATTAATATTAAGTTAGGTTAGGTTTTCAAAACAAGCAATTTCTTTGCATTATTTTATATTCAGCATTTTCTTTTAGTTATATCTTTTGTTTTATTATTTTTGTAAAATAGCAAATTTCCTTGCACTATATTATTTTGAATAGAATAAAAGAGTAAATGTTCTGATGAACATTTAAAAGTTTATCAGGAATCTGATTTTTGTTCTATTTTCTTATTAACTGATTTTGTTTATTAATTTCTTTTTCTTTCAGTTAATTTAGAGTCATTGATAGCTAGATATCAGTATCGGTGCGTTGATCTCATCCAGCATGGTAGCTCTATAGCATCTACCCTAGTCTGGTGAGTGATACATATCCCAGATCTGATCAGAACGGTATCGGTGAGTCAAATTCAACAGCACGATAGCTCTATAGCACCTATCGCTGTCTGGCGAATTTGACATATCCCAGATCCGTAGGGAGGCAGCTCTGGTAGTGAAAAATCTATCCGAGTCTGTATTAGGGTAAATTAAGGGTTTTTTCAACTTTTCCCAGAGGAGCTCCAAATATCATAACCCGTGACAAAGTACTCACGCGAACTAGCATAATTTCACTAGCCTTCTGCTAGTGAAACATATGCAATAAGTTACAGTATAAGCCGCGTCAAATCAAAAGAAGCAAACGAAAACGTAAATTTAAGGTCGGCGATAAAGTTCGAATTAGTAAATATAAGAATGTATTCGAAAAGGGTTATACGCCAAATTGGACAACAGAAATATTTACAATTGATGAGGTGAAGAATACCAACCCTCCAACTTACAAACTCACCGACTACCTGAATCAGCCCATTGAAGGCGGTTTTTATGAGGAGGAGCTCAGCAGGGTGCAATATCCCGATGGCTATCTTGTAGAAAAGGTCTTGCGAAGGCGTGGTGATCAACTCTATGTAAAATGGTTGGGATTCGATGGTTCACATAATAGTTGGATAAATAAATCGGATATGTAATATAATTTTCATGAATAAAATTTATCATAAACATATTTACATTTGTTTCTTCACTCTCCTCAATCTTAATGCTAGATTACATGATCATCATGGAAAAGAAATGTTTTCTCACATTTTCTCACATTTTCCAACATTTTCTAACATTTTCTAACATTTTCTAACATTTTCTAACATTTTCTAACATTTTCTAACATTTATATGTAAAGTAAATGGGAAATTATTCTCTTCTATTTTAGAAAATGTTAGAAAATGTTAGACAATGTTAGAAAATGTTAGAAAATGTTAGAAAATGTTAGAAATTTACGAGTTTGCAGAATCTTGGTAACCCCAAGGTAAAGTATCAGTTTTACCAGGTATCAACTTTCGCTTATCGTCACACCAGCTTAGAGCTAACTTATTCTGTATAATAGTGCTAACCGTGTGTCGACTACTTTTTATCATACACTGTTGTTCAACCAAATTTTGGTAGCCGAAAAGGCATCGTTTGTAATCATCAAACGTGATGGATTTTAATGTCGAGCCCTTTACACCCTTTGCACGTTTCTTATCAGTATCGCCACGAGTTCTGAATGTATAGAGTTTTGCTCGCAAGCCGATAAATTCAGTCATAATTTTTCCATTCTTTTCATCTTTCATCAGACCGATGCGTTTTTTGTTCAACAGGGGAATGCCATAGGTATTATTCGGCGGGTAGTCTGATGTATCAAACATGGCCGCAACATCACGCTTGATGATTTCGTAGATATTTGGAACGGTAAACTGATATATCAGGCTATCTGTATCGGTATACATTAATTTCGATTCAGTACTTGAAAAATTATTTTTCACATAATCATAGTGGAAGTTGTATAGAAATATTTTGGAAAGATCGAGAATAGCAGCACCAATGTAGATGGGTTTATTGAAATATACTTTAGTTCGACTTAGCTCAATAATTACCATATCTTCATCAAATATGGTGCAGCTATGAAATGTTGGCCTTGCAATGAGAGCTCGTGCACCACCCCTACCCTCTCATTTCGTGATAAGTTTCACGGTTCTATGGTTACGCACATTCTCCATGGTCTTGCCAAATACAGCGTTATTCATGAGCTTGTAGAAATTTTTCTCAAACTCGTTTTTTGATTGCTTTCGCTTATTTGTGTTGAGATCGATGTATGACTTTAACCATGGCGATTGTGCGAACCTTAGAATTCTATGCACTTTCGTCAGCTTCAAACCAAATTTGATACATTGCTTCAAATTACGATAGTGCAGAACATATTTTTTCTTGGGTAGAAGCGTTGTCGTAAGTTTTCTAATTTTACTACCCGGCGGTGTGAAATGCTCGGGACACAGAGGTAAGTCGGCATGTTGTTTATGGAGCTCTGTAGGA
This sequence comes from Tenthredo livida, assembly GCA_963992785.1. Classification (NCBI taxonomy): domain Eukaryota; kingdom Metazoa; phylum Arthropoda; class Insecta; order Hymenoptera; family Tenthredinidae; genus Tenthredo; species Tenthredo livida. The sequence goes on along the minus strand of OZ023072.1, from coordinate 12,993,125 downwards.
TAATCTAAATCCACCTCTAGAATATAACCGATTGGTGCGTCATCCGGATGGGACATCACATCAATGGCATCATTTTCCCAGTCGAACGACCCACTCGGCAAATGCTCACTCATAGCTGCACCATAAAGATTATTTACATCGAAATACATTAAATATGACTCCGCTTTGCTTGGATCAAAATCTTCACCCATGAATCGATTATTTGCTCTAGCATAGCGATTTGAGCACTGCGCCACACCACCTCTTATGCTTTTCTCGATGAATAATATCATTTCTGGATCGTCTAAAAGTTGGAGATTAATTTTCGTCTGTTTCAACATTGCATCAAAAGCAAGCCCCGGCGCGGTATAATAATGTAGAGGATCCAAGTTGTACGGTTTGAATCAGCTATCGCGAAAATTTTGAAATATATCGGCTAATAAAAGTACATCAGTTTTCAGGTATAAATCCGAATAATCGCCCAACGTTTTCAAATCAAACTTGGGCCAAACATCTTTCGCGTGTTCGTAATCCGCATCGGTAATACCCGCGGCACTGAGTTTTGAATAGAAATCTTTTTTATCGGGTAATTTTATTTCGTCGAGTTTCTCCCAAGAATCAATATACTCGTACGGAAAGACACCTTTACGAATCGTCAAACTGAATTCATCTCGATCGCTGTAAAATTTCCGCGTTATTTGCTTATCGGCATCGTCGACGTACGATGCTAATTTCTCTATACTGCTAGCCATGAATCGAAGTGAATCTATGAACCTCAAACTAATCATAGTACCGTCGACTTTCTTTGTGAATGATATGTATTTTTCCTTATTGATTGGTAGCAGTGTAATATTGCGGGGAAAAGTTGTAGCCAGAGATTTAATGATAAAGTGAGAATCGTAACCCGATAAATTGTGAAAAACCACCGGAATCGTGTGCGACTCTTGAAAATTCAGATTGCATCGATTGTGTGCGGCCCCGCGATATTTACCCGTAAAATGACAGTGATCGCGACACTTTTTCTCTTCAGGTAAAAATGGCTTCTCACAGATGTAACAATTTTTCGCGCGCATGTGACGATCGCGTTGTGCCTGATTCAACACCTCCATTGGAATCACATTTTTTATACGCGACTCTACTTTTACGGCTAATTCACGAAGCTGCTCGATCAATCACTTAATGCAATCAGATCCGCGGTGACCCTTGTATTCCGATAATGTATCATCGTACACGCAGTGTGTATAATACGACGCACTATGCGGAATATGCTCTTGGGATTCTTTTACCCCGGGCTTCATCATGCATTCAAGATCGGCATATACGACGAAGGGTACAGTGCTCTGATTTTTAAAATTGGAAAATTCCAAAGTGTTCTCCTTGGGAAATTCCATTCGCACTTTATTCAACCGCAGACAATCTTGTCTATCATTTTCATAGGCATTCTGTACGCTGAAGTGACACAAACATCTATCGCACAAAAATTGTGCACATTTATGATTTGACAATTGCATGCTAACCAAACGTGAAAGATTCTTGATCCAAGCAAAGTGGAATCTTGGTTTGAAATTATCTAAATTACCATTATCTAGCTCGCTCCCACTTTCAATCATGAGCAGGTGGATTGTATTGTTCTCTATTACATTTTTAGTCAAATAAAGCGGGGTAATTACACTATTATTCGACTTTTTCTTGCTTTCAAAAGTTTCCGACTCGATTCCATACACGTTAATACTCAAATTATTCAACTTCTCGAATTTTTCTACACTATGCAGGGTTGCGGGGAATTTCATACCTGTACAATCAAGCTCCGATATGTACTGTCGATAGCTGCGTGTTCTGGTTGCGTCGACGTCTACGGGTGGAGGGCTGAGGTAACAGACCACAGCAAACATCGATCATCGTTGTTTCGCACGTTGACCACCGCCTTCTTTCGTTGAATATCCTCACGCAGCTGTGCGAATGTCGAGAGTCCACCGCGAAGAGGCTCGTATCGGTTGATGCAGACCACAGCATTTATGATTTCAATCATGCTCCAACCAGAATCACGCTGCTCGAAATCCTCCACCATGGTTAGCAGAGGATTCGTGACATTATCGGTGAACCAAGTTTCCAGATCCGTCGATGGAAGAATTGTGCCGTTGCGTGTATTGAAGTTCTTTACTTCCACACTGATCTCATCGTTTTTGACGTTTTCAAATTTACACGAAACCCCCACATTCACCTTAATACTTCCTTCGTGGCGTAGCACAGTTTTCAGACGTTCGATCGTCATTACCCCAGCGTCAGTCAAAAATCTAGCCAAATCTTTATGTTGGAGATTTGTCACGGCTCCGGTGCGTATACGACACTTGAAGGCACTCTCCATATCATCCCATCGAACACGTTTATGAATATCATCGCCGATATTGCCGCCAACGATAGTCGTACGATGTTGTTCAAATTTCACCACCCATGATTGGAGGAGTGAAATTATATGTTGCAGTCGTTGTTTTTCACTCACAGTTGGTTTAAATTGCGTTAAAATATTGTTCAAGAATTGAATATTTTTGAGAGCGATATCGCGCCAATGAATAAAAATATCTTCATTTGCTTGTTCTGGGGGTAGTGTACACAGTAACTTGTATGCATCTTCCATCATCTCAACAAGATTCAAGCTAGGAGACTTAAAATTTTTGACGAGAAAAATTTATCCGGTGTCTCGGGAATCGAACCCGAGCCTACTGGCTGCCAATCCGGGGGCTTACACCCACTAGACCACCTGGCCACCTTCAAAATTAACTCGTCATTTTTCAAGTCTAGTTCGTGTGCTTGGTTTGTACGTTATGAATTTCGTCGTATAAGCACATGTTTAACTTTGAATGAGTGAGTGAGCACACGGGCTCACTAACACTTGTAAGGTAAGACTTACGTCTTTTTACCTATTATTTTGTAGGTTATATTTAATTAAATATAACCAATGCCACAGAAAGTGGTGTAATTCGCCGAAGAATGATTTTAAGCTAGGAGACTTAAAATTTTTGACGAGAAAAATTTATCCGGTGTCTCGGGAATCGAAACCCGAGCCTACTGGCTGCCAATCCGGGGGCTTACACCCACTAGACCACCTGGCCACCTTCAAATTTAACTCGTCATTTTACATTTTACAAAATAATAGGTAAAAAGACGTAAGTCTTACCTTACAAGTGTTAGTGAGCCCGTGTGCTCACTCACTCATTCAAAGTTAAACATGTGCTTATACGACGAAATTCATAACGTACAAACCAAGCACACGAACTAGACTTGAAAAATGACGAGTTAAATTTGAAGGTGGCCAGGTGGTCTAGTGGGTGTAAGCCCCCGGATTGGCAGCCAGTAGGCTCGGGTTCGATTCCCGAGACACCGGATAAATTTTTCTCGTCAAAAATTTTAAGTCTCCTAGCTTAAAATCATTCTTCGGCGAATTACACCACTTTCTGTGGCATTGGTTATATTTAATTAAATATAACCAACAAAATAATAGGTAAAAAGACGTAAGTCTTACCTTACAAGTGTTAGTGAGCCCGTGTGCTCACTCACTCATTCAAAGTTAAACATGTGCTTATACGACGAAATTCATAACGTACAAACCAAGCACACGAACTAGACTTGAAAAATGACGAGTTAAATTTGAAGGTGACCAGGTGGTCTAGTGGGTGTAAGCCCCCGGATTGGCAGCCAGTAGGCTCGGGTTCGATTCCCGAGACACCGGATAAATTTTTCTCGTCAAAAATTTTAAGTCTCCTAGCTTAAAATCATTCTTCGGCGAATTACACCACTTTCTGTGGCATTGGTTATATTTAATTAAATATAACCAACAAAATAATAGGTAAAAAGACGTAAGTCTTACCTTACAAGTGTTAGTGAGCCCGTGTGCTCACTCACTCATTCAAAGTTAAACATGTGCTTATACGACGAAATTCATAACGTACAAACCAAGCACACGAACTAGACTTGAAAAATGACGAGTTAAATTTGAAGGTGACCAGGTGGTCTAGTGGGTGTAAGCCCCCGGATTGGCAGCCAGTAGGCTCGGGTTCGATTCCCGAGATACCGGATAAATTTTTCTCGTCAAAAATTTTAAGTCTCCTAGCTTAAAATCATTCTTCGGCGAATTACACCACTTTCTGTGGCATTGGTTATATTTAATTAAATATAACCAACAAAATAATAGGTAAAAAGACGTAAGTCTTACCTTACAAGTGTTAGTGAGCCCGTGTGCTCACTCACTCATTCAAAGTTAAACATGTGCTTATACGACGAAATTCATAACGTACAAGATTCATATACATGGCGCTGTCCATTTTTTTTTTTAGGTGAATTTTACAACTGGGTAGTCAAACTGACACTGAACGAATGTTCACACCTAACGTGGGCTTTGGGGTTTTAGATGCACACGCCCCCACCACACGAACATTTAAATACCACGAAAATTCAAACGTTTCCAATCATCGGTCAAAGATTTTGTACCTGAGAGGCTTACATCTTTTGCACCTTTATGCAGAAAAAATATTACCCAAGTGTGTCAATGGTTAGCCCCTCTAATATTGTAGGCGTATTTAGAGTTTCTAGTTGGGTATAAAAGTTCGAGTTTGCTTCGAGTTTTACACAGTCTGCATCCAGTCAACCCGAAAAAGCAAAATTTAAGGAAATTTAAGTGAAACAAAACTGAACTTAACAAAATTCAACTGAAATTCAATGGAAGAAGTAAGTATAGTTATTCTTCGATATCATAGTTTTTTTTTTTTTTTTTCGTGATAGATATAGTTTGTAATTGATATTTTGAAATCCATGATCTTGAACCTGTGAAGGATTGGAGCTCCGATGATGATGGATATGATAGTTGTAACGAGTTGGTAGTCGATGGGGCGCGCTGGATTACGGTCCGGTATGATGACGGCACCCCCACGTGGATGAAGGTGCAACCACTGAAGTGGGCGTCGGATGATGAGGAGGAGGAGGAGCAGGAGGAGGAGGCCGAGGTGGAGGAGGAGGCCGAGGTGGAGGTGCCGGACGTGGTGGACAAATGTGGGGTGCGGTGGATCACGTTCAGGTACGATGACGGCACCCCCACGTGGATCGAGGTGAAACCACCGAAGCGGGCGTCGGATGAGGAGGAGGCGGAGGAGGGGGAGGAGGGGGAGGAGGAGGTGCCGGACGTGGAGGAAAATTGGGATGAGGAGGAGGTGCCGGTGGCGGAGGGAAATTTGGATGAGGAGGAGGTGCCGGAAAAGAAGGATGAGGTGGGGGAGAGGAAAAAGGTGGAGGAGGAGGAGGAGGCAAATAATGTTTGGTAAGTACCCGTAATTTTCATTATATATCGTTCGCTTATTGAAATACCTGTATGTTTCAGATCCGCGTGTGTGAAATTCGCCGCGGACATTCACCGCCACATAGTTGTAGATATATAGTTTGAGTTTAGGTTAAGAATAATGTACATGTATAGTTTAAGTTATTTTTGTAAGAAAATTGTAAAATAAGCATAGTTTTAAGCTAGTTTTGAAATAATAATAGTCACTTCAGAATAGGTTATACGTAAGACATATAGTTTAGGTTAGTTTTAAGAAAATTATCACTTTTATAATAGGTTAGTCTTAAGATATAACAAATAAACATATATGTCATTATGAGATGATTCGAGTCATTGATTGCATGATTGAACACCCCGCCACTCATTTCGGCTAGTATAATTCGTATATAAGCTAAGAATTCGAAATTGCAGCCGTCCGATTGTCGGTAACAGAAAATCGGCAACCATGATTCAGAATCGTTACCATCAGACCATCGATAACTGAAGATCAACGATCTGCAGGTAAATTGCAGCCGACCGATTGCCGGTATCGGGAAATCGGCATGCATGATTCAGAATCGTCACCATCAGACTATCGATAACTAAAGATCGACGATCCATAGTGGCGCCATCGCATGACGAAAAATCGCAACCATCAGATCGTCGGTAAGCGGAGATCGGCAATGCAGGATTCTCGATCGTAACCATCCGACTGTCGGTAACTTACCCCCGCACGGTCGGTAACTTACCAGCACAACTCGGCCGGTAAAGAAGTTTGATCCAGAACCCCCACATTATATTTACTGAATCTTTCATTTTTTCAGATTGACTAGTACAAAAATTCACTCATAAGAGAACAAAGAATCAAACGTTCATGATGTAGCATTACCACAATATAATTCAAATTTTATGTTGTGCTGCTTCCATTTCCTTTGACCTGGCTTCACACTCTTTCTAATATACTGTGAGGCATCAATAACTGGAGGCCATTAACAGAATTTGTTGTCGTTGATTAACCATGCCGTTGGAATTTCAGATGTCAATGGCAGTCCGTCAGGAGTTATTTCATCAATAAACGTCACAACTGCGTACGGAGGCAACATCGTCTGTCAATTCTGTAAAATATAATGCAATGAAAAAAACGCGATATCATTTAACACGTCTATTAGTACATCGAACTACTACTTAAGCTTCGTGACTTTTGATAACAATTATTACCATTTGTATGTATGTGGTGACTTCTGACAGCTTACAATAAATGACAGATATGCATTTTTCTCAGTCATTTGGAAATATTGGTGATATCTAAACCTATTATTAAGCCGTAGTTGGAATTTTCGCCGCTGATATGTTTTATAATGTTATGTGCAATTTAAGCTTTGCGTGTCATTTTTACTATATTATTTCAATACGCATGGTGATAAGAAAAATGATGGTTTCAGCTTTTAATGTTTCTGGTTCTGTAACATTGGTAAAAGCACAGAACGGCTTTCATTACTTTTCAAAGCCATACATTTGGCTTTTATCAATGAAGCTTCTATTATGACAACTGGTGCTTTTTCATCAGAAGCAGTCACGATCCCTAATAAGGTTGAATCACAAGGCGATTGAAAGAAGGGTGTTACTTCGACATACTTTGCTGCTTTACAATATATCAGCCCGTCTTTCACAAACATCCCTACTACTGTTGCATAACTGTTGTCTCTTAAAAGGCAAACATTATTTGGACTTGAACTAGTAATGCTAAAACTCTTGAATTCGATTTTTTTTAATAAAGTGCCATCACGTTTGGAATAATGAATTAATGGAAATTTCTTGATCAGAGGAGGAGACACTGGTGCTTGCTGTTCTTCGGCAAGACGGTTTACAAATTGTTCAAGTGGCTTTCCGGAAACTTTTATTTTTCTTTTAATCTTTTGCATGTAGTTTTCAAATGGAAATGAACTGAAATTATCCAGAGGACCAAAAGTCTTGACATCATCATATAGATGAATCAGATTATGGACATTAAAAGAAAGATGCTCCTCCCCATACAAAGCGGCATAATTATTTACAAACCAAACAAGCAGAGAATGGGCATAGTCAAGTAATTCAACAGATGCATCAATGGAAGACATTATTCGAATGGCAATACTAAGGGATAGAAAGTGTTCATATTTGTTTGTCGTCAAGAACCCTTTTAGAATGACAGGTCCGGTATAGAACAGAAATTGTCGTAATTCAGTGCCCTTCCATCTGTCTATCTCAAATAATGACCTGGGCTTTCGGCAAAACTCTGAAGGTATACACGGCCTTGTTTCAATTAGCTTCTGCGATACGATTTCAGCCACACCTGGGTTGAAGCGCACGTCTTTTTTTCCTTTGACAGCAAAAGCTACAACTTTTTTTTCCACTCCCAGGAAAACAAGGTGTAAAACATCATTAGGGATCTGTCTCACCATTCCAATTTTCAAAGATTCTAATAATGAAGCTCGAATATGGTGTTCGGGTTGCTGTCGGAGTCTGAATGAATCATCTGTCCTGGCAGTGCAATTTGTTTCAGGAAAAGTAACTCTGTGTTTCACATAGTCACCTTCTTGTGTACATTTTCCACACCCAAAATACCCGGTGTGATCTTTAGTCCCAGTAACAAATGCTCGAGCTGGTGCATCACAAATTATTGCATTAATTGCAAATTTAATTGATTTGCCACCGATAGATATACCTGATTCTATTAATCCTAAAGCTTCATTCACAAATGGTTCTAAAAATTCATTTGGACAGTCAGGTTTCTTAAGACCATGGTGCACAGCAATTACAAACGGATCTATATACAAATCAGTTACAATTAATCCCATAATGGGCCAAAACTGACTACTTGTACTTTTAATTAATTTTGACCTCATCAGGTATAACCACGAAATTTTTTTTCAAGGATCGAATTATACCATCTTGTAATCCAAAATAAACGAATTTTCCTCCATTATTCGTCGCAATAATACGGTTGGTACTTGAAGGGGTATGCATCAGGGATCGTAAGTTTTTTGGTACATTTGCAGATGGAAAATGTATGCTCAAGAGCCTCAGTAAATCATTCGTAACTTTTTGGCTCACACTATTATTGACAACAAATGCTCTCAAATCGTCTAAGAGATCAGGTTTTTTTTTCGACGTTAATGCTTTGATCAGATAAATCTCCAACTTCTGCTTTGTTGCCCACGAATTCTGAATCACCATGCTTATTGTCGTTGTCAGGATCATCATAGCTAGAATTTCCATGATCATTACCATGCTCGTAATCAGTTTCATCATCATTATCCTCATTAACTGCTATTTGGATAGCCTGAGGCAAGTCTCTGTCAAGATTATTATTTTCATGGACCCTGTCCAATAATCGTTCTTGGGATTGCATTTGTTCCTCATCATCGTCAATAATTGTCGGCTGGTAGGTCAATAATTTTTTTCGCAATAATCTCCTTTTGTGTCTTTCCGACAATACTTTAAAATCCTTCCGAGGCATGATTGTTTGTCTTATGCGATCATAGAATGCAGAAGCTATATGTATACAATTTATTATTCTAACCTGCAGTAGATACGCACGTGCTTGCCGGCAAATTTAATATGATACCGCGGTTTAGAACCACAAGTAGCGTCGTTCGATAATCAAATTGAATTGACATATATTGGGGTAATTCATGGCAATAAAAAGTAGTTTGTAAAATGTATAAACTTACCTCTTGAGGTTGTAATTCACTTCACCGATTTTTAGTTGATCGTAGTAGGACACACGCGCCCGATGAACTTCGGCGAATAGGTTGATTACACGATTCCGCGCAGGCCTTCGAGCATGGCGGAAACCGGAAAGAGGTAGCTTCGTCGCTACATAAACGTGTTTGATCTTGACCGATATGAAGTTGGCCACACAGTCTTCTGTGTCTTTCCTCTCTGTGTCACCATGAAGGATAGAAGGAGGCAGAAGACTGTCGTGCCAACTTCATGTCGGTCAGAATCAAACACGCCAAGCCCGGATTCAACTGTTTGGTATACGCTCATGGCGTACCTCGGTCCGCCGACCGCAGCGCTATCTCGCGGATATATGGCGACATTACATGAATGCTCAACGGCTTCAGATTCGTATGAGTAAGCATGGCACAGATAGGTACCGGTATGATCATTCAATTAAGATTATGAATAGTGGTATTGAAATGAGCTCGGCTTATATACAATGTAGAAGGCATGGTACCGCGGTCTGCTAATTTACCATGTGATATTGTTCCGTACCCGATACATGCCTACTGTTACATGCCAGATACATTTCCAGCTGCAATGTTATTTGAATGTGACATTGCGATGTGATTGTCTCTTTGAGATGTAGAAGGCACGATACCGCAGTCTGCTAATTTGCCATGCAAAATTATTCTGTAATTGAGACGTCTCTGGTACATGATAAGTGTTACATACTAGATACATTTACACCTACGATGTAACTTGTATGAAACATTGTGATGTGATAAAGCTGTCTCTTCGAGATGCAGAAGGTACGATACCGCAGTCTGTTAGTTGAACATGTAACATTGCTCTGTCTTTGATACGTCCCTGGTACATTGTGATACGTATATACAAGATACATTCACAATTAAGAGATCATTAATGTAACCAATACATGGCAATGTGATATCACAAAGTTTCTTGAATAGAACTCCAATGTGACAGACCGAGGAGGTCACTGTTTGCTGGGAAGACATTCATATTTGAAAAATATATTGCCCACAACAGTGTTCAACTATTTGTTTCGTTATTCATGTGAAACACTTTGGAATTATTCGATGATGTTGAATATATTGGCCGTGTTCCAATTAGTAAGGGTACGCCCTCATACACTTGCCCTTGTGGTAGAGATATATCTATATATATCAGGGTGGTCCTTATATAGGGTGTTTTCAAATTTTTACGCTCCCTAGGGTTCAAACGAATCCTTTTCAAGAAAAAAAAATTGTCCTAAAGTTTTAATGCTCTATCTCGATTTTAACGTCCCGCGCACGACCGCCAAAGTATTCCTTTTTTTTTTTTTCACTTTCCTACAAAAAATATGTATGACCCAACTTTGTCAAGTCATTAACGTCGAAGTTCTAACATTCTGCGTCCTGCGTCGATTTTAACCTCCTGCGCACAACCGCCCAATTTGATTCATAATCACAAAAAATATATGCTATAGAAATTGATTTCAGCTGTAGGTCACCATTCACAAAAATCATAATGAAAAATTATCGTTTCCTAAAATTTACTGAATATTTTGATCGGGTTGAAGTTGGCATTGAATATTAATTTTATTTTTTTATTCCAATTTCAACTCACTTGACCCAATCACTTATACGCACGCTGTTATTTGAAAAAAATGAACGCATTTCAATAAAAATTATGTCATTCGAATAGCTATAACTTCGACGTCAGTGACTTGACGGAGATTTTTTTTTTTTTATGAAATTGAAAAAAAAAAAAAATTAGTGGTCGTGCGCAGAATGTTAAAATCGACGCAGGACGCAAAATGTTAAAACTTCGACGTTAATGACTCGACAAAGTTGGGTCGTACATGTTTTTTCTAGGAAATTGGAAAAAAAAAAGGAATACTTTGGCGGTCGTGCGCGAGACGTTAAAATCGAGATAGAGCATTAAAACTTGGGGACAATTTTTTTTTCTTGAAAAGGATCCGTTTGAACCCTTGGGAGCGTAAAAATTCAAAAACACCCCATATAAGGACCACCCTAATATCTCTCTATATTATAAAGATATCTCGCCGCCGCCGCCGCCGCCGCCGCCGCCGCCGCCGCCGTGTCAGTATTTCAGATTCTTTTGTTTTCCCCAGAATTCTTTTGTTTTTCCGATAATTCCTGGGTTTTCCCAGAATTCTTTTGTTTTTCCCAGAATTCCTGGGTTTTCCCAGAATTCATTTGTTTTCCCCAGAATTCCTGTCCTGGACCTAGGACCTTTAACCTTTGACCTTTGATATATGTTCGGGAGTCACAAAACAAACGCCGCCGCCGCCGCCGCCGCCGCCGCCGCCGTGTCAGTATTTGAGGAAATTCTGGGTAATATCCTACCTAACCTAACCTAACCTAACCCTAACCTAACCCTAACCTAACCCGAACTCAACCTCACCCTAACCTAACCTAACCCTAACCTAACCTGAACTCAACCTAACCTAACCTAACCCTAACCTAACCTAACCTAACCCTAACCTAACCTGACCCTAACCTAACCTAAGGGTTTTCCCAGAATTCTTTTGTTACCCCTAGAATTCCTGGGTTCTCTCAGAATTCTTAGGTGAAAAAAGCAACAGAATTTTGGGGGTATGATTAGAACGGATTATTTGGGTCTCAAAACAACTGATACGAATCAAAGTATGGGTGGTTGGCGCGTGAAACCTTTCGATAAAAGCATATAAATGAGAGCATCCAAATATTGAACATATATAGGACCAAATTGTTCACATTTGAATTTTCTACATATTTTTGGTTCAAGTTTTGTTCGTATATTAAGATTTAGAGATTATCACCCTTATTCATAGACATGGAGATTGTGGTTGAGAGCAATTGTTTTGTTGAAAGCAGTCATTCAAATTCTGGCAGTCTATTATTTGACAGTTTTTGACAGTTTCATACTGAATATTTGTGACCTACAAAATTGAACGTATGAAGATATATGCTGAAACTATACCGGAATCGTAATGGAAAATATTAGTTGAAAAGGTAAGTGTGTACGAGATAATTTTGTTAGAAAGTGAATAGGAGAGAATTTTCGAAAATAGTTTTAGGTTCGATAAACCGATTTTCGATATTTCGTCCGAAATTATTATGGATAATTTTAAATCAAATCACGTAATTGAAGAATCTATTTTAGGGGATGGTAATTGTTTATTCAGGTCATTTTCCTATTTTTTGTATAACGACCAGGAAAAGCATAGGCAAGTTAGATTAAGGATCGTTTCTAATGTTTATAAAAACTGGTCGGTTTATGAACCATTCATATTAGGGGACGAATCTTATGGAACTCAAATTACGGATAGAGATTGTTATAAGTTATGTATGACCAAAGATGGAGTTTTTGGGGGGGAGGTTGAGTTACAATCTTTTGTGAATATTTACAATGTTTATCTAATGGTTTATGTTAATAATTCTGAAGTACCAAAGGAACATGGCCCAAATCATAGCAACAGTAAATTGATACTTTTTTTAAGTGATATTATCGATAGAGGTCATTATGATGTCATAGAATGTTTGAACTCCACTTTCTGGAATGATTATAAGAGCTATTGTAATCGTAAGTATCATAGCGATAATAAAAATATAATTAATAACAAACGACGAGTTGAAAATCTTAAATAAACGGTGCATGAATAAAATCGAAAATATGACCATCGAACGTTTGGGGAAAAAAAGGAAGAAGGATATGGTGGAAAATATGACTGAAGAGCGTTTAGAAAAGAAGCGGGAAAAAGATGTGGTACGGAATATGAATGAAGAACGTTCAAATAAAAAAAGAGAAAAAGACGTGGTACGAAATATGGAAGAAGAACGTTTAAACAAGAAAAAAGAAAAAGATCTAGTACGGAATATGGATGAAGAACGTTTAAATAAAAAACGAGGAAAAGACATGGTACGAAATATGGAAGAAGAACGTTTAAACAAGAAAAGAGAAAAAGATGTGGTACGGAATATGGATGAAAAACGTTTGAATAAAAAAAGACAAAAAGATGTGGTACAAAATATGGAAGACGAGCGTTTAAATAAAAAAAGAGAAAAAGACATGGTACGAAATATGGAAGAAGAACGTTTAAACAAGAAAAGAGAAAAAGATGTGGTACGGAATATGGATGAAAAACGTTTGAATAAAAAAAGACAAAAAGATGTGGTACAAAATATGGAAGACGAGCGTTTAGATAAGAAAAGGGAAAAAGATGTTGTACGGAATATGGATGAAGAACGTTTGAACAGAAAAAGGGAAAAGGATATGGTTCAAAATATGGACGACAATCGGTTGAGTAAAAAAAGGGATAGCAACATGGCAAAAAACATGACGTGTGAACGCATTAATAAGAGAAGAAAAATGCAACAAGTTATTAAATTATGCCCCAATAAAGTGTCCTACTTGGATCTTGGAGCAATGAATTATATTTGTCCATATTGTTCGGCATTATTTTGGTCTGCGGAATTTTCGAAAAAAAGTTGCTGCCATAATGGAAAAGTGCATCTTCCACCGTTGAGTGATTATGATGAAGATTTAAAAGATTTATTGTTGAATGATAAAAAGTTTAGGGTATTAATTCGTTATTATAATAGTCGTTTTTACTTTGTAACATTTAATGCTAATGTCATAAATGAATCTAAAAGAGGAGTATACAATTTAAAAATTCAAGGACAAGTTTGTCATATAACTCCAAGCAGCATTCATACAAAAAAAGGAAATATCCCTTATTGCGGCCAAATTTATATTTATGATGATTATGAAGCAACGGAAAAAAGGTTAGAAGGAAATAAAAATTTAGTCAAAGAACATATACAAATAATATCAGGAATTTTAAACAATAACAATCCATACGCTAAAAAATACAAAAATTTATTCGAATTAACCAAGGATCAATCATTGCCAGAGTACTATTTGTATTTTGTCCGTAACATAAATTCAGATCAACATCGTTATAATGTACCTACCACTGCGGAATGTGCAGCTTTGATAGCTTCTAAGGATGGTGAAATTCCACGTTTCGATTTATGTATTCATCCAAAAGATCTTCCGAAAGGTATTGATTCTTTTTCATGTCTTAATAAATTATCATTTCATATCGACCCAATGACGTTTCCAATAATGTTTCCATGCGGGGATTTAGGATGGAGTCCAACATTCAAACAAAATAATTCCAGTAATAAAAGACTCACAACTCTTCAATACTATTCCTATCGTTTAGCTTATAGACAGGGTGATAATTTCAGTCCTATTCTATTTTGTGGTCGGTTAACACAGCAGTATGTTATTCAAGCTTATATAATAATAGAAAATAACAGGCTCAATTTTTTGAGGTATAACCAGAAAAAATTATGCATCGAATGCTATCAAGGATTAGTTGATCACATAGCACGTAGTGCTATGAATGATTCAAATAATTTCGAAAATATGGAACGTCTAGGAAATATATTCGTATTACCGTCTACCTATTTAGGCAGTCCTCGAAATATGCAGCAAAATTATCAAGATGCTATGGCTATTGTTACGGCAATCGGTCGTCCAGATTTATTTATTACCATGACGTGTAACCCGAATTGGCCGGAGTTAAAAACAATATTAAATAAATTTCCGACGGGTACAACGTGTAGCGATATTCCAAATATCACAGTGCGATTATTTTATACTAAATTACGAGCTTTGTTGGCCGATGTCATTAGTGGAAAAATTTTCGGGAATATTTTAGCATATGTTTATACAATAGAATTTCAGAAACGTGGATTACCACATGCACACATGTTATTCGTATTAAATTATACAAATAAATTAATAACTCCAGATGCAATTGATAAATACATCAGTGCCGAAATATCTTCTAACGATCCCGAATTGCAAGAGTTGGTTATAAAACATATGTTACACGGTCCTTATACAGAGCATTCTCCGTGTTATAACATCAGAACGAGCATTTGTACAAAAAAATTTCCTAGAAAGTTTTGTGATATTACACAATTTGCGAAAAATGGATTTCCTATATCCTCGGGTATCCTCGGGTATCTTCGGGTATCTTCGGGTATCCTTAGGTATCCTCGTGTATCCTCGGGTATCTTCGGGTATCTTCGGGTATCCTCGGGTATCTTCGGGTATCTTCGGGTATCCTCGGGTATCTTCGGGTATCTTCGGGTATCCTCGGGTATCCTCGGGTATCTTCGGGTATCCTCGGGTATCCTCGGGTATCCTAAATATCTAACCCAATCCAACCCACCTAAGGGTATCTCGAGTATCCTCGGGTATCCTCGGGTATCCTCGGGTATCCTCGGTTTTCCTCGGGTTTCCTCCGGTATCCTCGGCTATCCTCGGGTATCCTTGGTTTTCCTCGGGTATCGAAAGTGAAAAAATCAAAAATAGTAGTCACACAGATTATGTGAATCCGATTCACGTGGAAGAACTGAAATATTATAAAACTTGACTTCTACTGTTCGTATTTTTATTTTTTGTTTCGACCAAACCGAACATAGTTACTCATTGTTATTGGGTCACAGTTTGCACCTATTATTGCCCATGATTCCCTGCGATACTGACATGGCGGCGACGGCTCTTTGTAGTATAAAGTATAAAGTATAAAGTCTAAAGTTTAAAATATCAATTCTAAATTCTTAGTACCTAATAGCCAATGTGAGGAGAATATGTAATCGGCAGTCACAAAACAAACACTTGATTTCATCGAAAATTCGGTCATTTTCCGAAGAACATACAATCCGCGGATTATTCGGGTCTTAAAACAACTGATAAAATATGGGGGGTTGGCGCGCGAAGCGCGCAGGGGGGCAGAGCCCCCCTAGTATATATATATATACTAGGGGGGCTACGCCCCCCTGCGCGCTACGCGCGCCAACCCCCCATGTCATATGCATTCATTAACGTATTTTTCATTCGGTCCCAAAGTAACGGAAATTCCTAACGGACATTAATATTGATCATTGTACATCATTTATAAGATGCATACATATTATTAACAAATCATAATGAAAGAAGAAAAAAAACACGAATTTAAGTTCCATTCGAAATTTTCCGAAAATTAGATATGATGTTAATCAGTTAATTATCCTAATAAGTTAATGTACGTATGTAGAGTATAGAAGTGGTCTCCAAAATTCCCGGAAAGTATTCTAAGAATAATTTTAGGCACGTCGAAGCTTACGGGCCTGTCAATGGATCATGTAATCCCGAAAGGTAGCGTAACGGTAGGTAATGAAAAACCTGAAAATAATAATATATGAATGAGGATAATAACAATTCTTCGAACAGTTAATGTTTCTACACCACTCTTCAGTAGGTAACCCAGTGCGTTTTTTCTAAGTGGTATAGGCCGTTCTTCGGAATATTCGGCAACTATTCCATAAATATTATATCATATAATTGACTAATTAATATTAATATCCTATATATAACTCATATAACTCATCGATATTAATATTGAATATTTCATAGTCGGTATATTTTAAATAGAACAACCTTAAATTTTTTTTTAATTTTTTGATATTGTATATTTACAAATGATTTATAAATGATTAACATTATAATTGTATTATCATGACAGTATTTATTTATTACAAAGAGTAAAACTGATTTTTAATAATTTTTAAGTCATTTCGGTTTGTAATGAATTATTGCTGTTATCTTGTCCAGGTCTTCGGTATTCCATACTCTCCGCTTCGTAGTTCTCATAGTACCAGTCTTCTGCTCTATACATTATGGCGCAAAGCTTCCATATATCAAGGCGCAAAGCAGCCATATAAGCATGTGCAAAGCAGCATGGATATGGTCGTCGGCTTTGTACTTCACGTATTCCATGCCTTCTGTCTCGACGCTACCGTGGTAGCTTTCGTGGTCCTCTGTTTTATATAATATGGCGCAAAGCAGCCAGATATTCATGCGCAAAGCAGCCAGATATTTATGCGCAAAGCAGCATGGTTATGTTATATTTTTCTATGAATAAAAAGTAATTAATCGAACTTTAGCGGGAAATTGTCTTTGATACGGACGAATCCTAAAGATGATAATTCTTCCATATCTAGCAAATATCTAGTATTTTCAAATATATATCATTAATTCAACCTTCCACTTCTATTCCTTTTTAGAACACCGCCAGCAATTTTTGAAATTTGAAGTTCTCCTGAATTTTTAAAGTTTTCTTACGTACTTCTTTCTCTTAAGTTTCGCTGTTTTTGGATCTTTGCACGCGTAGGTGATAATCTAAAAAAAAATCGACTTTATTTTAACGCTGATAATAATTCAAAAATTAACCGAATCTGTAGGGTAATTTTTGGTGAATATTATATTATATATTCAACTTCCGTTTTATATTATTAGGAATTTCGATTATCCTCCGATTCTATTATTTCTTTATCGTAGAACTCTGCTAACAGCTCTTGCTCTCTATCAGCTTGTTGTATCTGTTCCATGTGTTCTATGTATGCATCTTGTTCCATTATTTCATCAATTTCCGAATTTGTTGAATCGTCTATTATAATAATTTAATTAATCTTTAGTGATATCACGTTTGAATTAATGTATTAATCTCGCTATTACGTAATTAAATACATATCTATATTACATACTCTGGCCCACTGGTGGTAATGCGATTAATCCGCGCTGTTCCATCTCTGTTTCGAGTATTGTTAACGCTTCTATCAACCCCACATATATCGCGTCCAATTCTTCGTCTGTTGGTTCGTCTATTGGTTCGTCTATTATGATAATTTAATCAATTTTTAGTTAATTTACATTATGTCACGGTTTCCTATCGGTTGAATATCACATACTTCGCGCTACTGGTGCCGATATGACTGATTCCCCTTCCAGCTCTGGTCGCAGCTCTGCTTCTGCTTCTACCAAATCCGCATATAGGCTGCCTATTTCTTCGTCCGTTAACCTATCTATTATGATAATTTAATCAATCTTTAGTGACTTCACGCTTTTTCGTCGTTCGGTTCGGTAATGACATACATATTTATATTACGTACCCTGGTTCCATTCGACTGGTGCCATTATTCAAATCGGATTGTTTAATAAGCCTATGATATTGCGGTTTTGAAATTTATCCACGTAAATTTATTTATTATAGGATACTAAATGAGGAACTTTGAAACACAAACCGAAATCAAATGAAATCAAATGTAGAAATGCGAAATGCAAACCGTGACTATATTCATTCAAAAAATGAACAATTATCTAAAATATATCGAATATCGATTACAATATGTCGCGAAGTCAAACGGAAAAACACGAAACGCAAACCGTGACTATATTCATTTGAAAAATCATTCGTTCATGTTGCGTTTGGATAAATTTTTGTGACTGACGCATATTCATCTATTTTAATTTCTCTTCGAAATCAATCCTTCAAAATGTCTCGACGCGCCAAATCTCGTAGTCAATCAAATGAACGGCCGAAATCAAAAAGACCTAAGATTGACGACAGTATTCCTCCGTTTTCTACTACCGAATACATCAAAAATATTGAGATCGGAGATAAATTCGCGTAAGCAATAACTTTACCATTATTACTATTATTTCAACTTAAAGTCTCATTATCTTATCTTCGTTATTGTTTTTATGTAGAGCTATTATTGGATATGTCGATACTATTCAAGCCAGCAAAATCAAAAGGAAAACTAAGCCAGAGTTGGACTTATTTAAATTTGTGTTGAATAACAATAACGGTACCAGAGTATCATGTTACAAATGGGGCCATGAGGCCCCTCAATTCTCAAATCAAATCAAACAAAACCAAGTAATCATATTTGCACCGTTCCTCTATATTACATCATATTGTGGTGGACACATTTTTTGTATGAAAACTGTACATATCTTGTTTTCAGATTTACCTCCTCCAAAACGTAACCGCGAATGTCGCCTCATCGTACAACCTTGGAAACGTCAATTTCGAACTACAATTAAAATCATTTTCAAAAATAAGTTGCTTCGGAGTATTCCACGTACTTCAAAATTCGGATCAAATTAACTCTTGTGACTTTCCAGACATCCCTCACAAAACTGTAATTATAAGTAAAATTATTTTCGAATAACCGTTATCCAAAAACTTGCTAACCTTAATAACCTTAACTGTAGAAATCAGAGGCTATGTAAAAGACGAATTTATTAGGCCTTCCAAACTCCGAACCGACGAATATATTGGTACAATAACTGACGGTGAATTCAAAATTGAAATCCTTTTATCAAATGTCTTGAAACTAAGTCAAATCTCTGCTGGCCAGCGAATCGAAATTGTAGGCGATGTTCAACAAAACGGTGAATAATCTTTGATTTAAGCCTTTAATTTAATTAGGAAAATATTCTTAATTTTTCAATATCGAACCAAACTGAAATAGTAAAGAAAGACTGTATCACTATTTTTGATTAAATGTTTGTGCTTTTAATCCGTCTTTTCAGACTTCCATTTCTTCCTGCACGTGCAAACTTTCGATAACATCAAAATCCTGGATGACACCCCTATGCCCCTCGCGAAATTATTAGTGGTTACCAAAATGTTACCAATATAATAACCTGGGATACTTGGTTACCGATAATTTTATTTTTAATTTTGTTATTTTTCTTGATTTTTCTAAGTATTCTTCATGTGTTTTCAGATCGTAGATTTTATCATAATCGTTTGTACTTATATGTATTAGAAATATATAGTGGATTAGGCTTTCTGAGGAAACCACTTTAAAAAAAACGCGCCGAGTTATCTACTGCAAAGTGGTGTGGAAACGGTAACTGTTGCAATAATTGTTATCATTCTTATTGACGTACATATATTATGGTTTTCAGATTTTTCCCTAAAAGACAGGTCTTCAATTTAGGCCTCCAGATTAGTTCGACGCAGTATTTCTAAATTAGTATATTGATTTGGTATGTTGTATTCTATCCTATATATTATATTCTAGTTCATGTATTATCAAATTTATAATATAAAGTGGACAGGGCAAAGGTCTACAGAGGATACCACTGTAAAAAAAAAAATGAGTATATCAGGAATCTAACAATTCTAAAGAATTGTATGTGTGTCTCTGTTCTCCTCAATATATACAAAGAAATAAAAATTGAAATTGAATTTTGAATTAATAATATATTCGAAAGTTTCATTATTATTGTAAATGTAAGGTTCGTATGTAATTGTTAAGGTTTTTCAATAAACTTAATCCACCAGATATTTTCGATACGTATATAAATACAAATAAAAATACGTGTCGAATTACCTATTGTGAAGTAGCATGCATTCCGCCATCTGTCGGTTATCCTGATAGAGTTATATGACAGTTATATATCGGTCGATCACTGACGTCAGTGCGATCGATCGAGTGAAGGCTCACTTTTCAAAAGTCAATTTTCGCGCTCACGTTTTGTTCAGCGTTACCATGTAACAAATAAATAAAATTTGTTTCATTCACAAAGCAGCTCTCAAGCAATGTGCGCCTTGCCCGATAGCGTAAGTATTGATAATTATTAACTACGTTTAATATCAATTTCCCGAACTTTATTCCTTTTTTACTAATTCTTATTGATTCATGGAGCAATTATTTATATTATTATATACTATAATTATAATTATTCCTTAGTTGTCTGACATGCAAAACTCCTTGGAGGAAATAGCGGAGAACCCTGTGATAAATCAAAATGGTATGTTACATGATCACCGACAATTATTATTTTTTTTTTCATCTATTTTATTCGTTATATCCGTACGCCTATATGTATGGGGGTTTCCAGCTCATCTCGACCACCTTCCAGACCTGACCCCCTCGGATTTGAGTGAAACTTTTTTTTTGCTTCACTCAAGGTCCAAATTGGAACCTCCATTTTTTTCAGAATTTTTCGAGCCCCCGTCCCGGAGGCATCGATAGTGGAAATTTGCCATTTTATGGAATCCCAGAATTTTTGAACGATGATATCTCAGGATTGGAGAGTCATATCAATAAAAACAGAGTGGTCAATAGATTTGTCTTGAATTCAACTTTTTGAAAAAAAATATTTCGCAATTTCGCGATACCGTCCCGGCTGCTAGAAACTCATTTGAAAGCGAAAAATGGATGTTTCGATGGTTTGGGCATTTTTCATCTTTTTCATTTTTTTTTCTAAAATTCTTTGAAGAAAGACAAAATTTTGAGGCCCATAACGAAGATGGAGACTCCAATGGTTTGGAAGTTATGATTTTTTCAGTTTCTAAATCCATGAATTGAAAAGAAATAAAACAATCGATGAGATATTTGTCGTTTGAAATTGTCAGTTTCGCACACTTTTAGAAACTGAAAAAATCATAACTTCCAAACCATTGGAGTCTCCATCTTCGTTATGGGCCTCAAAATTTTGTCTTTCTTTATAGAATTTTAGAAAAAAAAATAAAAAAGATAAAAAATGCCCAAACCATCAAAACATCCATTTTTCGCTTTCAAATGAGTTTCTAGCAGCCGGGACGGTATCGCGAAATTGCGAAATATTTTTTTTCAAAAAGTTGAATTCAAGACAAATCTATTGACCACCCTGTTTTTATTGATATGACTCTCCAATCCTGAGATATCATCGTTCAAAAATTCTGGGATTCCATAAAATGGCAAATTTCCACTATCGATGCCTCCGGGACGGGGGCTCGAAAAATTCTGAAAAAAATGGAGGTTCCAATTTGGACCTTGAGTGAAGCAAAAAAAAAGTTTCACTCAAATCCGAGGGGGTCAGGTCTGGAAGGTGGTCGAGATGAGCTGGAAACCCCCGTATATATAATAATTAATATGATTCCGTTTTTACGTTTTCGTTTCAAGAACAACAACAGCAGCTACCGCGACCGCCGCAGGAGCTGCCGCTACCGCAGGGTCAGCAGCAACAGCGGCCCCTAGAGAAACAGCAGCCACCTGCAGACGATGGTACGGATAAAAACGTTGCATATTGTTATTTACATTAAATTAGTTTCAATTCGCTTTTGTTTGATTTATAATTTTTGTTTTCAGCGCGAGGACCTCGTCGGCAGCAGCGGGCGGGACGGCGGTACTGGGCACGGCGGGCCCACTACCGCCAGTCGAACTTAGTGAACCTAATGTTCCAGATCGCCAACCCGTACCAGGGTTGGCGACGGGGCCGGGGACGGGGCCGCGACCGTGGGAACGATCGGGGAGCCCCCGCCTAATTTGTGTTTTGCTTGTTCTTGTGTATGTTCCTGATTTGTTCTTGATTCATTACGTGTGTTATATGTTCTGTTATAAAAAAAAATTATGAAGTTATATGTTCTCTGTCTAATTATTATTATTAATTATTTATAGACTATGTTATATTTTGGTAAACTCTGTTAAAATATTGTTTTTTTTTTATAATTTATTAATCCGATATTAAATATTACATTTTAATATGAGCTAAGGCTATCGACTCGTATATAAATACAAACAAAAAAACGCGTCGAGTTACTATTGCAAAGTGACATGCATTCCGCCATCTGTTGGTTATCCTGATAGAGTTATATGACAAATAACTCCACTATATATTTTCGATTCGTACATAAATACAAACAAAAAAACGCGTCGAGTTACTATTGCAAAGTGGCATGCATTTCGCCATCTGTCGGTTATCCTGGTAGAGTTATATGACAGTTATTTATCGGCCGATCAATAGAGTCATATCATAGTTATTTATCGGTCGATCATTGACATTAGTATGTATAAAATAATAAAAAATTATAAAATTATATGCTACATGTTTAATAACTATATGATATTGTCTATTTATTTACGGATTTTTTAATTTTTTACAGAATAAACATGAACACATATTACAATTGTACCATCATTATAGTATTTATTTATTTACAAAGAATAGAACTGATTTTTGATCATTTTCAAGTCATTTTAATCCTCATAAAAATCGAAATGAAATTGTCTAAAAGCTTGACTTATCGCGGACTTCATAGATCCCGTACTATATTTATGTACGTGTATTATGTACGTGTTGCACTTTCCGTATAATATTTCTGCAAGTTCCGTTTCCCCTGCAATTAATCGTCCGGATTGTTATCTTTGTCTTTCGCTTCGTAGTCCCGTAGTCTAGGTCCTCTGCTTTTTAACTTTTCTTATAAAAATCGACCTAAAATTGTCTAAAAGCTTCAACGAACAGCATTCCCTCAATATCTACAATATTTTTCAATGATAATATAATTGGGATGAATAATTATGAATATAATCTAACCAATCTTTAGTGCCGTCACGCTTTTCCATCGTTCGGTTCAGTAATCTTTGGGGGGGGGGGGGGGGGGGGGTGGAAATCCCTTTGATAGGGAGAAATCTGCAAATAATAATATATGAATGAATAACGATGATAGCAATTATTGCAACAGTTATCGTTTCCACACCACTTTGCAGTAGATAACTCGGCGCGTTTTTTTTTAAGTGGTTTCCTCAGAAAGCCTAATCCACTATATATGCTTAATACATAATCTACAGGAAGAAAAACAGTAAGATATCGCGTTACTAAAGCCAAAAGGGCGTATCTCAAATTATACGAAATAGGAATATATTTCCTTATTTCTAACATTTCTAGGTTGATGAGAGATTTTTTTTTTATACGCCCTTTTGGCTCTGCAGAACCAAAAGGGCCTATGATTCGAGATACGCCCTTTTGGCTTTAGTAACGCGATATATCGAAATATTATTAGTATAAATATTATATTAAATATTATCATTATTAAAAAAAAAAAAAAAAAATTAGGTCTTCTGCTTTATGTATCATGGCGCAAAAGCAGCCGTATACTACGGCGCGAAGCAGCCGTATACTACGGCGCAAAGCAGCCGCATGCTACGGCGCAAAGCAGCCGCATGCTACGGCGCAAAGCAGCCGCATGCTACGGCGCAAAGCAGCCGCTTATTTTTGCGCAAAACAGCATTATCTTCCCATATATTTTTCGGAATCTAACAATTATAATTATAACGTCGTGCGTTTCAACCAGCCACGTATTATATTTATACGTAAAGCAGCATGTTTTTACTGTATTTCTCCATGAATGAAAAGTAATTAGTAAGTATAGTAAACCGAGTCGCTTGACTACATCGGTGCGTTTTTTTTAAGTGGTATCTTTAGTAGATCTTATCCACTATTTTTTCGTCTCTTTATCGAACACCTCTTTCCATACAATATTTGTACCATATTACCATAACTGATGTAGATTTACTACTTTGCGCGAGACTCCTTCGAGTCTCTTGATTATAACATATAACATGAATTGATGACATGTTTTTGAATTATAGCTAATCCTGTAAATATGTTTACTTCAAAATTTCTTTCCAGACTACATTTTTAATTTCTTCTGAATTTTTTGAATTGTTTTGTATGTATATTTGATTTGAATCTCGACATCTAGAAAGAGCTACATATAATTGACCGTGACTAAATAAATCTCTACCAAAATATAATCCTACTTTATCGAAACTCTGTCCTTGAGATTTATTAATTGTAATCGTAAATGCCAATACTATAGGGAATTGTCTACGATATAATACGAAAGGTAAGCTCGAATGCTCTCCTGTATCCAGTACAATTCTTGGAACAAACACAATATTTCCAACATTATCTCCCGTTATAATTTTTGCTTCAATATTAAATTTGAACAATCTAAGTATTTTCAGTCTTGTTCCATTGCATAAACCATCATTTATGCTTAAATTTCTGATGAGCATTACTATAGCACCGGTTTTCAATAATAATTTATGTACTGGTAAACCGGGAAAATTCAAAGAATTTAAATATTCGACGGGATAATTTAAATTCGCGTCAGTTTCAGTTTGGTCCACTCCTTTATATTTTGCTCGATCAATACTAAAATAAGTTTTTTCAAAGGTTTTCATCTTTTTTAATATCTTATCGTTTGATCTGTAAATGTCCTGATTATGACTTGCTAAAATCGTATAATTGGACAAATCCGCCATGTTATCGTTAACGGTACCGTAAATTTTTTCGCAAATATCATCAGTTTTCCATTCTTCAGGGATTTTAAACGATTCTATCACTCCTTCTCCAATGTTTAATAAAAATGATGAAAATTTCATGTTACTATTTCTCATATTTTTTTTTAATGTTAAAATTTTGAAATCTTTCCATAAGTTTGAATATTTAATTGTCTCTTGAATGATACTTAACCGCGAACCATTTTTTTGCGACCGGTAGAATTTGACGAAAATCGCCACCTAGAATGATTAATTTACCTGCAAATGGAAGATTATAAATATTACAGCAATCTTTCAATGTTTTATCGATAATTTCCAATGCTTTTTTGGGGATCACTGACGCTTCATCCCATATAATGATATCACATTCCCTCAATTTTTTTTTATCAGAATCTAACTTTAAAAATGAAGTTTCGATGTTTGATAAGTCTAAAGGTAGTCTAAATGTTCGATGACTTGTCATGCCACCTGGCAATAATACAGAAGCTATCCCTGTCCACGCCATAGATACAACTTTTTTGCCTTGACTGATATAATAATGAATCAACGTTTTGTATAAAAACGTCTTTCCGGTACCTCCAGGACCATCAATAAATATCAGACGATTTTTATTAGTATTCGTTATATAATCAAATATATGTTTTTGATCTTCATTACATTACGTAATCATTTCTTTAAATAATTTTTCATTATTCATCGTAAATATTTGTTTTTCTTCGAAATTTTCATTATCTATTATCGGTTCCGGAAGTTGAAAATCCGAACATGTCATATTTTCTGAATTTAAAATATCATTTATTTCTTTCAAAGCTCTGCCTTCGTTATTGTCTTTAAAATCTTCGACAAAAAATTTTTTATACTTATTCCAAATTTCTTTGGCAAATGACACATTGTCCGAAATAAGAAACCACGCGAAGAATTTACGTAATTGTTTAGGCATTCCGACACTGCATACTTCTTCAAAAATTTCAAAAATGTGTTCGTCACTTTCGACTAATCCCATCGCGATAGCAGTTTCTTTATAAGACGGATAGATATTATTTTCATGTTCCTTTAAATCGTTAGAAGACATGGCTCCTTTCTTTCTATTCAAAATTAATTTTGAATGAAAACGTTCCGAATCTTCAGGACTCACGCTGTTGATACGTCCTACCACTTTTGAAAATTGTCTACGTTTTATCCATTTCTTTTTGGAAAGATCAAATAGATAACTTTTCGGTATGTTAATGTACAGAATTTTTTTTGCGATATCGTCTTGTTGATTTAATTTAAACCAAGCTGTTAAGGAGGTTTCATAATTTTTCAATGCAACTTCTTCTTTATTTTCCTCAAAAATTATTCTTTGTTGGTTCTCGGTATGGACTGCTAAACGAATAATGGTATGAGATCTAGCAGAGAGGGGTAATTCTTCTATTCGCAAGGCAGATTCCATTGGACTTAAATACCGACTATCAATATACTCAGAAATTTCGTCATAAGTTTCGTCATTTTTATCAACCTCTGTCTGCGGACCCTTCTTTAACTTGACGTATGCCCTATCATGTCCTTTATGTAGGTATTGATAGATGTATTTTATACTCATAACCGAAGCACAATATTCTACATTTATATGACATTCATATTTTCTCAATAATTCAGAATTATAAGGTACTACCATCGAATTGTCTACGTTAATAAATTCACCGTTAATTTTCTTATTGTACACATATCCTTTATCGCGATTATCGGTACGTCTGTAAATTGGAAAACCATTATCTTTAAACGCAGTATGCTTACAAAATGCTTTTGGAAAATTCTTTGTACGAATGTTTTTGTTGGAATCATAACATACTGAATAAGATGTATGTGGACCATGCAACATATGTTTGATTACTAAATTTTGTAAATGGATATCATTGGAAGGAATTTCCGCACTGATAAATTTATCTACTGCTTCCGGATTCGACAATTTGTTAGCGTAGTCCAAGACACATAAAATATGAGAATCGGGTAAACCGCGTTTTTGAAATTCAATGGTATAAACAAATGCTAATATCTTTCCAAACATTTTTCCACTAATAATGTCAGACATGAAAGATTTAAGTTTAGAATAAAATAGCCGTACGATTAGCGTTGGAATATCGTTGCAAGTTGTTCCAGGTGGAAAATTATTTAATATCCTCCTAATTTCTGGCCAATTCGGATTGCAAGTAACAGTTATGAACAAATCAGGTCTACCGATATCCCTACAAATAGCAACTGCGTCTTGATATAATTGATACATGTGTCGCGGACTACCTATATACGAAGATGGTAATACAAACATATTTCCTAACCTTTCTTTAATTTCGAAATTACCTGATCTATTCATAGCACTTCCGGCAACGTGGTCCACTAATCCCTGATAACACTCGATTCGTAACTGTTTTTGGTTGTACCTGATGTAATTCAATCTATTATTTTCGATTATTATATAAGCTTGAATTATATATTGTTGTGTCAACCTTCCACAATACAGAACGGGATTAAATTTACTTTTCGGTCTGTACGCTAAACGATATGAGTAATATTGAAGTGCTGTTAATCGTTTTTGAACATCTGGATTTTGTGTGAATATTGAGCTCCAACCTAAATCACCACATGGGAACATCAACGGGAAAACCATAGGGTCGATATGGAATGATAATTTGTTCAAAGATGTATAACTATTTACACCAGGTGGAAGATCTTTTGGATAAACACACATATCAAACGATGATGGTATCTGACCATCTTTGGATATTATTAAGGCAGCACATTCCGCAGTTGTAGGAGTATTGTACCTATTTTTATCTAAATTTATATCACGGACAAAATATAAATAATATTCTGGTAATGATTCGTCTTGACTGAGTTGATACAAATATTTATATTTTTTGGCATACGGGTTATTATTATTCAACAAATTTTGTATATGCTCAATGTGACTTTGTACTAAATTATTATCCTCCTTTAGGCGTTTTTGTGTTGCTTCATAATCGTCATATATATAAATTTGTCCAAAATTTGGAATTTCATCATTTGCCGAAATGATACTGCTCGGTATTGTGTGACACACCTGACCTTGTATTTTCAAATTATAAACACCTTTCTTTGACTCGCTCAGCACATTTACACTGAAACTTGCGAATGAAAAACGATTATTATAATATCTAATTAGGTCCCTAAATTTTTTGTCATTTAACACTAAATTTTTTAATATTTCGTCGTAATCACTCATCGGAGGAAGTTTTATTTTCCCATAATGACAGCAACTTTTTTTCGAAAATTCTACTGACCAAAATAGTGCTGAACAATGTGGGCACGTATAATTTAAATCCCCGAAATCGAGATACCAATTTTCTCGAGGTAATGCTTCTATTTGATTATTTAATTTTGCAGCTTGCTGGGTTATTCTTTTCTTATTTCATCTATATTCCGCTATATTTGTCACTTTATCTTTGTTTCTTTTCTTATCTATACGCTTTTCGTTCATTGCTGCAACTAAATCTTTCTTCCGTTTTTGATCTAAACGCTTTTCATTCATTGTCTTGACTAAATCTTTATTCCGCTTTTGATGCAAACGTTTCTCATTCATTGTTTCAACTAAATCTTTCTTCCGCTTTTGATCTAAACGCTTTTCATTCATTGTCTTAACTAAATCTTTATTCCGCTTTTGATCCAAACGTTTTTCATTCATTGTCTCAACCAAATCTTTCTTCCGCTTTTGATCCAAACGCTTTTCATTCATTGTCTTAACTTAATCTTTCTTCCGCTTTTGATCCAAACGTTCCTCATTCATTGTTTCAACTAAATCTTTATTCCGCTTTTGATCTAAACGCTTTTCATTCATTGTTTTAACTAAATCTTTATTCCGCTTTTGATCTAAACGCTTTTCATTCATTGTCTCAACTAAATCTTTATTCCGCTTTTGATGCAAACGTTTTGCATTCATTGTCTCAACTAAATCTTTTTTCCGCTTTTGATCCAAACGTTTTTCATTCATTGCCGTAACTAAATCTTTCTTTCGTTTTCTATCCAGACGCTTTTCATCCATTGTCTCAACTAAATCTTTCTTTCGCTTTTTCTCTATTCGCCCTTCGCCCATACCTCGAATAGTATCCCTTAACCTTTTTTCATTCAATCTATTCTCGGAAAGATTTTCTACCCGTCGTTTTTTATTAATTCGTTCCTTGTTACGATAGTAGTGTAGGCGATTAATTCCATCTCTACCTGCTAAACTTGAATTCTGTGAATTTATAATGTCATAGTGACCTTTGTCTAAACAGCCAGATAATAAAAGAATTAATTTATTTATATTCATTTCATCCCCATATTTTCTTGGATCCTCAAAATGATTTATATATATTTATATTTATTTATATTTATAATAAATCGTGACGAACGACTGCATTTCTACTTTCCCCCCGAAAACTCCTGTTCTAGACATATGCAATTGGTATGTATATTTATCTCAAATTTCTGAATTGTATGATTCATCGCCCACAATAAATGATTTATACACTGACCAGTTGTGTACTACATTAGAAACAATTTGCAAACTTATCTTATGATACTTTTCTTGATCATTATATAAAAAATACGAAAAACATCTAAATAAACAATTACCGTCTCCAACTATGCGTACTGTAATAGCCCGGTTATGATTCATTTCGATTAACTATCTCCTTAACTAAGTTTTCAATTAACGATCTCCTTAATTATTATCCGCAGTTGAATACCTACACTTCATAAAGTAAATACGCAACGAAAAAATAAATCAACCGCAGTAAATAATATGTTTATTCTACTCTCACCTTGACTATTTCACGTGATATCCGATCCACGGAATCTCTTCAGGATTCAGGATTCAGGATCAGATAATCAGATCTATTTTTCGATATCGCTTCAAATCTGTCAAAACTCAAAATCTCAAGTTTTATCGAACAGTTGGCTTGCGTTGTTCCTCTATCTATTGTTTTCCGCAAACTGTCAATTTGAAAATAGGTTCGTCTCCCGTCGCTCCCATTGGAATAGGTTCGTTCCCTTAACATCAAGGCCCGATTCCGAATTCTCAATTCATATTCTTTTCATGTCCTACGTGTATCAAAAAATGTTCTCGGGATCCCCAAGATTACCCAATATATTTTTTCAGATATATCAAATCTCCAAATGTCGAAAAAAACATACAGTGAGTTTGCGTGGATGAGCGACATGCCTGGAACCGAGGATGCCCGAACAGGTACGCATATGACAAGAGGTACCTGTCCGGGTATCTTTGGTTCCGTGGCCTTATTCTGATTTTGTATCATGCGCGATAATAGAGATTTCCCATGTAAAGCGGCTTCATGATTGGCCTAAACGACGTTTATCGAAGGTTTATATATATATCTTCATATATATATATATATTATAATATATATATATATATATTCTTCATATTTTATGTTTGTATGAGATTACAAATTTATAAATATACATTTATGATGGTGATTATCGGTGTGAAAAAAAGGTGTATCGCGTGAACATCGTATTAACCGTACTCTTCTGTGGCACTGTCCTTGGGCCCTTACTTTGAGTCATGTGAACCCCTCACCGCCGTTCCATGGCCTCCTCGACTCCGCTCGGGTGGGAGGAAACCGAGCGGAGTCGAGGAGGCCATGGAATGTCTGACACGGCGGCGCCGGCTTTGACCTTTGACCTTTGACCTTTGACCTTTGACCTTTGACCTTGAAAAGTCTGACACGGCGGCGGCGGCGGCGGCGGCGGCGATATATCTTTATAATATAGAGAGATATCTCTCTATATTATAAAGATATATCGCCGCCGCCGCCGCCGCCGCCGCCGTGTCAGACTTTATGATCCACGGCCTCCTCGACCCCGCTCGGCTCCCCCCCCCCTCCCCCCCTCTTGCCCTGGGCCTCCTCGACCCCGCTCGGTTCTTTTCGCCCCCCCCCCCCTCTTTCCCTGGGCTTCCTCGACCGCCCTCGAATCCCCCCTCCCTCACCCGCGGCCTTCTCGACCCCGCTCGGCTCATTTCCCTCCCCTCCCCCTTACCCATTCCCTTCTTTGCCGCTTCCCGCCGTTTCTCCCGCCGGTTTTCCTGCCGTTTCTATCTTGCCATGGTTTCCCACAGATTTTCCGGGGATTCTCCCGAGCTAACGGATCCGCGGATTTCCAATGGGTTTTCAGGTGATTTCCCAGGATTTACGCATTCCATAGAATTCTCATGAATTCCTTATAATTTTCGCGGTTTACCCAAAATCGTCCGTGCCAGTGCCACAGAAGAGTACGGTTAATACGATGTTCACGCGATACACCTTTTTTTCACGCCGATAATCACCATCATAAATGTATATTTATAAATTTGTAATCTCATACAAACATAAAATATGAAGAATACATATATATTAAGGTGGTACAAAGAAAAAAAGTTTTTTCCTTATCATCTTAAGAGTTTCTTTCAGGTATAGAATGAATTCTCCCAAAAGCGCAGCTCGATATCTCAACTCTACGAGACGCTTAACGATTTTCCGATTTCCCATCTAAATAACACGTAAAAAATTATTTTTTTCGTTTTTTTCACGTAAAACTCTGAAAAAAATGTTATTCCAATTTTGATGCACACGTTTTTGTAGGAAATTCAATTCTCTACAAAAAAGCTTTGATATATTTTTCTCGTCATCTTAACAGATCAAAAGTTATCAGGCTTTGGAAAAAAAAAAAAAAAATTGAAAGATTTGAAAAAATAAAATAAAATAAAAAAAATGGAAAAAAATTGAAAAATTAAATTTCCTACAATAATATGTGCATCGAAATTGGAATAAAATTTTTTTCGACGTTTCATGCAGAAAAAACGAGAAAAATTATTTTTCATGTACATGTTTTTTCGTTTTTCTGCATAAAACTCCGAAAAAAATTGTTATTCCAATTTCGATGCACATATTCTGGTAGGAAATTCAATTTTTAAATTTTTCACAATTTTTTCAATTTTGTTTTGTAATTCTCAAATTTTTCTTTTTTTTTTCAAAGCCTGATAAGTTTTCATCTGTTAAGATTACGAAAAAAATACATCAGAGCTTTTTTGTGGAAAATTAAATTTCCTGAGAAAATATGTGCCTCAAAATTGGAATAAAATTTTTTTTCAGAGTTTTACGTGATGAAAACAAAAAAAAAATTGTTTTGTGTGTTATTTATATGGGAAAACAGAAAACCGTTGAGCGTCTTGTAGAGTTGAGATATCAAGCTGCGCTTTTAGGAGAATTCATTCTATACCTAAAAGAAACTTTTAAGATAATAAGGCTTAAAAAGCAACCAAAAAATGTTTTTTTTGGACCACCTTAATATATATATATATATAAACCTTGGATACATATATATACCGTGAATATTCGTGGATGAGCGACATGCCCAGGATTCTGATTTTCTTTTTAGCGGTGACAATGGTGATAAACGTCGTTTAGGCCAATCATGAAGCCGCTTTACATGGGAAATCTCTGTTATCGCGCATGATACAAAATCAGAATAAGGCCACGGAACCAAAGATACCCGGACAGGTACCTCTTATCATATGCGTACCTGTTCGGGCATCCTCGGTTCCAGGCATGTCGCTCATCCACGCAAACTCACTGTATGTTTTTTTCGAAATTTGGAGATTTGATATATCTGAAAAAATATATTGGGTAATCTTGGGGATCCCGAGAACATTTTTTGATACACGTAGGACATGAAAAGAATATGAATTGAGAATTCGGAATCGGGCCTTGATGTTAAGGGAACGAACCTGTTCCAATGGGAGCGACGGGAGACGAACCTATTTTCAAATTGACAGTTTGCGGACAACAATAGATAGAGGAACAACGCAAGCCAACTGTTCGATGAAACTTGAGATTTTGAGTTTTGACAGATTTGAAGGGATATCGAAAAATAGATCTGATTATCTGATCCTGAATCCTGAATCCTGAAGAGATTCCGTGGATCGGATATCACGTGAAATAGTCAAGGTGAGAGTAGAATAAACATATTATTTACTGCGGTTGATTTATTTTTTCGTTGCGTATTTACTTTATGAAGTGTAGGTATTCAACTGCGGATAATAATTAAGGAGATCGTTAATTGAAAACTTAGTTAAGGAGATAGTTAATCGAAATGAATCATAACCGGGCTATTACAGTACGCATAGTTGGAGACGGTAATTGTTTATTTAGATGTTTTTCGTATTTTTTATATAATGATCAAGAAAAG
The DNA here is from genome assembly GCA_963992785.1 of Tenthredo livida. Taxonomy (NCBI): domain Eukaryota; kingdom Metazoa; phylum Arthropoda; class Insecta; order Hymenoptera; family Tenthredinidae; genus Tenthredo; species Tenthredo livida. The sequence continues at coordinate 12,959,921 of OZ023072.1, read as the reverse complement.
TATCAAAAGATAAGGTTGCAAATTGTTTCTAATGTAGTACACAACTGGTCAGTGTATAAATCATTTATTGTGGGCGATGAATCATACAATTCAGAAATTTTAGATATATATACATACCAATCGCATATGTCTAGAACAGGAGTTTTCGCGGGGGAAGTAGAAATAGAGTCGTTCGTCACGATTTATAATATACACGTATCGGTATATATAAATCATTTTGAGGATCCAAGAAAATATGGGGATGAAATGAATATAAATAAATTAATTCTCTTATTATCTGGCTGTTTAGACAAAGGTCACTATGACATTATAAATTCACAGAATTCAAGTTTAACAGGTAGAGATAGAATTAATCGCCTACACTACTATCGTAACGAGGAACGAATTAATAAAAAACGACGGGTAGAAAATCTTTCCGAGAATAGATTAAATGAAAAAAGGTTAAGGGATACTATTCGAGGTATGGGCGAAGAGCGAATAGAGAAAAAGCGAAAGAAAGATTTAGTTGAGGGAATGAATGAAGAGCGTTTGGATAAGAAACGAAAGAAAGATTTAGTTGAAACGATGAGTGATGAGCATTTAGATAAGAAACGAGAGAAAGATTTAGTTGAGACAATGGATGGAAAGCGTCTGGATAGAAAACGAAAGAAAGATTCAGTTACGGCGATGAATGAAAAACGGTTGGATCAAAAGCGGAAAAAAGATTTAGTTAAGACAATGAATGAAAAGCGTTTGGATCAAAAGCGGAAGAAAGATTTAGTTGAGACAATGAATGCAAAACGTTTGGATCAAAAGCGGAATAAAGATTTAGTTAAGACAATGAATGAAAAGCGTTTAGATCAAAAACGGAAGAAAGATTTAGTTGAAACAATGAATGAGGAACGTTTGGATCAAAAGCGGAATAAAGATTTAGTTAAGACAATGAATGAAAAGCGTTTGGATCAAAAGCGCAAGAAAGATTTGGTTGAGACAATGAATGAAAAACGTTTGAATCAAAAGCGGAATAAAGATTTAGTTAAGACAATGAATGAAAAGCGTTTAGATCAAAAGCGGGAAAAAGATTTAGTTGAAACAATGAATGAGAAACGTTTGGATCAAAAGCGGAATGAAGATTTAGTTAAGACAATGAATGAAAAGCGTTTGGGTCAAAAGCAGAAGAAAGATTTGGTTGAGACAATGAATGAAAAACGTTTGGATCAAAAGCGGAATAAAGATTTAGTCAAGACAATGGATCAAAAGCGTTTAGATCAAAAGCGGAATAAAGATTTAGTCAAGACAATGAATGAAAAGCGTTTAGATCAAAAACGGAAGAAAGATTTAGTTGCGGCAATGAACGAAAAGCGTATAGAAAAGAAATCAAAAGCGTTTAGATCAAAAGCGGAATGAAGATTTAGTCAAGACAATGAATGAAAAGCGTTTAGATCAAAAACGGAAGAAAGATTTAGTTGCGGCAATGAACGAAAAGCGTATAGAAAAGAAAAGAAACAAAGATAAAGTGACAAATATGGCGGAATATAGATTAAATAAGAAAAGAATAACCCAGCAAGCTGCAAAATTAAATAATCAAATAGAAGCATTACCTCGAGAAAATTGGTATCTCGATTTCGGGGATTTAAATTATACGTGCCCACATTGTTCAGCACTATTTTGGTCAGTAGAATTGTCAAAAAAAAGTTGCTGTCATTATGGGAAAATAAAACTTTCTCCGATGAGTGATTACGACGAAATATTAAAAAATTTAGTGTTAAATGACAAAAAATTTAGGGACCTAATTAGATATTATAATAATCGTTTTTCATTCGCAAGTTTCAGTGTAAATGTGCTGAGCGAGTCAAAGAAAGGTGTTTATAATTTGAAAATACAAGGTCAGGTGTGTCACACAATACCGAGCAGTATCATTTCGGCAAATGATGAAATTCCAAATTTTGGACAAATTTATATATATGACGATTATGAAGCAACACAAAAACGCCTAAAGGAGGATAATAATTTAGTACAAAGTCACATTGAGCATATACAAAATTTGTTGAATAATAATAACCCGTATGCCAAAAAATATAAATATTTGTATCAACTCAGTCAAGACGAATCATTACCAGAATATTATTTATATTTTGTCCGTGATATAAATTTAGATAAAAATAGGTACAATACTCCTACAACTGCGGAATGTGCTGCCTTAATAATATCCAAAGATGGTCAGATACCATCATCGTTTGATATGTGTGTTTATCCAAAAGATCTTCCACCTGGTGTAAATAGTTATACATCTTTGAACAAATTATCATTCCATATCGACCCTATGGTTTTCCCGTTGATGTTCCCATGTGGTGATTTAGGTTGGAGCTCAATATTCACACAAAATCCAGATGTTCAAAAACGATTAACAGCACTTCAATATTACTCATATCGTTTAGCGTACAGACCGAAAAGTAAATTCAATCCCGTTCTGTATTGTGGAAGGTTGACACAACAATATATAATTCAAGCTTATATAATAATCGAAAATAATAGATTGAATTATATCAGGTACAACCAAAAACAGTTACGAATCGAGTGTTATCAGGGATTAGTGGACCACGTTGCCGGAAGTGCTATGAATAGATCAGGTAATTTCGAAATTAAAGAAAGGTTAGGAAATATGTTTGTATTACCATCTTCGTATATAGGTAGTCCGCGACACATGTATCAATTATATCAAGATGCAGTTGCTATTTGTAGGGATATCGGTAGACCTGATTTGTTCATAACTGTTACTTGCAATCCGAATTGGCCAGAAATTAGGAGGATATTGAATAATTTTCCACCTGGAACAACTTGCAACGATATTCCAACGCTAATCGTAAGGCTATTCTATTCTAAACTTAAATCTATCATGTCTGACATTATTAGTGGAAAAATGTTTGGAAAGATATTAGCATTTGTTTATACCATTGAATTTCAAAAACGCGGTTTACCCCATTCTCATATTTTATGTGTCTTGGACTACACTAACAAATTGTCGAATCCGGAAGCAGTAGATAAATTTATCAGTGCGGAAATTCCTTCCAATGATATCCATTTACAAAATTTAGTAATCAAACATATGTTGCATGGTCCACATACATCTTATTCAGTATGTTATGATTCCAACAAAAACATTTGTATCAAGAATTTTCCGAAAGCATTTTGTCAGCATACTGCGTTTAAAGATAATGGTTTTCCAATTTACAGACGTACCGATAATCGTGATAAAGGATATGTGTACAATAAGAAAATTAACGGTGAATTTATTAACGTAGACAATTCGATGGTAGTACCTTATAATCCTGAATTATTGAGAAAATATGAATGTCATATAAATGTAGAATATTGTGCTTCGGTTATGAGTATAAAATACATCTATCAATACCTACATAAAGGACATGATAGGGCATACGTCAAGTTAAAGAAGGGTCCGCAGACAGAGGTTGATAAAAATGACGAAACTTATGACAAAATTTCTGAGTATATTGATAGTCGGTATTTAAGTCCAATGGAATCTGCCTGGCGAATAGAAGAATTACCCCTCTCTGCTAGATCTCATACCATTATTCGTTTAGCAGTCCATACCGAGAACCAACAAAGAATAATTTTTGAGGAAAATAAAGAAGAAGTTGCATTGAAAAATTATGAAACCACCTTAACAGCTTGGTTTAAATTAAATCAACAAGACGATATCGCAAAAAAAATTCTGTATATTAACATACCGAAAAGTTATCTATTTGATCTTTCCAAAAGGAAATGGATGAAACGTGAACAATTTTCAAAAGTGGTAGGACGTATCAACAGCGTGAGTCCTAAAGATTCGGAACGTTTTCATTTAAAATTAATTTTAAATAGAAAGAGAGGAGCCATGTCTTTTAACGATTTAAAGGAACATGAAAATAATATCTATCCGTCTTATAAAGAAACGGCTATCGCGATGGGATTAGTTGAAAGTGACGAACACATTTTTGAAATTTTTGAAGAAGTATGCAGTGTTGGAATGCCTAAACAATTACGTAAATTCTTCGCGTGGTTTCTTATTTCGGACAATGTGTCATTTGCCAAAGAAATTTGGAATAAGTATAAAAAATATTTTGTCGAAGATTTTAAAGACAATAACGAAGGCAGAGCTTTGAAAGAAATAAATGATATTTTAAATTCAGAAAATATGACATGCTCGGATTTTCAACTTCCAGAACCAATAATAGATAATGAAAATTTCGAAGAAAAACAAATATTTACGATGAATAATAAAAAATTATTTAAAGAAATGCTTACGGAATGTAATGAAGATCGAAAACATATATTTGATTATATAACGAATACTAATAAAAATCGTCTGATATTTATTGATGGTCCTGAAGGTACCGGAAAGACGTTTTTATACAAAACGTTGATTCATTATTATATCAGTCAAGGCAAAAAAGTTGTATCTATGGCGTGGACAGGGATAGCTTCTGTATTATTACCAGGTGGCATGACAAGTCATCGAACATTTAGACTACCTTCAGCCTTATCAAACATCGAAACTTTATTTTTAAAGTTAGATTCTGATAAAAAAAAATTGAGGGAATGTGATATCATTATATGGGATGAAGCGTCAGTGATCCACAAAAAAGCATTGGAAATTATCGATAAAACATTAAAAGATTGCTGTAATATTTATAATCTTCCATTTGCAGGTAAATTAATCATTCTAGGTGGCGATTTTCGTCAAATTCTACCGGTCGCAAAAAAATGGTTCGCGGTTAAGTATCATTCAAGAGACAATTAAATATTCAAACTTATGGAAAGATTTCAAAATTTTAACATTAAAAAAAAATATGAGAAATAGTAACATGAAATTTTCATCATTTTTATTAAACATTGGAGAAGGAGTGATAGAATCGTTTAAAATCCCTGAAGAATGGAAAACTGATGATATTTGCGAAAAAATTTACGGTACCGTTAACGATAACATGGCGGATTTGTCCAATTATACGATTTTAGCAAGTCATAATCAGGACATTTACAGATCAAACGATAAGATATTAAAAAAGATGAAAACCTTTGAAAAAACTTATTTTAGTATTGATCGAGCAAAATATAAAGGAGTGGACCAAACTGAAACTGACGCGAATTTAAATTATCCCGTCGAATATTTAAATTCTTTGAATTTTCCCGGTTTACCAGTACATAAATTATTATTGAAAACCGGTGCTATAGTAATGCTCATCAGAAATTTAAGCATAAATGATGGTTTATGCAATGGAACAAGACTGAAAATACTTAGATTGTTCAAATTTAATATTGAAGCAAAAATTATAACGGGAGATAATGTTGGAAATATTGTGTTTGTTCCAAGAATTGTACTGGATACAGGAGAGCATTCGAGCTTACCTTTCGTATTATATCGTAGACAATTCCCTATAGTATTGGCATTTGCGATTACAATTAATAAATCTCAAGGACAGAGTTTCGATAAAGTAGGATTATATTTTGGTAGAGATTTATTTAGTCACGGTCAATTATATGTAGCTCTTTCTAGATGTCGAGATTCAAATCAAATATACATACAAAACAATTCAAAAAATTCAGAAGAAATTAAAAATGTAGTCTGGAAAGAAATTTTGAAGTAAACATATTTACAGGATTAGCTATAATTCAAGAACAACCATGAACCCAAAGGGGAACCACGCAAAAAAAAGCGTCGACATATCATGCTTTACAAAAAAATTAAATATCAACCTATCAATTCATATTATATGTTATAATCAAGAGACTCGAAGGAGTCTCGCGCAAAGTAGTAAATCTACATCAGTTCAATTATTTTTCATTCGTAGAGAAGTATAAAAAAACATTGCTGCTTTGCGCATGGATATATAGCTGCTGTGCGCTATAACATATGGATGCTTTGCGCCATAATATATGGATGCTTTGCGCCATAATATATAAAGTAGGGGATTACGGACTACGAGAACTACACGGAAAGATTTCCACCAGACTGGTTACGGTTCTGCACACGACTCAATCGGGTGCTAGCGAAAAATACCGAATTCTGGTGCACAAGCGTAACCAGTCTGGTGAAAATCTTTCCGTGTATAGAACGGAGGAGCGAAAGAGTTATTTTACATTTGACAGGGCATCAACACTGCAGTTCAAGACCGCTTTCCATATGATCGAAGAGGATCCTGGAGGGAACCGTTAGAAGAAGCGATAATATCTATAATTGGCGTTAGGGTTCTGCGAAATTTGAATTAATAATATACTTGAGAACTTTATTATAATTATAAATACCTTATTTTTGAAGTAAGCACAAATGACTTATATATATATTAAGAATATATAGTGGATTAGGCTTTTTGAGGAAACCACTTTAAAAAAAACGCGCCGAGTTATCTACTGCAAAGTGGTGTGGAAACGATAACTATTGCAATGATTCTTATTATCGTTATTCATATATATATATTATTATTTGCAGATTTTTCCCTACCTACTGCATTACCTAGCCTTCGGGATTATATAATCCAAGAATGAGCTCTTAGCCTTCGGCGTAGATAGAACTATTTATGGAATAATTACCGACCATTTTGAAGACCGAATCATAGAGCCTAAGGAGGATACCACTATGTAGAAAACGACGCGCCGGCATATCAAGAAAAGTTTCGAAAAAAGAAAAGCTTCGAAACTGGATTTGTTTTCTTTATTCTTAATATGACTTCCTACTGTTTGTTGTCTCAATTTCATTCCTTTTCCAGCGTTCTTGTGAAAAATTTCAATCGAGTAATCAAGCCCTTTTGAGCTATTCATCAACGTGTAGTTCAAGAATTGGCAAAACGAAGAAGATTCCTTCCACATATAAGATTGCAGATTGATAATATATGAATATTGATCATTATACATCATTTACAAAATCCATTACGTATTTGTATTATTCGTATTGATTTGCCACATTACCTTGATTGTACTTTGCTATTAAATAAATAATTCTATCCGCGCTGAAGATTGAAGGTTAATATTTTGAATTGCACAACCGCTACACTTCTTAATTCGAGCCTCTAAAAGTAGACTTCAAGATGTTCAGTAACTATTCCGTAAGTACTTCCCCATGAATAAGGGGCCTGTCTTTAGATAACATATTCTCCAAGATTAGAGTAAACGGTTGATTCATTTTTCCGTTGCGTATTTACTTTATGAAGCGTAGGTATTCAACTGAATTAAATTACACTTCGTAACCTGAAGCTCTAGAAGTAGACTATATAAAATGTGCGGTAATTTTTCCGTAAGTACTTTACCAAGTTGAAGGCCTGTCTTCAGATCACGTGATGACTAGGTTTAGGGTAGCAGATCAAGCATTAAACAGATTAAAATTAAGGAGCAGGTAGCTTTTAGAGATTTGGACTTCTGTAATAAGTAAATTTACATGAACGAATTTAACAAAAAATTGAATTCATTGGGAATGATTTGGATGATGGAAGCAATGAGGTATGTAATGCGATAAATAATTAATACGATGTATAAAACATAACTTTATTGATAATGGAAAAAAAGTACTATCCATGGTAACACAATTATGATACACATTAAAATTTATTTCGTTCGAGATAATATCAACACAATTTAGATGAAATTATTAAATATATTTTATTAACATAACATAACATAATGAACTAATTAACATAAAACAAATTATTAACTAACAAAACTTAACTATTCTCTATAAACCGGGTGGATTCCCCCGGCCGCGGCCGCGGCCCCGGCCCAGGGGATTAACGGGATTAGCCATGGCATAAAGCATGGCCACTAAATTGGCCTGGCGGTAGAACGCCCTCCGTCGCCACCTCTGCTGCCCTGCCCGCTGATGTCTGCGAGGTCCTTGGAACGAAGATTAAGATTACAAATCAAAGAATACGAATTGAAAGTGATTTCATTTGTATCAATAGAAATATGCAACGTTAGTATCCATACCATTCGTGGGCTGCTGCTGCTGCTGTTGCTGGGGCTCGGGCTGAGGCTCATCAAGCTGCTGCTGCTGCGGCAGCTGTTGCTGTTGTTCTTCAAATGAAAATGTAGAAACGAATTCGTGTTATTATTTATGAACGTACATGAATACGTGAAGAAAAATAATTGTAGAAGATCATATAACATACCATTTTCAATAAGGTCCATATCTCTTATATACTTTTGCATCTAATGATCCAGAAATAACTAATGAGATTTCAGACATATTGATATGAAATATAATTGATAATTATCTATACTTACACGATGAGACGAGAACCTTCTTCTACGACTGTCAGAATTAAAATGAAACAAATGTTATTTATTTATTACGTGGTTACGCGAAACAAAAAGTGAGCGCGATAATAGCGCTTGAAAAAGTGACCCTTCACTTGATCGGCGGCAATGATGTTAGTGATGAGCCGGTACATAACTGTCGCGTGAATCCATCGGATTACCGACAGATGGCGGCATGCATATAATTGCAAGTCCTCAGTATTACGTAACACCTATACATGATTATTATGATACATTGCATTCATTGAATGGTTTTCACGGTTGTTACCTTGAGTCGCTTACGAGTTCTTGTACATATGATGGAATGTCGGATTGCGATTGAAGACGGCTCTCCATATACACAATAGGCAATCCATAGGAATGTACGTTCAACGGAACGGCTCTCCATATCACCATGTGAAATTAGTAACTACTCTCGCAATATTAAACTCTTGATTATCTCAAACTCACGTTTATTTATGAAAAAACGATCATATGCGCTGAAGGCTAACAAATTGTGTAATACAGTAACATAAATGAAATCTAACATTTAATAGATGACCTAAGAAAGATTCATGACCATATCTGAATTTCATCGATAAAAATATATATTCCACTCATACAAATCTTCTGAATTATTCAATTTCTGATATTAACATAAAAATACCACTCCACTTGGAGAATGTATGTCGTACGGCTTAATATTTTATTAATTTTAAACACTTTACATCATTTAATGATTTTAAGATTTAAAAACGTATGACTGTATTCGTATCGAATCTATCTCTGTATTTGTATCTTTTCCACACCACCTTAGGGGGAGTGGTACTCCCATCCACCAAAGTTAATGGCCTGTCTTTGGATGAAGTAATCACTAAGGGTAGGGTAGCAGTAAGTAGGGAACAGTCTGAAAATAATAATAGATGTATGTAAATAAAGATAGTAACAATTATTGCGACAGTTATCGTTTCCACACCACTTTGCAGTAGATAACTCGGCGCGTTTTTTTTGAAGTGGTTTCCTCAGAAAGCCTAATCCACTATATATTTTTAACACATGTTTACACATAAGTACTAAAACTTAAGATTAAGATTACTAAAACATAAGAAATTAACAATAACAAAGGGATGCTATGTTGTTATATTGCTAACATTCTGGAAACGCGTAATAATTTTGCGAGGGGCATGGGGGGGATCATCCAGGATTTTGATGTTTTCCAAAGTCTGCACGTGCAGAAAGAAGTGGTGATCTAAAGAAACGTATTAAAAGTACAAGGAGAACATTTAATCAATAATAATGATGCAGTCTTCTTTCGTTTTTTCGTTTTTTCAATCTTGAGAATATTTTGTATTTCGTCATTACATTAAAGACCAGATCACAGATTATTTACCGTTTCGTTGAACATCGCCGACAATTTCTATTCGTTGGCCAGCAGAAATTGGACTTAGTTTGACAACATTAGATAAAACAATTTCGATTTTGAATTCGCCGTCAGTTACTGTGCCAATGTATTCGTCGGTTCGAATTTTGGAAGGCTGAATAAATTCGTCTTTGACATAGCCTCTGATTTCTACAGTTAAGGTTGTTAAACAAGTTATTAGACAAGCTTTCGGACAATGGTTGATCGATGATAATCTTACTTATGATTCCAGTTTTGTGAGGGATATCAGGAAAGTCACAGGAGTTAATTTGATCAGAGTTTTGGAGTACGTGGAATACTCCGAAACAACTTATTTTCGAGAAAGACTTTAATTGTAATTCGAAATTAACGTTGCCTAGGTTGTACAATGAGGCGGCACTAGCGGTAACATTTTGAAGAAGGTAAATCTAGAAACAAGGGGTACATAATTAAAAAAAAAAATGTTTACCAAAAGTGATCTGATACAGACAAATGTAAATATGATTTTCGTTGCAGTGAGCGTGAAATCCGATTTTACATTTCTATTTGGATAAAATCGAATTTTACGCCAAATTGCATCGAACAATATCGTTCGCAACACGGGCGTGATACTTTACACCCTCGTGTGATGCCGTGACCAAGAGGGTCGGCGAAGCGGGAACCGGCGATGACACGCAGGTATAAAATTTTGTGCCCTTGATACGAAATATACTGTTACCTGATTTTGTTTTATTTCGTTTGATAATTGAAGGGCCTGATCGCCCCATTTGTAACAAGATACTCTTTTACCGTCATTATTATTTAGGACAAAATTAAATAACTCCAAATCTGATTTGGTGTTTTCTGCCTTATTTAGCGAAGTTTTCCGTTTGATTTTACTGCATTGAATAGAGTCAACATATCCAATAATAGCTGTACATGACAAAAAAGGGAAATATAATTCAGACTTTGCGTTAAGATAATAATAATATCAGTAAAGTTATTGCTTACGCAAATTTATCTCCGATCTCAATGTTTTCGATATATTCCGTCGTAGAAAGCGAAGGAATATTATCGTCAGTCTTGGGTTTTTTTGATTTTGGTCGTTCATGTGAGTGACTTCTAGATGAGTTTGCGCGTCGAGGCATTTTAAAGGATTGAATTCGGAAACATAAAATTTGGATTCAACAAACAGAATATAATAAATAAATGTGTCAGTCACAAAAATTTATCCAAACGTAACAAGAACAATTGATTTTTCAGATGAATATAGTTACAGTTTACATTTGATGTTCATTTAATTTCAAGACATGTAATCGATATTCGGTGAATTTTCGCCATTTTTTTTTTTTAGCACGAAAAGTCCTACAGAATTTGACAGAGAAGTAGCTGATATCGATGCTAAAGGAACAAAACGTGAGCGCAAATATTCGATATTTGACGAACCTTCGTCATTTTTTTAATAGATATAATTACGGTTTGTATTTCAAGGTTCCTCATTTATTTTCGGATCCTATAATAAATAAATTTACGTGGATAAATTGTGGTGATAAATTGATGGTGATTTGAATAATGGAACCAGTCGAACAGAGTATGTAATATCAATATGTATTCGATTACCAAACCGAACGACGGAAAAGCATGAAGTAACTAAAAATTGGTTAAATTATCATAATAGACAGGCTAACAGACGAAGAAATAAGCAGTCTATATGAGGAATTGGTAGAAAATATAGTAGAGATAGAAACAGAGCTGGATGAGGAATTAATCGCTTCGGCACCAGTCACACGCTCAATATATATAGGATTGGAAGAAGCGTTAGCAGTACTGGAACCAGAGCTGGAACGACGCGGGTTATTCGCATTGCCACCAGTGTAGCGAAGTATGTAATAAATTGTGATTAATAAATTAATTGAGGCGTGATATCAGATCTAAAGATTAGTTAAATTATTGTAATAGACGACTTAACAAATTCGGAAATCGATGAAATATTGCACGATGCAGACATGGAACGCGTGGAACAGATACAACAAATTGCGAGAGAGCAGGAGTTGTTAGCCGAGTTCGAAGCCCAACGTGACGCGGAACGGGCAGAAATATTACGCGATTTTGCAGACGACGAATGGCAAGATGCAGAGACACGAAGACGCGTCGACGAAAAAGAAATAATAGAATCGGAAGATAATCGAAATTCCTAATAATATAGCATGGAAGTTAAATATATTGTAACATATCAGCCGTCTCCGAGGCAGATCAGCGCGCGCATCGGCAGCTCAGCGGTACGAAGGCAAGTGTGACGTCACCAAAGGGTATAAATTCGGCACTGTCAGGCTACTCGCGAGCATTTGCCGCCTGTCGGGGTATATTGTCTCATTTCTATCTTACAGCACTTACTGCCTGTCGGAGTAATTGTAGCTCATTGCTTTAGTAAAATTCTCCTTTTGTAAAATCATATCGGAGGTCTTCTCCGAATGATTATGTCGAGTCATTTTAATTAGCTTCATTTTGATGTAACGCCTGTCGGGTTACTTTATCTTTAAACTATACCATTTAGCACACGCCAAACGCGGCTTAAAATAACGTTATAATTTCAATATCGAGTCAATAACCTATCGCCTGTCGGGATAGCAAACAACAAACAAACCTAGCATAGGAAACACTTTTGTAAATAGAAGAACGGTTAGCGTTCGAAAGAATAGCATTTTAAGATTAATTTTGTAGCCTAATTTTTGTATTATTCTTTATTTGATTGATCTGAATATTAAACATTACTGGATATTCATCTGATGATTCATTATTTCATGATTTTTCCTCAGCAAAATCCTGATTTAGGTGCATCGCATCGATACTGGTTATCATCGTTGTAATCCGTATTCGCTGTTGGTTCACTCTATCTTAGGAATTCCCTGCAGTCCAGATTCTGGTACATTGCATTAGTGCCGTCATATTCAGTATGATCTGCATCTACTGTTAATTTACTCACAATTCTGGTCGGCTAGCTTGTTGGTTTCCGAGAGATTTTAGCGTCAACGCCCGAACAAATGAATTCAATGCAACAACCACGACCTTCTGTCTAGCCACTTAATTAATTCAATTATCAAAAAGACCCTAAACGTTGCAATATATATAGATACGTGTCACATAATATTCACCAAAAATTACCCTGCGAATTCGGTTAATTTTTGAATTATTATCAGTGTTAAAATAATCGATTTTTTTTTAGATTATTACCTGCGCGTGCAAAAATGTAAAAACAGCGAAACTGAAGAGAGAGAAGTACTTAAGAAAACTTTAAGAATTCAGGAGAACTTCAGATTTCAAAATTTGATGGCGGTGTTCTAAAAAGGAATAGAAGTGGAAGGTTGAATTAATGATATATATTCGAAAATACTAGATATTTGCTAGATATGGAAGAATTATCATCTTTAGGATTCGACCCTATCAAAAACAATTTCCCGCTAAAGTTCGATTGATTACTTTTTATTCATAGCAGAATATAACATGACCATGCTGCTTTGCGCATGAATATCTGGCTGCTTTGCGCATGAATATCTGGCTGCTTTGCGCCATATTATATAAAACAGAGGACCTGTACTACGAAAGCTTCGAGACAAGGAGCATGGAATACGAGGCCGACGACCATGTCCAGCTGCTTTGCACATGCATATATGGCTGCTTTGCGCCTTGATAGATGGAAGCTTTGCGCCATAATCTATAGAGCAGAAGACCGGTGCTATGAGAACTACAAACCGGAGAGTATGAAATACATGAACCACATAGCCGAAGACCTGGACAAGGTAGCGGCAATAATTCATTACAAACCAAAATGACTTAAAAATTATTAAAAATCAGTTTTACTCTTTGTAATAAATAAATACTGTCATGATAATACAATTATAATGTTAATCATTTATAAATCATTTGTAAATATACAATATCAAAAAATTATAAAAAATGAAAAAATTTAAGGTTGTTATATTTAAAATATACCGACTATGAAATATTCAATGTTGATATCGATGAGTTATATAAGTTATATATGGGATATTAATATTAATTAGTCAATTATGTGATATAATAATATTTAAGTTGCTGAATATTTCGATGAACGCTACCGTTACCCTACCTTTTTGGCTTACGTGATCTGTTGACAGGCCCGTCGGCTTCGACGTGCCTAAAGCTATTCTTAGAATACTTGCAAAAAATTTTAAAGACCACTTCTATACTCTACATACGTACATTAACTTATTAGCATAATTAACTGATTAACATCATATCTAATTTTAGAAATATTTCGAATAAAACTTGCATTCGTATTTTTCTTTTTTTTCTCATTATAATTTGTTAGTAATATATGTGCATCTTATAAAGGATGTACAATGATCGATATTAATAGGGCCGTTAGGAATTTCCGTTACTTTGGGGCCGAATGCGTAATACCCGAGGATACCATGGGGGGTTGGCGCGCGAAGCGCGCAGGGGGGCGGAGCCCCCCTAGTATATATATATATATATATATATAATGTAACATACCAGCTGAATAAATGCGAAAATAGTTCAGCTGAAATAATGACAACGAAGGAGTAGAGGATTATACTAATCCTCTACGCTCGACCATATGGTGACGTCACACGAGAAGGTGGGGATAGCGACTATATAAGAAGCGCCGACATCGAGCACAGCTAGCGTTAGTCGGTAGAGCACCACAGCGACTCAATAGTAAAATCATTGTCTAGCATTAGGACGTCTAGTCCTAATGACTAATATAACTTCATTTCAAAAATAACTTCATGCGGAGTAGATAAAGCATCACTTCGACATAAATCACACAAAATCGATAAGAATAGAACGGGAGATATTAGAGAATAAATTCATCTGATAAATGTAATAGCGTCTAGCAATTATATTTAATATAAATTCAAGAATAGAGTCAAACAAGCATAGATCACAACATATTGCCGAACAAACGAAAGCGTTAGGATTAAGGATAGAGTAGACAAGATTTGTAAACTAGAATTAAATGCATTTTCTTATCATTTAAACACATGCTGGCTCTTTAACCGACATTTCAGCTCTGACTACTATCCTAAATCATTTCCTTCCCTAAAAAGCCAACAGGGACCAGCTTTGTATCGTATCCAAGTGCGTACGGCGTTGGGATTAATTTCTCCGCGTCCGAGGGCCAAGGAGATCGATTCCGAGTCTGAGACACGGTCTTGGAATCTCACGATTCCCGGATCCTAGAAATATAGCTTTTGCAGTAGGAAAAGTAGGCTTGGATTAATTTCCCGGCTCTACCAGTTAGAAGATATCTCGGCTTTGGTTTTATACCCGAGTCCGATCGTTGACGGCTTTGATAGTTAATTCTATCCGAGTCCGAGTTTGATTTAAATTCACAAGGTTAGATAGGTGGCTTTTGGTGGAGTACCCATCCTTTTCCCTGCCTTTCGACCTCAAAGAAGAGCCAAATTTTATAAATACTCTTCTTGGTAAAGAACTCACACTAACTGCGGGTATCTCTACAGCTTTCGAGCCTGAGACACCCACGAAAAGTTACATTTTGCGCCCAACGTGGGGCTTTTCTTAGTAAAATCGTTTGGAAAAAGCATGAAAAATTAAAAATCGAGAACATAGAATCACTTAAATCAACATAAAATCACTAAAATTAACGTAAAATCCATCAATTAAAGTAAAATCAAGTAAAATCTAGAGTCAAGTTGAAAGTTCCAAAAATAGACCGACAAAAGATCTGTGCTTCAGGCTTGGAATTGTTTTTTTGTCGGAGTCGGGGCTGAAATGTCCAGCGAAGAACCAGGTAAATCCAAACAGTCCAGTGTCGTCAATTTAGGGAATCGCGAACGAGATTCAGGTTTTGCAGGTGATAGGTCTAGTTTTTTGTCTTCCACAATGAGTACGGAAACGAGCGCAGGTTCGGCAGATCCGATGGCGAGAATATTAGCTTCTTTAGAAAATCGAGAAAAGAAAATGGATAGTAGATTCGAATCAATGGAACAAACAATGTTAAGATTCCAAGCAGAAAATGTAGAAGATAGAGCTAAATATGAGTCAAAGATAGATAATAAACTAGAAACTAACGTTATAGAAAATAATGCAAAATTCGAACAAATAAATACCAACCTTAGAAACGTTGTTGTTAGGTTAGATAAAGAAAGTACCGAATGGAAAGATAAACTAGAAACATGTGAAAATATTCTCAGAGGAGAACAGGTAGGCACGTACGAGGTTCTGAAAAATAAAATAACAGAAAGCCACAAAATAAATCAAGAAATGCTATCAGAGCTTAGTCATAAACACGATTGTCTAAAAATAGGTATAGAATCAGATTTGAGACGTATTAGACGGCAGCGTGTAGGTCAAGACACTACAAACGACAACACAAATATAATAACAAAACAGTTAAAATTACCGACGTATGCGGGTAAATCATGGGAAAAACCGATGAATTACATTAAAGAATTAGATGAATATTTCACATTTTTAGGGATTAGCGACGACCTTGGACTTAAGCTTATTGGTCAAAGTTTGACGAATGAAGCAAAAGACTGGTGGGTTGCGCGCCGCGGTGTGATAGATTCGTGGGAAGAGTTTAAAAAACGTTTCTTAGCAAGATATTGGGGTGAGGAAACTCAGCGCGAGATCCAAAGAGATTTAGAGTTTGGGTATTTCGTACCTGAGGGTAAAGTAGGATGGTCAGAATATGCCAGCAAGAAATTTGCATCAGCAAGCGGTTTGGTTCCTGCAATGACAGAAAACGAAATCGTTAGCAATTTGATACGTCATTTCGACGAACACGTAGTAGAAGCAGCGAAATGTAGATGCATAAGAGACATAGACAATTTGCTTACCTTTTTAGATCAGATGCAATCCGGAGGACGTTCAAACATTCCGAAATCAAATCCCCACACTCAAAGTGTCAACAGATTTTCAAACACTGCTCGCCATGTTGACGAGCGACCGAAACAAAACACATGGCGAAATGGCCAGTCACAGCAAAACAATAATATTAGGTCGAACGCTCAACGCGAGGATACAAACACGAACGATTCGCATGAAAATAAAGTCAAGCCTAATTTGCAAGATAGTAACCGTCGTCCAAATTGGATAAGTCCTCGGCAGATAAATGCGATCGTAGAAGAAACATGCGAGAGCGATAAAATCGAAACAGAAGAATTGGTTCCGGAAAACCAAATGGCGCTGTAATCGTAAGTCCGCCAAAAGACGAGACACAGCGCGAAATTGAAATAAATGCAGCGGAAATAATAAAAACCGATACGTTCGAAAATCCTACCGAATTTTTATTAAACGATGAGGATGTGAAGGAAAATGAAATTATATACTGTCCAACGATAGAGCTTTATTTAGAAAATATAAAAACAATAGCGCTTATAGACACAGGAAGCCAGATAACCGGCATATCGGAAAATTGGTATAAAGAAAACATAGACAAATTCAAATCATGTGAAAAACTACCAGTGGTAAATTATCAAATCGTAGGAGCCACCGGAGGCAAACCTGTAAAAATAAAAGTGCAAATATTCGTTAAAATCAAACTAGGAAATTTTACAGATCAAATTCCATTTATAATAATCCCGAATCTCCGAAGACAAATAATTATCGGAATAGATACATTAGGAAAATGGAAAGCGCATATAAATCTAAAAACAAATATCTTATCAATAAACACTGAGGTCAAAACGGAAAACATCATATTACACACGTCAAAAAAATTACCTTCAAATAAGGAAAAGTTAGAAATAGCAACATTAAATTCTCAATTTGAGAGTCAACAAACTGATTGCGAGGAATATGAGTTGACCGATGATGAGATCAGAGACAAACTCTCGGAATGCAAATGGTTGGAAAACGAGCACCAAAGAAACTTTATAGATTTATTAAAGAAATTTAGGTGTGTTTTCAGCAAGATTCCTGGGAGGGTGTCAGTTTACGAACATAAAATACAGATTTATGAAGATAGACCGTTTGTACGTAGGTCGTACCCAGTACCAATTATGCAACGCGAAAAAGTTAGAAAAGAAATAGATAAAATGTTGATTCACGGAATTATTGAAAGATCGTGTAGCGAATACATAAATCCGATTGTGGTAGTCGCGAAGAAAAATGGAGATATACGGTTAGTACTTGATGCTCGTTTTATCAACAAATTGATAATACCGGATAGAGACTGTGCTCAATCTACTGAGGCACTCTTTCAAAAATGTGGAAACGCAAAATTGATGTCAAGTTTAGATTTAACCGCAAGTTTTTGGCAAGTACCTTTGCAAGTAGAATCAAGAAAATACACAGCTTTCATGTTTGAAGGTAAAACATATCAATTTAAAGTAACTCCATACGGGTTGAACACTAGTCTAGCTAGTTTAGTTCGGACATTAGACATTATACTACAAGAAGTAGCACATTTTACTATAAATTTCGTTGATGATATACTATGCACATCAGGATCGGTCGAAGACCATTTGAAACATTTAGAGCAACTTTTCGATACTTTCCAAAAACATAACTTAACACTTAATTTCCAAAAGTCCAAATTCTTCAGAAAAGAAGTTGAATTTTTGGGACACAAGATAACAGAAGACGGTATAAAACCCCAATCTGATAAAATCATGGCTATAAAAAACTTTCCTACACCTAAAAATGTAAAACAATTGAAAGGATTTCTAGGACTAGCGAACTATTATAACAAATTTACAAAAGACTATTCTGAACTGACATATCCACTTTCAAAGTTACTACGAAAAGAAGTAAAATGGAATTGGACGGAAGAAATCAACAATAGCTTCATCAAAATAAAAGAATTATTTTGCGAAACAATGATTGTTCACCATCCTGATCCAAAAGCTAAGTATTATTTAGAATGTGATGCAAGCAATTATGCAATTGGGGGTATGTTATACCAGATAGATAAAAATAATGAACAAAAAATCGTAGGTTTTGCGAGAAGAACGCTTAAGGGGGCTGAACTAGGATATTTCACTACGGAAAAAGAATTGCTAGCAATAGTTTATTCACTTGAAAAGTTCAGGACGTTCATTATAGGCGCGGAACTAATTATTCGAAGTGACCATAAAGCACTTACATTTGTTTTAACTTGTAGGTTAACTAGCTCAAGGTTGACCAGATGGGTGTTGTACATACAAAACTATGATTTTAAAATAGAATACATAAAAGGCAAGGATAATGTCATAGCTGATATACTCAGTAGATTCCCACCGGAACAGAATCAGGAAGAAAGCGCAGTGAATCCAGTCGAAGTAGTCGCGGAACTAGCAAAAAGGGTCAGCGGTGATCTGATGAAAAAACTCCGTTCTTTGGCGAAGTTACAAAAGGCGGATCTCCGGATTGCTGATCTGATAGAGAAGGGAATAACGAACAATAGATTAAAATACGAATATAAAGATGACATATTGTATCATAAAGAAGTAGGGGGCAAATTGAAAGTATATTTACCAGAATCAATCGTTAAAACACTAATCCTTGAATGCCATGAAAGGACCCCGCACAAATCTTATGGAAATTGGATCCCGGTCAAATTGTCCAAAATTGTAGTATGTTGTGCTTCAGGTCATCCTGATCAAAAGTCATCATGGTCACAAATTTGACCGGGATCCAATTTCCATAAGATTTGTGCGGGGTCCTTTATGGACATGTAGGATCAGCAAAATGTTATCAGTTGTTACGAGAAGGATTTTACTATCCTAAATTTGGTAAGATAATACGAAAGGAACTAGCTCGCTGCATTCTATGTCAAAAATGTAAGGTGACAAACTGTTACAGTTACTCAAATATATTCAAAATATCATACCTGCTGGCGTAGGAGACTTAATCTCTATAGATTTTTTTGGTC
The DNA here is from genome assembly GCA_963992785.1 of Tenthredo livida. NCBI lineage: Eukaryota > Metazoa > Arthropoda > Insecta > Hymenoptera > Tenthredinidae > Tenthredo > Tenthredo livida. Next base: position 12,940,398 of record OZ023072.1, on the reverse strand, counting down.
CACTACCTACAAGCCGTGGAAACTACAGGTGGTTGTTAGTCGTGATTGATGCATTTAGTAAGTACGTGAAATTGTACCCACTAAGAATCGCCAACGCGCAATTCACCATTCGCAGCATATTCGACAAATACATACCAGAATTAGGGAAACCTAAAGAGATACAATTTGATCATGGTACACAATTTACCTCAGTAAAATGGTTAGATAAGTTAAAAGACGAAAATGTAACGCCGATATTTTCCTCTATACGACACCCACAGGGTAACATAGTAGAAAGAGTAAATCGAGAAATCGGTAGGTTTTTTAGAACATTCATCACTGACAAACATACCGATTGGATAAAATGGTTAGGCGTCATAGAATCATGCATGAATGAAGTATATCATGACACAACCGGTTTTGCACCGTGTGAACTACAAAAACAGGAAAAACCTAAAAGATTTTGGGGGGATTACATATTTGAAAATAAATACGACTTGCCATATGAGTACAAACTCAGGCTAGCGAAAGAAAATATAAAAAGGAGAGGAAAATATCGTGCGGATCGTTATAATGCAACACACAAAATGTCTAGTTTTAAAATAAATGATCTAGTGCTTGTGCGTGCGTTAAATGTATCAGATTCACAAAACAAAAAAATGGCTAAGTTTTTTGCAATTTATCAAGGGCCGTATAGAATAAAAGGCCAAGTCGGTGAAGCTACGTTTGTTCTAGAGAATCCGATAAATCTCAAAGAGCGTGGACGATTCCACGTAAATATGTTTAAGCATTATATTAGCTAAACGTTTGAGTAGAAGAAACTAGGAAAATAAATGTAAGAAATGACTAGAGACAATAGACTTAATCCGAGCTGTCAATCTATTTGGGCGTGATCGATAAATTCAAAATATGACAATTGTAAGATGCGACTATATAAAGCGACATGCTAGATCAGTTAATCCAGTAAATTCAGACAACATGACGTCGTATGGTTACATTAGCGTACAAGAGAAAGAGGTGCAAACTTACCGTGAAGATGAAGATGTGCCGATTGAAGATACGGATCGATTAATCTATCCCTCAGGATTTTTCGTCAGCGGTGGAGGTAGATCTCGCCCTGGTAGAGACACGATGACATCGAAACCTGGAAGATGCCTAGGAATAAAAAGAAAGTTTAAGAAACAAAATTTCGACAATAACAACAATGAAATTGATCAAATGTTAATTGATAGCCACGACTTACCTTTGGAAAAGGTTGAAGAGATCAAGGAAGATCTTTTGCGCGAACTAGATAATTTAACGCAAAAGAAGAAGTGCAAGTCATTACACTGAGAAAATAATTCCGCTGTGACAACGTTAGAGCGCTCCGTCATTACTACTCGATAGCCAACACAGTAGAATCTACTCTGCTGGTTGCGTTATCCCCACCATATTATCCAGTATAAGGCACTGCGTTGCCTCTCCCGTAAAATGAACACAGTGCCTTATACTGGAGAACATGGTGGGGATAACGCGACCAGCAGAGTAGATTCTACTGTGTTGGCTATCGAGTAGTAATGACGGAGCGCTCTAACGTTGTCACAGCAGAATTATTTTCTCAGTGTACCGATTATCATTGAAGATGTCATACTCAAGGACTTTCAACGGATACGCTGGAATGGAGATGACATCAGGGATGAACGGAAGGACGTGGACCTAAGCCTGAGATGGCGATTGAAGGATTTAGGGATCACCGAGAAAACCAAGGAGGAGAAATTAGAGTATAAACGGAAAATGCATCTCTGGATAGACTCACTGAGGCCACCACCTCCTCCAAAACCGAAAACTGAGGAAGTGCCGGTGATAAAAAAGCAGCACGCACCACCAACACTACCGAAGGTGCTAAGGACTCAGAGCGTCGCCGTTGCAGGACCGTCGCGACCACAACTGGCACCATTTATACCGCCAGAAATACCGGATTATGTCATTAAAAAGGATCCGAGTGATCCACTAGGCCTCAAACAACTATAAGAACACTCACGAATATAACACAGTAAATCAAAATTTAAAACCACCGATCATGTCACTAATAAAACAAAACTTCAGGAAAATCAACCGGTCCGCTCGAGGATCAAACGCTAACTAAAATTCATCAAGCGAAGCTCCTTTATAAAAGGGACGGAAAAGCGTCAAAGATGCAGAAGTTCACTTGATGAAAGGGGGCAATGTAACATACCAGCTGAATAAATGCGAAAATAGTTCAGCTGAAATAATGAGAACGAAGGAGTAGAGGATTATACTAATCCTCTACGCTCGACCATATGGTGACGTCACACGAGAAGGTGGGGATAGCGACTATATAAGAAGCGCCGACATCGAGCACAGCAGCGTTAGTCGGTAGAGCACCACAGCGACTCAATAGTAAAATCATTGTCTAACATTAGGACGTCTAGTCCTATTGACTAATATAACTTCATTTCAAAAATAACTTCATGCGGAGTAGATAAAGCATCACTTCGACATAAATCATACAAAATCGATGAGAATAGAACGGGAGATATTAGAGAATAAATTCATCTGATAAATGTAATAGCGTCTAGCAATTATATTTAATATAAATTCAAGAATAGAGTCAAACAAGCATAGATCACAACATATTGCCGAACAAACGAAAGCGTTAGGATTAAGGATAGAGTAGACAAGATTTGTAAACTAGAATTAAATGCATTTTCTTATCATTTAAACACATGCTGGCTCTTTAACCGACATTTCAGCTCTGACTACTATCCTAAATCATTTCCTTCCCTAAAAAGCCAACAGGGACCAGCTTTGTATCGTATCCAAGTGCGTACGGCGTTGGGATTAATTTCTCCGCGTCCGAGGGCCAAGGAGATCGATTCCGAGTCTGAGACACGGTCTTGGAATCTCACGATTCCCGGATCCTAGAAATATAGCTTTTGCAGTAGGAAAAGTAGGCTTGGATTAATTTCCCGGCTCTACTAGTTAGAAGATATCTCGGCTTTGGTTTTATACCCGAGTCCGATCGTTGACGGCTTTGATAGTTAATTCTATCCGGGTCCGAGTTTGATTTAAATTCACAAGGTTAGATAGGTGGCTTTTGATGGAGTACCCATCCTTTTCCCTGCCTTTCGACCTCAAAGAAAAGCCAAATTTTATAAATACTCTTCTTGGTAAAGAACTCACACTAACTGCGGGTATCTCTACAGCTTTCGAGCCTGAGACACCCACGAAAAGTTACAATATATATATATATATATGGGGGAGCCCCCCTAGTATATATATATAGATATATAGGGGGCTTCGCCCCCCTGCGCACTACGCGCGCCAACCCCCCATATTTCAATTTATATCAATTGTTTCAAGACCCAAATAATCCGTGGATTTTATGTTCTTCGAAAAATGCCCGAATGTTTAATGAAATCCAGTGAATGTTTTGTAACTCGCGATTATATATTCTCTTCACGTTGGCTATTAGGTACTAAGAATTTAGATTTATAGATATATACGGGGTGTATCACCTCAAGTATCAAGAATGGGAGAGACTTAGTTGACGCGAAGTCACGCCTCATCAACCAATCAACAAATACAAAATAACCGTTCTGTGACCGTTAAAGTAAATGAATGCCTAACAGCCTGATTCCAGTCGTTGTTGATATTTTCTCCCCACACCAAGATATTGTATTCTCTATTTTTCGTAAGAATTTCGGTCTACGCAATTCTTCTCTTTGTTGATTGGTTGATGGGGCCTGACTAAGCGTCAACTAAGCACCTTTCATTCTCGATACTTGAGGTGATATACCCTGTATACCGAGAATATTCGGTGAGAGTGAACGATCCTCTTCCTACGGCAAAACTAGCACAGGCGCGCACCACGTGCGTGAGGCCCATTCGGAAGGGGATGGGCGGCCAGTGATACTTCCACCGAATCTTCCTCGCTATGTAAATTTTTAAACGCCTCGAGATGTGAACTTTGACTGCGTTAAATCAAACTCCTCAATTGTAGATATTCAAAAATGAGTTGAGTTTTCAACACCATATTAAAAAAACAAACCAAAAATGTGATTTATACTCACATTTTATGAACAGTTTTGTTACAGATGGCGACGTCATCGAAGAGTTTCCTCAAGATTAACTGGGTCATTATTTTCATATCACATCTAAACCCAAATGGAATAGATTGCGCAGATAAAACGCTGTTGCCTTGTGGGGTCCAGATGAACCGATAGCATCATTATCTGTCTGCACTCATTCAATATTATATAACGTAGCCTACAATCCATACTCCAAAATGATGCAGTCACTGCACCTGCCCAAGTGGTCGAGGTACTCTACTCCCGATACCGTGGTATTTTCAAACCCAGCAGATTTGTAATCGGATGATGTAATCCTATTTGGAAATAGCTGCATTATGTTTTCAAAAGGAGGTCGCACCAAGTTGATCATCGCTTTTTTAATAGACTCGCTGCACAGTCCTGCAAAAGTTGAGATCTGCTGTAACAATTTGCTGTCCACATCGAATATTCATAATATGTCATCAGCACCAAAGAGTATAGGATAGAGGGGTAGCTAAGCGTATACAGATAATATCGCTATCTTGTAGTTGGGTGGGATAACCACCATCACCACTGCGCTGGCGCAGTGGCCGTATCGACAGTGCTTGGATAGTTGTCATCAAGAACTTGTACTACTGGGAAATGTTGGGCGAACTCATATAGGCAACAATGCATTACAGCCTTATGGCAGCTACTCCTCTGTCCTATATTCTTTGATCAGCACATATTCAGTGAACAAACAAATATATCGACCGATACATCAAATATAACAGATAGATACGACATGAATATTGACGGAAGATACTTCACAGATAACCATAGCTGTACCTGTGACAAAATAACAAAACGGCAATGAGTAGAATTCTCAAGTTATAACTGCCATTGTAGTTTAAGGAGTACCTATTGCTCTAGAGACTAGTAAGGCACAATTCGCGGATACAATTAGCTAATTGCTGGTGATTGTGCTATCAGTATTTAGGTATATGAAGGATCTGCAAACGAAAAGAACATCTGGTTTGGCATTGCCGAAGATTTCTTCCGAAAAGATCAGTTGAGAATAGTGATGTAAACAGATGAACAAGATGTGACTTACATCCAGTATCTTGTGGACTCTTCCCAATGAATTTTTCATAGTTATGATAAAACTCTTGTTTAATTTGTTAGACTTCACAATTTGATGAACTAATAATCAAGGAAATAGATCAGGGCAGAGCCATATCAGGGTGGCGACGATTTAGCGAACATAAAATTCCCTAACTTTTCCCTGACTTTTCGCACCACACCAAAGTTCGATATTCCCTGACCTCTATCGACAGAATATCCAAATTAGGCTCAGTGGTGTTCAAGAATGAATATCTTTCATTTCAACATATGTTATGCAAATATTTTTAATGTATTATTATTTTTATCATTATTATTATTGAAGTTAACGATATGTTAGTTCAAAAATAGCAGAAATTGGGAATAATTAAAAAAAAAAACATCCTTTCCTTATGGGACGACGTAAGTTGCCGACTTTTCCCTGAGTTTTCCAGACTGACAAAATTCACTGACTATTGCCGGTTTTCCCGATCTGCCGCCACCCTGATCATATTCAAGATGGTCTGGTACGGGATGGTTGGGAGTGAATCATCTTCCTTTGCTGTTCGAGGCAACGCATGGCAGACATGACAACTGCAGCACATGACAGGTCAACTTAAGTTACCATGCTCCTCATAAATCTGCAACATTTGAAAAACAAAATGTATTTCTCTTGAATGCAACATCAAATCGAAGATTACATCAGTCAGAATCATTATGTATGAATGGAAAATGAGCACGACAAGTTTAGCTTCTTGCGTGAAAGCATGCTTGGTAGTATGGGAGGAACCTCACAGGCAAGGATAGTATATTTGAGAGGATGGCTCATCCTCTCAGGGAAAGTGCGGGACGGCGGGAAGATCACACAAGTGGTAGTGCTCTCTGGATTGCATCTAAATGTAATATCACATATGCTGCGCTTAGTAAGCGACAGATGGTGCTACCGCTTCTGTGACTAATTCCCGGCGAGCCATCCTCTCAAATATACTATCCTTGCCTCATAGGTCTCTTGATCACCAAAAAAATGTAATTTTCGCACTGGTCATTATGTGTGGGAAAAATCGAGGGATTGATGAAGATGAGTTCCATCAGAAAACTCACAGTGCAGTATTTATTGCCCAGCTGATGATTTCATGACATCTATAGGTACCATTGCGATTGCACAGTAACATCATGAAGTACCATGAACCCCACAACAAGATATGTCATTAGTTTTTGGCTCTACGGAGTATGTGAGTGGAGATTTGTATGGCCCTAATATATTGCTTCGAGCAATAATCTTTAACGTAAGTAGTTGAAGAAGAGGAGTGCCGTGATCCAAATAGACAAAATTCCCGTGTAAATTCATGTGAGGGATCAACTGACTTTATTGTAAGAAGTGCAAGATGAATACTTACTCCAAAATGATCTATACAGATAATGAGCAGCGTGCAGCGTCACTCGACAGGTAGTTGCGTAGCCATCTTGGATGATCACACCTGCTGAAGCTTAGGCGCATTCGCATCGTAACTTGAGCGATTTACGGTGTTGGGAATTAAAGGGAGTTTTCTCTTAATAATGAACAGTTTCTTTATTAGTTCGATACATGAAAAATATATTTAAATCGTGGTTATCTCCTATATTATATCTTAATGGCGACTGACATGTAACTGAGTAGACTTCGACTGCTCAGTCTTTGTACATGTTTGAATGCGCGCTGGTTTATGCGCACATTCAAATGCGTGCTTATAAATGTATATTCAACACCCCTCCTTACATTTACGGTTACATGGAGTAGTGTTGTACATGTTTGTATTTTTGATAATTTTTCTTTATTCAATATTTAACAGTTTTCTAAATTTGATAAATTCTTGCTTACTCAGAGCCTTTGTTAAAATGTCTGCTAAGTTATTTTTGGATTCGACCTTTATCACATCAATTTCTTTATTAACATAGTTTTCATGCACATAATGATAATGCGTTTCAATGTATTTTGAATTCTTTGTGAAATTTCCATTTACAGCAGTTTGTACTGCTCCCGAGTTATCCTCATAGATTTTGACTGGTTTGTTTACATTGATATCAAATATTTTTAACACGCTTTTAATAGATAAAATTTCAGTTACCAGTAGATATGGGCAGCTTTGGGCAGACACAACAACCCCCCCCCCCCCACACCCCCTCCCCCCTCTTTCCCCTTCCCCCTTCCCCCTATGGTGGCTTTGGGAAATCCCCCCGCTCCCCGCTGCCCCTTCCCCTACCCTAGGGCAGCTTTGGGAAATCCCCCTCTTCCCGCTCCCCCCTGCCCCTCGGGTCGACTCTGGAGAAAACTGGGAATTCTAACCTAACCTCCCCCTCGCCCCTCGCACCCCTGCCGGCACTTGTCTGATATTGGGACCATCTGGGCCGTGTGACGTCATCCAAGACTCTGTCCTCCGTCCCCGCCGTCCTCGCCCCTGGGCCCTACACCCCTGATTTTACATATATATATATATATCTATGTGATGCTTATATACTTATCGAAGAATGGGTATGGTAAAGGTGTATAATTGAATGACGCGATAAGTACGAAAAATCCAATAATTTCATTTATTCGTATACCTTATTTTCTAATACATGTTCTTATGCTAAGATGAAATATAGAATCTTATGACTACGAGTACAATTTTCTTTGTAAATCTTACAGCTATGGTTATAATTATACAAGATTGATCGTTTTATTTCACAAATGTTCGGCTAAGACTCCTTCGCAATCAGTGATAAAGCGTCTTGGCATTGTAATGATCACTTTCAATGCCCATATTGTAAAAATACAGGCTGTTGCGAATATTAAAAGTAAACCTATTCGGAACCAAACAGGAGGAGGAGGGTTGTCCAAGCCATCCATCATATCGTTTGGTCGAAAGCGAATCACGGTGTTAGGTATTCCCACCCTGTAGGGTCCGGAGGTGTCGTGACTTTGAATGAAGGCTGATGAACACATTTCTCCAACGATGTCTCTCTCTCTGTCTCTCTGTCTCTCTAGCAGTTTGGTATTCCTCCGTGGTAATTAATTTGATGTTTTCAAGTCAAGATGCAAATTTCCTCGTGAATTAGACTTCGGCACGGTCTCAAGCTGTTGTTTGACTTCAACAGCGATGATATTAGAAAACAGTCTGGTCAATTCGAGTAGAACAATATCGAGATAATTTTCGCTGAAGACGGGGTCGAACTGTGGCTTGATGCTCTCTTTGACGACTCCATATTCGTTCTTGGTCATCTGCGCGATGGTATGAAGAGAAGGTTCTTGGGAGGGGTAACGTCTAATTCTTGACACCATGTATTCAACGTATTGCTTTTTGCACTGATTTACACTAGCCGCCAGTCTTTGAAGTCTTCGAACTTGCTCGTCAACACAGACGAATACGGTTTTTAAGCCGTCGAATGTAGATTTTTGCATAACAATCGACGGTCGATGAATTCTCGGTCGCTTCAGGAGCGGAGTGCAGTCTTCACGATTTTTCCCGTCGTCTTCGTCGGATACTAGCTCCGTGGCGTATCCGGCACTGCGTAGAGGTTCGATACATTTGACGGGGCTCTGTTGGACATCGAATCTGATGGCCCTCGCACCATGCGCTGTTGTAAATCGTAGTTTGCTGTCTCCGCCAAGCTCAATTTCGTCGAGATACCATTGGGCGTCGGCGTACACGTCGAAGTCGAAGTAGTCCGATATTGTTTCTAATGCGTTAGACAGCGCAGTCCAGGCACTCAAACCTAGACAGATACCGTCCGGTGAATTGCCGGTCAATCTGATCAACGGTTCGAATTCTGCGTCACCTCGCAAACCGAGGCCGACGACAATCTTCTTTGTGAACGATGTGTTTAATCCGTAGGTAGTGGCCAGTAATAAATTTTTATCAGATTTTTTCACTGCACTTGCAAACGATTTGAATACCCTACTCGCGTTACCCATCGTGTCACTGGATGATTTGGGGGTTTCCATTGCTAGATACTAATTCTCGCACGGTTAACCGAAGACTGAAGCGACTTACGACGACATCCTCCCTTTTGTACACCAAGTGTGTCCGAATCTGTTCGGTATGAGGTCGACCTCACAGTCTTCTGTCTCTTTCCTTCTCTATGTAACCATGAAGAATAGAAGGAGACAGCAGACTGTGGCACCAGCTTCATACCGGTCAGCATCAAACGTGTCAAGCGTATATACCTATATATATGGAATATGATTTCGACCGTTACAAAATAATTCCCACCAATTTTTTTCGACCCCCTACACAGCTTGCCTCACACGTTTTGTCTCGTACAGGAGGGATCGGACAGATAAACGGTTTAACCGTCACTGCAACAGGCTGCAACAGGACTTGGAGGATGCGTCAATCGTGTCACACATTGGCACGGTTATGAATTTAGAAAAAATAGAGTGTCGTTAACGGGTTGGATCTATTCCGCTAATTTACGATAAGTGCTTTGACTCCCGAGAAGCGCGCGTTGTTACTAATTATATTTATGACTTGAAAGGATTTTAGACTAATGGAACCGTTCGAACCTAACGGTCTACCCCATGCGGAGTCCCAACAAGTGTTTGACCACCACCACCATTGTGGGAGTGACGGGCCCTGTAACCACCGTACATTTCACATCTGTTTGCACTTGTGCGTAAAAGGGTAGTCGGTAGTGTTTTCCGACTCCTTGTGAGAAATCGGGAAGACCGGACCCGCGCTCTTACACAGAGTAGGCTGACTACCGTTATCGCAAAATTATGGTTACCGCGAGATCACACTTTCTCACGAATCGAGAAAAATTTATGGGTATCATACACAGTTTCCCACAGGGTCTAATGCGATGAGTGCTCAGGCCCCGCGGCCCGAGCGTCCTCATTATTGGTATGTATCCACGACTCAGAAGGGTATAGGACTAAGAAAAAATAAAAAACCGTTGGAGATTGATGGGTAGTGTATCGGCGGGTCTTTGACCATAACCGCTGTACGGGAGTTGTGGGACTAGCAACACTCGTCTATTTCGCATCTGGTTGCACTTACCCCTAAAAAAGCGGTCTGAGGGTGGAACGGTCCTCTGATAGAGCCTAAGTCTACTGGTGAGCAAAGTAGACCTACTTGCGTTATCGCAGAAATATGGTTATTGCACGATGACAGAATTTGGAAAAATTCGTGGTAATCATACTAGACTTTCCTCAGCGGTCTCGGATCGTTCACCCCTCTCCGACGATTTTCTCAGGACCGTACGTTCACCCACACGTAAAAATCTGCGTGTACGGTGTCAATGTATCGAGGTTATATATGATGTGTCCTCTCAAGACGTATCCTCATTCTCATAGATCTCTGATCCGTGGAATAACGTACTCTTATTCGCTTCGTCATACTTTGCGATACTTTATTCTTTTACATTTCTCACTGAGATTTTCAAGTAATTATGTCAGGTGTTAAGAATTTGTACCGTGCCGCAGTGTTGAAGGCTGTGTTCTACGCCAGGCAAAACAATTCCGTGATTGATCGTGAATGTGATACGCGATGGAGGAGATCGCTGACGCGTATGTCGGAAGCGGATTTGCTCCGTCAATTCAGGCGTCTGATTGCCGCATGCAGTGAGCGTGCGATCGCCCTAATATTCGCGAACGACATGTTTCGCAATCTACGGGAGTGCTTGTGCATCGCTGCTGAGACGGTGATCAGGCGTGGAAGGTCGCATTTTGCCGTGCTGGCACCCCTTATTCGCGAATACAACGCGCACCGTGGTAAGTAGAATTTTTCGTTCAGAAATTGTAAATCAAAGCTTCCGGAACGGTGATAAATTAACCGACGGGTTTTTTTATTCGTGTCAGAACTACTCGCACTGTTGGAGGACCCCGAGGTCAACGATGCCATGCTGATGGTGGTGGATCCCTGCGAGGAGATTATTCTGATTGTAAGCGAGGAAGAATTAACCCCCGGAGTGGAGGTGGTTAGCGACAACACGGGGTCCGCTCCCAACGGCGGTGAAAAAGTCCCTGAAAGTGAAAATCAAGACATTTGTGTGAGCCGTGACAGTGACGTTGTGATAGTTGGATATAGTAAGCGTGTGGTGCCAGTTACGGATAACGGATTTTCGGTTGCCGGTCCAGCGATTGCATCAACATCGCGGGGCAGTCTTGGCGGTAAGTCACAAAAAGTTTAATATACGGCGTATTGCATTACATACGCACGTCGCAGAGTACCCGGTTCGAGTCTATACATAGGAATAGTCTTTTTGCAGACGGATACCGTCTATCTCGTCTGGTTATAGGTATTATTGCTGGAATTTAGTATTTTATCTCTTAGAAATCTCTCCTGCTCCTTCTGTAAATACGGAGGAATATTATAACGATGAAGAAGAGCATGAGGGGGAGGAGGAGGAGGAGGAGGAGGATGAGGAGGAAGAGGATGAACAGGATGAGATTGAGAATAGGGATGAGGAGGATGAGTATGAGACAGATGAGGGGGAGGAGGAGGAGGAGGAGGATGAAACCGTGTCCATGTCCTCCCCTGATAGTGCCATATGGTCACCGTTTGCCGTGTCTCCACCCTCGCCCGAGAGCGGGATATTTTCGATGCCTAGCACCGTCGAGGAGGTGTCCTCATCCAGGGAATATTAAAATTCATATAAAAAGAGGGGTGGGGTGGACTTGGGTTTACGGGTTCTCGTACAGACGTGCGTGTGTTTATAAATATGCTGGGGCGATATGCAACGAATTTTTGGATCTTATTTTTCTCTCTCTCTTGTTCACCTATCAGAGAAGCCAGTATCGGCTAACATCCAGGGATACGAAAAACTACCCCGTGTCAACGAACATGGCGGTAGCACGGACGTACAGATTGGTGGCCATAGACGCATAACACGTGTAAACGAGGGTGCTGGTACCTCGGGAATCGGACGTTCAGGGTCTAACGTGAACCCTATAAATAACGAAAACTATGACTCTGACGACGACTCTGAACAAGCCGATAGTAGTTTAGATTCTAGGGAGACGCAGACGGCAGATGAGAGTGAGAGCGAGGAAGAGTCAGTCAGGGATAACGATTCTCAATCGCTGACCCCTGGTAACCGTTTCGCGATACTCGGGGAGTCATCCAAATACATTCGTCGCTTCGAAGTTCACGCGCGGGAACTCGATATCAAAATTAGGATACCGGAGTCAGGTGTTAACCCCATCGAGTGGCTGGAGGGAGCTTTTAGAGATCTGCACGCATACGTCACCTCAACGTGTCATTCGAGCGACTACATCGGTTTTGTTTTTCACGCTGAAAGTTTTAATCAGGGCTCTGCGTGGTTATCTTTTCGACCGGTCCGCGATTCTCAGTATGCAGATCTGTGGAAGCTAGTCTCCAGCGTGACACAGAGTAACGCGGAGTTCGGGGTTGACAAGGTATTCTCGGTCACAGTGCACTGCGTCAAAGTGCCGTCCGGTCGCGGAAAAGCTCGTCCCATCACGCACGCGGGAGTAGCCAAGAAATCAATAATACAGATTGTCAACACGGATGGTCTTTGTTTACCGCGGGCTCTAGTCGTCGCGAGAGCACACGCCGAGAGGGGGTCGATCCGTAGCGGAGAGCTTCACGAGGCATATAACGCGATACGGGGATCGGGATCGCGGTTGCAGCGCGAAGCGGCGAGAGAGTTGACGGAGAGAGCGGGAGTCGAGATACCGGTGACGGGCTGCGGGGTATGGCAAATATTGCAATTTCAACATTATCTGGCACGCGAGGGGATGGCGATCGTGGTATACGAGGCGGGTAAATTGGGGACTGGGGATGCGACGTTTTACGACGGATGCAGCGTGGTGACCCAGAGTGGGCGAGACGTGACCTATCGTTTAAACATTCTCTATTTTCCAGGCGATCCCCACTATTGCACAATAACGAACCTTACCGGTGCCGCGGCAGGCAGGTTCTTTTGCGAGACCTGTAACAAAAAATATAAAAACAGCCATGAGCACCGCTGCTCGGGCCGGTGTCCGTAGTGTCTGGGCACCCCGGCGTGCGACCACAGGGCGAAGGAATTGGAGTGCGTTGACTGTAAACGGGCGTTTCGTGGCGCGGTCTGTATGGGAAGGCATCGTGAGGTCGGTTCGTTCAGCCCGCGTCGCTCCGTCTGTGCGACGCTTCGAATCTGTACAAACTGCGGGCGACTCATAAATCTTTCGTTGGGTGCTCACTCGTGTGACACTCGATATTGTAAGACTTGCAACACCCTTCGGCCTTACAACCATCAGTGTTTCATGGCTCCGCTCAATTCTCACGAGAATAATAACGCCAAATACATATTCATATTTTATGATTTTGAGACCCAGCAGAACGTAACGATCCCCGGTGACATGTCGACAAATATCCACGTTCCCAACCTATGCGTGGTGCACCAGGTTTGCAGCCAGTGTATGCATTATCTGGACATTAAGGACGGTTGCCCAGCCTGCGGACTCGTGCGCGAGTACGTGTTTCAAAAAGATCCGGTAAAACAACTGGTCGAATTCGCCACACGGCCAATTCACAGTTTCAGAAAAATCATCTGCGTCGCTCACAATGCCCGGGGCTTTGACGCGCAATTTATTTTACGTTACCTGGTCGAGCAAAAACCGAGCCACCACAGGTAATATTGAACGGAAGCAAAATCATCATGCTGGAAACCGGGCATACCCGATTTTTAGACTCGCTAGCTTACATGCCGATGGCGTTGTCAGCGCTGCCGAAAGCCTTCGGTTTGCCAGAGGCCTCGGTGAAAGGGGTCTTCCCGCACCTTTTCAACACGCCTGAGAACGCGGGTTACATAGGTCCGCTACCCGCGGCGAAATTCTACTCGCCCGATACTATGAGTACCTCCGCACGTGCGGAGTTCTACAAATGGTATGATGCGGCCGTGGCGAAAAATCACCTGTTCGATTTCGACGCTGAATTGGTGGCCTATTGTAAATCCGAAGTGGATATTCTACGTCGCGCATGCGTCGCGTTTCGAGATATCTTTATCGAGTGTGGGAAAGTATGTCCGTTCACCGAGAGCACAACTATTGCGTCAGCCTGCTCAGCGGTGTTTAGAAAAAATTTTCTACAAGCTGACCGTATAGGTATTCTACCGCCGGGTGGTTATAGGCTGGCTGATCGGCAGTCCAAAAAGGCGATAGAGTGGCTCGTCTGGAAAGAGAGGGAGTTAGGGGCTGTGATCGCGCACGCCGGCCGTTCGCGCGAATTCCGTATTCCTGAGACAGGTCGGGTCGTGGACGGGTATTACGAGGCGGATGACGGAACGCGTCACATTTTTGAATTTCACGGTTGCTTCTGGCACGGTTGTAGGCGGTGTTTCAACGTGAACGGTGACCGACGTACCGTGAACGGGGACACCATGGACAAGCGTGCCGAGGAAACGCGATCGAAGACGTCGTGTATGAAGAAAATGGGATACGTAGTCACCGAGATATGGGAGTGCGCGTTCGATCGACTTCTCGAGCAAAACGAGGAAATGCGGAAATACTTGGCTCGGCACCCAATAACGGCTAGCCTCGCGATCAGCACCCCCTTGGATCCACGCGATGCCTTTTACGGTGGTCGAACGGGGAACACTTCGCGCAGCTACGAGGTACGCCAAGGGGAGGATGGAAGCATTAGTGAAAAAATAAAATATGTAGATGTTTGCTCCCTGTACCCGTACATCTGTAAGCATGCATCTTTCCCGTTAGGCCACCCAAAAGTCCTCGTCGGTGACGAGTGTAAGGCGCTGACGGGTGTGAGTGGCAGGGACATCTCCCGCGTTGAGGGGTTGGTCAAGTGCAGCGTACTGCCGCCCCAAAATCTTTACCACCCCGTGCTCCCGCTGCGTATGCACGGAAAACTGATGTTCGCACTGTGTCGGTCCTGTTGCGAACAATTGGAGCAAGACGAGTGCACCCATAGCGAGGCGAGAGATCGTCAGTTCGACGGCACTTGGGTGTCGTGCGAGCTGAAGAAAGCGGTCGAGAAAGGCTACGAGATCGTCCAAGTGCAGGAAATTTGGCAGTACGAGGTGACGAAATACGACCCCTCTACTCGTCAAGGGGGGCTCTTTACAGGGTACATAGATACATTTCTTAAAATCAAGCAGGAGGCCAGCGGTTGGCCCGGCGACTGCATCGACGAGCCCTCGCGAGACCGTTATCTCGCAGAGTACGAGCAAGTGGAGGGGATAATATTGGATAGAACTAAGATTGCCAAAAATCCTGGACTTCGTTCGGTCTCTAAGCTCTGCCTCAACTCGTTTTGTGGAAAGTTCGGACAGCGGGACAATATGGCAAAAACCACGGTGGTAAAGACGCGTCAGCATCTGTTGGAGCTACTGACCAACCCCGAGGTCGAGGTGAGCGAGTTGCTGCCTGTCAACGACCAGGTGTTGTACGCGAGGTGGTCGTACGCCGAGCAGAGTGTCACGCCCTCGCCATTAGCGAACGTAGTGATAGCCGCATATACCACCGCGCAAGCTAGATTAAAATTGTACGAATATTTAGAGAAGTTAGATCGACGCGTTCTTTATTACGACACAGACTCCGTCATATATGTTCACGACTCGGCACGGCCACAGGATTACGTACCACCGACAGGGAACTTTTTGGGAGATTTAACTGACGAGCTCGAAACGTACGGTCGCGGTAGTTATATTCGGGCATTTGTTTCGGGGGGAGCGAAATTTTACGCGTACATCGTTCGATGTCCGGACGGCAGCGAAGTTGAAATCTGCAAGGTAAAGGGGGTGACATTGAATCACTCCACAGCTAGTAGAGTAAATTATGATTCAATCCGTCAAATGGTAGTAGAGGGTGAGGGTCCGATTAGGCTGCAGTACCGGGCTATTCGTCGAGACAAGCTGCACGAGGTAGTAACACGTGCCGAATCCAAAACCTGTCGACCGGTATTCGTGAAGAGGCGGTGTTGCGCAGATAGTTTCGATACCCTACCCTACGGTTATCGCTCAGCCACATCCTCGACGGGGAACCCTTGAATTTTACGGATCTCGCTCTTCCCTGGCTCATGCCTCTTTCTCGCTCTCTCTCTCTCATGACACGAGACACGAGACCTCCGGAGCCTTGACACGTGCGGTTCAACCCAGCGCAGCACAACCACAAGGACACCGACCAGTCATCCACACAGACACGCACACACCGGTATGGACGATTCTACGTTAGAACCGTTCGGATCGTTGCAGAAGTAAGTCAAATGATGAAATTTATTCTGCCGTTTTCACTTTTCTCTAACTCTTGTGTCTTTCTCTTTTCTGCCACGAGTCGTGATACCCTCGGGACCTTGACGTAAACGATTCAACGTTCACGCTGTGACACGTCACAACCCGACGCAGTGTAGCTACAGAGACACCGGCCATCCTCCCACACGCACGCTCCTCCACGGACGATTCTACGTCAGCTGCATTCATCACGTTGCAGAGGTGAGTCCAATAATAAAATTTGTGAAATCTAAAAAATTGCGTACATCCATGACAGAGCGACCGGTCTGTCACTTCAAACGGCTCGTATCGACAGCGGAGTGCGCTGAGGTTGACCTCATCGGTCAGCGTGCAGGCCAGAGCGTACGAATCAGCTCATTGCGTACGCTCGCCGCGGGATTTCACCTCGCCCAACGGGCGACCGCGGATGGTGCCCGTTGGAATAAGAGCTAGTAGCAACGGGCACCACCCCCGACGCGCGCGCGCTGATATCAGCTGGTAGTCAGCGCGCCCCGGTGCGGGCCAGAGCGTACGAATCAGCTGATTGCGTACGCTCGCCGCGGGGGTTCACCTCGCCCAACGGGCGACCGCGGATGGTGCCCGTTGGAATGAGAGCTAGTAGCAACGGGCACCACCCCGACGCGCGCGCGCTGATATCAGCTGGTAGTCAGCGCGCCCCGGACCCGCCGCCCCCGCCGCCGCCGCCGCCACCGATATGAGCTTATCGCGGGGAAGAGGGATAGGAAAAAATAATTCTTTTGCTTTTTTCCGGCAAACATATTGAGAAATAAATTTTTTATATTCGGCAGAATCCTGCGGCAAAGAACAACAACAACGATGGACACTCGCTGGAAACACCCATTCTCAGCCATCGTCGCTGGACCATCGGGCTGTGGGAAGTCAAATTTTGTAAAAAAATTTCTACGGTACAGCAGTGCCATGTGCGAGACGAAATTCACTCGTGTAATCTGGTACTACGACGAGTGGCAACCGCTGTACGAGTCGAGCAAGGGAATAGAGTACCGAGAAGGATTACCACAACCCACCGACTACGATGGCGACAAGACCCCGAAACTGTTGGTGATTGACGATTTGATGCGCGAAGCGTCAAGTCACGTTGTCGTCGATCTATTCACCAAAGTCTGCCATCACAAGAATCTAAGCGTCTTCTACATTACGCAAAATTTGTTTCATCAGGGACACGGTCAACGAGATATTTCTCTCAACGCAAACTATATCGTTTTCTTCAAAAATCCGCGAGATCGCGCCCAAATACAACATCTCGCGCGTCAAGTACACCCGGAGGATCCGCGATTTCTCCAGGAGGCATACCACGACGCCACAGCTGTTCCGCACGGGTATTTACTGTTGGATCTGAAGCAATCGACGCCGGAGAATTGTCGTTTCCGTACAAACATTTTTCCCAGCGACGGACATCAGTATGACTACGTGCCGAAAAAGGATATAAAACTGAGCAGCGCGCAGAGAGTACCAGTAGTCCCGCTGTAATGCCGCGAAAGGTACGTCACGGGTGTCGCGCTGCCTTCGGTAAGACAAACGCCCTTGCCCTGCATGCGTTGCACAAATTAAACGCAACCCAGAGACGCGCCTTGCTACGTACCGCCGACGACTCTCTGGTGAGGGATATATGTGAGTGTGCTCTGAACACCTTGGAAGGTAACGTGGTCTTGTCTCGAGCGCATAAATCGCGTCTGGCGCGACACAAGCAGACGCTCCGAAAATTAGCCTGTAATCGCGGAAGTTGGAAAAGCAAGAAGAAAATCCTGGTTCAACGAGGGGACGGTTTTTTGGGTCTACTGCTGGCACCGATTCTGGGAGGTCTGGCCTCGGCACTGTTCTCTAAGTAGAGGGAAACACAGCGAGAGAGAGATAGAAAGAAAAGACGTTGGAGATGGATCGTGCCAAGAAAATGGTACTTATACCGGCGGAAGGTCTAAAGAGGTTTCAACGACAAATGAGTGACGTCGTGAGTGCGTCATCGGGTCCGCACGCCGTTCACGGGGACCCTGTTTCACGTCTCGACCGTGAAATGAGCGACATCTTGAACGAGGGCACCAACGATAGTGCAGAAAAGTGGAAACTTTACCAGCAGGCCCTGCAACGTTATCTGTACTTCTCGAACGATGCGCGAAAGCCTATGCAATTGGAGATTCGCGAGGGGGGCAACAGAACAGCTGCAAAAACTGAGGAAAGCACGGAAAAAGCGGCGGATGTGACAGAAACCAAGGATACGGGGGTTGCGAACGAGGGTGAGATGACGTCACAAATGAGAAATGTATTGGCATCCGTCCCCACCAGATTCATCAACAAGGCCGGTCTTTTGTTACGTTCACTGTCCGGGGCATCGTCGCGGCTCGTCTGGGACAAGGGTGGAGTAATTTCTATTGATGGTGTACCTGTGCCTGGTACAAACATAGTCGATCTGGTCAACCATGCCGCACGATCGAGGAAGAACTTCAACCCATCAGGGCAGTCGCAATTCGCTCGGTTTCTCCATGCGATCAACATACCACACGAGTGCGTGGGAAACGAAGTCTTTTGGAAAGATATACGGGCGTTCGACGACGATAAATTCGCAGACGTCGCGTCAACGAGTGCCTCGCTGTCGACGTCTGCAGCGGAGCACAGCGAATCGCGTTCGGGTCGGAGAAAATGGTCACGCGCGGAGACCAGTAGATCGGGTATCGGTGACGCGGACCTCAGTACACTCGGTACACCGCTCACGAGTAACAGACGAATCTTGAAAAGCACACCGTACGCCCAAAGTAGTGAAAAGAGACGGAATTGGAGGAGACTGCGACTGTTAAAGTAATGAGGGTGTTTGAAAAAATCTACTACGATCCGTCTCACCCGGCTGGTTACGTTGGGGCACGAAACCTGGAGAGGGCCACGAAGGGTGAGAAATCCGGCGAATCGGTGAGGAAATGGCTCGCAACGCAGGATGCCTACACTCTGCACAAATCTGTACGAAGAAAATTTCCACGTGCCAGATACAACGTTTCCAACATCGACGACGTTTGGGAGGCTGATCTGGCCGATTTGAGTTCGATGAAAAGACACAACAACAGTTATCGTTATCTACTGGTTGTTATCGATGTTTTGAGTAAATTCGCGTGGGTCGTGCCCCTGAAGCGTGAGACAGCTGCTACAGTGGCCGAGGGATTCCAACACGTGTTGAGCATAACACAGCCTAGACCCGTTCTGCTGCAAACGGATAAGGGAAAAGAATTCGTCGGCAGTGAATTTCAGAAACTGCTCACAACAAATGCAATACGATATCGCGTCACCCGTAACCCTGAAATAAAAGCGGCTATCGTCGAAAGATTCAACCGCACTCTCAATGAGAGATTGTGGCGTTATTTCACACACAGAAACACGAAACGCTATGTCGATGTTTTACCACGAATCGTAGAGGCCTACAACGCAGCGCGTCACTCAAGCATAGGAATGGCCCCGTCTGAGGTGACTTTGGAGAACGCCGCCCAAGCACGAGCAAACCTGCAAAGGCGATATCCACCACGTATTGCCGGCAAGCCGAGATTTCGTAAAGGTGACACCGTATGGATCAGCAAGACGAAGGGAACGTTCCAGAAAGGCTACGAGGCCAATTGAAGCGAGGAACTTTTCAAGATTCACAAGGTGCTCGCGCGCGCACCTGTTGTCTATGTATTAGTGGACATGGCGGGTGAGGAAATCGACGGCGCGTTCTACGAGGCAGAACTTCAACGAGTCGAGGAAGAGGAGAGGCAATCTGACCAAGGCGATACCACTTCGAATTAAAAGGCTGGAAGTACGGGACAGATTGAAGCAAGCAACATTTTAAGATTGGTAACGTCTTTGTGCGTGCGCATAGTCCAGGGTATTCGTACACTCGAACAGCGAACGGTCAGTCGGTTTGAACCGAGTGTTTGAACCACATCGAGGAAACATCTCGAAACGTACGTGCGTCATGGAGAAGGACCAGTTTTACATCACCCTACCGAGTAACAGCTCGATGCAGTTTTTCCCCGATAATCGAACCTGCTGCTACATCACTCAGTTACCACGCTCGATCGAGCTGACCGGAGAATGGGAGGTGGGGCTTGCCGAGATCCTTTATCCTGTATCGTTTGCATCGTCGTCGCTGTCGTCAGTGCGGATCGAAGAAATCACCGATAAATCCGAGTCACAAGATCATGTGGGTCCGAGTCATCTGCCAGGAATGAGATATGATGCAACCGCGCGGACCGTGGTAGTCGACGGTGATACCCGAATGGAGACCACCCTTCCAAGAACCCTATCGTGTCAAATGTTCGTTTACTGCGATATCATAGAGCCACGTATCGTCGGAGACGTCTACACACCGTTGTTACGCGTTATTCAAGCATGTGGAAAAACAAACCCAATTCCCGGAGGAACGGCAATGAAAACCCTGTCACCGCCGCACTACATACCGCTCTTGCTGACAAACTTTCGCACCATTGAAATCAATATAAGAGATCATCTGGGGAGGCCGATACCATTTGAGTCCGGGACTTTGACGGTTACGTTACACTTTAGGCGTGTCCAATAAGGTGGAGAAAACTTACACGTACCATGGCGCAATACACCGAGCATTACGAGACGCAACTCGGGGGTGGCGGTATGGAAAACTTTTATCGAGGGGCACCGTACCAACGCGGACACGGCATCGGAAGTTTCTTGGGAGGATTATTTCGCAAGGTATTACCTCTATTGACCAGCGGAGCCAGGGCCGTTGGAAAAGAAGTCCTACGCACGGGGGCGAATGTTATATCGGACATGGAGAGCAACGTACCGTTTAAGGATTCGTTGAAAGCGCGAGCTATGGAGTCGGGTCGCAGCCTGCAGCAGAGGGCCAAAGATAAAGTAGTCAAACTTATGAAGGGGTCCGGATATAAAGGGACGACGGGGGAGCGGGGTCGGCAGTTGTTACTCGGGCGTGTCAACAGACTCATCGCCGCTCGACAGTCCGCTGGAACAGGGAAAGTCAACAAACGAAAAACCAAGAAGAAGGGAGAAAACAAGGAAAAGAAAAGGAAGAAGACTACGAAGACTGCGAAGACTACGGGAGGAAAGACCGGCAGGAGTAAGAAGGGTGGAAAAAAACGAGCCATCACCGATATTTTCGGACCTCGCTAGTGACGTCCAGACAACCGAGTAATAATAACAATGGCTTTCCTACATGCACACTCTGGAGAATGCACGAAATCCGAACTAGACCTGTTCGCTCTACCGCCGACACAGACATCCATCGAAGCTGGGCAGTGGGTACACTATAAATACGTATCCTCTTTGACCGATGACTCACCAATCGAATTCGTTGTACCGGGACACGGAGACGAGTACATGGACCTGGCGCACACCATGTTGAGTGTTCGCGTACGGGTGCAACCGCTTCAGCCCGTAGCGAACCCCCCGCCAGCGGGCCCTGTACCCGAATTATCCGTATCACCTGTGAATAATCTTCTTCACTCGATGTTCAATCAGGTGGACATATTTTTCAATCAGAAGCTCGTATCACCGGCAAACAATTCTTACGCCTACCGCGCCTACATAGAGACTCTACTGAATTATGCGCCACATGCCAAACAGTCGCACCTTTCGTCCGGGCTTTGGTACGGCAGCATGAACGGTGAATCTGATGTCTACGATATAGCCGCCGCTCAGACAGCTGGCGACGACGGATTCATCAATCGTGAGAAAATTACGAAGCATGGACGATTGGTCGATCTACTCGGACATCTACACTGCGACGTGTTCAATCAGGAAAAGTTTCTGCTCAACGGGGTAGAGTTGCGACTGCGCTTGGTTAGATCCAGGGATAATTTTTGTATATTGGAAGCTACACCTAAGCACCGAATACACATAGTCGAGACTTCGTTGTTGGTGCGCCGCGTCAAGATCAGCCCCGGTATTCTACTGGCCCACGCGCGTACGTTGGCAAAAGGTACAGCTAAATATCCCGTCACGAGAGTTGAGGTGAAGGCCTTCACCATTCACGCGGGCGTGCAATCGGAGATGTTGGACAACGTGATTCTGGGACAGTTACCAAAACGTGTGATAATCGGGATGGTCAGTAACAAAGCCTTCAACGGGGACAGGCAGAAAAATCCGTTTAACCTCCAACACTTTATGATCAATTACCTGTCGCTGTACGTGGACGGCGTACAAGTTCCTGCGAAACCACCGCTACCGAATTTCTCCAAAGATCATTTGTACGTTGACGCGTATCACACGCTCTTCTCTGGAACTGGTATACATTTTCTCAACGAGGGAACCGGTATCAATAGACTGCAATACGCTAAAGGAAATTGTCTGATGGCCTTCGACCTGACACCTGATCTATCCGCTAACTGCCCGTCACACTGGTCACTCGTCAAGCACGGGACTCTGAGGATAGAAGCACGATTTGACGAGGCTCTCAAAGAAACCATAAATTGCATTGTTTACGCAGAGTTTGACAACCTCATAGAGATCGATGCCGCGCGACAAGTCATTACAGATTTCGGTGGCTAGACGAGGCCCCATGCTGTGAGAAGTCCCAAACCGCCCGTACACCTAGACATCTGGCAAAAAAAAAAACAAGTTCGAACCTGCATACCCAACATCTATAGAGGACTCGGTGTCATTTTTTTTTTTGTGTAAAGCACGGTAGCTGGGGGCGTGAAAGGGTTTGAGTCAACGAGCTTACATATCTCGACATACAGACAAGTTGAAACCTGCAAGTCTTCGTCTTTTCCGAGGGATGGAAGCAGACGACGATGGAAGGGGGTAAAGCACATGCTCGGGTATAAGAAGAACCGCACCGACCCCGATCAAGATCAGTCAAGTGCGAGATTTCGAGCAAACATGGACTTCGTAATAGACATCCAAGGTTTCCGTGCTGCAGGCGAACAATTTCTACCAAACGAAGTGGCTGTGACTACCGTGGACCATCATTTCTTCGCACATTGGATGATCAAGGCTCCGTACGCATTCTCGGAACTTAACGAGGGAGAACGCGTAGCGAACAACTACGTGACGTGTTATCACCACGGTATCGACTGGTTCGAGGGTGACATCTCGCTGAAGAAGCTGCACAGCAATCTTCAAGAGATCGCTGGCTCGGCCTACCGCATTTTAACGAGAGGGCAGGAGAAGTCAAAATATCTGGAGTCCGTGACATCGAGAAGGATTATAAATCTGGAACACTCCGGGTGCCCACCATTCGGCAAGTTGGACGTGACGAGGGAATATTGCTTCTTTCACGGGGTTAGAAAAGAGGAATTTTCCACGTGTGCACTCAACAATGTCGTCAAGTTGAAAAAATGGATCAAAACGAGCAAACTTCTCAGGGTGTACGACTATCCTGCGCACGTCGAGTCAGTTAATGGCAAGAGGGAGTTGGGCTGTACCCATTCGACACCTGGCAGCAGTAGGAACGATCACGAGGAATCATCACGAGTACGGCAACAGCATCAGCGATCTGAACCCTGTCCTGCTATAAAATCACCGACGCAGTCCTTTTCAACGGAATTGCCCACACCACCACCTACTCCACCCAAGCCACAGCGCAGGGAAAAAGAGTCCGCTAAATTCACACCTGCAATCGTCATCGATTTCGGCCGAATAGGACCGCTTGACCTCTCAACTACGTCAGACTCTGATTCTTCTTCAGAAGGGACCACTGGTACGGCTGTTTCTGAAATTTCGAGAAATGGACAGCCTTCAGATTCAGCATGCGTTGTCAACATTATTCCCGAGCAACTTGAGACGGGTTTTCCCAGCCGACCGGGTTCCCCTGGTGTGGACACCCCCGGCAGCTGTTGTCTCAAACACCGATGACCACACCAGGCCCGGCACGCACTGGGTGGCGTTTTACGTCGCTTCGTCCGGACACGGTACCTATTTTGACAGCTTCGGGTTACCCCCGCTCATCCCTCACCACAAACGATGGCTACGAAGAAATTGCCGCCGATACAACTGGAACGACCGACAGGTACAAAGTTTTTCCTCCAACGTATGTGGACACTTTTGCATTATGTTTGTGTATTATATGGCTGCTGGTCTGTCTTTGCGCCGGTTTCTCGATATATTTACTGATAATCATGAGGAAAACGACCACATAGCGAAATCGTTCTACATGAGGTTAATTTCCCTCCAGTCTAGGAGTGGAATCACCGTTCCCACTTACCCTTGTCGCGGTAATAGCGTTCAGTATTGTACACCAAAGAAAAAATGTAATCTCACGGGTTCGAATAGAAATATAAATAAAAAGAAAAAGAAATAAATGTGTAATTGTAATCGTAGAATAAGCTGTAGAATATATAGTCAGTACGTAATCACTCTTTTTATACCTGGAAATTTGTAACCGTTATAGTCGTAAGATTATGTTTTCTTACCTTTTAATTTTAAGAATATCAGAAAATTGTACTCGTAGTTGTAAGATTCTATATTTCATCTTAGCATAAGAACATGTATTAGAAAATAAGGTATACGAATAAATGAAATTATCGGATTTTTCGTAATTATCGCGTCATGCAATTATACACCTTTACCATACCCATTCTTCGATAAGTATATAAGCATCACATATATATATATATCTATATATGTAAAATCAGGGGTGTAGGGCCCAGGGGCGAGGACGGCGGGGACGGAGGACAGAGTCTTGGATGACGTCACACGGCCCAGATGGTCCCAATATCAGATAAGTGCAGGCAGGGGTGCGAAGGGCGAGGGGGAAGTTAGGTTAGAATTCCCAGTTTTCTCCAGAGTCGACCCGAGGGGCAGGGGGGAGCGGGAAGAGGGGGATTCCCCAAAGCTGCCCTAGGGTAGGGGAAGGGGCAGCGGGGAGCGGGGGGATTTCCCAAAGCCGCCATAGGGGGAAGGGGGAAGGGGAAAGAGGGGGTCGGGGGGGGGGGGGGTTGTTGTGTCTGCCCAAAGCTGCCCATATCTACTGTTACCGCCTCTGATAAGGCAATATACTCTGCGAAAGTTGAAGATTTGGTGACGGACCCTTGCTTATGAGTTTTCCAATGAATAATGTTTCCAAATAATCTCACCAGGTAACCCGTAGTAGACTTTCTGTCTACTATGTCACCGGCCCAATCAGAATCTACAAAGCAGTCTAACATTTCTTGTTCATTTGATTCGCAGTTATATGTAAGTTTTAAATCTTTTGTATAGTATAGATAGTTGAGCACCCTCATAGCATACTTATAATGCGTATTACTGTAGCAGTTTTGGAAACGACTCAGATAATTTACACTGAACGAGATATCAGGTCTCGTACCTATACTTACATATAATAGCGCACCAATGATATTTCTATACTTAATATTAGAATCAACATTCACTTCTTGTTCTAGTTTTAGATTGTTTTCCATAGGAGTGCTAAACGTTTTTGCATTTTTAATATTGTATTTTTCAGCTAGAGACTCAATATATTTTTCTTGACTAAGACACATCACTTTTGAATTAACTCTATACTCGACGTTTATGCCGATATAATTTTTGATAGTGCCTAAGTCTTTTATTTTGAATTTTTTGGATAGACACAACTTTACGTCTGCTATTTTATTCATATCTTTGCAACAGATTAGAATGTCATCGACAAAAATCAAAATGAATATAGGTGTATGATCTACTCTCTCAACATATAGACAATAATCGTGATTACTTCTATCAAAATTCAACTTCATTAGTAATTCATGTATGCATTCATACCATTGCCTTGGGCTATCTTTCAAACCGTATAAAGACTTGTGCAACTTATACACTTTTTCGGAGCCATCATGGTAACCCGGAGGTTGCTTGACATATACTTCTCCCTTTACTCTACTATTTAGGAACGCTGTCTCGACGTCCATTTGTTCTATATGCAGATCATTTTTACAGCAATATACTAGCAGAATTTTAAGAGTTTGCATTTTTGAAAGAGGTGAGTATACACTGTCGAAAATTTCATGTTGTTGGAAACCTCTAGCAACTACGCGAGCCTTGTACGACGTATCACTCTTTTGTTTATATATCCATTTTAAATCAATTACTTCTTTATTCTTTGGTTTGTCTACCAGTTCCCAGGCTTGATTTCCTTTTAGACTATTTAGTTCACTCTGCATAGCCTTTTGCCATTTACACGAATCCGGAAGACTTATTGCTTCTTCATAGGATTCGGGTACCAGTGCATTGCAGAAATTTACATATGTAGCACCATATGCGTTTTGAATATCTCTTCTTGGCTTAGGCTGTCTCGTTGACCTACGTAATGGTCTATCATCCATTTGATTTTCTTTTTCTTGTACTTTTTCTGGTGACTTTATCTTTGATGATTCTAGTTCAGATGATTTCTTATTATTAGAACTTATACATTCTAGAAATTCTATTTCTGACTCAACTTCTGATTGACTATCTTCTTCTGACGAATCTAACTCTGATTCTGATTCTGACTTGTCTCTTATGCCTATACATTTAACATCTTCTTCAACAAACTCGACGTTTCTGGCTACAGTTATTTTGTTGTTGATTAATACTCTATATCCGACATTAGAATAGCCTAATAAAATACCCTTTTCTGCTCTTTTATCAAATTTGGATTTCAACTTTTCTTTCGGGATTTTAACAAATACTCTACTACCATATAGG
Source organism: Tenthredo livida (assembly GCA_963992785.1). Lineage (NCBI taxonomy): Eukaryota > Metazoa > Arthropoda > Insecta > Hymenoptera > Tenthredinidae > Tenthredo > Tenthredo livida. Next base: position 12,913,453 of record OZ023072.1, on the reverse strand, counting down.
CGCAGATTATTTACATCAGGTTTTTTATGGAAAAATATTTCAAAAGGTGTCTTTTGCTCAATGGTATTCGCCAATGACCTATTTCGCAAATACGCAGCGGTTTTAACAATTTCTGGCCAGAACCTTTTATTCACTTTTGCTTCGGCCAATAAGCATCTACACATATCCATAATGGTTCTGTTTTGACGTTCTGCAGTACCATTCAACTGATGAACGTATGGTGGACAAAAATCTAACTTTATACCTCTATGTTTGGTGAACTCACGAACTTTTAAGTTTACATACTCCCTACCATTATCTAACCTCAGAGTTTTAATTCTTTTACCTGTTATGTTTTCTACTTCGTTTACATATTCAACAAGACAGTCGTATGTTTGCTCTTTCGATTTTATACAAAATACTTTTACGAGTTTACTGTAATCATCTGTGAACGTGACGAAATATTTTTCACCGAGATTACCTACAACACTTTGTGGACCATTCAGATCCGTATGCACGATTTCTAAAATTTCTTTGGCCTTGGCTCTATTATTTTTGAAAGGAAGATTAGTCATTTCATTTTCAATGCAAGTGGCGCATTTTAAAGGTTCATTTCCCATAGTTTTTGGCATACCTTCAACAAGATTTTCTTTACATAAAATTTCTAAATATTTAAAATTAACGTGACCAAGCATTCTATGCCACTTCTCTTTTGCTGTCATTAGACAATTTTCATTTTGACTAGCATTCGCACTAATATTATTTCTTACATTTACATAGCCTCCCATTTCATATATGTTATCAGTTCTGCAATTTGCAATAGCGATTACTTTTCTTTTAATATTACAGTATATTTTACACAAACCATTACTAGAGATAATTCTATTATTCCTACTTATTTTTCCAAAGCTTAACAGATTTGCTTTCATATTTTGGACGTAAACTACTCCTTTGATTGTGACGGTAGATTGTTTACCATACACATCAAAATTTATTATCACAGTACCAACCTTTGTGGCTTGCAGTGAGTGCCCGTCACCTAAATACACAGTTAATGGATCTTTCAAAATTTCAAAATCTTCAAAATAAACATCATCATTTATGATGTGAGTTGAGCACCCGCTGTCAAGCAGAAAGGTTATTTGCTTTTCATTATTATTTTGTTCTATATCAGGTTCGCGAACATTACCAGTTGTACTTGCGACAAACACGCTTCCGTTGTTACCATCATCTTGAGCTTGTCTTGGTGGATAACCTCTGTATGAATTTCGGCCTCTGCCGCGAGATGGACGATGATTATTTCCGCGATTGTAGTTTTGAAACTGACCTCTGTTCTGATGCTGTCCCCCTCGGCGGCCTCTTATGTTTACATAACAATCACGTTTCATGTGTCCTGCCTTGCCACAGCGGTGACACGTTACCCTTGATGACGTAGTAGCGAACACACTTGAATCTAACGGATTTTCTTCTCCATTTTGTGTACTTTTACACTCCAATAATTTCAGCTTAATTTTACTTTTGAGGTACTCAACGGTCTTTTCTTCTTTCGGTACTAGGTCAATCAAGTCCCCGATATAGTTGTATTCCTTTGGTAGTGCCTTGAGCATGTAGTTTAACTTTTCATCTTCTGTTACAATTGCTCCTGCTGCTTTTAATTCGTTTGCCGCCTTCTCGAATTCGTCGAAGAAAGTAGCCGTATCTTTAAAGTTCTGTAGCTTAATATTTTCCAAGTTGCTACGACACACAATTTGGAGCGCCGTTGATGGTTTATCATACATTTTATCTAACATCTGTATAACTTCGTATGCTGTTTCAAGGTGGCGTATATATTCGAATTGTGTATTTGTCATGGCGCTGTAGATATAGTTCAAAGCCTTAATGTCCATGTCTGCCCACGACGCTTGTGCGATGTCGTCACTTGTCGCGCTTTCTATCACTTTATGGCACTTTTTATACTTTAAGAGCATTACTACTCTTTGTTTCCACTGTTTATATTCACTCCCATCGAATATTGGGATAGTGATATCATCACATTTAGTAGTTGACATTGCTGGCGAGCCGATGGTTCACACGAAAATTTGAACTTGACTTTAACGGATCTCGACACACGCAGTATACTGAAAAACGATCACTTTTACTTTTATCTTAACGACTGCACCCTAGAGCTTTATAAACCACGCTCTGCTACCATGTTGGGAATCAAAGGGAGTTTTCTTTTAATAATGAACAGTTTCTTTATTAGTTCGATACATGAAAAATATATTTAAATCGTGGTTATCTCCTATATTATATCTTAATGGCGACTGACGTGTAACTGAGTAGACTTCGACTGCTCAGTCTTTGTACATGTTTGAATGCGCGCTGGTTTATGCGCACATTCAAATGCGTGCTTATAAATGTATATTCAACATACGGATAATTTTCCAATCGCAATTCCAGTCTAGTGAAAAGAACCGAAACGATCGAATATCAATCGTTTATAATATGTCACAATGACCTCCAAACTATTTGCAAGCGATTGCGCATATCGGAAAAGCTACTTCCGGTCACTTTTATCTGGGGAAAACCAGCTTAGGGAAAATCACCAGCAGAGATTTATCGAATTATTCCCGGATAATCGGTTGCCTATCGAACGTTAAAAAGGCGCTATTAAACACCGACAAATGACCAACAAACGATTGCAGGTCTAAAGAATCGAATTTGATAATAATTGAGGGTGATGAGGGGCTGACGTCACTTAAATTCCCTAGGCGACTTTGTTGTATTGATTATTAATTAACTAATTACTATCAAACGTCGGAAATAAGATATCAAACACCTACAAACGACCAACAAACGATTGCAAGTCTGTAAAATCGATTCCGCATATCCAAAGAGCTACTTCCGGTCACTCCTACCTGGGGAAAACCAGCCTGGGGAAAATCCCTCGGGAAAATCAATAGCAGAGATTTATTCAATTTTTCCCGGATGATCAGTTGCCTATCGAACGTTGGAAAAGCGCTATTAAACACCGACAAACGACGAACAAACGATTGCAGGTCTAAAAAATCGAATTTGATAATAATTGAGGGTTATGAGGGGCTGACGTCACTTAAATTTCCTAGGCAAATTTGTTTTATTGATTATTGATTAACTAATTACTATCAAACGTCGGGAATAAGATATCAAACACCTACAAACGACCAACAAACGATTAAAAAAAGAATTTACTCGATCTGGTCAGATGAGGGGCTAAGTATATGGAGCTCACAATTACAGCAATGCACAGGGAACGAACGGATTCGTAAAGGCATACATCACTGGCTATGTTGCTCGAAAAGCAAGGACATTCACTCCGTGCGAACTATGCCTGGAAAGGCTTGTTATTATCACTCAGCCCACACGGAAATATATATTGTAACTTATTGCATATGTTTTACCAGCAGAAGGCTGGTGAAATTATGCTAGTTTGCGTGAGTACAGTGTCACGGGTTATGATATTTGGAGCTTCTCTGGGAAAAGTTGAAAAAACCCTTAATTTACCCTAATACAGACTCGGATAGATTTTTCACTAACAGAGCTGCTTTCCTACGGATCTGGGATATGTCAAATTCGCCAGACTTAGATAGGTGCTATAGAGCTATCTTGCTGTTGAATTTGACGCACCGATACCGTTTTAATCAGATCTGGGATATGTCTCACTCACCAGACTAGGGTAGGTGCTATAGAGCTACCGTGCTGGATGAGATCAACGCACCGATACTGACGTCTAGCTAATGATTTTAAGTTTACTGAAAAATAAAGAAAGTTAATGAGAACAAAGTTGTGAGTAAATAGAAAGGAAAGATCAGATTTCTGATGATTTTAAATGATTGAAAATCATTTCCTAGTTCATTTCATAATTCAGAAATATGCTATTCAAAAAGAAGATATTCTATTCACAAAAATGATACAAAAAAAGGATAATGTTGAACATCAAATGATAATGATTCTGGATTCTTTTGATGCTCAACCTAACTTATTCTATCGCGCGCTAGCACAATGTGCCGGACTTTGGGTGCTTGTTTTTCTATTTGTGAAATTCGAATTTAACTGGAATGCTGCTTTAGCTATTACAATTTTATTTTCTTGATTCTCAATGGTATAGATACCGCTCTGGCTATCTATCCGTAACAAAAATGAAATTTAATGATTAAACGTGGCCGCTTTGGCACTTGCTAAGCTCAAGACGAGGTATTAAGAATTTCGAAGTTAAGAGTTATACAATGAGACGGCAGGCCGCTCTGGCACGAATCCGCTGGCGAGCTATGAGACGGTCGCCTTATATATTTGCTGTTACGTCATAGCTGGTGATCTGCTATGCGTGAGCGATAGTGCGCATTAACGCTACTCTATGTCATGACATGTATTAGTATCAGTGTATCGCCTATTGGCCTATACTATGAATACGTTACATTGCCCTCTTTTTATCAGCTGATGTTCGGTGATGAGCTTCTTCTGCGATGCGCCGGCAGGTAAGTTGATAAAACCTTTTCTTTTTAGATGTAGTTGGCGCCTATTATGGTATTCTATTTATAGTTGTCATATCCCAGACAGCATGCAAGTCAGAAAGACTACCTGAGGAAGTCTTTTTGAAGATATCTCTAAGAAGTCTAAATATGACGTCTTAACGACCTCATTTTTCAGAACTCTACATCAAGAAGTCTTCAAGAAGTCTTTTTTCTGACTTGGTAAGATTTCAATAAATGCGAGTTTTGCAAGAAGTCTTTTTTCCGACTTCATAAGATGTCAAAAATGCGAGCTCTGCAAGAAGTCCTTTTTCTGACTTCGTGAGATGTCACGAATATGAGCTCTTCAAGAATTCTTTTTTCTGAGGATTCGTTGGAATCAATCTGACGCATGCGCATAGTGGTATAAACATGCACATTTTTCAGCTTTGTTATTTCTGTATCATAACCTACAAAATACAGTACAGTTTTTATTTACATTCCTCACTTAATTTCAAAAATTCAACTCAATTGAATAAATGAATTATTTATGAATCAAGTGTTCGAAAATAGTGTAAGTGTATGACCATTATTAGAACACGAAAATATGATTGATTATTATAAATGTCAATTTCCATTCGATTGTGAATGATATTGTGATTTACTGATATTAATTTTTTGATACATCAGTCTATTTTACAGGTGACGTATTAATGAATTGAAAAAACGAATATGTCATGATTTATTATTTTTTATGAATTGAAAATATTTTTTACAACGCGATTTAACGAATTGTGAATAATGGCTACTGAAATCATATTTCTAAGATTTTCAAAATATTTTACAAATTGTCTTCGATAAGAAGTCTTAAAGAAGTCTTGTTTCTGAAGTCAGAAAGGGCTCTCAATTCTGACTTCTGCAAGAACTCTTTTTTCTGAACTCGTAAAAAAAAAAGCTCTTTGCGAATCCTTCAAGAAGTCTTAATTTGCTCTTGTGGTGGCGCATTCGACGTCCTCAAGACGTCTCAAAGACTTCATTTTGAAGAAAATTGAGACGTCCAAATCTTAAATAAGAGCTCTTCAATAACTCGTACGGATGTCATATTGCTGTCTGGGATCCGAGTTTTATATTTGTCAAGTCCGAGTATTTTTTGGTTATGTTACATCTGAGTTTTTCTTTTTCCCCTAGTCTCTATCCATGGCCAATGGGTCGTCGATGTCGAATTCATCCATAAAGTCGGGTAATTCTTCTTCCACGGATAGGATGACTGGTACTGAAATATCGAGGAAATCGTCTGAGGTCATGTCATCTGGACTCAAAATCGGCAGGCCAAAGTCGCATGCGAAATCCATTTGCTCCGGTGATGGAATGTGCAGTCTGACCCCCGTGTCTTCATCAGTCATCGGATTATTTTCGCTAGGCACGCCGAATTTTACCGCAACAGGTGAAAGGCGTTTCAACTCGGCGTCCAAATCGATGGCTGCCAGGGCTATTGGTCCAAATGTTCTAAACATCTCTACCTTATGCTTATGCACGGCCCTTTTCTCCTCCGTTCTTTCCTTCATGTCGATCCTTGTCAGTTTCCAGGTGATGTTATTCGGATTTTCCTCTTGTAACTTAGCCTTTTTTTCCTTCACCTCTTCCTTCTTTGTTCTTGCTTGTATTGGTCTCTTTTCATTTGTATTCGTCTTTGGTGTCTTTTTTGATTTTTCCTGTTTTGTTTGTGTCCCTCTCCCATTTCCATGTATCCCATTTCCATTAATAAAATGTCCAGAGGGGATTAATGTTTTATATAAATTATTATTCGCATCTACTGAATTTATATCTTCCTCAGCAGCCTGGACACCTTTCTCTGGCACACTCGAATAGCCGTATTTGGAGAAGTCCATTTCGAATACTGTAGCCTATTTCAAATTCTTCCTGACTTATATATTCCTAGTAATCCTCTTTAGCGGATTATCTCAATACTTTTATTCTATTTCTATTCCAATTTCCAGCTAATCACAAAGCAATTTCACATAGTTGATTCAAATTGATTGCAAATATATTTTCATCATATTCACATGAAAGCGTCCCCTCTCTAATCCTGTCTTCATGTTTGCTAGGAGATATGTTGCCTCACCTATTTGTTGACTTATAAAATAGGGTCCTTCATATAATGGAAAGAATTTAGCCATCTTTTTATTTTTAGTGTCCGATACATTGAGTGCTTTGATTAAAACCTTATCGCCTACCTTAAATCTAGATAACTTATGGCTAGAGTTGAACCTATCGGCTCTTCTTTTTCCGTTTTTCTTTATGTTTTTCTCCACTAAGTGGAGTTTGATGTCGTATGGGAGATCTTTAATCTTTGGATTGATCCAATCCGCCCAAAATCTGGTTGGTCTACTTTTTGATTGCATCTCGCATGGAGCGAATCCAGTACCATCATGGCACACTTCATTTATGCAAGTTTCAATAACCCTAATCCAGTTAATCCATTGCGTATGATTGTCTGTCAGGAAGGTACGAAAGAATCTACCGATTTTCCTATTTACTCGTTCGACAATATTTCCTTGCGGGTGTCCAATTGACGAGAAAATTAATATAATGTTTTCATCTTTTAGTTTATTCATCCATTGGGATGAAGTGAATTGTGTGCCATGATCGCACTGGATTCGCTTCGGCTTCCCTAATTCCGGAATATAATCCCTAAAAATGCAAGTAATCGTGGACTGCGCATTCGCTGACCTCAAAGGATACAACTTGACATATTTACTAAATACATCGATCGTTACCAAGAGCCATTTATAATTCCCTTTACTGGATGGTAGTGGCCCTAAAAAATCTATGGACACGAGATCTCCTACTCCTTTTGGAACTATATTTTGCATTGCTGCATATGAATAACGGTTTGGTACTTTACATCGTTGACACTTGTCGCATTTCGCTATTACTTGTCGCACTCTTTTTACTAATTTTGGATAATAAAAATCTTCTCCAAGTAGTTTATGACATTTCGATGCACCTACGTGGCCGTATGCCTCGTGACACTCATCTATTAGATCTTTTAGTAATTCCTCGGGTATGTAGGCTTCAAAATCGCCCCCTGGATTTTTGTAATATAAAATGTCATTCTCCACGATGAGGTTCTTATATTTATTCAAATTTTCTGGTTGCATTAATTCGCAAACCTTCTTGGCTTGCTTCTGAAATTTCCAAAAGACTTTTAAATTTTCTTTTAAATCATTATCTATATCTTTGGCCAATGGTGCCATGCTGAATTCTACAATTTCTGACGATACTTCTTTTATTTCAGGTGGGTTTCTGCTAAGGATGTCGGCAACTATGTTTTCAGTGCCTTTCATATGCTCAATCTCAAAGTTATATGCTTTGATAAACAGAGCCCATCGAGCTAATCTGAAACTTATCAGCTTACAAGAAAACAAAAATGTTAAAGCATCATGATCAGTGCGTACTGTTAGTTTAGCACCTATGATAAATGATTTGAATTTGCCTAAAGCAAAGACTATTGCCATTAACTCTTTTTCGCTTGTGAAATAATTAAGCTCTGCGCCCTTCATGGTTCTGCTTGCCAGACCTACAATTTGCTTTTCGTTTTCATCTGAAATTTGATATAAAACCGCACCTACTGCAAGATTACTAGCATCGCATTCTAAATAGTAACGTTTGTTTGGATCAGGATGATTCAATATCATTTTTTCACAAAAAATGTCCTTAACTAAATTAAACTGCCTGTTCATTTCTTCAGTCCAATCCCACTTGGCGCCTTTTCTTATCGAAGCTAATAGTGGAAACGTTGCGTCTGAGTAATCTTTTGTGAATTTATTATAATAATTGGTCAGGCCTAAGAATCCTTTCAACTGTTTAACGTTTTTTGGCGTTGGAAAATGTTTAATCGCCTCGATTTTCTCTGGTTGTGGTCTAATGCCAGTTTTAGTTATTTTATGACCTAAGAAGTCTACCTCTCCTTGAAAGAATTTGGATTTTTCAAAGTTTATTGTCATGTTGTATTTCCTAAAAGTTTGAAATGAAATCTTAAGGTGGGCCAAGTGAGATTGGACCGAGTCAGAACAGCACAGGATGTCGTCTACGAAATTAATCGTAAATGATTCTGTATTTTTTAAAACTAAATCTAAGGCTCTGACTAGGCTCGCCAAGCTCGTATTTAACCCGTATGGTGTTACTGTGAAATGGTACGTTTTACCCTCGTGCATAAATGCAGTATATTTTCGCGAATCACGATGAAGTGGAATTTGCCAGAAACTAGCGGTCAGGTCGAGACTAGCCATGTAGGCATTGTTGGAACACCTCTGAAATAAGACCTCAGTTAATTGAGCACAATCATGGTCAGGTATTATTAGCTTGTTTATAAAACGTGCATCTAATACTAATCTAATCTCTCCAGATTTTTTTTCCACGACTACCAAAGGATTAACGTATTCGTTATAAGATCTTTCAATCACTCCAATTTTTAGCATTTTTTCTATTTCAAGGTTTACCTTCTCCCTATGGATCATTGGAATCGGGTAAGATCGTCTGACAAAAGGTCTATCTTCGTAAATTTTTATTTTATGCTCATAAATTGAGACTCGACCAGGTATTTTACTAAAAATGTCGTTATATTCCTTGAGTAGGTCAGAAAAAGTAACTATTTCATTGCTGTTCAATACCTGACATTCAGTGAGTTTCTCTACAACTTCATCACTGGTCAAATTATATTGCGTCATGTCATCTTCCTGGTTCGCTACTCCGTCTCTTGATAAGTGAATATTAGCTATCTGATTCGTTTGTAAACCATCTGTTTTATATAATCGCACTCAGCAACACCCTGGAGATAAATCTAATCTTAATCTTTCCGTTCTCAAATCAAGATCGGCTTTCCATTTATGGAGCGTGTCTATTCCGATGATGACATCTCTTCTAAGTCCACTAATAATAAGGAAATTTATTCGATCAAATAGATCATTTATTTTAACTTTAGCAAATATTTGTTCTCTTATCTTTGTTGGCTTGCCCCCTATCACTTCAAAAATTTGAGTATTTACTACAGGTAGCCGCTCGCATTTTGAAAAGGAAATTTTATTTCGCTCGTGAAAATCCTGGGAAATACACGTAACTTGGCTGCCTGGACCCTTATTCTAGAAACGTATCGTGGTTTGTCACAGCGTATCCTCTATCCTAAGAGACGAAATTTCGGACTGCGCATGCGCGCGGATGATGTTTTTAGAATATGCGGAGGTTTTACATTCTCACTATTGCGATATATCGTGACTGGCTCCATAAACCACGATAAACGACATACACTAGAATGACTAGAGAAAGCCATTTGCAATACTCATGAATCAAGTCTTTCATGAGTCTTTCACGTTAGTCCTATTGACCATTTTAAAACGGTCAATAGGGTACATGCAACCGTGATATAATGACAAAGCGAGATAACTAACACGTGTATAGCAATGTGAGAATTATAGCGATCATCGTAATTTTTGAATTAGTATGTAATTATTAGGCTACCGTTCTTTATAGAAGATAAGCCAGAGGTCCAAAAAAAAAAGTATGTAATTATATTCACCTGCTTGTGTTATACATACAATAACAATTCAGTTTATTTATTATATTCATTCAAAAATTGTTTCTATGTTATTTATCAAAAGTACATTTGAATAAAAGTACGAGTTTGTATGATTTTGATCGACAGTTGACTTTTGTTCTTTTGTTTTTAGAGTGGGATATTATATTCTCCGTAATTCGTCGTAATAATCAATTATATATAGATGTTCTCAAAGCTGGATCTAATTTCTTCAATTTTATCAATAGATTATACTAGTTGAAATTATTTTACTACTTTACACATCCTTCCGTATTAATGTTATTTACCTTTATTGCTAAGTATTGGTTATCTGGGATCTTCAGTTGGAAATTTTCGTCGAATCAGATGATGTTACAAATTGCGATATTTTGATCATGAATCCGGTAGAGTTTAGTTTGAGAAAAGTAGCGAATTTATTATTCGTGATAATGTCGATATTTTTCAGTATATTCATTGTACTTCTCACCATAACGTTGGTTTCTAAGTTTGGGCTGACTCATTGAAATATGTCAGTAGGACATTTTACAAAAAAACTCTGGTTTTCTTCGTTATTATTACCGATGTGCGCGTGTGTCAACTTTTCAATGTTTAACTAGTTCAAAAAAGAGGTAGGTTACGTAGGCTAAACATACATCGAAAATAAAACCTTTCAAACAGGTGTTATGAAAATAATAGTATTATTTCGTAAAACGAATACCTATATCAGTTGAGTTGTAAGATTGATTAATCATGTGCCACTGCGCGTACAATAAAGTACCACATATGTATAGGCAGACCTGTAAATTTTATCATTAGCTGTGAAAAGCATATTTTGATGATTTCGATAGATATGAAGATCGTTCTTTGACTTGAATAATTTGGTGGCCCTGAAAAGGGCCGATGTCTGTCGATGGTGCTCACTTAGAGCTAGTGTCGGGGTGCACCTGCTTCAACACCTTGTAGATGTAGATTGCGTAGATGTTAATTTCGTTGCTGTGTTCAAGCGTAATAGGTATCGATTATTCTGTTTCGCTCTGTTATTCCAGCTTGATAACCCATATCGATCAGATTGTCGTTATCTCCATCCGGTGAGTCATTATTCCCCAGTTGCACGTCCGGTAAAATGCTATATACAACAAAAGTAAAGTAATAGTACATTATGTCATTAGGCCGATGAAGTACTTTCCGACGAATTTGAGTTTATAATTCGAACCGAAGGCGAGGATTATAATGAAATTCGTCAGAAAATACTTTATCGGCCGTATGACCTATACAATTTTATGTATTTAGGCCAAAAACCGCGTTCGAAGCGAGCGAAGCGAGGTTAGAATCGCGGTTTGTCGGGCCTAGACACATAAAAGATTATTTCGAAAGCAATTTTTAGCCTTTAATACTTTTGCACTCACCCACGCATAATACGAAAATTATGCAACACTGCAGATGCTGTTATAAACTTCGCAACTTTCACGGGATTCCGATAACATAATTTCCGCTCACGTTTGACGCCTCGCCACACTGCCGTGAGATGCCCAAACGTTTGTTCGATTCTACATCGCGTTAATACGTGTTCTGCTGTGAACCGTGCAGCTGGGGAGCCTTCGATTGCGTTTCGGACTGGCGTAAGAAGTACTGGCGAAGGGGTATATCCGCTGTCGCCTACAAGGTGGACACAGTTACATTTATTTAATCTGGTGAATGAAACAGTTTAGGGGGAGTGGAAAACTTCAGTAATGTGTTTCGATTTTGAATAAGTGAGTATAAATGTGCTGATTATATGTATATCAATCATACCAAGTATATAGTAACGCCCTTCCGTGCGTGTTATTTGTGCGTTTCGTCTAAGCCCTTCCAAGTGAAGCTTCGCTGAGCTAAATTCCCATACAAATCTATCGTTGTTACTCCCAGGGCAACAACGTATACTGCGTATGCGGTAATCTGCATCAGCAATCTAGAAATTGCATGGGAATAATGACCGGCTAGTATTCCACAGCTAAACTAAACCGACATGTATTTGATATACGCACAACTTGCACATTCATCGCATGGTATCCTTTATGGTTATAAAACGCCTCTTCGTTCTCACATGGTCTGATAAACGAGACTAGAAAACAATCTATCAAGCCCAAGACCCCAGGAAAGTTGATATGCTGTTGAAACCTGTGCAAATATATTTAATTGTGAAGCTTGTCATTGATAATGACAGATGCTTGTGATAACACAGTTTCAAAACTCTGTGATCGCTTTCAATCACATCATAATTTTACAATCACCAAATGAATTACAACATTCGTAATTCGTACCGTTGCTGTACTTGTTGCCGTTCTTCTCTGGTCGATGGCAGTTGTATAAGTCTGGGTGCGAGACTTACAAGGGCATTGGTTACCCTGTTTAAGCAGCGGCTGACAGTTGACTGGCTGAGAGGGTGATGGTGATCTTGCCCCACACCCTTCTGGTAACCCCCTTCTGCAAAGAATCTCAGTGCGCACAGTACTTGCACGTGCACTGGAATCACTGAGTCATTGTGCAGCTCAATATGCGGACGTAAGAGCTTCACCAGATTTAACACTAGGTCACAAGGCATTCTGTGAAAATTGAAACATTTTTAACGTCACATCTCCATCAGGATATTTTGTGCTTGGTCCAAGATTGAGAGACATGCAGTGCCTCAGCTCAGACATAGCTGTGAATGGAGGAAGACCATGACCGTACCTATATAATTTTCGAAAGTATTCAGAGTCCATTTCAAAGGGATGCGATGTATCTCGTACTTCCTTCCGGCGGATTCGAAGCTGACGAAGTTGAATGCGCCTATTCTGCGCCTCGTCTTCTTCAATAATTGCCATTATACCAACATGGAACATGACGGGTACCTTGTATTTGAATTCCACTAAAAACACAAAAACCCGCTGATAATCGCACGGCGTCACCCTAGAAGAGTCGTGGCCCAAGATACGCAGTGAGAAGACCACGTTCTCTCACTTATTTGAAGGTCAAACTCTTCGAAGATTCAGTCTTTACTTAATAAATTAGGTCAAAAATAAAAATAATGATTTCAATGGCTACACCGTTGAACAGTGAGTGTGAGTTAAGAATAATGTATAATATATTTGTAAATCCGCATCAATACTGACCTTGACCTGTAGATCGGATTAATTTATTTTTGTAAATATACAAACAGCACTGGAACCCCCGCTGAAGACGATGAAGAGACGATAGCTATATGGGAAAAGATCTTATACACTAATTACAGCTTTATAAAATAAAAGATTATACACTAATCTTAAAAAATACAAAGTAAAGATAATAAAATTAAGCTGTTTATGTGGAATAACAATCAACAATGTGAATCGCAATGAATTAAGTCGGTAAATCGCATATAATTATCAAGTTACAAATTTGTTAAAGCTTAATAATATAATATACGTGTATCGTGAACAATGGTTGCGTATATAAAGCCACGCCAACAGATTTTTGGCGGCAAATGCTCCGTCAAGTAGGTAATATAAACTGTGAAGAGCGCCTACTCGATGTCGCTGAGACGCTATACCCAACCAACGTATTGACACTGCTTCGGCGTTCTCTCGCCAACCGTTGTGTCACGCACGCTGAAAAATGACGTCACACCGATAGTGTGTGTGTCGGCGCCGATGCGTTGCGGAACGCCGATATACACAATCGAAAAATGTCCCCACCCTTAAGCCTTAGAGCATATACACATGGAGGAAGCATGAGATACCCTACAGCGTAAGTGGGAAACGGGCATGAGACAAACTACGGGACAGTATATGCCTTCTTTGTCTTGCAGACTCTGATTGGCCCTCACTATTCTCTGATTGGCCCTATGATCGAATAGAAAGAGAGAGGATGTACGGTCCCGACGTCCCTCTCTCTCGCCGCTCGACTCGGTTTCTCAGCGGCTATGCTTCCTCCATGTCTATATGCTCTAAGCCTTAAGCCAAAGGTTCAAAAAAAAAATGTCCCCACCCGGATTCCGTACTTTGGCAATGACGTAACGACAGTGATTAGTGGATGCGTAATGCCCGAACGGTTGAAGCTCGAAGAAAAAAGAAACATCGAAACCAAAAAACATTGTAAGAATAGTTTTATATTTGTATTTCCAGCGTTCGAAGTATGTAACTAAAGCCCGGCGCACACGGTGCATTTTTTCCTGCTGGATCGCTTGCTTGGAGCCGTGATGGCAGCTGAGCAGGGAAATGTGCTCCAGAATGACGACACTGCTTGCAGGATTTCGGTGATTGACCATGTGCTATTTTCTCTGCATCTTTTCATGCTGCTGCCGATTGCAGTGCATCTTGAGGTGGTATTTCGTTTAGATTTTTGCCATGGCATAGTAACAAATGAGCACACAAGGTCTGTTTGTTAGTTTTTTTGGAGCACAGCGCGAGTTTTAGCCGATTACAGTGCATCTAAACCAGCCTACTGCCCAGTACCCGCATTCTGTAACTTTTCGTTAACGAATCGATCGTATCGGCTTGTTTTGTCTTGTTATCCATTGGGTAAATTTGTCTTTCCTGAAACCTTATTGGTCGCTGATGTTGTTGTTTTAGCTAACGACAGCGATAATTCTCGATAACGAGTTACAGAATCCGGGTACAGCAGAGCAGCGCGCTCCGTCTGAAGCCGAGCCTGCATCGTAGCCAGCGCGATTGCATGCGGCCCAGCCAGCACAGCTACGAGCACGACAGACCAACAAGCGATCCAGCAGGAAAAAATGCATCGTGTGCGCCGGGCTTGATGTAGATGACAAAATTCAGGAAAATCCAACTAAACACACTCACAATGCTGGATTTTAGGTTATGTTCAAATCCCAAAGTGATACTCCGTTTCAATTATAACAGGAATACAACCAATACTATACGATGATGATATATTGTCTTGCATGCATTTCATCTTCATAAACTGATTATTGTTAGTTTCATGTGCAGTACACTTTTCGCAGAGTAATGTCGCGAAATCGAGCAAGCACAAACCAACTAGAGGAGCTGTTGTGGTATATGGAAACACACCGAACATTTGCCAAAGGGCATATAACTGACCTCGGTTACTTGGGCCACGACAGATTCAAACAAATGTGGAAGGACCTAGCTGACAAGTTGAATAACATTGGGCCTAGTCAGAAGAGTGTCGCTGCTTGGATGAAGGTAAAAGTATAGTCGCCGTGGAATGGATAGCGGCGGCGTTAAGATAAATAGGAGGCGCAGAGTGCCGCTGGATTCTCACAATTATTGATTTTAAACGCTATATATGTTATATCTTTCATCTGGCCATATTTCAGTTCTTCGACAATAAACGTCTCATTCACCTTCTGTCGTGTACATTTTTAAAATTTTCACTGACAGCTCCACCGTGTTTGCTTTTGCAGTGATTGTAACCGATATCGTCACTTGTAGCGCAATTGACTAACGAGAGTGGATTACTTTCTTTAATTGATTGAGAATGACATTAACAATTTAGCTGTATTTCATTTCAGACGTGGAGGCTTCTCAAGAATGCAGCGAAGAAAAGGAAAGCGCAATATACCTTACAAATGAACCGGACGGGGAATATTAGCCCTGTAGACACACTAACCGATTTTGATGCACGCATCACATCGATATTTGGGAAATATGGGACTGGATTATGCGTTATCGAGGAAATTGGCACACCGCGTGACCCAAGGAATGCGACCGAATCCCACGAAATATTCGATGAAGAAATTAAGAAACGTAAGCACCTTATTTATAATATTATTCATATAGTCTCTAGTCTCTAGTAAATATTATTCATATAAGTATGCAACAATAATTGATGTGATCATCCATTTTGAAAATTTAAAGTTGTATTTCGTGTGCGAGCTCGTGACAACCAACTTGCAGACTCACATATCTATGCCGTGTAGTGTTGATAGCGGGTATAATTTATGACCAGTCTCGCGTATTATTGATTATAGCTATTCCATTGCATATTGTGGAAGAGGAATTATCGCATAACCTACATTCTCTGCGTTGCCAAAATGAAATAACTAAAGGAATGTTTGGAAACGTATCCAACTACTTTGTAGATTTGCTAGTGGAGTTTTTCAGCAAATTAGAACGTTTGAGGAAACTAAGGTAATGATGACTTTATGGTAAATAATTTTTTTAAAGAGAAAACGCTGTTCTACTTCAAAATTTGATACATTGTTTACTGTACTAATATTATGTATTTTGTTTTATTATGTACTTCGCGTATTCGATTTTCTTAAAATATCTAAATATAACGTAGTGTTGACCGTTGGATGGTCCTTGTTTAATCACGCATGCGTCATTAAACAAGGACCATCCAACACTAGTTCTTGTCTCTCTTTCTATTCCGATATCGCTGACACAGCAGTGTTACAGCTAACCACGTGCTATGAAGCGCCCATGCGCTAACGCAGTAGTTAGTTGTTAGGTCCGCGTCCATCCACTTTTACATTCGAAATTCGCGCCAACGCTGTTGTCAACAAATCACGCTTCTTTGGGCCTTAGGTTTGCATAATACACGTGCATATGAGTCAGTCCACGTCAAGCGGGACGGATTTGGCCAAAAATATTCCTCGATGTTTCTGATTCTCTTGTAATTTTTTTTACATATTCTCTGGGTAAAATGAATGTATGAAACATTTTTTGTTTTTTTTTTAACTCAAAGGGCTAAGAAGATACAAGGGGTTGAATTTTCGAAAAAAACACCAAAAATCGGAATCGCGCTCTTCTTTAGACGTTAATATCTCCGGTTCCCTTGGTCGTACAGACATCGTAAACAACTCATTTTGAAGCTCTTGAATCGCACTTTCATGTTATGAATTTTTAATTCATGTCATAAACAATTTTCTATTTGTTATTAACAATTATATTTTTTAAACGTGATTTTCGAGATGATTACACCCTTTGAAAATTCTGAAAAAAATATGAGCGTGTTCCTTGATTAATTCTCTACAAAATCTGTAATTTTCAAAATGGAACTCCGATGGAAACTTTATTTAAAAAGCGATTGAACCGTGCGGGACGTCGCGCGCGGCTGTATACGCGGGCGCGCCGAGACCGAGGCTTGTTCGCTTTACACGTAAAGAATATAGGGGGGCATATTACAATGAAATTCATCAAATCCAATAATTTACCGAATTATTTATTCCATTTCATGCTGAATACTCGACTTGAAACTATAAAAATTATAGAGATAGAAACTCAACTAAAATCTTGACAATAACTGGTAAACATAACGTACTTTTTGATTCCATCAGACGGAATACGTCATGGTATCATTCGATCGATCACGTACTAAATTAATGAATCTAAAATTACTCAATCATTAACCACGAGAACTCTACATTTCACTGGAATCTTAAGGGGGGACTATTATACCTCCAAAAATAATTTTTTTCGAGTCACTTGTACACTGTAGGTATTAAACTTTCAAATTCATTAATTAAGTACGTAATCGATCGAATAATACGGTGTCGTATTCCGATGGATGGGATCGAAAAGTACGTTATGTTCAGCAGTTTTTTTCAAGATTTTAGTCAAGTTTGTATCTCTATACTAATATTTTTATAGTTTCAAGTCGAGTATTCAGCATGAAATGGAATAAATAATTCGGTAAATTATTGGATTTGATGAATTTCATCGTAATATGCCCCCCTGTATTCTCTACGTGTGAAGCGAACAAGCCTCGGTCTCGGCACGCCCGCGTAGACAACCGCGTGCGACATCCCGCACGGTTCAATCGTTTTTTAAATATAGTTTCCATCGGAGTTCCATTTTGAAAATTACAGATTTTGTAGAGAATTAATCAAGGAACACGCTCATATTTTTTTCAGAATTTTCAAAGGGTGTAATCATCTCGAAAATCACGTTTAAAAAATATAATTGTTAATAACAAATAGAAAATTGTTTATGACATGAATTAAAAATTCATAACATGAAAGTGCGATTCAAGAGCTTCGAAATGAGTTATTTACGATGTCTGTACGACCAAGGGAACCGGAGATATTAACGTCTAAAGAAGAGCGCGATTCCGATTTTTGGTGTTTTTTTCGAAAATTCAACCCCTTGTATCTTCTAAGCCCTTCAGGTTAAAAAAAAAAAAAAAAATGTTTCACACATTCATTTTACCCAGAGAATATGTAAAAAAAATTACGACGATTTTCAAGAACATGCGGTCAAAAAGGTGTCCCGGTTGACGTGGACTGACTCATATGTATTCTGCTTGCAAGCCATTAACATTATAATTTCTCATCGCTACTCGAGTGCACGTGACTTATTTCGTTACGAAATTTTTTAATAAATAATAATTCGCGCAGCTATTATAAAATGTCCGAACACCGGTAAGGATGTTACAAATTTGTTAATTATTCATTGATTGCTTGGTATTGTTGAGCTAAGTATCCATGAACACGTGTATTCTTCGTTCACGAGCGGTATCGCAATTCGTCATTTCGTGTGTTAAAATAATATTATTGTAGATAATAATTAATTGGTTTCGCCGTGAACGTTCATTTTTGTGACAATTACTGATCGTACGAATGAACAAAACAGCGTATGTACGCCGAGACGGCCTCGTGTTAACCGGGAGGGGGACCCAGATTTCGGGACTCTTCTAGGAAAGAATTTGTGATGAGATTATTTTTAGTCATTTCAAACATACAATTCTAAAGAATCGTTTTTAGCTAGATTTCACTGAAATTTCGTTTCGGATGACAATCATACGATCAGCGTAAGACAATATGAAACAAATATCTTTAATTTTTTTTTAATGAAATTCACTGAAAAATCGGCATCAGTATTTTTCGATGTGTGTGATGGTTTATTACTGTCTTACTATCCAATTCATCAATTAATTAAACATTGTTCAACAGAGATACCAAAAAAATTAAAAGTCGCAGTAACCAGCCCCAATTAAAGCAAATGGTAGAGTTCATGGAAAAACACACTGCGTTTGCGAATGATAAATTGAGCGATCCGCATGCCAGCGCAAGTTTGTGGGAGGAGTTAGCTACAAACTTAAATTATCTAGGCGATAGTAAAAGTGTTAAAGGCTGGACGAAGGTACTAATCTTATGCTTATTCAATGAAATACTTAGTGAACATTCTGAAAATACAATACTGAATTTTGGACCTGAGTTTACCATAATAGTAGTTCTAATATCACTGAATGTTTTCATGCATCGCACATTTTTTGTACACCCATCTCCATTTGCCTGAAAACATTTGTTCTTCCGTTCGTATGTTACTCGTAGGCATGGAATGATCTTGTGAAGAGTGTGCAACAGAGACAAACCTCGCTGAATCTAGGCACGAGGAATACTCCAGTGCCAGCCCTGGACTTTCGCGTGCTGGCTATTGCAGAACAGATGAATCAAACGATTCCACGAAAAGATGTATCGCCACATGCTTCACAAAAGTTTGATTCATACAGAGGATCATTGACGGAAAACACAGCGCACTCTTCAAATCGTTCAGCTACACTTCGTGACCGATCCCCTTTGTTTTCCCGAAGTCGTTCTGGTGGTTCTGCTGCTGGTGATTCTCCTCGTCGCGCTGCTGGTGGTTCTTCTAACCATTATTCTCGCCATACTTCGTCATTTGCTCCTCACCGTTCTGTACACGGTTCACCTCATAATTCTCCTACGCATTCTTTTACCTATTCTCCCCACCGTACTCCTGTATATTCTCCAAGCCGTTCTGACCATCACTCTCCTATACGTACTCCTCACCGTGATCGTGTGCATTCTTCTAGCCGTTCTGGTTATCATTCTCCTTCACATGCTTCTCACCGTAGCTCCTCACATCTTCCTCGGCGTTCTAGCCCTCGCTCTTCTATGCCTTCTCCTCGGCGTTCTAGCCCTTGCTCTTCTATGCCTTCTCCTCGGCGTAATCTTTCGCACAGAGTCAAATCATCCGCACCTGGTCCAAACAACATGCAGTCTTCAAGTGCCAAAGCCAAACCTCATCAAGTGCCGGTCGTCGATTTGACAAGGCGGACTACTCCAGGTAATGCAACTTCATATAATTTCAAGTGGTACGGGAGATGATTTCTAAATTCCAATTTTGTAAAAGATGTTAATTTATGTCCGCGATTACAGTAATGTTCATTAATGGGTTCGCAATGGCTAACTCTTTTTTCTGACTCTTTCGGAAACGGGACTCCATTCTACTCGTAATTCATGTGCTCATGGCCCAAATTACAATAATAATAATTATGACCCTATATCAAAATAATATAATATTATTTTATTTGATTCTATGCGATAAAGTCAGAAAAAACAGTTAGCCACCGCGAACCCATTAATGAACATTACCGTACTACAGTTGATAAGTTCGAGCACCTGTTGTGTTATATTCAAAACACAAATTCCACCAATTACGCACCAAGTTGATGATGAAACTTTTTTAAAATCAATTTTATGTTTTAGCTGGTTCATCTAAACTAAAGCATTCCACGGCTGCCAAAGGTACAATTGTTAGACAGCCAAAGTTTAAAGATATTCATTGATTTGGTCGGTTAATTTTTGACTAATAAGGATTACCAACTTGCAGGTGGTACAGCGACTACCTCCGCCGTCGTCGAATCAATGGACGCTTACGTGTTAAAAATGACTGACTTCGCGGAGCAAGTCGTCAAATGTTTTGAAAATCAAAACAGAATCTTGCGGAGTGGTTTGCTGGCATTGGGGAAGACATTGGAAGAGACGGCCAACAAAATTGTCAGCAATTGGATGCATAATTCTAAGTGTGAAACTGATTATGATACAAATGCAAGTTTCAACCACATGAAGACGGATGATCCCATTGATGCCGACGACAACGAAGACAAGTATGATCTCATTGATGCCGACGACAACGAAGACAAGTGGGAAGCGGAATATCTAGAGTGAGTTGTCTCAGGAAATATGAGCTCGCTGAGGTGTACAAAAATATCTATTTTTGATTACTTAAATCAGGAAAAGAAGTCGAATTATTAATCGAAATAATAGATACCTACAATTTTACATTATGGTGGTAAATGTCTTTGAAAAAAATGTACATCTTCTGCGATGAAAATTGAGACGCAGTGCTGTCCCAGTCATCTTTGTAGTTGTCGTCCGCTCTGACTGATTTACAAAAAAACAAAATGAAGTTTTCCCTAAATGTTTCACTACGGTCGTCTTTTGAAAATTTGTAAGTCGCGAATGTAACCCTGATTTAATTTACTAATGAAGATTCTCAATTTACAGGTAACAGATTCGAGGATCGGTTGCTGCTCACACGATATAACTACAAATATTACTAAAAACTATTGTTACACTATTATTAAAAATATCACTAAAAATTACTAAAAATTATGACATACCTAATTATTAAATAGTAAAAATACAAACTTGTGAAATCTTTCGTTACCATTTTTTTTCAATTTTAAGTTTCTACATCATTTTCAGACGGACTTACGAACATATTATCATTATTATTCTTATAAATTTTGATTATAACAAGTAAAGAATATTGACTTTGTTATTTCCCTTAGAGCATATAGACATGGAGGAAGCATGAGATACCCCACAGCGTAAGTGGGAAACGGGAATGAGACAGACTACGGGACAGTATATGCCTTCTTTGTCCTTGCAGACTCTGATTGGCCCTCACTATTACAGATGTTCGAATAGAAAGAGAGGGAATGTACGGTCCCGACGTCCCTCTCTCTCACCGCTCGACTCGGTTTCTCAGCGGCTATGCTTCCTCCATGTCTATATGCTCTAAGTTATTTCCATACTGAAGCTTCTGCACTCATAAGGTTGATAATACAATATTATCAGCTAGATTGTATAGTTATACTATATTTGAGGCGGTCGCTCGAAGAACGACCTAAACCGACTTAGGTCATTTTTCGGGCGAACGTACTATTAGGTAGACAAGGTCACAAAGTATCTATATACCAAATTTCATAAAATTTAATCAATTTTTGAGCAAACTGTGAGTGTTTGAAACTACGCGCCTACCATATTATCGCCCGCGTAGTCTCCCGCTCGACTCAGCTGACTCGGCTCTGTGCTTCAGCCGTGAGAGTCGAGCAGTGTAGCCGTGTCGTTTACTCAAAAAATGAATAATAAAAAAAAAAAAAAAAAAAATTAACAATAAAAAATAACGTTTTTTTTTTTATATATCCTTAAATAAAATTATATAAACAAATATCTCTTACTATTACATTTTTTTCGTGTTTTTATAGCTATAAAACATATTTTTAGTAGTTCTTCCGAAAAACGACCTAAGTGCTCTTGCATAAACTGTCGCTAAAAATATTGTTAAAAAATGTTTATTGAAGATTTTATGCCTTAAATCCATTATTCGACAGCATAATGTTTACAATAAATAAAAAAAAATTGATTAGTTATACTCAACGATGAGCAGTAAAATGTTGAATTTTCAAATCGCTTTTTCTCGAAACGACCAAATTGCATTTAGGTCGTTCTTCTAGCGACCGCCTCATTTATTTGTTCAAAAAAAATTAATAAACTGGGTGCCCTCTTGAAGTGCACATGGAATACGCCCCTCAGTGAGCAGACGGCCTCAATATTTCGATTTTATCAGGATGGTTAGTAATTTCTGCTCTATCCACGCTGAAAGTTGGCTTTTCATCCGTATCGCGCCGTATCGTCTATCTTCTATCTTGCACGATAGACGAGATACGTTTCTAGAATAAGGGTCCTGTATCGATAAGTGCTTGCACTGTAATATCTTCGAATATTAAATGAATTTCAGGACATTGCTTGTTAATTTTTTCTACCTCCTCATCCTCAGCTAATAAATAATTTGCTGGGTCTTCAAATAAATCATTATCTTGATTCGATCCTTTTGAATTTACCGCGGAGATAATTAGATCACGCTGTGTCGGAACTGCAAAATTCAGTTTCGGCACAGCGCCATCTAGTTTTCCGCATTTGACGCTGATTCCGTATCGATTTCTGTTTCATCGATCTTATTTTCGGTGATACCTTGGACTTTTGCATTTGTCCAAGTTTCTGACTTGTTGTGGACATAATCGTTTTGTCCAGGTCGCCGTTGTGTATCTGGCTTGTCTATAGAGTCGCGACTCTGAAATTGTTTTGATCCCTGACTACTATTGTTCCGCCATGAAAGAGATTTGTTTTTGTCTTCGTAAACTCTGCTAGTCGATGGACTCTGCTTATTTAACATTGATTGAATTGCTGGTCTACGTGAAGCGTTAGATCTGCCACCTGTTTGCATTTCATCTAAAAATGTAAGAAGTGCGTCTATTTCTGAAATATTACGGCATCTTGCAGCCTCAACCACGTGCTCATCAAAATGTCTAATTAGTGATCGAACTATTTCTTCCTCAGGCAATCGAGGATTTAGTCCTGCAGCAGCAGCGAATTTGCGATTGGCATATTCCGACCAAGTGATCTTAGAGTCTACGATGTAAAAACCAAACTCTAAATCTTTTCTAATTTCTCTTTGGATTTCGATACCCCAGAACCTATCTGTGAACTCGGATTTGAACGTATCTCAGTCATTTATGACGTCGCGACGCGCAGTCCACCAGTCCTTGGCATCTCCGGTGAGACTTTTACCCAATAATTGGAGTATTAAATCTTCATCGGCTCCTAAAAATGTGAAATACTCTGCGATTTCTCTAATGTAAACCATGGGTTTTTCCCAGGCTTTTCCCAAATATGTGGGTAATTTTAATTGTTTTGTAATAAACCTGAGTGAATCTTGACCATTGTTACCAGTGGGCCCTGTCATCTTAGTTTTTAACTTTTTTATGTCAGCGTCTAAACCTATTTTAAGAGTTTCATGCTTATGGTTGATGTCCTTAATCTTTTCATTTAAGGCTCGATCTCTTTCTCTAATTTTACTATTTAGAACTTCGAAATCATTTTCATGTTCTGTGCTAATTGTTGACTCTACTCGACTTAATTTGTCGTTACAGTTTGTGAGATCGGTGTCCCATTTATCTACAACTATTTGGACTCTGGTTTCCATGTCGTCGATTATCTTTTTACTTTTAGCAGTAGTTTCGTCAAACTTTTTACTAATTTTATTTTCAAATACTACTTGTGCTTCTATATTTGTCATATGAAAATTGTTGATAGTTCTTTCCATCTGAGCAAATCTATTATCCATTTTCTTTTCCATTCGTTCATTTGATTTTTGTGAGAAAAGCAAGGTGGTAGCTATTGCTGCTAACGACTCGTTATGATCACGGTTTGGACTATCGACATGACTTAATATGCTGGTATCAGTCATTGAGTTATCAGACTTATGAAAACCTGTGTCCCTACTTGATGATTTGAGCTTACCTACATTTTTATCGCTCTGATCATCAAGAATCTGATCCTTACCTTCCATTTTCCTACAATTTGATGTTACTGAATTGAATAAATGAAGCTAAGAAACGATTTTACTGGAATGTGACTTTGAAGCCTTGAAATTGCTCCAAAACAAGTGAATTTAAGTTGGACAATCAATTTACTATGAATTTATAAAATTAAGTGAATTTAATTTTATTTGAGGAGCCCCACGTTGGGCGCCAAATGTAACTTATCGCATATGTTTCACCAGCAGAAGGCTGGTGAAATTATGCTAGTTTGCGTGAGTACAGTGTCACGGGTTATGATATTTGGAGCTCCTCTGGGAAAAGTTGAAAAAACCCTTAATTTACCCTAATACAGACTCGGATAGATTTTTCACTAACAGAGCTGCTTCCCTACGGATCTGGGATATGTCAAATTCGCCAGACTTAGATAGGTGCTATAGAGCCATCTTGCTGTTGAATTTGACGCACCGATACCGTTTTAATCAGATCTGGGATATGTCTCACTCACCAGACTAGGGTAGGTGCTATAGAGCTACCGTGCTGGATGAGATCAACGCACCGATACTGACGTCTAGCTAATGATTTTAAGTTTACTGAAAAATAAAGAAAGTTAATGAGAACAAAGTTGTGAGTAAATAGAAAGGAAAGATCAGATTCCTGATGATTTTAAATGATTGAAAATCATTTCCTAGTTTATTTCATAATTCAGAAATATGCTATTCAAAAAGAAGATATTCTATTCACAAAAATAATACAAAGAAAGGATAATGTTGAACATCAAATAATAATGATTCTGGATTCTTTTGATACTTAACCTAACTTATTCTATCGCGCGCTGGCACAATGTGCCAGGCTTTGGGTGCTTGTTTTTCTATTCGTGAAATTCGAATTTAACTGGAATGCTGCTTTAGCTATTACAATTTTATTTTCTTGATTCTAAATGGTATAGATACCGCTCTGGCTATCTATCCGTAACAAAAATGAAATTTAATGATTAAACGTGGCCGCTTTGGCACTTGCTAAGCTCAAGACGAGGTATTAAGAATTTCGAAGTTAAGAGTTATACAATGAGACGGCAGGCCACTCTGGCACGAATCGGCTCAAGACGAGGTATTAAGAATTTGAGAATTATGAATATCACAATGAGACGGCAGGCCGCTCTGGCACGAATCCGCTGGCGAGCTATGAGACGGTCGCCTTATATATTTGCTGTGACGTCATAGCTGGTGATCTGCTATGCGTGAGCGATAGTGCGCGTTAACGCTACTCTATGTCATGACATGTATTAGTATGAGTGTATCGCCTATTGGCCTATACTATGAATACGTTACAATATAAAGAAATAAATGCTAATCATATATGACAGAACTGATATATGAGTCAATCCACGTCAAGCGGGACACCTTTTTGACCGCATGTTCTTGAAAATCGTCGTAATTTTTTTGACATATTCTCTAGGTAGAATAAATCGATAAAACATTTTTTTTCAACTGAAGGGCTTGGAAGCTACAAGGGGTTGAATTTTCGAGAAAAAAAACACCAAAAATCGGAATCGCGCTCTCCTTTAAACGTTCATATCTCCGGTTTCCTCTGTCGTACAGACATCAGCGAAAACTCATTTCGAAGCTCTTGAATGGCACGTTCATGATATGAATTTTTAATTCATGTGATAAACAATTTTCTATTTGTTATCAACAATTATATTTTTTGAACGTGATTTTCGAGATGACTACCACCTTCGAAAATTCTAAAAAAACTACGAGCGTGTTCCTTGAATTATTTTCTACAAAATCTGTAAGTTTTAAAATGGAACTCCGATAGAAACTATATTTGAAGAGCGATTGATCCGTGCGGGACGTCGCGCGCGACTGTCTACGCGGGCGCGCCGAGACCGAGGCTCCTTTGTTTGATATGCAAAGAATATAGGGGGGCATATCATACGTTTAAATTCATCAAATCCAATAATGTAAATCACCAGTTTGACCACCTGGACAACGTCAACTACGGGGCGAACGACGTAGGGCACGAGAATGATCGACCGGGCGACGTAAAGACTAAAAATTACGGAATAAAAATTCGAAATTTCGGGCAAAGTTTATACGACGCGGGCACTATCAGTTTCACAGAATTGCTACGAGACTGAGCACGTCACGTTACGGCCGTATTATTGGGTGGACTAAACTTTCTATAACTCAGCAACGACCGCACCCTGGAAGTTTTTGACAAGGAACTTCATTCTTAGATTTTGACAAGGAATCTGTATGTGAAATCTTTTCCGCAACTTGGGAATCACGCTGTATAAAGTATACTTGGGTGCCGGTTAAAATCAGGAACGATGAAAATGAAGAAGGGCTGAATTATGGAATACACAAGTAGACGAAGTTGCAAATGTAGAAAGGCTCATATTATGATAGCCTTTGAAGTGGATGTAAAAAATTAGGAACACAGGAACATGGGAAAAATGTACATTGGAGCACAGTTACGAAAATGATCAAAATTACGAACGGCGGAATATGGAAATACCAAAAATAGCAATACTCGATAATTTGAGTGTTAAAATCTTATAATCACGAATATTATGAAAGTTTAAAAATTGGAATTCACTAAAGCGAAAGAGCAAACAGTTGATGGGTCAAAATTCGAAGGACTAAAAAGTGGAACGGTTACAATCGCGACATATTTCTTAGCTTCTGCGTCACCGATCGATGCTGGCAGATGAAGCTAGTCGTGGCTCCAGCTAACAATAAGTCGCTGCTATATAGCGCGATTGTCTACAACAGAATATCGTCGCTCGAGGCTTTCGTATCCGGTTAATGATACGTGGTCTTTACCTTTATCAATTTTTCAAAGCATTTTAAGATATATGGGGAATTCCACGTCAGAACAGCAAACCCAAAACCCTCACTATTTCAGATTGACTTAATTATTATATATGATGCTTGATAGGGTTCAACTGGACTAAATTAATTCTTTCAATTTTTTATTATTAATCAATCCTTCACAATAAGGAAAAAACAAAGTTTTCAATGGGACCCGATCTAAAATTACCGAAAAAATCATACGCACTCTGTGATGACCTAGAAACATTCTCCATCAATTCTAATTTGCCCCATGGACTATCCAGGGCATAAATAAACTGACCAATCAATCAATCAATCAAATCAAAGATCAAAGTGGAACTACAATCAACGCCCGAGACAGAAAATTAATTGTTCAAATGAATAATTCGGATGATTTTGTGATTTTTTCAATTTTCCAATGGGACCCGATTTAAAATTACCAAAAAAATTATACGCACTCTGTGATGACCTAGAAACATTCTCCATCAAAGATCAAAGTGGAACTACGATCAACGGCCGAGAGAAAAAAATTAATCATCAAAATGAATAATTCGAATGATTTTGTGATTTTTTTAATTTTTAACAATTCATTTTTTGTCCCGGTCGTTGATCGTAGTTCCACTTTGATTTTTGATGGACAATGTTTCTAGGCCATCACAGAGTGCGTATGATTTTTTTGGTAATTTGGAATCGGGTCCCATTGAAAACTTTGTTTGTGGATAAACTTCCGAAAACCCGCCACCTCCGATCGATTTGAAATTTGGTACAGACCTTCCTTTTGATGTTCTAAGACAACCCCTAAAAGGATTTTTGGCGCCTGCCAATAGTTTCCGAGAAATTGAATTTTGAAAATTGGATTTCAGCAACCGCGGTATATCTATTATCTATATAGTGCGGAATGCGGAGTGCGCGTTCGTGTGTGTGTGTGTGCGTGTGTGCTCTATCCCCTTCTAACCTTTCGAAAGCCACAGTCACCGACTGGGTATTTCGCATGTGTGTGTGAGTGTGGGATCAGTAGGGTGGCCTAACCTATTCTAACCTTTCAAGAGCGACAGCCACCGTACAGCTTATATCCAGTAATGCAAAAGAACAGTGGTGGGGAAAAGCGCGGAAGGAGATAGAGCACACACACACACGAACGCGCACCCCGCACTATATAGATATACCGCGGTAGCTAATATTCAATTTTCAAAATTTCATTTCTCGGAAACTATTGATAGCCGCCAAAAATCCTTTTTGGGGGTTGTCTTAGAACATTAAAAGGAAGGTCTGTGCCAAATTTCAAATCGATCGGAGGTGGGGGGTTTTCGGAAGTGCACGCTTGTTTTTTCCTTATTGTGAAGGTGTTACGTCGCAACTCCGTTTCCCCAACATCCAACCGATCCATCACTTCCTTTCGCCTGATCATCAAATTACCTGATCCTCGCTTTCCGCCAGAATCACGCGAGTTGCACACGGACACCGGATGTGCAACTCGCCCAAAACCCCCTCTCAAAACCGAGTCTACCTTTTCCACGCCTCATCTCCACTACTCACTACCAATTCCAATCTAAAACCACTCACTTCGTAACTACTTATTCCCATTTCACACTACCTATCTCGTAACCTAATAAGCGACCAACCAACTCTCAGTACCAACTATTAGAACCACCGACTATACGGATTATCTAAATAAATCTATTTCACTTCAATAAACATCAGTCTACGTCAATCTACACCAACTTCCACCAACTTCCACCACCGATCTCCACTGTGACATAACAAATTGGTGGCAGCGGAACCCCTCGTTTACCGGTCTATTATAGTGCAAAAATCGTCTACCACTTAAAACCGGTTATCCTTGGATGTAAAAACGAGGTACGAACTCATAGAACTCAACAAAGCTACAATCCTAGCGAAACTCCTGATTTACGTCACAGCTGGTAGAAGCAGAAACCTTTCTTCTTGAAGTGAAAATTACAACTTCTCAAGGACTATGTATCTATCGCCCGAATCAGTGAATCATACACAAGACGTATAGACGGTTTAAAAAGTGAACAGTTCTATAGTTATCGAGTTACACTGATATCGTGCACATCTTAAAATTTCCTCTTACCGTTCGTTCTGCACCCTTGTTTCGATAATCTACGAATCTCTGCAAAGAAAATAATCTACTAATCTCTACAAAGAAAGTAATCTACGAATCTACTAATCTACGAATCTCTACGAAGAAATAATCTACGAATCTACGAAGGCTCAGCGAAGTGTCGACTCTGCGACCCCTGGACACGTCTCACCCTGCGCAGACCCATTCCGGATTCATCATATTCCTGAACTGCAACCTGGGGATGCAGCTAAGCGGATCAACGTTTGTAGTGCTCACCATTCTGTAAGTCTTAGATAGGTTATTATAAGCGTAGGAATTATAGTAAAAATGTCTCAAGGTGAAGAGTCTAACGCTGGGAACACTAACTACCCGTATCTGTCACTGCAAGCGGTGATAAGTCTAATACCAAATTTCAGTGGCACTAACATGCCAGTAAATTCATTTATTCGAAAAGTCGAAAGTATTAAACAATCAATTCAGGCGCGAGATTTGCCACTATTTACAAATCTCGTATTCCTAAAAATAGAAGGCGCCGCAGAAAAGTATATACAAAAAACGAGTCTAACATCGCTGGATGACCTATTAAAAGACTTAAAGCGGGAATATTAGCCGAAGGAGTTATTACCGGACGTACAGGCGCAAATCATGCGAGCAGTGCAGAACCGGGGCGAGAGTGTATTAGAATACGGCATGCGGATGGAAAGACTCGTCGAGACGGCATTAGAAATCTCCGGAAATTCAGATAATACAGAGCACGTCGTTATGACAAATAAATTCATAAAAGATCTAGCTGGTCGATCATTCATGAAAGGTTTGAGAGACGAGCTCGAAATGAGAGTAACTTACGAAAAGCCGGGGACATTACGCGAAGCTATAGATCTAGCAATACGATTTGAAAAGTTCGTAGACGAAAGAGAAACCTTAAGACCGTCTCACGAGGTCAACCTGATGCCAGACTATGTAAGCAAACATTATCCAAAACGCAATTCGAGACCAGAGTCTCAAGATCGACCCTACTGTAATTATTGTAAAAGGTCAGGCTATACCATTGACATCTGTGGACCCAGAGAACGTGCCGGCAAGTACTGCACGTTTTGCAAAATAATTGGTCACACATTTGACGAATGCCGCGTGCGGAAACCACAGAATCAAAGAAATCCCCCATCCAACATTCCCAGTATCAATCCTCAGAATATACAATACAATCAACGCGAACAGAACAACCGCGGAACAGGTAACGCGCAACCATATAACCGACAATGGAATGATAATCCACGCGGACGACCGGACAACCGATTCAATGGCAGCAATCGTAACTATAATAGCCGAAATTATGGACAGCACGTATCCAATCAGCAAAGAAACGCGCAGATAAATGTTGCGGTAGGCGGTAACGCAGTACAAACTAATGATGATTTAAACGAGCAGCGGGAATTTCGCACGGACGCCGCGACATCCCGAGTCGACGAAGAGCGTCCGGGCATGATGGAAGATCACTTCTCGGTTCACCAGTAATTGTCATTGAATCAAAGCAAATTCGGGGAGAAACTGCTCCACTTTTAGTAGATACGGGTGCGAATATTAACGTAATTAAAGTCGGAGTCATCTCACTAGACACTCGTTTTACACCAACGGACACGCGAAACATTTGGGGAATGGGTGAAGGATTTGTAAAAACTCTAGGAAGTATCGATCTGGAATTTTTTGGAATACGGCATGAGTTCCATTTGGTAGATAATTCATTCCCGATTAAAGGAGACGGAATTTTAAGCGCAGGCTTTTTACGATCTGAAAATATGACTATATGTTTTGAAACCAATCAAATGTTCTCACAAAACACAGGTAGAATTCCGTTATCTTATCGAAATCACGGTGCTAATGTCGACACTTGTCGAGTATTAACAACGTCCTCTCTGCACACGCCCAAGATTCAGATATCAACTCCGCAACTCATGAACGAAACCACTACATTCCTTCTTGACACTGGAGCCGATATAAACATAATAAAGCGCGGCGCGGTAAAAGATGATACACGTATGCAACCCGCCAAAATCAAAATAATAGGCATTACAGATGACACAACAGAGACTTTGGGAGCAATGGATGTCCAAGTCGGGAACAATACCCACGAGTTCCATATAGTAGATGATTCATTTCCCATTGAAGAGGCAGGGATATTAAGCATGACATTTTTACGTAACGAAGACGCTACAATTTCTTTTCCAACGAATACGGTGACCTCTCCCAACAACAGAATACTAAGAATTTTGATTGAGGATATCATATCAATTCCTGCCCGAACTGCGGTAGTAATAGCGTTGAAAGTAACAAAATTGTCACCAAAAACAGGAATAATTAACAAATTAGACTTAGGCCCAAATATCCTACTAGGCAATGCTCTCGTGACGAATAGACGAGGTTTGGCATATGCTTATGCCATAAATTGCAGCGAAACAGCTGTAGACATAGGACGACCTGTAGTAACTCTAGAAGAGGTAGACGAACCTGCAGCAAACACAGATTTACACAT
The DNA here is from genome assembly GCA_963992785.1 of Tenthredo livida. NCBI lineage: Eukaryota > Metazoa > Arthropoda > Insecta > Hymenoptera > Tenthredinidae > Tenthredo > Tenthredo livida. Next base: position 12,881,649 of record OZ023072.1, on the reverse strand, counting down.
AGCTTACAGCGAAGCACATCGGGTTACACGTGACCATCGCGGCACTAACATTGATAAAAACCTACAGATACTTCAAACCTTAACTAATCATGATGCGAAACGCCTGGACACCCTTAGAGAAAACCTAAGACTAGATCACCTAAACGAAGAGGAAAAACAGTCAATAATCGATCTCACAACTGAATATAATCACCTATTTTTCATACCGGGTGATAAACTAGGGCACACCCAAGTAGTCAGTCACATTATACCAACTACAGATGACATACCAATACACACGAAACAATACCGACACCCACAGGTTCACAAAGACGAAATTAAAAACCAAGTGACTAAACTCCTCGATCAGGGCATTATCCGACATTCCACGTCTTCTTACAATTCACCTGTCTGGGTCGTACCGAAAAAACCAGACGCACAAGGTAATAAAAAATGGCGCATGGTAATTGATTTCCGTAAATTGAATGAAAAAACCATAGGAGATGCATACCCCCTACCAAACATCATAGACATTCTGGACCAACTACGATCCGCGAAATATTTCACAACACTCGATTTAGCCTCGGGGTTTCACCAAATACCTATGCATCCCGATCACACACTTAAAACAGCCTTTTCAACACCGCATGGACACTTTGAGTACGCCCGAATGCCTTTTGGCCAGAAAAACGCGCCCTCCACTTTCCAACGCCTAATGGACCAGGTGCTCACAGGATTGCAAGGCAACGAGATTTTCGTATATTTAGATGACATAGTTATTTACGCAAGGTCATTGGAAGAACACGCGGTAAGATTCAGAAAGTTAATGGAAAGGCTATCAAACGCAGGACTAACTCTTCAACCAGAAAAATGTGAGTTCCTACGAACGGAGGTAGCATATCTAGGCCATATCATTGCTCAGGATGGAGTGAAACCAAATCCTGTTAAAATAGTAGCCATCAAGAATTACCCGATCCCTAGGAATGCTAAACAAATCAAACAATTCCTGGGACTAATCGGATACTATCGTAGGTTCATCCCTAATCTAGCTAGAATCGCGAAACCTATAAATAACCTGTTGAAGAAAAATATTTCTTCTATTTGGACATCCGAACACCAAGCGGCGTTTGAAACCTTACGGGACAGTCTTTGCAAGGAACCCATTTTACAATATCCGAATTTTACAAAACCCTTCGTACTGACAACGGACGCATCAAATTTTGCCATCGGTGCGGTCCATAGCCAAGGTAAAGTTGGTGAGGACTTACCAATAGCCTATGCATCAAGAGCCCTTCAAAAGGCGGAGATTAATTACTCAACAACTGACAAAGAACTATTAGCTATCATTGCCGCTGTAAAACATTTCAGACCATATTTATACGGAAGGCAATTTACACTCGTAACAGACCATAAACCGCTACTGTGGTTAAGTAACACCAAGGACCCGACATCGCGTCTACTGCGATGGAGATTAATACTTGACGAATATACGTACACTGTAGTTTACAAAAAAGAAAGAACAAATGCAAACGCAGACGCACTATCAAGGAACCCTCCTCCCGAGGTAATCCAAGCCTTACCCATAGACGGCAAACGCCTTCGGTCAGAGTCAGGTACCGCGGAAACCGAAATAAATAAACGCAGAAAAATAGCACATCAATTCCCACGGCGTCCTAGACAAGATACCGACAATTCGACGAATCCCGCACCAATCAAAATGCCAAAGACACAGGGAACATCAATGGGACTTCCCTCACAGGAAATCCTGTGGTCATCAGAAGACTCGAATACAGAAATAACTCACGGTAGAAAACATGAAACAATAAAACCGCTCAGACGATCCCGAATGACTGAATCCTCAGGTAACCCTGCGCGACGAAAGAAATTGACGAAACAACTAGACTACCCTGACTCGACAGATGAGTCGGACGTGGAAACTATTCCAGTTAAAGTGAGACTACCTAAACGAAAAAGACATACGGACTCGTCTACTATCCGAACACAAAGAAAGAACCGAGTGAAAACCGATTTTACCAACCAGAACAGTTGTTCTGACAATCAGACTGAAGACCAATCAAATAAGACGGCAACAACCTCGGTATATAAACGTAAAATAATATATAGGAAATTGTCCAAGTCAAACAGCGAATCTACTACAGACTCTACACAAGACCCGCACAACGCAGAAATAGATAAGAAACGCGGAGTCAAGTTACAGGATTCAACCCGCGAGCCGCAAGCCGGTACATCTACTAACAAATCCCCAGGTTCCACACCATCGTACAGGCAGTTCCTTAAGGGGACCAGTACAGCTTGGTTTAAGATATTTCAAGTACTCCAGAATCACTTTATTTGTCAACCAAAGTTTATTTTACATCAAAAAGAATATTTCTGCAAAAAACTGTGTCGTAAGGTTTCAGGCACACCGTTGATCCAATCCAGTGTTTCGACGTCTCAACTTCTTCAGACAGGAGTTCCACATCTTATGAACGCGGGGATCTGAAAAGAAAAACACATGTGAAAACTTACAGTCATTTATCTAAAATTTCCAAAATTTGAGCCACTAATTTGCAAATAACTTGGCCACAATAGACACATTCAAAAATTCCCTCGTTCATATCATGAGGATTTGTCGCCCGAACAAAATGAGCCGTCAAAGACCCCAATCGGAGCAACGGTGCTCCTAAAACCTTACGACACAGCTCCAAAAACATAGTTCTGAGATAAACGAGTTTGAAGATTTTGCAGAAAAATTGTTAAATAATTATATACTCCTCCGGAGACTCATACATCAAAAAGTTTGTTATACCAAAGTTGAGTGAATTTTTTTTTTATTTTTTTATTTTCATTTTTCAAGAATAATTTTTTTTTTTTTCGGAAATTTAATTTTTTTTTCCGTTCTGCAAACTGTTTTCTCAGAACTTTTTTTTTCTATATATTTTTCTGTTCCATGCAAGCTTCTTTCTCTTACTTACTTCTTTAAAAAGCTCCAGCAGCATATGAAGGCCCTGCGGCATCCTCCGCAGACTCATTGTCCGCAAGCCGCAGCCTTCTCATGGCGATCCGTGTCTCACGGGAACTTCCAGCTGCTTGTTGCTCAGCTTGCTCGAGGCGTGACTTATCTGCCTGAATAGAGTGAGCCTTTGCGTTGGTTCCCGGATTGACTTTGAGCGCAGTCATGATCTTCAAAAGTCCTGTGGCTCCTTCGGAAAAAGTTACAGCTCCCATGTTAGCTGCTATGCGCACCAGATTGTGTCCAGTGTAAGTCCTCTTCGGACAGAATTTCCAGATGACGTTGTTGAGGGACTCGTTTGCATTTTGAGTCTTACCTCCGATGCAGCGCGTAAGTAGTTCTGGAGACGTCAAGTTGTGGAAAACAGGCTTGATCGTCTTCATTACAGCCTCTGGTAGCGATCTCTTGTGTTTATATTCCGCCACTGTACCTTTTGCGACCGCCTTATTATATTGGCACCAAGAATTTTCCCCACTTGGGCACAAATGATGCTGAGGCTTGTCATCTGTTGAACACTTATGGTGCCAGATTGCCCATATCGCCTTGCTCATATCTTCAACGGAGCCTGCATTGTTACGGATAGCGTTGCCGTAATATGACTGCATTTGATCTATGATCACGTCGGTCAACCTACCCTTTCCGGCCAAGAGTCTGCCATCAGAAAGTTTTTGCCCCCGCAGTTTCACTTTCAGCTTGCGCATTTGGGTTCCGAATCTCTTCTGAACGTGTCCGCAGCATTCAACCTTGTTGATCTTTACGTCGGGTCCGTAAGGCTCTGCTTTCACTACGGCGGCGTAACTTTTGGTATCGCCATCCCCAATGTAGTTGACATACTTCGCATTATGGTTTTCTTCGGAGCGCTGGAATATCCTGACCATACCACGTACCTCCATCGCCCCAGCACAGCCAGTGTGATTAGCCTGGCAGTGTGGCTTATGCTGCTCGTACCAAGTCTGCCATTCTTCACCAGTCTGCTTTCCTTTCCATCGTATGCATGCATTGCAGTGGGATGAAAGCACCTCGACGTCTACCACCTTGCCTGTTTCGCTGCCAATGACGGTACAAACACCGTTGAGTGATCTGAAGCCTCGTTTCTGCCATGTCCCATCGCACTGTACAGTGATGGCTCGAGCTTCAGGTGTCGCTGAAGTTTCTATTTCTTCTTCGACAGCTTGTTGGAAGACTCTTTTGGCAACTTGTGACGAAGCTTCCACTAGATGTCTCACAATTACATTGTATGTTGGCCGTTTTACAGGTGGTGGCAAGTCCATGACTCCGCAAAACCTTGCCAAACTGTCCAAGCCTTGCCCAATACAACGCATCGCTAGTATGGATCGCCTATTGATTTCATACGCGCTTCGTGTATTATCAATCATAGGACTATTCTTGAAGGTTTTTAGCTCGACGCAATTTTCACAAGAGATACCGTATGTCCCACCCAGTCCTCGCAAGCCAACTTCGGTCATAACTATCGACCCACCACATGTCTTGCAAGATAAATGCTCCCGCAGAGCACGAAATAGTGTTTCAACGTGAAACAGCCTATAGCCAGCAGAATTGCTGGCCTCGTAGTCGCCACTGATTTTTCTATCCGAAGCATTTAAAACATGAGTACTCTGTTCATCAGGCGTTGTTTGTTGCTGCGCAAATAGTTTTGCCCTCTTTTTTGACCGGCCAATGCATCCTTTTGTGCCAACACCAGAGCTCCTCTCTCTTCTTTTCATATTGAATATAATGAATATATTTTATATATTTCCTTTATGTTTTATTCAAAAATCTGTGAACAAAAAGCAAAAAAACTTCGACCGCACACACAGTTTGGCAGAAGCTTAGTGTAGATATTACTATTTTGATTGAATACTTACTTTGAGGTTATAGTTATAGCACAAGTAGTTATAGTTATAACACAAGTCACAACACCCGTACAACGATTACACGCTATAGATATTAGGTGAATTTATAATTTTTTAGTACTGAAAAGTACTGGTTTTATTTATTTTTTTCAAATCCGAAACACTGGAAATCGAGGAAACGCTCACGCAACCTTGAAAAGTATCGGAAAAGTAATGGCGATCATACAACATGTGATCAATATCGAAATCAAGCGCCAGCGCCACTTGCGCCAGATCGCGATAGCCAAATGACGAACTTTTGGCGGTAACTTCGAATCCTTGACGATTTCGTTGAAGTCAATTTTTTCACAGATGCAGAACACATTGAGGTAACAGAAACTGCAGAAAACGAAAACCCGATTATTTCGAAAATTCAAGCTGTACTGGTCCCCTTAAAGACTTAGATTTCCTTCCCCTGACACAGAATAGGAATATCAGAGAAATAGACGGAGATCTACTAAAGCAAAAAGACAATTTAGCCCACTGTATCTCAGCTGACTGTAAAACGTCACGAAACATCGCGGCCCAGATGGTAAGGAACGGACTCATACAGCGCAAAAGGTTGCAATCAATGAATCCACAAGTAACAGACATCATTATAGTTCAGTACCCCCGACGCACAATTTACAATTTAGTTACAAAAGAACGACACTTCGACAAACCAACAAACGAAATAATGTACAACACTTTAGTGAAGTTGAAGACGGCGTTAATTAGAGATAAAAAGAAATCACTCTCGATACCGAAACTCGGTTGCGGTTTAGATAAGCTTGACTGGGATATGGTGAGCCGTATGATTCACTATGTATTCAAGGATTCCGACATCAAAATCAACATCTGCAAAATTAATAACCCAATGACACACGAATTACCTCACGAACGAATCAGAGACAAATAATGTAAATCCGCGACAAAAAGCTTTACCCGATCTCCTACGGGACCCCCGATCGCTCCGATATCAGACACTCCCTCAGCTATCCGCACATCGACAGATAACGATTCGGATACACTAGCACCACAAGTTCACAAACGTAACCCTGTATCGAAGCTGGACATACAAAACCCCACAGACTCTAAGGCAATCTCAAACTCTGAAAATGGATTAATAGAGTCATCAGCAGAAGACCCGACGGTCTCAGACAGTACAGATAATACCAGTACCACCGATTACGAAAGTACATATCAAAGAACTAAGCAGTCCCCCAAATCAGTCGGTATACAAGAAATCGCCGATGACATATTTAGAGCACCCGTAACATATTCATTGGTGCACTGTGCAGCACAGGACTATGTAATGGAAAAAGGACTGGGAAAACAATTTAAACTAAGATTCGGTCAAATAGATAGATTGAGAAGCTTTAATACGCAGGTAGGCGGAGTAGGAGCCCTAAGTCATGAAGATAGATTCGTGTTTTATTTAATAACAAGGGAGAAAGACGGAGATAAGACAACTTACGAGACATTAGAAGCATGTTTTAAAACGCTACGAAGTATTTGCGGGGACGAACATATATATAACCTAGCAATGACGAAATTAGACACCGAAGTAGACAACTTAGACTGGAATAGAGTCAAAGAGATGATAAAGCAAATATTCATAGCTCCTTTTATGATTCAGGTGTACGAACAAAGACCGCAGTGCGCCCCGTCCCCCCCACAGCATCAAAACAAAGATACGCTTAGCTTCGATGAATTTATAGACAACATAAATAATGTAAATAATATAATACCAACGGCTAACGTGACGGAATCCAAAGACGGAATATTCATGAAAAGCGCAAATATTGCCCACTGCGTACCAGCTGACTGCGCGTGCAACGACGAGCTGACAAAACAACTAATAGACAGAGACATGTTACGAAAAGAGACGTTCACTATCAACAATCTCAGCAAACGCGGAATAGCTTTATCAAAATTCAGAAACAAGTACATTATGACTCTCGTAGTCAAAAGCCAACACTCAGACAGAATAGACGTAAAAAATCTCTATGATACTCTAATCAGACTAAAACAGCTGTTGCACACGTATAAAATTGAAGCATTTTCTTTTCCCAAAACAAACCCAGGATTAGAAGTCCTCCAATGGAATATCGTCAAGAAACTATTTTATTACATTTTCGGAGACACGAATTTAAGAATCACACTTTGTGCAAATGAAACTATTATACCCGACGTATCGGTACGCGGGGAGATCATTGAAGAATATCACGAATCACTGCTAGGTGGCCACCAAGGTGTAACGAAAATTTACAACAAAATTAGGGAAAGGTACTACTGGCCGAATCTAAAGACTCAAATTCAAAATTTCATTAAATCCTGCGACAGTTGCCAAAGGAAAAAGTTAGTTCGAGTCAAAACACGACTGCCCATGATAATTACGGATACTCCGGCAGATGCGTTTGATAAAGTTGCGCTCGACATAGTAGGACCACTTCCCGTGACGGAATCAAATAACCAATACTTAATGACAATTCAATGCAACCTAACAAAATTTCTAGATGCTATTCCCCTCCCGAACGCGACTGCCCAGACATTCGGCACGGCATTTACAAAAGTATACATTACACGTTACGGAGCACCGCGAATAATACTAACAGATCAAGGCCAAAATTTCATGAGTACATCGATTAAACAGATGTGCAAATTATTTAAAATTAAACAAGTAAGGACTACCGCATACCGACCGCAATCCAACGGCTCCCTCGAACGTAGCCATCTTGTACTCATCGAACACATTAAACATTACACAAGGACAGGCAAAGACTGGGACAAATACGTACGTTTCGCAATTTTCTGTTATAACACCGCGATACACGAAGGTACGAATTTCACACCGCACCAACTAATTTTTGGTAAAGAAGCTCGACTACCATCGGACCTACGAGCAACCGTCGCGATCACAAACTGATACAACACATTTATCCTCGACCTACTAACAAATCTAACCGAAATTCGTAAAAGAGCAGCACAAAATTTAAAAGACGCAAAATCAAAATCAAAGGCATATTATGATAAGAGAATCAATGAACACCTCTTTGAGGCCGGACAGAAAGTATTTTCAATGAATGAGAATCGCACAAAATTCGAAGACCAATATAAAGGCCCGTATGTAATTAAGAGAATAATTGACGGAATAAACGCTGAAATCTACTTGACACCTAGTAGAACTAAAATTGTCCACCTCAACAAACTGAAACTAGCACATATACGGGACGATAACGATTAACGTTGAGTAGACACATAAAATTATAGTCTACAAATGAGAATACTAGCACCGAAATCTTCAACGCGAACGAAATCACGTTCTGAAAACAAAATTTATAATTTCCAGGGTCGGGCTAGCAAAACCGAACGCGACCGACAAGCCATATGAGGTTTCAAAATTCAAAGAGAACCCGGGAATTTACTATGAACAATGGGAAGACTTGCGGGCGTTCACCAGCAAGTGGAAGCTAGTCAATTTCTTGAGCATACGGAAGTTCACAGACGAGTCAGACGAATTACGAAAATACTGCGACATAATTAGTCAACACTGTAACGAGGTAGGAAAAGCATGTGACGTACAAGACATTATTAACCTGGCAAAAAACCGACTATTAACCATAGCAAAGTACGAGCACCAAATCGAAAACCTACTAGGATATCAAGAAACAGACCGGACGCATGACAAACTAGCAGAATTCGCACACATACGCGTTAAACGGAGCTGGTACGATTTCACCGGAGCCATACAAAAAACCCTTTACGGGACATTAACATACGAAGACGGAAAGTACTACAACACACAGATCGACAGGTTATTCAACGACACGACGCACATAGCAACATTACTTGTCAATCAAACGCACATCGTGCAGTCGATGATAGGCACTCAACAGAGGGAAATAGATCAAATCAATAAGCACATCGAAGAAATAGATCACCAAATAGTATTTTTCACTCAAGCGGCAGCAACATTAAATTCGCAGACAAATCAAAACTTGATAACGATAGGACTTTTGAAACATCTTAATAGGTTGGACAAAATGATGAATGAATACGAGCTAGACCTGAATAACATAATAGATGCAATTTTGTTTGCAAAGCAGGGAATACATCCGAAACTACCGACGCCCGAACAAATCATTGCTAGCCTACAATACATCCAATCTCTAGAACCACTTCTACAATTCCCTACTCCTATAAAAAACGGATACGCAGAAGAATTGGTGAGACTATCAGAATTAAATATCATGTACAGCGAACCAAACATGATATACGTGCTTTCAATACCGATACTGAATGAAGATATATTCCATCTTTATCATTTACTCCCAATACCAGTTAAACAAAACTACGACCGCTCACAAAATAAATTCGCGTATATAATTCCAAGCTCAGACTACCTCGCGATAAGCTTGGACCGCAGTTCATATTTCCAGATAACAGAGACGGATTTAACACACTGTAAGGTTTCACAAAGTGTATACATATGCAAACAACACCAACCGTTATACCGTACCAACAATCATCAAATATGTGAGGTCACATTATTCCTGAATAACCCACCTATTGACTTAAGCACCTGCAATATCAGAATGACGTCCTTTGACGGACCATATTGGTCCACACTACAAACACCAAATACATGGATCTATTCCTTATCGAAACCTGAGGTTTTACACGTAACATCCCGTGTAGAAAATGTATTGTGGCTCTGACCAGGGCCAGATAATGTCTGCCAGATCACAAGTCGGGCCCAGATCTGGCCGAGCTATGGCAGCCTGTTAGGGGCCTGGCTAAATGTTCATGTTTTAGATACCGCGCCAGGCCGGGGGCTAATGAGGCTAGCAATAATCGCACCACATTTGCGCCACGATTCTTTGCCTGACCGTAGCCGTGCTTTATGCAAGTACGAGGACTGAGGAGTTTTTGGCTAGTGAACTTGCCAGTTTCTGGAGAAAAGAAACAAAATACTTACGTACGTGTGAATATTTGATTTCACATTATATGACTACCCACGTAGATCAACAAGCATTGTTACCTCGCTGAGAAAAACACTATCCGATTTTTTCGACCCTATCGGGATTTGAACCCAAGTCCGCTCGCATTCGATGTATTACTAGCCGCACGCTCTACCGACTACGCCAAACTACCCTATGGTTCTTGGCCACATATTTTATTATTTGTCGAAACTTATGATCAAAGTGTCGAATTAGGAGCTAATAGCCATTCCAATCTCATCGATCAGTATCATGATTGATCATTGTCAAGGCGAAATGAATTATTTCATGAACCAAGTATTTTTCCGCGAGGATAATGATTTCAGTGCGAGCTGAAGGCCGGCCGCAAGTAAGTCCTGAAATCATTATTCTAGTCAAAAACAGTTTACGGGCGCGCCCCATAAAATAAAAATGAGAAAAATGAAAATAATAATAGAAAATAATAATTAAAATAGGTAGAAAAAAAAATGAAATAAAATAATAATTAAAATAGGTACTCGCGTACATATATATGAAGTTATATAGGTGGTAGTACAGCACTATAGAAAGAGTGAGTCTTCGCGTATCAAAACTGAATTTTCACCACTGATATATATATATAACTTTGAACTTTATCAATAACGATAACGTTCTGTTTTCATGAATACCGGTATCCTAACCTCAAATAAACATGCACATCGATGGAACGCAACAGTTCATCTAACTCGGTTCTTTGCACAGTGATACTAGCGCCACTTTAGGGCCGGGGCAGTGTTGCAAGTCTGCCCCCACGCAAAAATATATATTTCTTGATATATCACTGGACAGAAGAAAAATATATCCCTCAACTATAAAAGAATGTAAGAAAATATATTTTTGGTAAAAAAATAATGTAAATATAAATATATCCCATACGTCAAATAGGCCCATCCGAGTATATTAAATATATATAGGGGGAAGTCCCATAACGCCGGACGGCACCTAGAACCGGACACTGCTAGTATCAGCCAAACTAGAAACATAATTCACAATTCTTTTGCGTGGTTCGAACATGCTTAGCCGGCGCAGTAGTGGAGGTGTTTTGCTAGCGGCATTGTGCGTGCATGCGTTGACGAGAGACATTTGACATTTGACCCTGCAAAAATCTGCGTCACATCTTATTTTCTCGTGGACATAACCTGAACAATTGGTGGTTCTGCTATTTTATTTCTCAATTAGAATGTTTGTTGGCATGTATACTTTCATACGATGTAAGGTGAAAGTAAATATTCCTGCGGTTTAGCATAGATTTTATCATTTAGTCCGGCATTACGGGTCCCTAATATCGGACACTCGACTAGTTCCCCAATACCGGACACGGCTTTTTCAACTTATTTCGGTTATTTGTAAAGAAATTGTTCTTACTCGTTGTAGCGGTATTCTAACTATGGCTGACCAGTCCGAAACACGGGAAAAGGGAAAATAGTTAGCGAAAAATATGAAAAGTATTGCCTGAGAAGATGGCTTGTAAACAGGCTAACGTGAAATATGAGGTACCTAGGAGTACCTTGCTTGAACGACATGAAAACACACATCGAACTTCTTTCACCACTCCCAAACACTGCAGTGTGATGTGTGTGGTGTGTGTGTGTGCTGTGTGTGATCGCTGCTGGATATAATAATTTCTTTCTATCATTTTTTCCATTCATACCACCACTGTCCGGTACTAGGTGCCACTCTTCTGAAGCAACCGTTTGTAATACTGAATATAAAAATATTTTTTCATCAGTTTGACGTTAAATGAATGTTCAAAATGTTATCATGTGACCATAAATACTCCAAAGTTTACTATAAAACTGAAAAAGATCGAAAATCCTATCTATTTTGTAGTTTTATTAATGAATAACCTTAAGTGTCCGGTACTGAGGGACTTCCCCCTATATATTATATATTCCATATATATGGAATATATGATATTATTTATTATATATATATATATATATAGTATACATATTATATATAGATTATATATCGATTATATATGAATAATTTTATATAGTTTTATATATCAAGAGACTCGGTAGAGTCTCGCGCCAAGTACATTAAAAAAAAATTTTTTTCAAGCGCGAGACTCAACGAGTCTATTTACCCGAGAGGCAACTACCCTAACCTATAACGCGAACTAGTATCTTCGTTTTCTTTCACCTCACAACATACACGAATTAAAACTGATTTAATCTAGGATGTGGGCATGAAAAGCTTTCATTTGAGCCCTAGATCGATCAAATCGGTGTCCGGAGTACTGAGATATAATTAACTTCAGATTTTGATACCTCGTTTCCTCGTCCAATGTTTCTCTTTAGTGTCCTTCAGACCAAGATTCACATTCAAACCATTCCCATGCAATCACTAGACGGGAAAATCCACACAAAAGTTGTAGAGTGACGTCAGTACGAGATAGTTCCGACGTAGATAGCGCCAGTATCGCAGACAGAAACCGTCTCCTACATAGACATAGAGCATGGACTGCGCATTCCCTATACAGCCTATGGTAACGCCGAAAGTGAGAGAGAAGGGTAACACACGCGGCCAAATCTGTCTCTTTCTATGCATTTGACGTTGTTGGTTAGAAAGAAACAGATTTGGCCGCGTGTATATGCTGTCTCTTTCTACCGACCGAGCGATTTTCGGCCCGAATGCGCAGTCCATGCTCTATGTCTATGGTCTCCTACACTAGCAGACGCGTATTGTTATTTCATGTTTTTAAATCCCAATAATAAAGGAAATAAGAGAAATACGAGCAATGCTTAATACAAAATTTGAACGTACAAAAACTAGTGAATACCCACCGCAAGCCCCTCGGGTGCCAAAACCTTACGCCAAGTACATTAATGTGATAGTCACCAATAAAAATGTTTCGATGGGTTAATCTTAAATCCTACTATCTCGAGCTTTTGAGGTTATGCGAATCGGCTGACGTGTAAAATTCATGGTGATAAATAAAATAACAATTATAAACGGACAAGACTGTCAGATGAATATTAACTGATTTATGAATGCAATTATCAGAAGAAACGGTTTTTTCGGTTCAATTGTTTAGCAAGTTATCGCCTGAGGAAGTCTGACAAGAGGAAATCAAGAGAAAATGTTGAAGTAGAAAAATATGAGGATAGCATTATTCGATATAGGGAACGGCAAGGAGCCAGACCAATAAAGCCGAGTTCAAGCGTTGGATTGCAACGAATTTTACTTCAAGCTCCATGTTAAGCTCATCTCCGAAGGCTCGTCTGCTGAGACTCAAATTGTGAGTCAACGTTATACGTAGGATTCCGACGAGTCCTATAATCTAACTCCGTATCATCTAGTCAAAATGAGATTTTCAGTCAATGTTGTTTGTTGGACTCCGATAGGCTTTATTCTACACTCCACGTCAACGTGGTGCCTTGACCTTCGGTGAAGATAATTTTTTAATCCATAATGTATATTAATAATTTAATGTCAAATTTCAATAAATTTGTTACATTTTGGTATGCAACCTGTGTCCATATGTTCGACTCTATTAAGTTTTCTCCAAATTAAGATTAGTGCTATCACGACAAATGGAATGAAATTACTTATTCATGGATTATTTGATTCTGTAGCGGGTCGCCATATAAGACGAGAGGATGATGAGAGAAAACGCTTGGGTTGCAAAGTATCAGGATAGTGTTATTTGATACGAGAAACGGCAAAAGTCAGACGAAGAGAGCAGAATGCGGGTGTTTGACTTCATAAATTTCCATTTTATGCTCTACGCTAGTCTTGCATGAATAGGCTCAATTCTAAATATTTTGATACCTTCTGTTCAGACCCGAATTGGAAGTTGACGTTATGAGTACGGGACGCACACATGTTCTTTTTGCAGAGGACCTAGTTGCATTAAAAAAAAAACTACCTACGAATTGCAATACATATATCTGATATCCATACATATTTAGTCATGAGCAGCAACTATAACCCTCCGTGCAAGTAACTCCGTCATTGCCGGTCTCAGGCCCAGATGAGACAGGAGGAGGGCTGCACGCAGGGTTAGATGTTGTAGGTATAAAAAATTATTGTAGTGGAACAATTTGTAAACGCTATGAAAGTACATTACGCGTCACTCTACAAATTTGAGACTTGGGGAAAATTATGAGCACACGCGTGCTCGTTGCTGTTGACGTTCCTGCTTATCGAGGGACTTCGGGCGGTATGAAATAGCACAAAACAACCGAGCGAGCGTAGCGAGCGAGCACAATTATTAGGTGGTCAAGCAAAATTTTACAAAAAGTAGTGAAATCAACCCCAAAAAGCACCTTTGGTGCAAAAACCTTCCGCCAAGTCCATTAATGTGTAGATCACTCCACCAAAAAATAATCAAAGGTTGTGCTCGCTCACTCGATTGGTTGATGATTATCAACATACAAAAGCATTGAAACCAGATACAACTGCCAAGTACCTGTAGAATGATAAAAGTTTGGAATTGAAAAATTTGTTCAAACTAAATAACGTTGTACTCGTTCGCTCGCTGCGCTCGCTCACTCTATTGGCTTATGATTATGGGTTGAAAAAACAATTCGGATGAAGAGATTGAAGATGTCCACATTTATCTAAAAATATTCATAACGAAAAAATAATTTTAAAAAAATTAAAAAAAAAAATTTGGAGGTAGTGGTACTTGGGGGGGCCTTTTGTAGAAAAAGAAATATAAAATATCGATCACGAACCATGTCAATGTCATCTGATAGATATTCAAACATTGGCCCGCCAACGTACCACGGACTCCAAATTTTTTTTTTTAATTTTTTTTAAATTATTTTTTCGTTATGAATATTTTTAGATAAATGTGGACATCTTCAATCTCTTCATCCGAATTGTTTTTTCAACCCATAATCATAAGCCAATAGAGTGAGCGAGCGCAGCGAGCGAACGAGTACAACGTTATTTAGTTTGAACAAATTTTTCAATTCCAAACTTTTATCATTCTACAGGTACTTGGCCGTTGTATCTGATTTCAATGCTTTTGTATGTTGATAATCATCAACCAATCGAGTGAGCGAGCACAACCTTTGATTATTTTTTGGTGGAGTGATCTACACATTAATGGACTTGGCGGAAGGTTTTTGCACCAAAGGTGCTTTTTGGGGTTTTTTATATACTTGTACGGGCCGGGAAAAAAAAAAAAAAAAAAATTCGTCCCGACTGTGGATCGATCCGTGAACCGCGCGCTCCTCAACTCGGCAGGCTACCGACTCACTTACTATCTGTATTTGACAATAGCTGCTCAAATGAATATTATGTATACAAATTTCATACATTCAAATTCTCATTAGACAAAATTTTACATCTGACGTGTATATATGATTATATATAGTTTTATAAAATTATATATGATTATATATATTTTTGTCAAATTATATAAAACTATATAAAATCATATGAAATTATATAAAATTTTATAAAACTATATACCGCCAAAACTCATATCTAATTTCATATAGTCATTTATATTTAATTTTATATAATTGAATAAATTTTTTTTCCCCGGGATTACATGAGTCAAATTATCCGATAATATATGAAACTCATATGGTGTTAATAAATACGGAATATATTTCAGATATAAGCAAAAGTATATTTACTAGCTATGTACCGTTTCTATATGCCTCTCACATGAGCGCTCATATATCGAAGATGTATGTAATTTATAACGATGGTATATATCTCATATATTCGGCATGTATTGGCTGATATTATATCATGCACGTATATGGACATTGTGTATTTCAGTCCACATGCGACTTCTTATATTTCCATCATAATCATGATCTGTTTTAGGTATGTAAATAAACATATCTGAAGGTATATACTTGTACATATGATACATATATCAGTAAAATGGAGGTTTCATATATTTTTCTATATACGTAAGATTTAACATTTTGTACATTAGTCATATGAATTTTGTATAAGAACATATGTATCATATGTACGAGTATAATATCTTCAGATAAATTTATTTTATATAAAAAATATGATAATTATGATGGAAATACAAGAAGCTGGATATGGGTTGAACTACGTCCATAAAAAAAAAATTAGACACATATACGTGACACGGACCTATCGCACATATGTCATATATGTGATACATATATGACAGATATGTCACATATATATCTGAAATATATTTGACTTATATCAGTCTCATGCGAACATGATATATCACCCGATCTGTACCCAATGTAATTGGTTGTATAAAATTCATATAAATGTCATCGAAATGTACATACCACTCTGGTATACGAAGCCCAATATTAGCGACACACTGTTACATCAATAAATATATGTTTTTTGTATGTTAAATATATTTGGCATGCATCACCCATGTATGCGTTCGATATATATATAACCAAATAGTATGTCTCATGTAACGCTTTACATAATTTATACACATTTTATATAAGCACACTTATGTTTCTCATATATGCCCGCCTTTATTTGTGACCTAAAATTTCCGTATTCCTAAATATACGGAACCCTATATCCAAGATACACTTCAGTGTACATCGCCCATATATAATGATGTAATGTCATCTCATGCATGCCCATTATAAATGATTTTATATAGTTCATATAAATATAATATAAACGTATATATCTAAAATATATGAACATTTATCTGAGCATCATATAAACCTCTCATATCTGTGGAGATTTGTTCACTTACATATTGATTATTTTCTCCATACACGAACCATACATCAGCCATATATAACTTCCGTGTATACGCTTACTATATAATACCATATACCGGAATTTATATAAGTGTTATAAATGTGATATAAGTAGATATATATATTTGAATCATATATTTTCACATATATTATTGATATTTTCATGTATATATTAATAATATATGAAATATATAAATGTTAAAAATACATCATTCACATATTGTATTTTTATATATTTTATATATTTTTTTTACATTGGCTTTATATCAGATATATCTCATATATCATGATATATTTCCTCACACATAAAGTAATATATATTTTTCCATGGGGGTGGCAAGCCACAAATCCGCCTGGTATTTCCTATTTCAATATCAAGGCACGCCACAACGGTATGTCAGCATTGTTTAGTGTTAGAAAGTGGATCTAAACAGATCTATAGATGATAAGCTATAAAATTAGGATAATGATATACTATGGAATAAGAAGTAGATAAGAATTGGGGAATAAAAAAAAAAAAATAAAAATAAATAAAAAAAAAAAAATGTATGAAACATATAAAGCATAGTAAAAAGAAGGGAATAGAATTAGTAGAATTATATCTAACATAACTATATAGTAAAAAGGGAGTAGAATTAGTAGAATTACAACACTCTTCACTATTAATATTACCTTTATACGCATTGTTATCTCATTACATTACGCTTGAGCATTATGTTATATTTCTCCTAGACCATAAGCTCACTCTATCTCACTACCAATATTATCAAGATGCAACCCTGAATTTAAAAATAATACATATCCTGCCATAGTCAACACATAATACATATATGTACCATCGGACTAAAATAAAGGTTTATACCACATTGCTTGGTCCACTATCATACATCATACCAAATAGGAATGCAATATGTTATACTGACTATTCACACGATCATACCTAGTACTCAGTTTATTACATTCAAAATTATGTACAATCACACATATTTCTCTATGTTACGCATATGGTAACATAGGTATTGCACCCCTATGTTCCCTCTAATGGGGCGGCGGGGGGGGGGGGGGGGGGGGGGGGTGTTACGTCGCAACTCCGTTTCCCCAACATCCACCCGATCCATCACTTCCTTTCGCCTGATCATCAAATTACCTGATCCTCGCTTTCCGCCAGAATCACGCGAGTTGCACACGGACACCGGATGTGCAACTCGCCCAAAACCCCCTCTCAAAACCGAGTCTACCTTTTCCACGCCTCATCTCCACTACTCACTACCAATTCCAATCTAAAACCACTCACTTCGTAACTACTTATTCCCATTTCACACTACCTATCTCGTAACCTAATAAGCGACCAACCAACTCTCAGCACCAACTATTAGAACCACCGACTATACGGATTATGTAAATAAATCTATTTCACTTCAATAAACATCAGTCTACGTCAATCTACACCAACTTCCACCAACTTTCATCACCGATCTCCACTGTGACATAACAAATGGAACATAAGGAATGATAAATAATAAAAAATTGAAAAAATTAATTTGGTCCATTTTAACCCTAACAAGCATCATATATGATAATCAAGTCAATCTGAAATAGTGAGGGTTTTGGGTTTGCTTTTCTGACGTGGCATTCCCCATAAATATAAATTTGAAAAACTATAGTCTAATTCAGATAATTTACAAATGATTATAATTTTTTTTTCTTCATCAACGAATTGAAAGTTTCCGGTGTTTCTGAGGTATTCCGTATAACGAAACGGTGCGAACTCGCAACCTTTTTTAAATCATAAAAATTAGGGTATAAAGTGTAGCGAATGAGGACACGGATGCAACGTGTTGCGGGCAAAAGACGGGTCCAGGGCAAAGCCCTGGTGGAGGTGCAGGGGGCGGCAGCGAAGCCTCCCCATATAAAAGATAGATCATAACTCATCAAATGAAAAACATACCTTTCAATTCAACTAAAAAATGAATCCATTTCGGAGACACAAATTAACCAAGTACATAGTTATTGCGAGACATTTTTCTAGATATCCTTCAGACACACTAGCCGAATGCGAACCTTCATGATCCCTCACATCACAACCTTTAGTTCTAATTTGTTCCAATTTTTCTAATTCATCTTTATGTGAATTTCCTTTCTTATTTCGATTTTATTCGAAGGATTTGATGTAATTTCAGACGTTTTGTCACGCCCCGCTATCCCGTACGTATACATCATAACATGGATTTAAATTCCTTGCAATACTTATAGCTCCAATGTGATATTTGTCATTTTTTGACAAATTACAATTTCACGGACACGTGCCGCAAAACACGACCGGAAAGACGTACTTTACGGATACTCGATCAAAGAATACTTTTTGGCTCGCTACACAGGGTCGAAAACCCGCGTTATTCGTGCATGTGTTGTAAAAAAGTACATAAAATGTTTGGTCGGTGATGAAGAATATTTTTTCGTCCTAGTCATGTCATCCTCTAGTCATCCCTTCGAAACGATACTACGCATGCATTTTAAATTTTTAACCAAATACTGAGGACAAATATTCGATTGCGCGGCTTTAGCAAACTTCTTTCATCTCGCGACGGTGTTTGTCCATAAACATACATGTAACATCCGACGAATTATACATGTATGATTAATGTTTTGGTATTGGGATTCCGAAAAATATTGTTCGACAGCGGAGTGTGTGAATACTTTCATATGTGTGTTTTCACCATGAAGATTATGCAGCGAGGCGATGGATTCATTTCTTACTGTATTATACACAGTAGGGTGGGCCGAAAATCCGCTTTTTCAGAATTTCTATTAGTAATAGCAAAAATATAGTTGATTATACTTTAAAAAAAATTCGTGTGAAAGACTAAAATTTTCGGTCAACATCCTAGGCTCGCCCAACGCAATCAAAGATCAAAATGTTCAAAAAAATTTCTCGTTAACTTATTTCAATCAGAAATTTTATGCTCTACAAAAAAGGTCCTTATACAAAATTATGTCAGATGTACAGTTTCAGAAATAAACGCGACTTTAGGATCAAAATTGTAATTTTTGGCAATTTAAATATTGTTTATGGGTAAAAAACTATTCAAAAGGTCAAGGTTATTTGGAAAATTGAATTTTATACAAAAAGGTATCTTGGTAAGATTTTTAGCGATTGATAATTATTATATGATAAGCGTTATCAGAAAAACCATTTTACAATCTCACATTTATTGTAATTATGTCAATATTTATATAATGAGACTCAAAATTCATTTTTATTAAAATTTCAATAAAAAAAAAAATATAATGGGTTTGTTTATACAAACTGTAGGAAAAAAAAGATTTTTTTCGGAAATTTAAAATTGTTATAAAAAGTATTGAAGATACGTGATTCGACATAAGAACCTTTTTTGTGGAACATTAAATTTCCTATAAAATGAATAATTTATTAATTATTTACAACAAAGATATAAATTATTTACCGTCAAAAATGCCAATTTTTGAACAAAAATCGCAATTATCTTAATAATTATCAATCGTTAAAAATCTTACCAAGATACCTTTTTGTAGGAAATTCAATTTTCCGAATAACCTTGACCTTTTGAATAGTTTTTTACCCATAAACAATATTTAAATGGCCAAAAATTACAATTTTGATCCTAAAGTCGCGTTTATTTCTGAAACTGTACATCTGACATAATTTTGTATAAGGACCTTTTTTGTAGAGCATAAAATTTCCGATTGAAATAAGTTAACGAGAAATTTTTTTGAACATTTTGATCCTTGATTGCGTTGGGCGAGCCTAGGATGTTGACCGAAAATTTTAGTCTTTCACACGAATTTTTTTTGAAGTATAATCAACTATATTTTTGCTATTACTAATAGAAATTCTGAAAAAGCGGATTTTCGGCCCACCCTAATACACAGGTAAGTGAAATTATGAGATTCATACAATTCTGTACTTACACAGTTAAACAAATTTCGTCATTGTGTAAAACAAAAGTCCGCTAAAAGTTTATAGCTATATTCGGAATTCGTACAGAATCGGGCTCTGTAGCCAATTTTGCATTTTTGATGCGTAGGCTGTGATATAAGTCTAAATAAAAGGTACGCGGACGCTTTTCGATAAAGATAAAAAAAAACCGATTTCATCCGATCAAACGTACCAGTTCGAACTCATCACTTGTCAAACATCGGCTTCCAGGAGGACGAGTCGATTGATAGCCCCGTTTCGGAGAAATTCGAGAAATAGACAGGGTCAGTAAAAGTCGAGTGGACCCCCCCCCCCCCCCCCCCCCCCGAGCTGCTTGTCATGTCGTATACGACATGATGCAATTTTCTAGTCTTATTAAGGTTGTTAGCTTGTTATAGTCACAGTCAAAAGTTTATTTCAGCGGATGATAGGCTCGGTAAAACTTTTGGGGATAAGCATATATGTACGCACAGTGAGTCGAAGTTATAATAGATCGTGGCAACATTGTGTTTATGTAACGGAGGTATCCACTCTCGCCGTCCGTTTGAGCTACGTGAGCGCTGTTGCCACGTCGATGATCTGTCACATCAGTATTTGATTTGCACGCAAATATCTAAAAAGAGACTTGAGTTTAACTAATAATATTTTTTTTAGGACGGCGAATACTTTTGTTTCTAGTCTCAAAATGTTCGTTCAATTTCAATTCATAACATACTACTTTTTCACTAGCTTACACTTGTCCGAAAAAATTCATTTAAAACAAATATTTAAAAAATCAACATCATATTTTTCAACTTTACCTTTCACTGTAATCAAACCTCCATCTTCTAATAGCGCTCAAAAATTTTGTTATATTTCATTGGATTTTCCTGAATTTTTTCAGATTTTAGCAAATGGGTGTTTTTTATTATAATAATATTACTGAAAACATTGATCAACCTGTAAATATGAAAATATACTTTTTTGGGTCCATATGATTGTGGACTTTTTTGTTTGTTTATATGTCGAAAATACATTACGATTTTTTAAATATTTTTTTTTCCTATTTTCCAACTCTACCTTTCACTGTAATCAAACCTCCATCTTCTAATAGCACTCAAAAATTTTGTTATATTTAATTGGATTTTCCTGAATTTTTTCAGATTTGAGAGAATGGGTGTTTTTTTGTTAACTCCGAAAATCGCATCTCAGATACGGACGCTTGAAAAAATCTGTAAAAATTTGGGTATACATTTTTTGACAAATAGTTTGGAATAATAAATTATTAAGCCGATCTTAAATGTCACCGCCAGATGTTGATCGAAATGTCATGGAATGCCCCATATATTGTAACGTGTTCGAACTATACCACCCGGTAGATCGACCGAACAAGCTACATACGACCGCGCAAATAGCCTCGCGCCGATCCGATCAGAAGACCCTGACGTGACGTCACGAGAACTACTATATAAGCTGGCACGCTGAGGCAGTAGCTAGCGATTAGTACTAGAGCAGTCAATCGACTCATAACTAAAGATAAACTCACATAACCTCAAATAGGTAGTCACTCAAAGCGAGGTCTTACCATAGAAAAGAATAAAATAGAAATAGGAAGTTACTCAAAGCGAGATCTTACCTAACGTAGAATCAAAAATCGAGAAAATATAAATTGGCTAAAGCAGCAATTTAGATTAAACTCAAAACAGAAGAAAAAGTATAATTAGCCAAAGCAGTAATTATAACTTCAAAATAGAACAAAACAAACAGAAACAAAAAACAAACAGAATCAGAAACAAAAAGCAAATAGAAATAGAAAAACAATTAGAATAGAGATTATCATTTGATTATATCGAGCCACATTTTTAGTTTATTTCATTTCTGTAAATATTAGATTAAGTAAAATTCGATGGAGAAAATCGAATCAATATAATAATCAATCCGAATTTATTGTCTTTCATTTCGTGTCTTGTTTCATTTCTTTAATTAACATAAATTCCTTTCAGCTAAAATCACTTGGAAATAAAATCGTGTTTAGCTAGCTTAAAAGAAGGCAGCTTCGGTAGTCTAACACTCAGGCAGCGACGGTACAGCTTTAATTGGTACCCGAGTCTGAGAGTGTAAGATTATCCAAGTCTGTATTAGGGAGGCAGCTTCGGTGCGTAACACTCAGGCAGCAACGGTATAGCTTTAATCGGTACCCGAGTCTGAGAGTGTGCAATCCCAAGTCTGTATTAGGGTAACAATAGGTTTTTCACATTTTTCCTTGGAGGGGCTCCAAATCATACCCGTGACAAAGAATTCACGCGAGCTAGCGTAATTTCGCGGCCTTCTGCCGTGAGACATACGCAGAGAAAGTTACAATATATATATATATGGTATAATACATATATATTGTAACGGAGTTTCAGAGTGCAACTCCGCACCCTACGGCGTTCCTTCGATAAATTACTAATTAATAAAAACTAAGAGAGTGTTGGGCGCCAGACACGTAAGTGTCGTTTTCACAGAAACCAAATCAAATACAGCGATGTTCAACAAACTAATAAATTGCCGGAACGACGGCCGTGAAGCTAGGTTAGCTCAGATGTGCCAAGGTAGTGGTAGAGTGGGTGGATTCACCTTTTTAACCAATTAAATAAAATATAAAATACCAGACATGAATTCCTTCAGTGAAATCTGCGATTTCGTATATTGTTCCTTATTTAAATGTTGTACAGATTTAGCGATAACAAATTGATTAGCGATAACTAAAGATTCGCCTATAATCGGAAATATAGAATTGCTCAGAGTTAGTTATCAAATAATAGCTACGAATAATGCGAGGAAATAACAATTGGAATAATGCTTAGAAAAATACTGAATTTAACAAAAGAAAGAATATTATATTATTGAGCCTTACCGCGACGCAGCGGTACAAAAGAACGTAAACACGCCGGTTAGCTAGCTGTGCCGTAGAAGCGATATAATGCAAGCTACACTACTTTACAGGCTACGTATCACCGAGCGATACGATACTCAATATCAACTTTTCTAATGCGGCACACTAGCGTTATTAATTAATCATTAGATGATGTAATGACTCAATAAATAACTTCAGAAAAGCTAAGAGATGCGATAAGCTAAATTAATAACAGATTTATACTAGAATAATTACGATATCAGATCAAAGATACTACTTAGCGGTAGTAATCTTATTATAATGTAATATAGCGAAAGTCGGAATATTAGATAGCACAAGTAAATCGCATAAATCAGATATATCACATAGAATCAGAGAAATCAGATAGAATAACAGAATAATAGAAATCAGACAGAATAATAAAATGATAAATCAAATTAATAAAGAAACAACTTAAAACTATGACTAACTACGTTCAGCCAACCTCGGGGAGTTGGAATTACAAGCGACACACCATGCGATATTATACTAATTAATTACTAATAAATTACTAAATCAGAGATAGCAAATAACTCAAAGCGTTAGATATTCTCAAAGCGAGAATTAAAGCAAGAACAAGCTCTCAAATAATATTTAGCAAATCAAAATCAAATAAAGCGTAGAAATCAGACCAATGAGCGGAAAATTATCAAGCCAAGACGATATTCAAAATAGCTACAGTCAACCATGGAATGCTTTCGCTGAATTTCTTTAACTTAAATCTAATATAAAACGAGGCGCGTGCCCGTAGGGCGATCGCTACACAGGAGACCTTAACTAACCAAGCTTCTATGAATGCTTTACAACTAACAACTAATAACTAATAACTAATAACTAATCGCACTGTTAGAGATAATTATACCGAAAAGACGGTATTCGGATCAAAGACATGAGATAACCAATCTAGAAGAAATTCAGCGGTAGCTCATGGTTTTTTACTAGCGGAATCAGATCATAGAGACCTTACATTATTGATGAAATATCTTGAGCACAAAACTGAACTTTAACTTACTGATTTTACTATTATATGTTACTCTATTACTGCGAAAACTAATGCGAGAGAGAGATTTTGAGAATCACGTCTAGTCTGTACTAGGCCGAACGTAGAAGTGATGATTCTAGGCGATAATTCGGTACGTCTCGACGATAGTTCTTGGATTTGAAGTAGAGAGCCTATCAGGACCGGCTAATGAGCTGATTGGCCCTGCGAAAAACGTTCCATGAACGAGCAGCTCGTCAGCTGCTCGGCCCAAGGCGTCATCTTGTTGCCTGACGTTAGGCGTTAGGTCTCTGAACTTCTTGCGGTAGAACAGCCGTTTGGCGATATTTCAGCGGCGAGATGCGTTTCGGGAAGGTGTGACCTTGGCCCTTATTTAGCGATATCGTACTCAGAACACCAACTCTTCCGGATTCACTCCGTAGCGGCTGACTCCCAAAAAGCCCCCTCGCTACAGCCTCTCGGTCAGATCGAGGTGTCCTTGGACCGGGCTCACCTCCTTCTGATCTGCCTCGAACAACAGGGTGTCCTGTCCCACGTGGCGTCTCCTTCCGACGACACCTGTGCGCAAAGTGTCATGTAACAGTGTTCAGTGCGATAGACGTTAGGTGGTACGGCAACGGGAGATTGCACCTTCGTACAACCCGACTCGTCGTTGTCGTGGCCACACGCTTTTTAGATAAGTCGTATCTGCTGGCAGGAGGCCGTATGCAGGTCCTATTTACTGCCTAGCGATGTTCAGCCAAGGCCCCAGCCTTCCCCGTAGATATGGTACTACTTTCGGCGGTATGTCCGGAGATCCGTGTCGCCTACCGGCGCGTCATCTCTGTAGCAGAAGTTCTTGCAGCGGCATCCTCTAAATCGTCTCTCTCTCTCTCGCGGTACATTAACAGAAAAACACTTCAAATTAGTCTGGCTCTATTGCCTATTCTAGGTGTGTCACTTGTATCCCGAGGGTCTAGACGGCGGAAAAACTCTCTCTCGCGATATAGCTCATAGAATAGGTAATTTTCGGAACCTTTGTGACGGCGGCTAATCTGCAACGTCACAATATATATACATAGAGAGAGAGATTATCATTCAACGTCTTTATATATTTTTTATATCTTTATATATCTTTATATAGGTATGTTTTTTTTGACGAGTAGTGCAGTATCCACTAAGACGTTGAATGATGATCTACTACCTGAACAGTCTTTTCCAAAATATATTCGGGATTACAGTTAATATTAAGTTGGTATCTTATAAGTTATAAATATCACGGTTATCATTATTAGTTGGTGAAAAATCCCATAATTTCGTAGCTCAGTAGTTTCTTTTCTGGGGAGAGCACAGCTCATACATATCTTAAAGATAGTGAAAATCACAGTTTATATCAATTTGGTATAGGGCTTATAGTTATGATTATTTTTTGATAAGACATCTCACGATGATGTACTATATGTATAGAATCACAGCTCATACATATCTTGAAGTTAGTGAAAATCACAGTTTATATCAATTTGGTATAGGGCTTATAGTTATGATTATTTTTTGATAAGACGTCTCACGATGATGTACTATATGTTGTAACATTGCATTTTGCAACGCGTGTTACAAGTGACTCCCGAACCCTTAGACGACCATAGTTACGAAGGGTGGATGCATGACAGAAGCATGAATGCGTTTAGGTTAGCCCCGAGGCTATAAACTCTCCGAGAGGCGACCGTGACCGATCTAAGACTGTAGAAATTAGTTCTTATTCTTTTTGTTTTTTTTTACCTTTTCTCTATTATGTGGGAGACAAGGCCCAGACGACGGCTCAAAATTGCAACGGAGACCCGATCAGACGAACGTACGACGCCAAATATCGACTCTTGGGATCCTTTTCGACGAACGCCACCTAAAAGCTCCGAAGGATAGTACTGGCCAGACTACCTCGAACGATTGAACGAGAGGACACGGGGGAGTGCCAAGGGCATTCTGCAACGTGGGATATCGGTGGTGGAAGAGATTCCCGCCACCAAGAAGAATCTGCAGCCCGTGATCCTCCGATTTAGCGAGCTACAAACACTGTGGTGAACTTCGAATTTTGCGCGCCGTGACGATAGGTCGCCATATTTAAGGATCTCGCAGTAGATTTGCGAAATCGATAATCGATCGCCTATTGAGGGCGCTAAGTACCCGCACCATGCCGTCTGATCACTCTGCCGTAAGCCTGCCTCGCAGGTAGAGCCCCGAGCTCTAGTGCTCGCCCAAATTGTAGAAATTACCTTTTGTAGTAGCCACGAGGCTGATTTTTTTGGTGTGAATTTCCTGCGGGAAAGCGTTTGAGTCTGTTGAGTTCGAGTTGGTGCATCCGAGGGCTCGTCGTCGAGTCGCCACGAGGCCTTGCATTTTGGCTGGAAAACGGTAAGCGTTAGCCAATTTGACTCATACTAATTTGAATTCGGCAAACGGCCATCAGCCATCTTGCCGTATTTTCCGAGCCACGAGGCTTTCAGAGATTTTTGGAAATCAAATTTAGACGACCTCCGAGTCGGTAGGCCGTCACCAGTGTCTCGCGCAATAATAGAGTCTCAAGTGTTGATTTTTGAGTAAGATTTTCGAGTTTTGGATCGCGTAATAGTGCTTTTTAGAGCCGCAGGTCTCACGTGAGTGCGAGAAAGATAGTCTTAACCCGTTCCGGTCGCGCTCTCTTTCTGTCACGGAGAGATTCAAATCGTTATTATATTTTGAATTTTGTTTAGCCTTTTTTTTGTTTCGCCTACAAAGGCAGAGTTAGTTTAAGTTAAGTTTAAGTAATGATTCTGGAAATTAGTTTTGTTACGCCCTGCGGGCATATTCCCGTCTTCCATTGGTAATTTTTGTTTCACGAGGACCTAGTTTGTCGAGTTACTTATTTTTTTGCATTATTTTGTTTTGTTATTGCTCCCCTACGTGGGAGTTAGTAGTTTATTAATTATTGTAAAACTCGTCAAGCGTGGCCAGGTCGCCTGTACACGACCTGTGGCCGTTCTTTATCCGAGGGCAAATATCCCCGATTGTTTAATTTATTATTTTCACTGTTTTTTTTTTTATAATATTTTTATTAAATAAATTCCATTCTTTTGTTACAAAATTTACACGCTCGAGTCGTTATTCAACGTCCCGCTAGTCCTTCATTTGATCCTGACCCCTGTCCGCGGTACTGCTGCTAGCCGACGCTTCACGTACCCGTAGATTATATTTTGTTTATATTTTTGAACGTGGCGGTTATCCGCCTGGCGCCCAGCATTATTTTCAGGTAATTACGTTTGGCCAATTGTCGAGTCGATTGATCTCGGAGGCTGGCTATCCGGTCCAGATCCGAGGTCTGAATGAAATCCACGTCACAATGTATAGAATCACAGCTCATACATATCTTGAAGTTAGTGAAAATCACAGTTCATATCAATTTGGTATAGGACTTATGGTTAGAATTATTTTTTTACAAGACATCTCACGACGATGTACTTTATCGAGTCATAGCTCATACATATCTTAAGGCTGTCCGAGGGGGACCGCCATTTTTTCGATCGTTCGCAGCGCCGCTGCGCGTTGAGTTTGAGAATTAAACCCGACAGGACCCCGCTAAAATATGGGCGCAAATCAGAGGGTCCTAAATTTCACACCATTCGTTAAGGGAAGACCCATTGGGCGTCGCGCGTAGAAATAGTTTTTGTTTACATACACCGGGCGTAGAGTCGAACTTGACGCTTGCAAAACAAGGCTAAAAATGCGTTGTACTTTACGCCACTATGACGAAAAATATTGTTCGCAACTCGGGCGTAATTAAACTTAACACCCTCGTGTGAAGTTTAACTTTACGCCCTAGATACGAAAACTACTATTAAAGGTGTACGTACCCCCTTAAGGTGAAGTGAAACGTTTGTCAGAACCTCGAAAACGGGAATCGTGAATTCTCCGGAACTACTGAATCGATCGCAATGAAATTTTGAGGGATCACACAGAATTGCGGCAGAAAGTGGCTGATTATTTCACTTTTCCAAAATTCGACAAAAATTTTTACAGATTGACGTACCGACCACATAAATCGCGAGATTATTCACTGTTGCCGTAGATAATCGCATTTTCCTGACATTTAGCCACTCCGCAATGAAAAACCACACACTTTGAGCCCAATCCCGTGTCATTTGATGGAGAAATGGCTGAGAATTGACGATTCTCCGTTACTCAAAACTGAAAGAACCGACATTCAGTTGAGATCACTACCCGTATCGACATTTAGTTGAGATCACAACAGCTGTACCGAAATTGTGTCCAGTTTACTTGCAAGCCGAGCAGCAGAGCTAGTGAAGGTTTCCTATGCCACTACGCAAAAGATGTTGGTTCCTGCTGCTCCCGCTTGGCGGCGCTTGGCAAGAAACGCAAATATTGAATATCGGATCGTATACGGCTAACCTCACCTGACTGACAGCTAACCTAAAATACGAACAAATGACAGGTAGAATCGTGTTCGAAATTTGCGTTACGTGAAAAGATTATTGGTCGTTTATTTAATCTACTCCTTTCTTTCGTACTAATGTGTATAAAAATGAGTAACGTATATGAACAATCGATATCGGATCCCAGACGTCATAACCTTACTCGTCTCACAGCTAACCTGAGACACGAATATAGGATAGAGAAAATTGTATTCATCGTTGATTTATTTCATGCATATTTTTCATTCCGCTAGATTTGTTGGAAATATATGCATATAATGAAAATAAATTTGAATAACAGATACAAGATCCCAGACGTCATAATCTCACATTTCTGGCAGCTAGCCTGGAAGCTAGAAGGATAGGAAATGAGTTTTTATTTCGGACTTGAGGTTATGGAGGGATCGATTGGTTTTTCGAAATTCTAAATAAAAATGCATTCAAATCACACTACCAAAAAATAATGAAAACTTGTGCTCGTTCGCTCGCTGCGCTCACTCACTCGATGGGCTTTCGATTATTACTTGAAAAAATGATTCGGATGAAGAAATTGGAGATGACAACATTTATCAGAAAATATATTTATAATGGAAGTTATTTCAAAAAAATTATCAAAAAAAATTCGGAGCTAGCGGTACTTGGCGGGCCTTTTATAGAAAAATAACTGTGAAATATCAATTGCGAACCATGTCATTGTCCTCCGATAGTCATTCAAACATTGGCCCGCCAAAGTACCACGGACTGCAATCTTTTCTTTCAATTTATTTCAAATAACTTTCGCTGTGAATATTTTTTGACAAATGTCGTCGTCTTCAATTGCTTTAGCCGAATTGTTTTTTCAACCAATAATCATGAGCCAATCGAGTGAGCGAGTGAACAAGCACTACAACCTTTCATTATTTTTAGGTGCAGGGATCTACACATCAACGTACTTGACAAAAGTATTTTCGCACCAGATTTCACAGTTACTGGAGTATGACTAAGCGATATTGTGATATAATTCGATGAAAATTTGGGAAACAGTGAAAATAAAAACGACAATCTATGTGACACAGGTCTCTTTATTTGTTGAAAATAATATTACAATCGTCGTCCTCATCCTTCCTCCGCATTATTTCGTATCGTCGTCCTCGTCCTTCCTCCTTATTTGCATTTTTTTCTGAAAAATTGAAAATTACATCATCAATATAGAGTTTTGTAGCAAAATAGGGTGAAGCAACTACCAGAGCTCAATTAGCCCGAATAAATCATAGTTTAAAAACGATGATAGATATACTGGTTCGAGTAAACTTCATTATGAAAACTACGATATTTCTTTGATCAGTGAAATTTATACGTTATGCATCATCAGAGATGACGACGATTGACTTGTAGCAGTTGCTCGGATAACTGAAGTCAACTGTAAAACTCCGAGCTTGTTCCAATTTACATGAGTCTTCTTATCAGAAAATTGAGTGATCTGACAATATTTGTCAAATTGATAATATTCAGCATTACTTGTTACTTTGGTAACATAATTGAGGATGAGTTATATAATCCTCGACCTCTAATGGTTGAATTTTCAAACAAGAGTTAACTTTTTTTATGCCACAATTATTACACGCATGATGATTCATTGGATCGTCGACTAATCAATAATAAGTTCAATTAACTTGACTTGGTGTAATTATCATCAAAAAATAGGTGGCTAAGATACGTATATACGACAGCTGCGAAGTTTGAGTCATAGTACGTAGATTCAAAGTAATTTCAAAGTTCCAGTATTCTCCTTTATCAGTGAATATATTTTGTTCTTGATATTACCATCGTACGACTGAACATGAAAATAAAACGGTCGTCACTGTGCAGAATGGAATAAGGAATATAGATGTAAGTAATAATGATTATACACCATTTGATGAAAGAAAATAATATTGTCGACTATAATACTTCAAGCCTGTTGTGCCACTCAGCGTGCTTCAGTCGCTTCGATCGAGACCCATTGGGCCTGTCGGACTCCTCCAAACCCTACAACTTCGACTAGTCGAATTGCTGCAAAACGTCGAATTGGGACCCGTTGGGCCAGTCTGACTTGGCCAGCCGCTTCGTTTGGGGCTCGTTGCGCCGCTTCCCTCGCAACAGCTATTTGGGTGTCCTCTATAAATAAAAGCATACAACCATATTGATAAACTGTATGTACCTCGGCATTGTGTAAGATTTCCAATTGTTTGTAATTCAAGGCATTGGATGGTTCGATTCATAAAATACATGATGAAAATATGAAATTCGTTTTTCAATTAGTGGAAATCTCAAATGGTAATTAGTTCGTTCGAATGTAAGATGCCGTCATTCATGCACACTTTTTTCTGTCAGATATTGATGTACATATGGGTGGGCATTAAAAATTTAATTTTCTCAGGCGCCTTGTAAAAAGTTTCCTTTTCGTCAACAAACATAAGAGCAATTTTTTTTGTTTGTTTTTTTTAGAAAAATAAAAATAATCACATGCCGCAAGACAATCAAATTTTTATTTTTTCTTCAACCTGCAGTTTCTTCGGAAATGTCCTACAAAATGTGCAGAGTTGACAAAAAAACCCATGGTAGAAAAAAATAAATTTCACCCATCAAGAAAAAGATTTGTCAGAGGGACCACGGGTCGAAAATAAACCCATCAACAGGAAAAAAATAACGAAGTTGAAAAAAGAAGATTGATCTGTGAGCTATGGACCTTTTTAGACTTTTGTTGACCTTCATGAGTAGGATGTTTTCCAAACGCGAAGAATCACCTGGCAAAGCGGCAGCACAGAAACTGGTCACAACCTGCATAGTACAATTCTTCACACTCACGGACAGGATTCACTATATCAGCGGCACGCTGGTTCACCGCTGGGAATTGCTCGTTGTCGTTGTTCATATTGAAGTCGGGCAACTGTTCAACGAATTCGAAATACATACACGCAATTTATCTAATCTTAGTGAAATTAATAATATCCTGTATACTAAAATACAAACTTACGCTAACGTCAGGCAACGGTGCACGAGAATGATCCGATTCTCTGGGATTCCCAACGTAGCCAAGACCATAGACGAACTAGAAGTTTGAAAGATTGGAGCTCTACCAGGACGCACTGAGTACAGTTTTCTCGTGGTCCAGTCGCTGATTGGTTGGAAACTAGGGAATCTGGAGTCAGTGGCATTGATAAAGTCCAATGAAATCGCTCTATCTTTCAAACCTTTAGTTCGTCTATGGTCTTGGCTACGTTGGGAATTCCAGAGAATCGTATCATTCACGTGCACCGTCGCCTGACGATAGCGCAAGTTTGTATTGTTAGTACAGGATATTATTAATTTCGCTAAAATTGAATAAATTTCATGCATTTATTTTGAATTCGTTGAACAGTTGCCCGACTTCAACATGAACAACGACAACAACGATTCCCAGCGGTGAACCGGCGTGAGGCCAATATGGTGAATTCTGTCCGTAAGTGTAAAGAATTGTACTATGCGGGTTTTGACCGGTCTCTATGCTGCCGCTTTGCCAGGTGATTGTTCGCGTTGGGAAAACATCCTACTCATGAAGGTCAACAAAAGTCTAAAAGGGTCCATAGCTCACAGATCAATCCTCTTCTTTTCTCAACTTCGTTATTTTTTTCATGTTGATGGGTTGATTTTCGACCCGTGCTCCATCTGACATATCTTCTTCTTGATGAGTGAAATTTTTTTTTTTCTACCATGGGTTTTTGTGTCAACTTTGCACATTTTGTAGGACATTTCCGAAAAAACTGCAGGTTAAAAAAAAAAAAAAAATTTGATTGTCTTGCGGCATGTGATTATTTTTATTTTTATAAAAAAAAAGA
Organism: Tenthredo livida; assembly: GCA_963992785.1. Lineage (NCBI taxonomy): Eukaryota > Metazoa > Arthropoda > Insecta > Hymenoptera > Tenthredinidae > Tenthredo > Tenthredo livida. The sequence goes on along the minus strand of OZ023072.1, from coordinate 12,848,920 downwards.
ACAGAAATTGCTCATGTTTGTTGACGAAAAGGAACCTTTTTACAAGGTGCCTGAGAAAATTAAATATTTAATGCCCACCCCAACGTACATCAATATCTGACACAAGAAAGTATGCCTAAATGATGGCAACTTACATTCGAACGAACTTTAGTTACCATTTGAGATTTCCACAAATTGAGAAACGAATTTCATATTTTCATTATGTATCTTATGAATCGAGCCATCGCCTCAAATTACAAACAATTGGAAATTTCACGCGATGTCGAGGTACATACAGTTTATCAATATGGTTGTATGCTTTTATTCACAGAGGACAACCAAATGGCTGTTGCGAAGGAAGCGGCGCAACAGGCCCCAAACGAAGCGGCTGGCCAAGTCAGACTAGCCCAACGGGTCCCAATAGACGAACTTCCAAATCATGCAGAAATTCGACGAATCGAAGTTCCAGGAAATTACCAGTGGTGGGAACTCCTAGCGGCTGAGGCAGGCTGAGTGGCCCAACAGGCTGCAGGTACAGTCGACAACATTACTTTCTTTCATCAAAAGGTGTATCATCATAATTATTTCCACCTATATTCCTTATTTCATTATGCACAGTCACGACCGTTTTATTTTCATGTTTAGTCGTACGACGGTAATATCAAGAACAAAATATATTCACTGATAAAAGAGAATACTGGAACTTTGAAATTACTGTGAATCTACGTACTATGGCTCAAACTTCGCAGCTCTCGTCTATACGTATCTTAGCCACCTATTTTTTTATGCTTATTACGCCAAGTCAAGTTTAGTTGAACTTATGATTGATTAGTCGACGATCCAATGAATTACCATACGTGTAATAATTGTGGCATGAAAAAAGTTGACTCTTGTTTGAAAATTCAACCATTACAGGTCGAGGATTATATAACTCATCCTCAATTATGTTACCAAAGTAACAAGTAATGCTGAATTGGGGAGACCGGGTACAAAAGTAACACTTTTTTTTAAACTCTGATTTCTAGCTATCAATGATATTTTCGATAAAATGAATATAGCCCTCTGAAACTTTCGTCTTTACTCTACAAATGTACATCATAGTTTTATTTAATATATCTTGGCTTTTAACAATTACAAGGCTGCAAAAAAAAGTGTCGATTGTTACTATCGTCCTGAGCGTCAGGGCGAAAGTAACACACTATGGGGACGAAAGTAGCATCGGGATTTTTTGAACAAATCAGTACGGATACTTCACTTAATCTTACAGGATTCCACAGAATTGATTATAATGAAGTAAAAAATATTATGATATCATCAGATAAACTCCATTTATAGTAAATCAACTAATTATTGAATATTTATGAAAGAATAAAACTCAAACATTCATTTTCTTCACTATTATTGAAATAACAAGTTAATAACAAAAACACAAGAATATTTTGATTGTAAGTAACTTCGAGGCATTCTAAAAATCAATGAAAAAATTACAATAGGTACCTAATGCCTGGTTAACATAACCCCGTGGTGTTGTGTTACTTTCGTCCCCAACCTCATTTTCCAGAATAAAAAAATTATAACTTCCAAAAAACAAACAGAACATAGAACTTCTACACCGCCACTAATAAAGCGACTTTTCAAGAATAATCTAGCAAAAACTCATTGTAGTATTTACATATTTACTACAGGTTTTCATAAAAATACCAAGAATCGAAAAACTTACTTGAGGCGGCAAGAAACACAAAATCTCCAATAAAACGTGTAAATTTTACGCACGGGCACAATCAATGGCTCAAACTGTATCAGTATCGAACACGCTTACTACTCTATAAAACACAACTTCTAGGTTTGATTGTGTGCGTTGTAGGAAGCTTTGTTACTTTCGACCCGCTGTCACTTTTGTACCCGGTCTCCCCTATTATCAATTTGACAAATATTGTCAGATCACTAAATTTTCTGATATGAAGACTCATGTAAATTGGGACAAGCTCGGAGTTCTACAGTTGACTTCAGTTATCCGAGCAACTGCTACAAGTCAATCGTCGTCATCTCTGATGATGTATGACGTATAAATTTTACTAATCAAAGAAATATCGTAGTTTTTATAATGAAGTCTACTCGAACTAGTATATCCATCATCGTTCTAAACTATGATTCATTCGGACTAATTGAGCCCTGGTAGTTGCTTCACCCTATCTTGCTACAAAACTGATAACAATGATGTAATTTTCAATTTTTCAGAAGAAGTTGCAAACGAGGAGGAACGACGGGGGCGACAAATAAAATAACAATTGAATATTATATTTAAAAAATGAAGAGATCTGTGTCACATAGATTGTTATTTTTGTTTTCAATGTTTCCCACATTTTTTTCATTTCATTCAGCGAATTATATCACAAAACTTGTTACAATCTCGCTTAGTAATAAACGTCACATCAATAACTGTGTAATAAATTAAGCGAGTAGAGTAGAATAGATTAGTTGTTCGTTTGGTTCTGGGATAGAACTCTGTTGTCCAGTTAGTCAGAAATACACAAAGGACTCGAGATATTTGAGTGATACCGTCGCCTTTCCCTCATAGTTTCTGTTCATTATTTATATTTATATTTTCTCTTGACTGAGCAAATAACCAAACAATTTGAACTAAGAAGAAGAAGATATTTATATTCTACTAATTATTTTTATCCGCTCTTATAGTCTAGTCACTTGAGACTATGACAATTGGTATCTAAAAACGATGATTCCCTGATTAACTTTTATGTTGAATCTTAACTCAAGGTCCAATATCTGTCATGAGTGGTGCTTCAGTGTTTGCTTGGATTTCTACTCTTTTTTTTTCTAAATAAGTTATCCTCTCCGATGCCCATATTTTACTCACTTTGTTAGTGATTTCACTCACCTCTCAAGCTTTTTATTCCTCGCTACCCAACTGCGAGCCCTGAAGTATATTACGTTTCACATAAGATTTATATTGATTTCTCTCTGAATTTGTTAGTGATTATTCATGCGTAATCTTGTTTAGACGAGCATCCAATTGAGTACAATTGTAATGCAAATTTTTTTTCCACGTAGACTGAGATGATAATTCAGAACTTGGAACACTTATTTCGATATTTACAAACCGAAAAATGGAGCCTATTAAACTTAAACACACTCCGTCGATATAGGGTGTAAAATGCACAATGTTAACGTAGAGTGATTAAAGTCTACCCAAGTCCTATACACTGCATCGACGTAGAGAATAAAATGGAGCTGATCGTAGTCTAATCCACAACGTTGGCTTACGGTCTGGTTCTGACTAGACGGTACGAAGATATGTCATAAAGCTCGTCGAAGTCTAACTCGTAATGTCAACTTCACATCCAGGTCTGAACAGAAGGTGTCGAAATATATACAATTGAGCCCATTGATGCAAGACCAGCGTAGAGCATAAAATGAAAGTTTGTAAAGTCAAACACTTCCTGGGTGGGAATATTTCTCTGAAAAGAATCAGATTAATTCTAGTGAAATTTTGAAAAAGAATTAAAAAAGTCTCACTTTATCAGAAAGTCTCAGAAAAAGTCTTATGAAGGCAGACCAATGCTTTATAAGATTTTAAAAGACAGCGAACACTAAAATGTTGAGACTCTTTCAGAAGAGTTTTGCAAAAGTTTTTCAGAGAACTGATAAAACAAAATATAACAGTGTTTCAGAGTTTTTCTGAGATGCAGGTGAGTTTTGAAGAGTTTATTGATTCATCTTGAAAATAATTATTCTAAGTTTATCATAGATTATAAGTCAATTTTAAAATATTACTGCATTTCGGTTAAAATGATTATTCTGTGTTTTTATTGAATATTAAAATATTGAGTAGAATTGCTGCAACGGTAGGAAAATTATTATTTGAATAAATGAAAGACATAACTTACGGAGGGGCAATTATTGATTATTCATTCACTTAGTGACATAAATTATAAATATTTTTTAGTACATCCTTGGTACATGTAAACGTTATCTGTTGTCAACATTTTTCTTGCATTGAACAATATCTATCAAATTTTATGACAAAATATTCCTGACAGATATATAATAATTAAATACATTAATAATAACATTTTCCTAAATAATTACAATATTTAAGCAGTTTTTTCAGACTTTGAGCCCGAAGATGACCTTTTTTTATAGGTTTTCAGGGCTTCTAGATAGTGATCCATATGATTATAAATTTTTTTGATAGTCAATTTCGTAGGCTGCTGAATATCTATGCATTGCACACAGTCGTTATTGTACATCAGATTGATGAAATTTTTCATCACAGGTATAGAGAATCACTTCATTCTGCGCCTATTGATACATTGCTTCTCTTCGTTCATCGCTCGTACAACATTCATTCGAATCATCGAATCAAAAGTATAATATAGATGCGTCAGTCGAAAACCGCCCATTATAAAACTTTTGTAAAAGTACAGTCTTACGGCTCTCACACACATCTAAATAGTATCTGTACGTGTATTTATTCATGAAAATTTTCAGATTTTGACAAGTTATATTTTAGTAACGGCGTGGTAAAATTTTTTTTTATTTTTGTGTAACTTATAACTTCGATTTTTATAACATATCAAAATTCTATCAAATTTCTTTGTTGCGTTTTGATTTTATCCGAAAAATCTCGCGTTTCAATCTCTATTCTTCATGAAAGTCCGTGTTGATATTACAAAACTTTGATATCGTTGGTCTCAAAATTGGGGTGGTCAATTTTAATCGGAATAGGCTCATATTATTTGTATTCAATTAAACAACAATCAAGGAAAGTTTCGTTGAAATCCTTCGGAAAATCGTTGCACGCGACAACTGTCTTAACTATTTTCTGTATGGATTGACGTATTGACGTCGATCGTCGCGAATGCTAGCCATATGCGAAACTGCCTTTGTAAAAGCGTCGTCTGCTAGGAGCACAGACGTGTTTCTAAGGCGTTTTCCCTTAGACCATACAGGGTGATTTTATTGAATCGCCCCAGGCTGATATTTCGGAAATCAAGCAAGATACGGAAAAACACCTCAGACAAAACTTATAGGATATCGTGGGGGAAAGGACATGGTGCAATCATATCTTTTGTAGGTGGGGGCGCTGAGCTGCGGTGAAGGTCAACTTGGTTTTTTTAAATCAAATGGTATACTTTTTATTACAGAATCTGAAAAAGCATCAGATTCTGCATTCCAAACACCTGGACGAATTTTTTTTTTAAAGTGGATAGTTTATGAGATAAGAGCTGGTCAAGTTGAGTCAAAAGAGGAAGTTCAAATTACCTGAATACTGTTGTGAAGTTTTCTCGAATGTGTCTGAGATACTTTTTTACTTGGAGTTGTAAAGTTCAGGCATAATGGTCAAATAAGTTGAGGTCGATAAATTTTATCAATAATATTATCAACATGACTGTCATTTCTCTGTTCAATCAGTTTGTACTAACGTGTGACTTTTATTTTCTATTGGGTAATACATTGTTCGCCGTCTACATGTCGAAGGTTCCTGGCTTACAATATCACGGTCAAATAAGTTGAGGTCAATAAACTTCATCAATAATGTTCATCATTACTGTTATTTTTTTCGGATTTCAATTGAGCCCCCGGATCATAAAAGGGATCGCGCGGAAAAAATCACATAGAAGTATTGTCATTTCCGAACATAATATGCCGATCGGAAAAAAAGAAAAAAAAAAGTGAATCAAAAAGTAGTAACTATTTACTAATTCATGACCTTGTTGTTTTTTTTTTCCGTTCGGCATATGATCAGAAGTGACAATACCTATATGCGATTTTATCCGCGCGATCCCTTTTATGATCCGAGGGCTCAATTTGCAAAAAAATTGAACTTCCTCTTTTGACTCAACTTGCCCAGCTCTTATCTCATAAACTATCAACTTTAGAAAAAATCTGTTCAGGTGTGTTGAATGCAGAATCTGATGCTTTTTCAGATTCTGTAGAAAAAACTATACCATTTCATTTAAAAAAACCAAGTTGACCTTCATCGCAGCTCAGCGCCTTCACCTACAAAAGATATGATCGCACCATATCCTTTGCCCCTCGATATCCTATAAGTTTTGCCTGAGGTGTTTTTCCGTATCTTGCTTGGTTTCGGAAATATCAGCCTGGGGCGATTAAAAAAAAACATTGGAGCGGTGGGGGTGTTGCCGACTAAAAAGACAAGGATAGCCTCAGCGATATATATATGCACACGAATAAACCTCATTCATGCTAACTCTTGAAATCGCATCGGTTTAGTTATGATCGACAGAGTTATGCCACAGAGGCTATGGGGCACATAAACGTGGCAACGCAGCAACACGACTTGGCAACTTTTTATCCCAAACGAGATAACTGCTTCCTTCTCTTACACACAATTCAGTATCTTCCGTCCCTTTCTCATTACTCGGCAACAGATTCCCCTATACTCCGGCATAGGCAATGCTCCGTCCATTCTTACATGGTCTAAGCGCTTTCCCGTTGGAATCGAAGTGATGCCAGATCACTTTAGACTCTAACCTTACTCGAAATGCAGTGTTCTTATTTTGCCGTGCTAAGCACAAAGGTGGTAACTGACTTGTTCGTCAAAAACGATATATGACTCTAAGATGGTATAATATTTTCATCATAATATTGAACATTCTAATTCATTTTTTCATAATAAAACTACTCTATCGAAGTTGCCGTATCTGCGTTAAAGTTGTCAATTACTAGAACAATTAGCCGTATTTATCAGTGATATTAATACAATAGTAACGAATAACATAAGCTTTTATCTTTTCGATTCAAATCAAATTTTAAAATCGTGGGACTTTGAATATAATTCTCAATTACTGTGAAAATTAAAAATTGAAAACTGTCAATAACTCAAGATGGCCAAAAATGCAGTTACCACCTTTGTGCTTAGCACGGCAGTATTGGTTTGCATTGGTTGGCATTGTTCAATAAAAACGCTGCATTTCGGGTAAGGTTAGAATCTAAAGTGATCTCGGATCACTTTGATTCCAACGGGAAAGCGCCTCTAAGCGATCGAGCGGAACACGCTTTTACAATTTTACAAAAGCAGTTTCGCATATAGAGATATAAGAACAGAGTACGGAAGTCAGCCGAAACGGCGATATCGGAATAGGAAGAGAGCGAGAACTAGGAGGTCGGATGGTCCTTGTTTAATGACGCATGCGCTGTGCGTTTGTGTCGACAAGTTGACAAGAACACAACCTGCGTTCAGTGTTGCGTTCATACAGTCGCTCACTACGCATGCGTCATTGAACAAGGACCATCGGACCTCTTATTCTTGTCTCTCTTTCTATTCCGATATCGTTGCAAACTTACGGGGGCTCCGCTGACAGCTGACTCCCGGACTCGTTTCGCATATGGTGAGCATGGGCGACGATCGACGTCAATACGTCAATCCATACAGAAAGAAGAGTGAAGAGTAATTGCCAATTCTTATTAGGAAAGGTTTTTTCGCAGCAGTTTGTTGCCTAATCTGGCTGTTGCTCATAAACGATTAATCGGACAACTTAATCCCACCTATTGTGACACAATGCCATTCCATGAGATAAGTATATACATTATATAGGTATACATACATTAGGGTGCTTAATTTTTTTTTATCATTGGCACTTGAAGAAAGTTCGGAGGAATCCTAAACAAAAATCTGTTTAAAAACTTGACATTGGAGAATATTTAGAGGTCGCTACCGGCAATTGAAATAATTTGATTTGAAAAAGAGGGATACAAGTCGTATGGAAACCTTGAAACAGTTTGACTATTTGACAAATATATCCAGTTTACTCTCCATGACAAATATTTGACGTGGAATTATTCACTGTCTTCTACTGACATGCGGACGATTGAACGAGTACTTTCAAGTGAGTATACTAGTATTTTTATATATTTGTTATTATTCTTTGCTTTTTTTCCCCCCTCATTTCAATCAATCATGAACGATGAATCGAAAATCATCGTTGTTTCCTTTATGCCTCGGTAGCAACCTCTAAATATTATTCAATGTCAAGTTTTGACATTTTTTTTTTCTGTGATTCCTCATAACTTCATTTGGGTGCCCAAGAAAAAAATGAACTACCCTAAATACATATTCTTCTGAAATAATAAATATGATATTGCGATGTGATTGATACTTGATGGCGAATTACAGAATCTTGTATCCTGCCAGTGGGAAGGCGTCTTCGAATCCACCGAATGAATGTTGTACGAGCGATAAACGAAGAGAAGCAATGTGTCGATAGGCGCAGAATGAAGTGATTCTCCATACCTGGGATGAAAAATTTCATCAAGTTGATGTACAATAACGACTGTGTGCAATGCATAGATATTCAGCAGCCTACGAAATTGACAACCAAAAAAATTGATAATTATATGGATCACGTTGATTACTATCTAGAATCCCTGAAAACCTACAAAAAAAGGTCATCTTCGGGCTCAAAGTCTGAAAAAACTGCCTAAATATTGTAATTATTTAGGAAAATGTTGATAATCCATGTTTATAAATATTCTGTTTATTATTATCATATTTAATTAATATATATCTGTCAAGAATACTTTGTCATAAAATTTCATAGATATTGTTTAATGCAAGAAAAATGTTGATAACAGATAACGTTTACATATACCAAGGATGTACTAAAAAATATTTATAATTTATGTCACTAAATAAATAAATAATCAATAATTGCCCCTCCGTAAGTTATGTCTGTCATTTATTCGAATAATAATTTTCCTACCGTTGCAGCAATTCTACTCAATATTTTAATATTCAATAAAAACACAGAATAATCATTCTAACTGAAATGCAGTAATATTTTAAAATTGACTTATAATCTATGATAAACTTAGAATAATTATTTTCAAGATGAACCAATAAACTCTTCAAAACTGACCTGCATCTCAGAAAAACTCTGAAACACTGTTATATTTTGTTTTATTAGTTCTCTGAAAAACTTTTGCAAAACTCTTCTGAAAGAGTATCAACATCTTAGTGTTCGCTGTCTTGTCTTACAAAGCATTGGTCTGCCTTTATAAGACTTTTTCTGAGATTTTCGGAGAAAGTGAGACTTTTTTAATGCTTTTTCAGAATTCCACAAAAATAAATCTGACTTTTTTCAGAGAAATATCTCCACCAGAGTTGCATTCTGCTCTATTCTTCTGACTTTTCGCGTTTCTTGTAACAAATCACACCATCCCGATATTTCGCAGCTTCAGCGTTTTCTCTCATCATCCTCTCTTCTGATACGACGACCTGCTACAAAATTACACGATCCATAAATTTTTTTTTATTCAAATAATGACATTCATAAATGAAAATACGCCGAGTCTACGATGAATAAATAAATATAAATGAGAATTTTCGTAGTTTCAAGTCGAGTATCCAGTATGAAATGGGAAAAATAATTTCGTAATTCAATAGATTCGATGAATTGAAACGTACATTATAACATGTCAGTAGATAATGACAGCCATGGACAGTCATAACAAATGACGTCATCAGGTTATTCACCCCGCGGAGTGGGGGGTTGGCGTCAAAACAATGAGACCGTCCGATCCAAGATGGCGCCGCCCATGCACATTAAAGCAAAACAATATGGCGCCCGTTTTTCAGAATTGAAGATGGCGGCCTTTTTTTCCAAAATCCAATATGGCGCCCGTTTTCCGAATCCAACATGGCGGCCGTTTTTCCAAATTAAAGATGGCGACTGTTTTTTCAAAATCAAATATGGCTACCGTTTTGAAACCTAAACTTATACCAATACCCGCTCCTCCGACGGCGACTCTGAAATAATGAATTCTTACGCTATATATATATATATATAATAGCTATGACTTATACCCGCTTTGCCGATGTCAGCTCTGAAATAAAAATAAATTCTTATCCCATATATATACTAGCTGAAATGGATAGCAAATAACAGGGTATATGCATGGATTGACACAAAAATTATTTCAAATTTTTTTTTTATTTTCCGACTCGGCACAACAGTTTCGTTCAAATATTTGTTTCTTATTCCATTAAATCTAGTTTCTACAGCAGGTACAACAGTTTTACAGTAGGTACAACAGAGCGCGCTGACCCGTTATTCGCGATCGCAAGACTAGATCGCACCCTCGCATCGATCTCTTAGACCTAACGAATCGATTAATTGGAGTGTTATTCTCCTCATGATCCCGGTACAATCCTCCTGACGCTGTCTTGACCCATTCATTAATGAATGCCCCAGGATAGCGTCGGGAGAATCATACCAGTTTCATCAGGAAAATAACACTCCGATTAATTCATCGGTAGATCACGGAGATCGATGCTTGGGTACTATCTAGTCTCACGATCCGAAATACGAATCAGATTCATACAAGACTAGTTTTCACACTCATCCCTTATATCCAACAGTCTGAACTACAGAGCGCGCTGACCCTGGGCTCGCATCACCCGCCATTCGCAATCACGTGACTAAAGCACATCCTCACATCGGTTATCCGGAACGTACCGAGACGATGAACCAGCCAGCCCTCCTCCGCACCAACCCAGCACAAGTGCCCTGACGCCATCTTGACCTATTCATTAATGAATACCCCAGGATGGTGTCGGGACGCCTGTGCTGAGCTCGTGCGGAGGAAAGTCGGACGGTTCATCGTCTTGGCACACTGTGAATGACCGATGTTTGGACTTGCTCAAGTCTCGTGATTCGAATCGCGCGGGGATGAAACCTCAGGGTCAACGCAGGCTGACAGTTTATTACTCTCTCTCTCACACACACCACTTAACAATGAAATCCCGCCGACATACGCACACACACACCTCACTTATCAATTATCACACTCTGACGTATGTCGGCTATGATATAGGGTAAAAACAAACAGGTCAACTCGTTAAACACGACATCTAAATGGTCCCCGCAGATTACCACGCCCCCCAAGTCCCTGTGGAGCGCAGCATTCGCTGCATAGGCATCCTCGCACACCACGACACCGATCTGCTGCAGAGTGGGGGCCGTCATCTTTCTGGATCGCACGACCGAGGCAAATTGACGAACCAGCATCTCCTTGCATTTGTCGACATCCTTCACCACCAGGTCCAAGTGAGCGATGTACTGGTCTATACAGGTGGCGATATGACGCAGGCCGTCAAATGTAACCTTCTGCATCACAATTACGGGGGAATAGGTCTTTCGCGGCTTCTTCCATCCAGGTTCACCAGCGTTATCGTCCTCCTCCTCCTCTTCGTACCCCTGCTGACTTTCTGCTGCGTCAGGATTGCTCGCATAGAAAGCAACTACTTTCGATCCGTGAGCCGTTATGTAGAAAACTACACCAGCTATAAGAGCATATATATATTTACTTCGTCTCACACACACACACACACGTACGTGGGAGGGAATATGATTCGCACACGAGACGGATCCGATGTAAGTGTGTGTGTGTGTGTGTCATATCAGCGAGATCTATAAATTCAACAGCACCTGTGCAATTTGCTCACTTTGAGCATGAACAGGGTAAAAAAAATGACAGATAACAAATTTGAACGCGAAGTAACGGGGGCTAACCGGGCGATTTACCGGAGCAGCGTGATTCGAACCGTTATACGCGATGTGCTGTATTGCGCCAGGGGGTCCGCCCCTCGATTCGTCCGCGATTTTGACGATGATTGGTTTCTAGAGCTGGTGGACCTTCCGGCACCCGCGCTGCTCTTTCGCTTGAGAGGTCTTTTATGGTTTTGCGCCGTGCCGGATATCGGCCGTATGTACGATCAGCACGTGTTTGACCAGTCTTGGGAAAGTATAAAAATTGCTGTCGACGTGGTGCGCGAACGCGGTTCACGGATCACGAGGGTGAGTAACAACTCTGTTTCACAGACGCTTTATCAACAGCTCGCTTCATAGTATTTCCCGGTATTTTTCGCACCAGACAACTCGACCAGCGAACCCGAGACGGAGTGGTTGAACGGAAAGGAGAATGAGTTTGACGACGAAGATCAACTCCTGTACGATGCTGCGGATCGTTACGAGCTTGCCGCGCGGGAGGAAGAGCAAGAAGAGCTCGAATTGATAAGGGTGACGGAGCAAGCCGAGGCTGTCGTTGATACACCTCTGCTCCAAGATGCCCCTTCTGTTGGGAGCGAAAGAACGACCACCCTCGCGGTACAGCAGCCACAGTGTCCCGATTCCACCGGTGAGTACGAGCGAGCATGCATTTTTTTGAGACGTCTCGTGTATCCCGGTCTTTAACTCTTGGTTATCAGATCGACGCCGCCCCACCTACGTCGGTGGTATCAACGAAGGTGCCGGTACATCGGGCATACAGTATGGTGGGGGTAAGAGAAAGAGAGCACCGTTTCCCGAAAATTCCTCGACAGACGATGAGATAGAGGTGGTGTTTTCCGACGAATCTTCCGGTGAGTACACCCGAGGATCTCTGGCGGCTCGTGTTTAGTCTCACCCAAAGCGCATCCGAATTTCGTGTAGATGACGCGTTCACAATTACGGTGAACCGAGTCAGCGTACCGGTGGGTCGCGGTCGAAAAAGTAAACCTCTCACGCACGAGGATGTGAGCAAAAGATCGCTTCTCGAGGTCGAACGCGACAATCTTTGTCTACCGCGAGCTATAATTTCTGCCCGTGCCTACTTGAACAGGGAGGGTATCGACGCTGACACCTCACCTCGATGGTCCGACGTACGTCACGCGAGATCGAGACTTCAGAGGGTCTTACTGTACTTTCCTCGTGGCGGTCATTACAAGCCTATACTGAATTTAACAGCCGCAGCGGCCAACAGACGATTCTGCGAGCCTTGCAACATTGCCTATCGCAACGTCGGCGATCACAGATGCTTCAACAGATGTCCCGGCTGCAACACCGTACCACAGTGTGCCAAAGCGGGGGTACGGGTGCGATGCGTTGGGTGCGGTCGGTGTTTTTTCGGGGAGGAATGTCTACGGAGACATCGAGTCGCGGGGTCGTTCGATTCTCCAGAAGCGTCTGCGACGCCCTGCAGATGTACAGCGGGTGCGGTCTGTTCGTCAATCGCGCAAAGGGTGCTCACTCCTGCGGCAACGCGTACTGCCACACGTGCGGATCCGTACAGCCGGTCAACCACGAGTGTTACATGCAACCCCTCAAGCCACCCAGAGGAAACCAGGAACACATATTTGTATTTTATGACTTTGAGACGCAACAATGCGCTTCGGTGGCCGGCACCCGAGATGTCAATCTGCACGTGCCGAACCTGTGCGTGGCGCAGCAGACGTGCACCAACTGCATACACGAGCCTGACATAACCACACCCTGTTCTAGTTGCGGCCTCGTGCGCGAGTTCGTATTCCGAGACGACCCCGTTAAACAGCTGGTGGAGTTTGTCACGCGGGACGTTCGTCGATTTAAGAAGATCTTCTGCATAGCGCATAACGCCAGCGGTTTCGATTCTCAATTCATACTGCGCTACCTGGTGGAGAATAACAGAGATCCGCCACAGGTGATTCTGAACGGTACCAAGATCATACTTACGGAAACGGGTCACACGCGTTTCCTCGACTCTTTGGCCTATATGCCTATGGCTCTAGCCGCGCTACCCAAGGCATTCGGACTCCCTGTGGAATCGCGCAAGGGTATCTTTCCGCATCTGTTCAATACGCCCGAGAATCAGGATTACATAGGTCCGTTGCCAGCCGCGGAATTCTACTCCCCCGACAGTATGAAGACCTCGGACAGGCACGCTTTCTACAAATGGCACGAGGAAGCCACGACCAGCGGCTACGTGTTCGATTTCAACCGCGAGCTCGTGGAATACTGTCGCAGCGACGTGGACATCCTTCGTCGAGCATGCGTCGCGTTTCGGGATATTTTTCTGAATTGTGGCGGTGTTTGCCCGTTCTCTCGAAGCACCACCATAGCATCGGCCTGTTCCGTCGTGTTTCGACAAAATTTTCTCAGGCCCCGTACCATAGGAGTGCTACCGGCCGGCGGGTACAGGTTGGCCAACAATCAATCGGCGAAAGCGGTCGAATGGCTCGTTTGTGTTGCAACCGGAGTATCAAGGTGTTGCAATCTAGATGTTTGAGCCACACTTTGGCAATACTATGGAATGTGCGAATACAAAGCCTTAGCGCAACCAACAACAAGTGCAGACGCAGCACGACCTCCTTAATGTAATAAATAAGCGATCACCGTAATACTCATGGTCAGAACATCGCGACCAGAAGCAAGACACGTTATATAGAGATTAGTACGATATTAGCAAAGCCTTTGTAAAAACTTCATATATTAAATAAACTTGAATTACTTCGTACGACTGAGTTCCAACTCTTAATTCGACAACGAACCTTCAAATAAATTAAAGTTGTATGAAAGATCTCAGGATCCCGATTACAACAACTGGTGGCAGCGGCGAAGATCGTCGAATCGTGCAAATAAATCAAGTGTCAAGTTTCGAGCAAGTGAATTAAAAGAATAGTGATAGTGGCACCGGAAGCTGGCATCGTTAAAGAAATCACCGTGAACTCACATGTCAAAGAAAGGAATAGAACGTTCAGCATCCGTAGACTCTCCGACTAAACCTGAGTTACAAGGAGAAGTAAGCTTTGGGGATAATTCACCTTTGTTTGGCGTACTACCTCCCAGCCAGAGGCACGCCTTGCATTTATCACTGGCTGCAGCAGCACAAGAATCTTCGGAAAAGGAGCGAATGCCATTGAACAAAGACTTGGTGGAAAGAAGCATTGCAGAAGGTAAAACCGCGTGGATTCAAGAATTACGAAGAGATCATCTTCTCCAAACCTGTGAGCATCTTGGCATAAACGTAAGCGAAGCAAATACGGTCGACGAACTTCGTGCGGCATTGCGCGAATTTGTTAAAAGCAAGACTCGAGAGCAAGTAGCATCACCACAGATTCAGAACATAGAAGCGAAGCAACCACTAACTAACATGGCAGAAAATACCGTTACCGTGAGACAAGTGTTGAAGGACATCGAGATCTTCGATAGCAGTGACCGAGGAAAGGTTTGTGATTTTATTCGCTCTTGCAAGTATGCACGTGAGATAATACGACCTGTAGATACGGGAAATCTATTGAAAGCTGTTCTGAGCACCCGAATCAAAGGTGCTCCGGCACGAGCTTTAGAATACAAATCAATTGACACCTTGAATGCACTGGAGGAAGAGCTGAAGTCGATGAGCATCGATACACGGACATTAGCTTCGTTACAAGTGGAATTCAGTAGCTGTAGACAACGTCAGAACGAGGACGCGAGGTCATATGGAACACGAGTCGAGAAACTAACTGCACAGGTAATCGAAGTAACGATGAAGGAAGCCGCGGAAGAGGATTCGAAATCGACGCTGGAACGCCAGGTCAGAAAACAAGCTGTCAATATCTTCATCGGAGGGTTGAACGACAAGCTGAAGATATTGGTCAAGAGCCGACAGTGTGAAAATCTTAGAGAAGCCATATCACTCGCGATAGAAGAAGAACGAGATTTAGGCCCCATTCGTGGATCGGATCGGGAACATAATCAACCGCGCAACAGCAGAGAAGGTAACAGAGGAAATAATTGCTACAACTGTGGGAAGACAGGACACCTAGCACGAGACTGTCGCTCAGCGAAGACAGGATCCAGTTATCCACAACGATTGCCGACACCAAGTAACTACGTAAGAAAAATTCAGGTAATTTGCCATTTCTGTAGGAAACCAGGGCACGTCATACGAGACTGCAGAACTAGAATAGCAGAAGAAAATCGGCAAAGATACGAAAGGAATCGGGGACCTCCTAGAAGGGAAGAACGGGTCCAGTCAGGTCCTTTCAGAGACGCCAGCAAGCAAAACGAAGAGACTCCGGGAAACGAGGAGCAGGCGCGGCGGACAGGCAACCGTATCGCGTCGTACCAGTAAATTGCCTAATAAACGGATCTAAACAGAAAAACCACGCAACGATCAAGGCAGATGAATTCAAGACGAGACACGGAACTATGCTATTAGATTCAGGAACTGAGGTAAGCCTAGTAAAAGTCGGAAAAATTGACGGAGAAGTGATGGCTGAAGACGGTGTGATCACGCTCAGAGGAATAGGCGGAACACCGGTTGCGACCTTATGTAAGGTCAGGTTAAATATAAGGGTTGGTGATAGGCACATATCGCACCCTTTTTACGCTGTTAAAGACGATTTTCCACTAGAAGCAGACGGTCTCTTAGGAGGCGACTTCCTCGAGAAGCATGACGTCGAGCTTAGATCTGGGAAATACGCAAGATTGTACGGAACTACATGGAATTTAGGAGCCACAGGAGCTCACATATCGCTTGAACGAAGAAGCGAGAAGATAGTCCGTGCAAAGACACATGACGACACGGAAGGTATCGTCGAAGGAATCGAGTTACAGCCAGGAGTATACCTAGGGAGTTGCATCACCAACGCAGTCGACGGTGAGTGCAAAGTCAGCATTTTGAATACGAACGATTATAATGTAGAACTGGAACAGCCGTGTGTACAAATAGTAGCACTAGGCCAAGAGCACACAGATATGACGCAAGTGTATGCATGCCGGACGATGACACCGAGTAACGCGAGCCGAATGCAACAGCTGAGAGACAACCTACGTACGAGTCATCTGAATCGAGAAGAAAAAGAGAGCTTACTGGATATTTGTGAAGAATTTCATGATGTATTTCACTTAGAAGGAGACTATCTGGGTTACACGAACGCAGCTAGTCACAGAATTACAACGAATCCAGATATCGCACCTATAAATTTAAGACCTTATAGACTTCCAGAGAAGCATAAGCAGGAGATAAACGAGCAGGTAGATAAAATGCTTGCCGACGGAATAGTCAGACAAAGCAAAAGTCAATGGAACGCACCACTGCTAGTGGTACCAAAGAAGGCGGACGCATCAGGAAAAACAAAGATGAGAGTCGTAGTTGACTTCCGTAAGGTGAACGAGGTTACTGTAGGAGACTCCTTTCCACTGCCTAATATCACGGAAATATTGGACCAGTTGGGTAAGGCAAAATATTTCTCTACATTAGATCTAGCATCAGGATTTCACCAAATTCCAATGGAAGAAGAGGATAAGTGCAAGACGGCATTTTCCACTTCACACGGTCATTACGAATACAATCGCATGCCTTTTGGACTGAAGAATGCACCTGCTACGTTTCAACGGTTAATGAATACTGTACTTTCAGGAATACAAGGCCTTAGGTGTTATGTCTATCTCGATGATATTGTCATACATGCTCCTAGTTTGCAGGAACATAACAAACGACTGGAAGAGGTACTGGAACGCTTACGACAGAATTCATTGAAGCTACAACCTGACAAGTGTGAGTTTCTGAGGAAAGAGGTTAACTTCTTGGGACACGTCATCACTAGAGACGGGATAAAAGCAGATCCAGAGAAGATCCGAGCAGTAGAGGAATTTCCAATTCCAAAGACTGTAAAAGATGTTCAAGGATTTCTGGGTTTGGCCGGATACTACAGACGATTCATACAGAATTTCTCAAGTTTAGCAAAACCGCTAACACATTTGCTGAAGAAAGAGGTAAAATTTAGATGGACTTCGAGGGAACAAGAGGCTTTTGAAAATTTGAAGAAGACGTTGACGACAGCACCAATTCTACAATATCCAGATTTCGAACAACCGTTCATCGTGACGACAGACGCATCCGACAAAGCCATCGGAGCAGTCCTGTCGCAAGGCATAATAGGAAGTGACTTGCCAGTAGCATACGCAAGTAGAACTCTAAATTCAGCAGAAGGAAATTACAGCACCACGGAAAAAGAATTATTGGCCATAGTCTGGGCAGTTAATCATTTCAGACCGTATGTATATGGTACCAGATTTAAGATTGTTACAGATCACAAACCACTCACATGGTTATTCGGAGTCAAAGATCCAGGATCACGACTCATGAGATGGCGACTGAAGCTGGAAGAATATGACTACGAGATCGAGTACAAAGCAGGCAAGGCTAACACCAACGCAGATGCCTTGAGTCGCATGTACGCAGTGACCAGAAGTCAACAGAAAGAAGAAGATGAATCGAACAACCGAGAACAAGAATATTCGGAGGAAGATCGGAACAGGATCATCTATGAGTATCACGACACACCATTAGGAGCACATCAAGGAGTTAATCGAACGATCGAAAGAATTCGGTTAAAACACGATTGGCCAGGATTACGGAAGGACGTCGAAGAACACATCTCGAGATGCGAGAATTGCCAGAAGAACAAACTTAGCAAGAAGACGAAGGCACCAATGGTCATCACCGACACTCCAAATCAACCGTTTGAGAAATGTGCATTGGATATCGTAGGACCACTGACAGAAACGGAACAAGGAAATAAATATATCCTCACGTTTTAAGATTGTCTAACCAAATTCAGTAAGGCAATACCCATTCCGAACCAAGAAGCTAACACTGTAGCCAAGGAATTTGCGACCAGGATCGTATGCGAACACGGAATACCACAGAGAATACTCACCGATCAAGGTACGAACTTTTTGAGTAACGTTTTTAAAAATACCTGTAAACTGTTAAAGATCGACAAGATTCAAACGACGGCCTATCATCCTGAATCCAATGGAGCCTTGGAACGTTCACATAGGACGTTAGCTGAATATCTGAGACACTACATCAACGAGGAACAGAGCAACTGGGACGAATGGTTACCATATGCTATGTTTGCATATAACACGACGCCCCACACTGCAACGAGATTTACGCCATTCGAGCTGGTGTATGGGCACCCAGCTGAACTACCAACATCGCTGAAGAAGGATCCAGAAACGACGTACACCTATGACGACTACGCACGAGAACTACGAGAGAGATTGCGAGCCAGCAATCTCATAGCCAAAGAAAATCTGCAACAAGCCAAAGAGAGGTCAAAAATCGAGTACGACCGACGAACCAAAGAAAAAGGGTTCAAGGTTGGCGATAAGGTACTCCTGTCCGACGAAACTATACGCAGAGGACGATCGAAGAAGCTATTATCTCAATGGATCGGTCCTTACACAATTTTAGAGGTAAATTCAGAAGTAAACTGTACCATAAAGGTAAAGAAGAAAACTCTTAGAGTACATGTAAATCGATTGAAACCTTTTATTGAATAATATAACTTGAGTATGAAATTTGAAACAACTCAGCTGATAGAAAAATGCTATAGTAAATTAATTATACTAACCTAGCCTAAGAAACGATTATATAAAAAATATGTTAACGGGATACACTATGTAAACTACTAACCTAGATATAGCATAATAGGCAAGCGTACGCACAACGACGCAAGCCAGCAGATTTGTCTGATTTCAGAAGAAAATCCTAAGGGCTTTTCTCTCTAAGGGGGGAGGGATGTTGCAACCGGAGTATCAAGGTGTTGCAATCTAGATGTTTGAGCCACACTTTGGCAATACTATGGAATGTGCGAATACAAAGCCTTAGCGCAACCAACAACAAGTGCAGACGCAGCACGACCTCCTTAATGTAATAAATAAGCGATCACCGTAATACTCATGGTCAGAACATCGCGACCAGAAGCAAGACACGTTATATAGAGATTAGTACGATATTAGCAAAGCCTTTGTAAAAACTTCATATATTAAATAAACTTGAATTACTTTGTACGACTGAGTTCCAACTCTTAATTCGACAACGAACCTTCAAATAAATTAAAGTTGTATGAAAGATCTCAGGATCCCGATTACAACATTTGGATGGAGAGGGAGTTGGGGACGGAGGTGAGGCACGCCGGACGAGGCCGCGAGTACAGGATCCCCGAGACGAGACGGCTTGTCGACGGGTATTACACAGGCGCGGGTGGGGAGCGACACGTGCTGGAATTTCACGGATGCTACTGGCACGGGTGTCGAAAATGTCACACAGTCAATCGCGACAAAGAGTTATCTGCCGGGGATACGATGGACAGACGGTGGGAAGAGACTAGGGCAAAAACGGCACGCATGATCGAGCTTCGCTACAGGGTTACCGAAATGTGGGAGTGCGCGTTCGACGAGATGTTGGAAGCCGATCCGGAAATGCGCGATTACATCGAACAGCATCCGCTGGTCCTCTCCCGCGACTCGTTGAATCCTCGAGAGGCGTTTTTCGGAGGGCGTACGGGGAACACGAAGCGTTATTACGAGGCTGCCCCGGGGGAGGAGATCCGATACGTGGACGTATGCTCTCTGTACCCTTGGGTGTGCAAAACCGGTCGCTACCCTGTGGGCCACCCGCGAGTCTACGTAGGTCGGGAGTGCAAAGCGTTGACCGGCCCCTACAACACGGACATCTCCGGGCTCGAGGGGCTCGTGAAATGCGTGATCCTGCCACCCAGAAATCTCTATCATCCGGTGTTGCCGGTCCGGATGCGTGGAAAACTCATGTTTCCCCTGTGCCGCTCCTGCTGCGAGGCTTCTCTGCAGATCGATTGTGCGCACGAGTCGGAGGCCGATC
Source organism: Tenthredo livida (assembly GCA_963992785.1). Lineage (NCBI taxonomy): Eukaryota > Metazoa > Arthropoda > Insecta > Hymenoptera > Tenthredinidae > Tenthredo > Tenthredo livida. The sequence continues at coordinate 12,828,484 of OZ023072.1, read as the reverse complement.
AGTGGCTCACGGGTACCTGGGTGTCGGCCGAGCTGCAGAAAGCCGTGGCTGTGGGCTACAGCGTGATCGACGTATCGGAGATCTGGCAATACGAGAGCACGGTGTACGATCCGGCCAGCGGTCAGGGTGGGCTCTTCGCTCCCTACATAGACACATTTCTGAAAATATAGCAAGAAGCCAGCGGGTGGCCCGGCGAGTGCACCGACGAGGCTTTCCGCGACCGTTATCTCGCGGAGTACGAGCAGGTGGAGGGTATCAGGTTGCAGCGGGAGAAAATAACAAAGAACGCCGGCCTGCGTTCCGTATCCAAGCTCTGCCTGAACTCGTTCTGGGGTAAATTCGGCCAGCGCGAAAACCTCCCGCGTACCGAGGTGATCAGAGACCGTCAACGTCTGCTGGAACTGTTGACGGATCCCGAGAACGAGGTGGTCGATATCTTGCCTGTGACGGAGCAAATACTGTACGCACGGTGGATTAATACGGAGGAGAGCATCGTACCGTCTCCACTGGCCAACGTTGTGCTGGCCGCCTACACCACTGCCCAGGCTCACCTCAAACTGTACAGCTATCTCGAGAGGCTCGGGCGCCGGGTGTTGTATTACGATACGGACTCTGTTATTTACGTGAGCAGAAGCGGGGAGTGGGAACCGGCTACGGGTAACTTTTTAGGCGATCTGACGGACGAGCTGGCTGAATACGGCGAGGGGAGTTATATAAAATCCTTCATTTCCGGTGGTCCGAAATTTTACGCGTACCTGGTACAAAAGGGGGACGGGGAAGTGGCCGAGGTTTGCAAGGTGAAGGGGGTCACTCTAAATTATCACACTCGAATGAGGATAAATTTTGATTCGATCCGGGGCATGGTGGTCGATGCTGACGAACCTATTCGCGTCGAGCGAAGAGCTATTCAGCGTACGGCGCTGCATCGGGTAGTCACACGCAGCGTGAGCAAGATATGCCGCCCCGTTCAAACTAAAAGACGCCTCTGCAACACGGGCTACGACACTCTTCCTTTCGGCTACAAATCGCACAGCTGAATTACCATCCGCATCTCGCTCTGCAGCTAGGTTTAGACTCTCTCTCTCTCTCTCAACGCTTATACTCTGTTATTCGACACGTGCATAAACAGAGATAATTCTCGACTACCGGGGAGCACAAGTGTGCAGCGGTGACTCATCGGCTCAGTAGGTCAGTAGTAGTAGTAGTAGTAGTAGCTGTAGTATTTGCTTATCAATCCGAGCGTAAAACGGCAGGTGCGGGGCGTGTGTGCGGCGGTCTGAAAAGCTGAGGTCGCCGCACGCCGCGAGGCAACCCCCCGAGTAAGCTGATACGGGTTGCCTTTTGCCGCTTTACGAGCTGCTTCCCGGCCGGCGTCCCGTCTCTCTCGCTCTTAGCTGTTAAGTGAGAGAGACGGGGCGGACGCGCGCGCGCGCGCGCGTTACCAAAAGCTTTTACGTAACGCGCGCACCCCGGGGGGCTCCACCGCGGTCAAGCCATCACGACAGGGACTTTGACGCAAAACCGAGCACGAGTCGATGATTTTTTTTTTTTATATTTAATTGCAGATTCGACGGAGCTGTGAGTCGCGAGGATGGACACGCGCTGGAAACATCCCTTTTCCGCTATCGTAGCCGGGCCTTCCGGTTGCAGTAAATCCAACTTTGTGAAAAACTTTCTGCAACACGCGAGCGAGATGTGCGACACGGAGTTCGCGAGGGTGGTCTGGCACTACGCCGAGTGGCAACCGTTGTACGGGAAATCGAGCTCCGTGGAATATCGAGAGGGTTTGCCGCAATCGGCCGACTACGACGCGGACGACCGGCCCAAACTGCTCGCCATCGACGATCTGATGCGCGAGTCGTCCAACGGCGTTGTCATCGATCTCTTCACCAAGGGATGCCACCACAAGAACATGAGCGTGTTCCTGATCACGCAGAATCTGTTCCACCAGGGACGCGGGCAGAGGGATATCTCGCTGAAGGCCAATTATATAGTTTTCTTCAAGAATCCGCGCGATCGCGCGCAGATACATCACCTGGCTCGTCAGGTGCACCCCGAGGACCCTCGCTTCCTGCAGGAGGCCTATAACGACGCCACAGCGCGCCCCCACGGCTATCTGCTTCTCGATCTGAAATAATCCACCCCGGAGAACTGCCGCTTTCGCACCGATATATTTCCCTCGGATTCGCGTCACTACGTTTACGTGCCTCGCAGAGATATAAAGGGTGGAGGATCGCACGCGGCGCCAGTCTTTCGTCTGTGATTAAACCCGGAGCTAGACGAAGAGGAGGAGGAAGAAGATGTTCGGCAAACAGGTTCGGCTCTTCCAACGCCGCGATCTTGCACGCTATCTGTAAATCGGACCCAGCTCGGAGACAGGCTCTGCTGCGCACGGCCGACGACGCTCTGGTGAAGAACATTCGCGAGTGCGCTCTGAACACACTCAGGGGTAACGTGAGCCTGAGCGTCGATCAGAAGAGACGTTCGAGCAAGCATAGAAAAACTTTACGTCGCCTGGCCTGCAACACGGGCAGCTGGAAAAGTAAGAAGCGTTTGCTGCTTCAACGGGGTGGATTTCTACCCTTGCTACTGGCACCGATTATCGGCGGGTGAGAAAAAAAAAATTGAGGAAATGGAGCGGGCCAAGAAAATGGTCCTGATACCGCGGGAGACAGCCGAACGTATCTAGCAGCGGCGACCCGATACGGATCCCGCGAGCCGTCTGGATAGCGAGATGCACGCTATTCTCAACGACCCGGGAAAAAACGATCGGGAAAAATGGAAGCTGTACCGACAGGTGCTGAGACGTTTCTTGATTTTTGCCGCCGAGTCGCGAAAACCTTTGCAATTCTCTATACGAGGGGTGGGTGGCAAGGCTGCTGCTGCTGGTGAAGAAGAACAAGAAGAAGAAGAGATGGATGGGGCGACTGAGGGGAATGCAGCTGGTAACAGCGGCGTAGCTATACAGGATATCGTAGTGAGCGTGCCGGACAAGTTTCGGCGGAAAGCGGAGCTGTTGCTGAACTATTTGACCACCAACGGTCGCTCCGAGATCTCGTGGGACGACAAGGGGACGATAGCCATAAGGGGCGCTCAGATAGCCGGGACGAACATCATAGATCTGATAAACGACGCGGTACGCGAGAGAAAATCTATGCAGGCCAGGGGGAGGGAACAGTTCGCGCGGGTCCTTCACGCGATCAACACGCCTCAAGAGTACATAAGTAATCCCGTTTTTCAAAAACCTACGCGTCACGCCTCGTCACGATCGACAGCCGGCCCATCTCATCAGAGACGCGTCAACGACGAGGACCGGGCTGTGGACGGTGACGTTGATACGAACGAGGCGGGTGAGGAGGAGGAGGATACGCATTCGGACTCGATATTTGCCACTCCCAAGAACAGACAACGACCGGGGCAAACCGGAAACGGTGCTTGGTTGAGACTCAGGTTGAAATGAAGATCCTCGAACGACTGTACTACGATCCGGCCAACGAGGCGGGTTACGCGGGTGCCAGGAACTTGACTCGATCCGTGGGAAGAAAAACGGGGAAAAAAATACCTCGCGCCGCGGTGGTCGAATGGCTGGCGTCGCAGGACGCGTACACGCTGCACAAGTCCATACGTAGGAAATTTCCCCGAGCCAGATACAACGTGCAGAATATAGACGACCTGTGGAAGGCGGATCTGGTGGATCTCAGATCGATCAAACAGTACAACGACGGATACGGCTACCTGCTGGTGATCATCGACATGCTCAGCAAGTTTGCCTGGGTCGAGCCGCTCGCCGACAAGAGCGCGGCCACCGTTGCCGGGGCTTTCGAGCGCGTGTTGTCCTCCGCGGAACGTTGCCCTGTCCAATTGCAGACCGACAAAGGCAAGGAGTTTGTAGGAGCTCAATTCCAGAAGCTGCTCGCTGCCAGAGGGGTGCGGTACAGAGTCACGCGAAACCCCGACATAAAGGCCGCCGTTGTGGAACGATTCAATCGCACTCTCAAGGAGAGAATGTGGCGTTACTTCACCCACAAAAATAAACGTCGCTACCTGGATGTGCTGCGACAGCTGGTGGAGGGGTACAACGCCACCACACACTCGACCATTAAAATGGCTCCGTCGATGGTGACTCTGGAAAATGCGGCAGCCGCCCGCTTCAACATGGAAGCGGCACGCGGTGGCCCGCCGCGATCCGGTGCTAAGCCACGCTTTCGGGTGGGGGAGCGGGTTCGCATCAGTAAGGCTAAGGGTGCCTTCAAGAAGGGTTACGAGGCCAACTGGACCGACGAGGTGTTTGAGATTCGACGCGTTCTGCACCACGCGCCGATCGTCTACCTGCTCGAGGATTTCGAGGGGGAGGAGATAGACGGTTTGTTTTACGAGGCTGAGTTGCAGCGTGTGATCAAGGACGATGTTATGACTGTGGATAAAATAATACGGACGCGGGGAAAGGGGGCCAGTAAGGAGCTGTTTGTCAGCTGGCGCGGTTATCCGGAAAAGTTCAACTCTTGGATCGCTGCGAGCAGCGTTCGAAAACAGGCATGAAGGATCAGTTTTACATCACGCTGCCCAGCAACAGCTCGATAAAATTTTTCCCCGACAACACGACGGCTCGCTACACCACCCAGCTACCGCGACGGATCAAGCTTGTCGGAGAGTGGGAAGTCGCCCTGGTGGAGATCCAGTACCCGCTGACGCTTCAGAACATAAACGATCCCTACAACTGTGTGCGATTTCACGTGCATCGTTCGGAGACACCAGCCGAGAATTTTGTGAACATCGGTCTTCGTCTCCGCTTAGATGGGACGTTCGAGCCTGTGGTGAAATTCGTAAATAATTACTCGAGCGGGGTATCCCTCAGCGTCGAAACATGGGAAGATCTGGCTGGAAGGCTCGAGGATATAGAAAAGTATTTCGAGAAAAGCGAGCGCCCCGCCGGTAGTATGAGCTCATTGCTGAGCGATACCGTCTCACTAGCCGGCGGGTGTACCTTCCGCTTAACAACGGCTCACGGATCGAAAGTAGTTGCTTTCTATGCGAGCAATCCTGACGCAGCAGAAAGTCAGCAGGGGTACGAAGAGGAGGAGGAGGACGATAACGCTGGTGAACCTGGATGGAAGAAGCCGCGAAAGACCTATTCCCCCGTAATTGTGATGCAGAAGGTTACATTTGACGGCCTGCGTCATATCGCCACCTGTATAGACCAGTAAATCGCTCACTTGGACCTGGTGGTAAAGGATGTCGACAAATGCAAGGAGATGCTAGTTCGTCAATTTGCCTCCGTCGTGCGATGCAGAAAGATGACGGCCCCCACTCTGCAGCAGATCGGTGTCGTGGTGTGCGAGGATGCCTATGCAGCGAATGCTGCGCTCCACAGGGACTTGGGGGGCATGGTAATCTGCGGGGACCATTTAGATGTCGTGTTTAACGAGTTGACCCGTTTGTTTTTAACCTATATCATAGCCGACATACGTCAGTGTGTGATAATTGATAAGTGGAGTGTGTGTGTGCGTATGTCGGCGGGATTTCATTGTTAAGTGGTGTGTGTGAGAGAGAGAGTAATAAACTGTCAGTCCGCGTTGACCCTGGGGTTTCATCCCCGCGCGATTCGAATCACGAGACTTGAGCAAGTCCAAACATCGGTCATTCGCAGTGTGCCAAGACGATGAACCGTCCGACTTTCCTCCGCACGAGCTCAGCACAGACGTCCCGACACCATCCTGGGGTATTCATTAATGAATAGGTCAAGATGGCGTCAGGGCACTTGTGCTGGGTTGGCGCGGAGGAGGGCTGGCTGGTTCATCGTCTCGGTACGTTCCGGATAACCGATGTGAGGATGTGCTCTAGTCACGTGATTGCGAATGGCGGGTGATGCGAGCCCAGGGTCAGCGCGCTCTGTAGTTTAGACTGTTGGATATAAGGGATGAGTGTGAAAACTAGTCTTGTATGAATCTGATTCGTATTTCGGATCGTGAGACTAGATAGTACCCAAGCATCGATCTCCGTGATCTACCGATGAATTAATCGGAGTGTTATTTTCCTGATGAAACTGGTATGATTCTCCCGACGCTATCCTGCCCGAGAAAAAACGATTAGATATATTCGGATATAAATATATATAATTATATATGAGTTTATATATAATCATATCAAATTATATATGTTTCCATATATAACTATATATGGATGTATATATATTTATATATGATAAGATATAACCGATGGAAACTTGCTCAGAACTATATATAATCATATATAGGCTCATATAGAATATATATATAGGACTATGTACAACCATATATGATTGTATATGATCTGCTGAAGCTCATGTTGAACCATATATAGTCAGACCTAGGCCCATATATGATTAGATATAAACAGATATAAATCAGTTGAAGCTCATACGGATCGAGATAAAATCATATATAGGTTCATATATAGTTATATATGATCGATCTAATAAAGTAAAGCTTGTGTGAAACTATATGGGCATATCCATAGAATTTTCAACTTTTGTAAGGGATAGTAGTTGTGTCCATTCCAAGTACAAATTGGATACCCCAAGGGTGTTTTCGACTGACAAATACTTTTTCTTGAAGCTAACTGTGATGTTCTAGTATATTTAAATTCATTTCCGCATGTTATGAGTACAAAAATCCTAGCGAAAATGACAAGTCACTGTGAGGATGGAGCATTTATTTTTTTTTTCAACCACGATAACTTGTTGACCGATGATGATAGCAACCTGATTTTTTTTTTCATTAATTGTAAGCACGTGAATATTAGAAAAATGCGAGCCAGATATATGTGCCGGCCAGGTGAGCTCTAATAAAAATTAATGAAATAGCGACGACGAAATTTTTTGAATCGAAGATGATTTCATTTTTTTCATTACAACTTTTTGACCGATCCATTTGAACGATCGACCTTGAAGTATCTTATTCTACGTATCTTAAGCTATAAAACGGTACCCGACCGGAAAGTGTGCCCACAACCTGAAAAAAGTTGCAAGCTTTTGAAAATTACTATCTGAAGAATAATTCGAAGAAAAAAATCACTATTTCAGCTGGCACACCTGTATAATGATTGCGATCCCATTCCAAGCAATAGTAATCGATAACATTCGTTATAAGAAGTATATTATCAAATTGTTCGCTATTTTTATGCATATTTCGAAGAGATAAATACAAACGAGTAAATATTTTCATAAATCATCAATTTTCATATTTGTTAAAAAAATGTTTACAAACATATCTTTCACGTGCAGTATCAGAAATGTCGTTTTAAACAGCACGAGTATTTATTTTTTATTTATTTTCATTTATTTTTATTCGTTTTATTTTGTTTCAATTTATTTTTCTTTCCAAGTTTTTTTTTTTTTTTTTCATTTTATTCTATTTTTTTCGTTTATTATACGCGTAAGACTCTAGGCGCCGTCGAACCGGAGTGCGAATTCGACCACAAAAATAGTTTTTCAAAGATTATTTGAAAAAGAAAATTGAATTTTGATTTTTCCTCCATCAGCACTTGACCGAGTCTTGAAAATGAATTATTTCAATTTTTTTCGTGTATACTGAGACTCAAGAACCCACATCATTCTAGTTTTATAGGTGTGCCGTCAATTTTTCCGAAATTTATTTTTGTACCTCAAAAGTTAAAAATTCCATGGATATGCCCATATATAATCAGATATAGGTCGTTACACGATTATACATAAGTTCATATCGCAGGTAAGACATGATTACATGCAAAAAATTCATTCAATTAAATGTCTATTAACTCTGAATTCGACAGCTTGATCATAGGTTTTGACAAACAGAAAAATATGATCTGTATTACATACTAGCAAATTGGCGTAGTCGGTAGAGCGTGCGACCAGTCACAAGTATTCGAGCGGACTTGGGTTCAAATCCCTGTGGAGGATTTTTTTTTTTTTTTTTTTTATAAAAGCACCTGGATATAATTATATATGAACTAGGGGGGCTCCGCCCCCCTGCGCGCTTCGCGCGCCAACCCCCCATGGCATCCTCGGGTATTACGAATTCGGCCCCAAAGTAACGGAAATTCCTAACGGTCCTATTAATATTGATCATTGTACATCCTTTATAACCAACTCTTGCAATTCGGGATCGTTAGAAGATATTTCGGCACTGATGTATTTATCAATTGCATCTGGAGTTATTAATTTATTTGTATAATTTAATACGAATAACATGTGTGCATGTGGTAATCCACGTTTCTGAAATTCTATTGTATAAACATATGCTAAAATATTCCCGAAAATTTTTCCACTAATGACATCGGCCAACAAAGCTCGTAATTTAGTATAAAATAATCGCACTGTGATATTTGGAATATCGCTACACGTTGTACCCGTCGGAAATTTATTTAATATTGTTTTTAACTCCGGCCAATTCGGGTTACACGTCATGGTAATAAATAAATCTGGACGACCGATTGCCGTAACAATAGCCATAGCATCTTGATAATTTTGCTGCATATTTCGAGGACTGCCTAAATAGGTAGATGGTAATACGCATATATTTCCTAGACGTTCCTTATTTTCGAAATTATTTGAATCATTCATAGCATTACGTGCTATGTGATCAACTAATCCTTGATAGCATTCGATGCGTAATTTTTTCTGGTTATACCTCAAAAAATTGAGCCTGTTATTTTCTATTATTATATAAGCTTGAATAACATACTGCTGTGTTAACCGACCACAAAATAAAATAGGACTGAAATTATCACCCTGTCTATAAGCTAAACGATAGGAATAGTATTGAAGAGTTGTGAGTCTTTTATTACTGGAATTATTTTGTTTGAATGTTGGACTCCATCCTAAATCCCCGCATGGAAACATTATTGGAAACGTCATTGGGTCGATATGAAATGATAATTTATTAAGACATGAAAAAGAATCAATACCTTTCGGAAGATTTTTTGGATAAATACATAAATCGAAACGTGGAATTTCACCATCCTTAGAAGCTATCAAAGCTGCACATTCCGCAGTGGTAGGTACATTATAACGATGTTGATCTGAATTTATGTTACGGACAAAATACAAATAATACTCTGGCAATGATTGACCCTTGGTTAATTCGAATAAATTTTTGTATTTTTTAGCGTATGGATTGTTATTGTTTAAAATTCCTGATATTATTTGTATATGTTCTTTGACTAAATTTTTATTTTCTTCTAACCTTTTTTCCGTTGCTTCATAATCATCATGAATATAAATTTGGCCGCAATAAGGGATATTTCCTTTTTTTGTATGAATGCTGCTTGGAGTTATAAGACAAACTTGTCCTTGAATTTTCAAATTGTATACTCCTCTTTTAGATTCATTTATGACATTAGCATTAAATGTTACAAAGGAAAAACGACTATTATAATAACGAATTAATTCCCTAAACTTTTTATCATTCAACAATAAATCTTTTAAATCTTCATCATAATCACTCAACGGTGGAAGATGCACTTTTCCATTATGGCAGCAACTTTTTTTCGAAAATTCCGCAGACCAAAATAATGCCGAACAATATGGACAAATATAATCCATTGCTCCAAGATCCAAGTAGGACACTTTATTGGGGCATAATTTAATAACTTGTTGCATTTTTCTTCTCTTATTAATGCGTTCACACGTCATGTTTTTTGCCATGTTGCTATCCCTTTTTTTACTCAACCGATTGTCGTCCATATTTTGAACCATATCCTTTTCCCTTTTTCTGTTCAAACGTTTTTCATCCATATTCCGTACCACATCTTTTTCTCTTTTCTTGTTTAAACGTTCTTCTTCCATATTTCGTACCATGTCTTTTTCTCTTTTTTTATTTAAACGTTCTTCATCCATATTCCGTACTACATCTTTTTCTTTTTTCTTGTTTAAACGTTCTTCTTCCATATTTCGTACCACGTCTTTTTCTCTTTTTTTATTTGAACGTTCTTCATTCATATTCCGTACCACATCTTTTTCCCGCTTCTTTTCTAAACGCTCTTCAGTCATATTTTCCACCATATCCTTCTTCCTTTTTTTCCCCAAACGTTCGATGGTCATATTTTCGATTTTATTCATGCACCGTTTATTTAATATTTCTAACACGGTCAGATTTTCAACTCGTCGTTTGTTATTAATTATATTTTTATTATCGCTATGATACCTACGATTACAATAGCTCTTATAATCATTCCAGAAAGTGGAGTTCAAACATTCTATGACATCATAGTGACCTCTATCGATAATACCACTTAAAAAAAGTATCAATTTACTGTTGCTATGATTTGGGCCATATTCCTTTGGTACTTCAGAATTATTAACATAAACCATTAGATAAACATTGTAAATATTCACAAAAGATTGTAACTCAACCTCCCCCCCAAAAACTCCATCTTTGGTCATACATAACTTATAACAATCTCTATCCGTAATTTGAGTTCCATAAGATTCGTCCCCTAATATGAATGGTTCATAAACCGACCAGTTTTTATAAACATTAGAAACGATCCTTAATCTAACTTGCCTATGCTTTTCCTGGTCGTTATACAAAAAATAGGAAAATGACCTGAATAAACAATTACCATCCCCTAAAATAGATTTTTCAATTCCGTGATTTGATTTAAAATTATCCATAATAATTTCGGACGAAATATCGAAAATCGGTTTATCGAACCTAAAACTATTTTCGAAAATTCTCTCCTATTCACTTTCTAACAAAATTATCTCGTACACACTTACCTTTTCAACTAATATTTTCCATCACGATTCCGGTATAGTTTTAGCATATATCTTCATACGTTCAATTTTGTAGGTCACAAATATTCAGTATGAAACTGTCAAAAACTGTCAAATAATAGACTACCAGAATTTGAATGACTGCTTTCAACAAAACAATTGCTCTCAACCACAATCTCTATGTCTATGAATAAGGGTGATAATCTCTAAATCTTAATATACGAACAAAACTTGGACCAAAAATATGTAGAAAATTCAAATGTGAACAATTTGGTCCTATATATGTTCAATATTTGGATGCTCTCATTTATATGCTTTTATCGAAAGGTTTCACGCGCCAACCACCCATACTTTGATTCGTATCATTTGTTTTGAGACCCAAATAATCCGTTCTAATCATACCCCCAGAATTCTGTTGCTTTTTTCACCTAAGAATTCTGAGAGAACCCAGGAATTCTGGGGGTGACAAAAGAATTCTGGGAAAACCCTTAGGTTAGGTTAGGGTCAGGTTAGGTTAGGGTTAGGTTAGGGTTAGGTTAGGTTAGGTTAGGGTTAGGTTAGGTTGAGTTCAGGTTAGGTTAGGGTTAGGTTAGGTTGGGGTGAGGTTGAGTTCGGGTTAGGTTAGGGTTAGGTTAGGTTAGGTTTGGTAGGATATTACCCAGAATTCCCTCAAATACTGACACGGCGGCGGCGGCGGCGGCGGCGTTTGTTTTGTGACTCCCGAACATATATCAAAGGTCAAAGGTTAAAGGTCCTACGTCCAGGAAAACAAAAGAATCTGGAATACTGGGGAAAACCCAGGAATTCTGGGGAAAACAAATGAATTCTGGGAAAACCCAGGAATTCTGGGAAAAACAAAAGAATTCTGGGGAAAACAAAAGAATTCTGGGAAAACCCAGGAATTATAGGAAAAACAAAAGAATTCTGGGGAAAACAAAAGAATTCTGGGAAAACCCAGGAATTATAGGAAAAACAAAAGAATTCTGGGAAAAACAAAAGAATCTGAAATACTGACACGGCGGCGGCGGCGGCGGCGGCGGCGAGATATCTTTATAATATAGAGAGATATATATATACAGGGTGGTCCATTTTAATCGATGCAGGCGAATATCTCGGAAACTAACAGTTATAAAAGAAAAAGTTTCATACAAAACTTGAAGGGTTTCGCGGGGGAAAGATGATGCTGATATGTGTTGACTTGTGGACTTCGCCAATTCCGAGATTTCGCAAGTAACTTCGGATTTTAGATAGGGAACACATGTTTTGGATAAGGGCATCCGATAGCGCGATCAAAAACCCATTTAAGCACGCAAGCAAAGAAAATTGTAAAAAAAAAATTTTGCAAAAAAATTGTACAAAAAAATTTGGCGATTTTTTTTTTTTGCAAAAGATTGCTGTTTTTGTCCCTAGCTTGCAAACACATTCATTGTCTATTACTCTAGCTCAAAATTTTTCTCGCCAATTTTGAAATTGAATAGTTTGAATGTACCAGATTAGTGAAAAAAATTCGTAAATCAATAACGCAAACAACTAACCGCATTCAAACTTTCCAATTTCAAAATTGACGAGAAAAATTTTGAGCTAGAGTAATAAACAATGTGTTCGCAAGCTAGGGACAAAAAAAAGCAATCTTTTGCAAATTTTATTTTTTAATTTTCTTTGCTTGCGTGCTTGAATGGGTCGTTGATCGCGCTATCGGATGCCCCTAACCAAAACATGTGTTCCCTATCTAAAATCTGAAGTTACTTGCGAAATCTCAGAATTGGGGAAGTCCACAAGTCAACACATATCAGCATCATCTTTCCCTCTCGAAACCCTTCAAGTTTTGTATGAAACTTTTTCTTTTATAACTGTTAGTTTTCGAGATATTCGCCTGCATCAATTAAAATGGACCACCCTGTATATGTCAACTAGTACGTCTTTACAATACAGTTTCTCAATTTATATTGAACAATTAGATGAATCCTCAGTTCGTACTGTTCCAATGAAAAACCAAACCAATACCAGGGCGACAACATAACCTACAAATCTTGAAATGCGATTCTATGCAAGTTTGCGCATGAAAAAATGCTCACCCTACATCAATTATTTTTTGTTACCGTTCTGGAAACTGCGTGTTGCATTATATCACCACTAGCTGATCAATAGTACGCCTCAGAAGTTAATTAGAGGAACGAACACTTTTCACCGAAGATTCGATCACTAACCTACGCGACGCCATAAGTATTTAAGCACACGCTGCTGTTGAAGGCCGTCAAAAATACGGGATGTTACGTGACAGTAAGCGCAAGAGCGGAGTTTGCTGTGCAGAATCGCGAACGCAGTACACGGACATCCCTACTGAAAATAATCATGTGATGAATCACATAATAATATGGAAGAAATCTGAATGTAATTTATCATATGATTTATATTGTGAATTTGATATTTTATTTTATTTTATTTTATTTCATATTTTTTCAATTTTTCATTTCCTTCCTTTTTAATTTCATGTTTTTCCATATTCAAATAACACTTTTGCTGGAAGTTTATTGCAGTAGTTCATTCCTATGAAACTCTGATATAATTTTGACCGTCTTAGCGCCTGTCCAGTCCCTGGCCAGGTTCTTGAATAATAAACTGCTAAATTAGCTCCCGGTCAGCACCCGGCCAGTACTTGCCAGCTTCTGCGAAAGCACCATGGAAGAGTTTTCGCCAGACTAGCACCCGGCACAAAAATGCAATCATCATATCACCAATGATAACTTATCTAAGTACGATCCCTAGTAAAAAAAATTGAAAACAATTCTACACAGATTTTTGATGAAAATGCAGAAGGCCTCGGGAACAAAAAAATAATTAACTGAATTAAATTAGTAATACAACTCACACTAACGCCATTACATCGTACAACTCTTTCAGTCCCCACCAATGTTGTTGCAACGACTCTTGCAATGCACTTTTTGAACTCGCAATAGGCGCCACTCAGTCATCGTCAAAACAAAATTCTGAATGTGCGTTCATCAACCGTATTTCGCCCCCAACTAGTTTGGCGGTAGCCTGGCAAATTCTGGTATTTTGACAACGCAAGTAACTAAAAATCCAACATAAATATGAACTCGAAGCTATATTATCGTGCCTTTGCTTCACAGATCACAAGACAAGCAGGGGAACGCGGGGCAAAACGGGCACCAAATCCAAAAAAAATAATGTGGTCGGAAATGATTGTTTATAAAATATGGCGACGTATTTTGGATCAATAATTACAAAAATTAAAAAGTTGAAAAATTTGAGAAAATTTAAAAAAAATTAATTTTTTGTTTTGCGTCATTATTGATCCAAAATACGACGCCATATTTGATGAAAAACCATTTCTGACCACATTGGTTTTTTCTTATTTGGTGCCCGATTTGCCCCGCGTTCCCCTATATGTACCGAGTGGGGCTCAATGTCACAATGAAAGGATAATATAATTAGACATATAGGTTTAGGTATGATAAAATACGACATATATAACAATAATCTGTTGCAGAAGGGTATAAAGAAACGAAATACACTTCTCGCTAAACAGCGATCATATTATGTAAATATGTATGGAGTGATAAAGGAAAAATGGTCATTTATTTTCATACAAGTAGGGTAATTCACCCTGCACAATTAGTAATTGACTTCCTTCTGTACGAGAAAATCCATCTCAAATCTGATTAAAAATGATCTCGGATATACTTAATCGATCCCTGTTTTTGTACGTGAAACGTATACCTACATTACAAATTGATTCGTATCTTCCTTTCCGTCTAGTAAATTGTCTAGCGGGTAAGTTGTGAATAAAATACAGAGGTTGTTTAGAAATAGTACTTGATAGCAGTGTTGCAAGTTACTAATTACATTTATAATTGAATTCAAAAATTGAATTGAAAAAAAAAATCAAATCCAATCAAATCAAGTCTAATCAAATGAAGTTCAATTATACATTACCAAAGTAATGGGTAACTCATTGAGGATTTAACTATACTTTACAATTATTACATATGATAATATGATATACATCATTCAATGTATAATTGTGTAAATTGTGTATACAGGGTGATTCGGATCAACCGCCCGTCCTTGCACAGTCAGATTCCTGACGAAAAATGAAAATTAGATTTCCTTAGTGAAAACTTCGAGAAAAAAAAACGACTGTCCGGACGACGGTCCAATGGACATGGACGTCCAAGACGAGGGATCGGTCGACCTGCGATGAAAAAATGTCGGCCCGGTGAACCTGGCCACGTGTAGAATCGCCGAAGCAACAAAGTACGGGCACCGCAAAGTACCGGCACGGCATTGACTGTATGACGTGCGAGCTCTACGATAGGCTAACTTAAACCTGCTCTATCTGGGAAACTATGATAGCCTCGAAGTTTTCGCTAAGGAAATTTAATTTTGATTTTTCGTAAGAAATCTGACTGTGTGAGGACGGACGGAACCATCCGAATTACCCTATATAATATCAACATAATATTGCTATTATAGTATGTACATAATGGTGCAAAAACCTTTCGCCAAGTCCATTAATGTGTAGATCACTCGACCAAAAAATAATCAAAGGTTGTGCTCGGTCGCTCGCTGCGCTCGCTCACTCGAGTAATTGATGATTATCAACATACAAAAGCATTGGAATCAGATACAACTGCCAAGTACCTGTAGAATAATAAAAGTTTGGAATTGAAAAATTTGTTCAAACTACATAACGTTGTACTCATTCGCTCGCTGCGCTCGCTCACTCTATTGGCTTATGATTATTGGTTGAAGAAACAATTCGGATGAAGAAATTGAAGATGTCAACATTTATCTAAAAATATTCATAACGAAAAAATAATTTAAACAAAATTGAAATACCGAGATAAAATATAGAACTCGTTGAGATCCTACACATAACGTTGGCTCGCAGTTTAGGTCCGAGCAGACGAGCCTCTAGAAATGAGCCTAACATCGAGCTTGAAGTGGAATTTGTTGCAATCCAACGCTTGAACGCGGCTTTGTTGGTCTGGCTCCTTGCCGTTCCTTATATCAAATCATGCTATTCTGATATTTTTCAACTTCAACATTTTTTCTTGATTTTCTATTGTCAGACTTCCTCAGGCGGTGACTTGCTAGAAAATTGAATCCACAAAACACCGTTTCCTCCGATAATTACATTCATGAATGGAAATAAGCCAAATCTACAATGTATAAGTGAATAAAATTTAGAGGTAATAGTCAGTTAATAGTCATCTAACAGTCTTATGTCATACAAGGTAAGCCTAATCGTGAAATTATCCGTTCACAATTATTATTCCATTTATCACTATGAATGTTACACGTCAGTCGATTCGCATAACCTCAAAAGCTCAACATCGTAGAATTTAAGATAATTAACCTATCAAAACATTTTTGTTGGTGGCTATCGCTTAACATTGTGGCTATTCGCAAGGTAGAGTGACTCTGATAGAGTCACGCAAGAGTCACGCAAAAATTTTCGGAGAATTGGAGTTACCGAATTATTAATTTTTTTTTCATAATATAAAACGAGACTGGGGCCCTTACAAAAAAAATGTATGAATTCCGTCCGAGAATCCGCCCACTAGGTGGTATGGGGGCGAGAAGGATGATTTTCCTTAATTGTGAGCCTGGGTCACGACGCTTCGCCCATGCGAGCCACTCACCCGGTGGTTCAGCAGTCCAAAAAAAGCAGTACAAAATTTTTGCGTGACTCTTGCGTGTCTCTATTAGAGTCACTCTACCTTGCGAATAGCCACAGCGATCACTTAAATGTACTTGGTGTGAGGTTTTCGCACCTAAGTGGCTTTTGGGAGGTATCCGCTAGTTTTTGTACGTTCAAATTTTGCATTAAGCCTTGCTCGTACTTTCTTTTATTTCCTTCGTTTGGATTTGAAAATATGGAATGACAACACGCGTCTGCTAGTGTAGCGGACGGTTTCTGTCTGCGATACTGGCGCTATCTACGTCGGAACTATCTCGTGTACTGACGTCACTCTATACAACTTTTGTGTGGTTTCCCGTCTAATGATTTTATATAGGAATAGTTTGAATGTGAATCTTGGTCTGAAGACGACGACGACTAAAGAGAAAAATTGTACGATGGAACGGGGTATCAGAATTTGTAGTTAATCATATCTCAGCACTCCGGACACCGATTTAATCGATCTAAGGCTTAAATGAAAGCTTGTCATACCCACATTCTAGATTAAATTAGTTTCAATTCGTGTATATTGTGAGGTGACAGAAAACGAAGATACTAGTTTGCGGTATAGGTTAGGGTAGCTGCTTCTCGGGTATATAGACTCGATGAGTCTCGCGCTTGAAAATTTTTTTTAATGTACTTGGCGCGAGACTCTACCGAGTCTCTTGATATGTACACAATATACACAATTATACATTGAATGATGTATATCATATACATGTAATAATTGTAATCTAAGTATAATTAAATTTTTATTCAATTACCCATTACTTCGGTAGTGTGTAATTAAACTTCATTCAATTACATATCACTTTGGTAATTAAGTTTGATTTGATTACAGATTACCAAAGTAATATATTTTTTCAAGTTCGAAATATCAGTGGGACAATAACACGTTTTTGGCGGCGTGCTGCCGGGCGGCAATGCTACACTTCAAAGGGTGTACCGAAATGTGACGTAACAGCCACCGCCGAACATGCCGGTTGAGCGGTGTAATAAAATAAATTCACGAAACATATCCACGAAATCAATTCTCGAGATATATTGGCCGAGAAATAAATTACAGTCGAACCTCGCTAACTCGAACCTCTATAACTCAAAAACCTCCATAAGTCCGAAATTTAATCTGTTCCCTTGAAAAAACCTCCCTAATTCGAAGAAAAACCAGAGAATAACTCGAAGTTTTCTAAACGTATCAAAGTCCATTATGTTGCCTCTGTAACTCGAATTTAGAGAAACCCGACCTCCATAAGTCAAAGGCTACCTCTATAACTCGAAGTTCCAATACCCTGACCTCTACAACTCGAAACCTCGATAAGACGAAACCTCTCTTACTCGATCTTCCCTTGAGATTCGAGTTAGCGAGGTTCGACTGTATTACAAAATGAATTTCGGAATTATTCATTGACTTCTCATTCAGAAAAAGAAACGGTTGATCTAACCACGTAGCGGCCACGGACAGGGAATCGCTGCAGATTCAAACTATTTAATCGAAACATTATAGTTGTGTTGATTGATTAAGCGTCTACATCAAGCCTTAACTCCAGTTTTTTAGCACAAGCGATTGTTTGTTGCTTCGGTCAATATTTCGATTAGATCGATTCTATCACATTCGCACTTCTCCGCTCGTGGCCGCCACGTGGTTCGATCAATGAACCTTTTTTCACAGGGTTGAGATTTGTTAGCGAAAGTGACAACAAGCAATCCTTTCAAACTCAATAAACATGATCGATAGCAGGGCGAAATGATTTTCAATAATTTAATTTACAACTTACATGATTCCGGTTTGAGCTCTTTTGCTCACTTGAAATATCCTGCCGTCTTTCATTCGGGATACCAAGGGCAACACTCGTCGTTGTCTTCGCCCTGGCATCGTATAATCCTACACGATACGTATTAATGTGATAAAAAAGAATAATTATATAAATCACGGAGTACGAGTACCGAATCAAGAAAACTATAAGAACGCTACGTGCAACTGACTGCGAATGAGTAATGGACTCGTATCTCGACGCCTAACTCACTGTCTTCGAACGTATTGGCCACCGAAGGGTAGATGTCTTCTGAAACGAAGTCTGCTCAAGGAGCGCGAGATTCGCGCGCTAAGGGAACCTGATTCGCGCGCTAGCTTCCTGATCCGTAAACTACTATCGGGCCGTAAAGTCGGAGCACCTGGGATCGAAGTTCGATATTTTTAAAAATCTAAAAAAAAATAAGATCGCATTCCTCATTCAATTCTGGGGATGGCGAATTTTTTAAATTAATGGAGCAACTTTTCTAAATATTTTTTTTACAATTATTTATTTAGCGCTGCGTCAGGTTGCCGCGCCGCGCGACTCGCTAGACCGCGTCATTCCATGTATGAAAAGCCGCGCGCCACGCCATTGGCCGAGCCCCGTACGATGCGGTAGTAGCAACCCGTGCAGAAAATGAAGATTCGCCAAACGTTGGTCCAATATTGGACGCCGATGATACTTACATGGCCCGAGCTTGGCGATATCCGCTGGACCGTTATTGGCGTGTAGTCCCGGGTGCTTATGGGCCAATCTTGGCAATCGACGATGGGCCGAAGTTCATTTCGAGAATGGCCCAACGTTTGTCGCCAAGCTTGGGCCCGTCAAGATTTACAATCGCCGGCCGACATTGGCATATAGTCTCGGGCGTTCATGGGCCAATCTTGGTAATCGACGACGGGCCGAAGTTTGCTTCGAGAATGGCCCAACGTTTGGTGCCAAGTTTGGGCCCGTCGTGATTTGCGATCGCGAGCTGATATTGGCATGGAGTCTCGGGCGTTGATGGGCGAATCTTAGCAATCGAACACGGGCCGAAGTTCGCTTCAAGAACGGCCCAACGTTTGTCGCCAAGCTTGGGCCCGTCATGATTTGCAATCGCGAGCCGATATTGGCATGTAGTCTAAGATGGGCCAATCTTGGCAATCGACGACGGGCCGACGTTCCATTCGAGAACGGCCCAATGTTCGTAGAGATCTTTGAATTTAGGAACGGCTTTAGGCAGTGGGCCGATATTGGCATATCGTCCCGAAACGGAGTTTATTTCACAATGAATGTTTTGGAATCAAACAACTTCAATTCCAATTCAGAATAAATAACTGAAGGACAAGATTCATTACACATCAGAATAATCGCAGGTAAATATGTATGTCATACTAGGGTGGTCCTGAGGTGGTCCTTAAGTTGGGATAAAAGATGGATTTTCCATGCCGGCCCCCAAATTGACTCCAAATAACTAAAAAAAATCCCTGACAAGTTTGGGTTCTTAATATTAATATCAACCCGCCCCCCAAGACGACGAAAGTTTCAAATGGGAAATTGCATGTATTTTTTAAAATTGAAAATTGAGTTTTCATAACTCCGATGATTATTGATGAAAATAATCTGAAATTTGGTATAGTTATTTGTATTTGTATGATGTACAACATGGTGCATCAGAACAATTTTCGAATAATTTTATTCTTACCTTTCAATGCTTAGCTTCTGAAAAAAAACAATTTCCATCACATTGAGAGGTAAGAATAAAATTATCTGAAAATTGTTCTAATGCACCATGTTGTACAGCATACAAGTACAAATAACTATACCAAATTTCGGATTCTTTCATTCATAATCATCGGAGTTATGGAAAGTCATTTTTCAGTTTTGAAAAATACATGCAATTTCCGATCTAAAACTTTCGTCGTCTTGGGGGGCGGGTTAATATCGATGTAAAGAATGCAAACTTGGCCGGGAAATTTTCTGAGATATTTGAAGTCGGTTTGGGGAGCGGCACGTGAAGTCTAACTTTTATCTCAATGTAAAGACCACCCTAACGTCATACATCAACGGAATACGTATAATGGATGGTTCTTGATAATAGAACACATATGAAATTTGTAATGAATTTTTTATCATCTTTTATTTAAAGAAGAGTCAAACAACAATGAAGTGACTTAAGTGTTATGTTCGCCACTGGTCGGAGGAATCTGTTCCAGGACATTCACCGCGGTTCCTTGAGATGGGGCAGGAACATAGACATATAAGAATAGACCACGCATGTACCAAGGTAGCCCGTAAGTGGATGCGAGAGCTGAATATAAAGAGAAAGCTGCATATGGGCCCCGTGTATCCTTGTCTAATCGCGCATGCGCGCTAAGCGTTCTTTTAGTAAGAATATGAGTAAGAATGAAAAAGAGAATGAATAGAGTGCCCCGCGCATGCGCGACTAGACAGAGAGACAGAGGGCCCATATGCAACTTTCTCTTTCTATTGCTCTCCCGGCTTTTCGGCGAGGATGCGTGGTCTATTCTTATATGTCTATGGGCAGGAATTGAAATATCCACTGGATTTGTGGCAAGTACGTTCAGTTCTGCCGAGGTTCCTGCTAAAGTTTGAACGGGCCTCTGTTGCTCACGGGTTTTTCTCCCCCCCTTTACGGTCATCCGCCGTCGCTAACCACTTAGAGGTTAGCCTGATCACCTCTTCGATGGATCTGCAGCCTTGACTCCCAAATCGGTCGATGATTGTCACTGCGGAAAATAGGACCATGTAACATAAATTCAAAAAAAGTACTAATTGTTCCTCTCGACGTAGGTATTTCAAAGACTGCAGTCAGATTAGAGTAACAGTTGCCAAGACTTGCCGACCTACGGTATAATGTGATTATATTTAGTGTAAAATGAATTCGGGAAAATATTTTTATCTAATTATATATAATTACTAGGGGGGCTCCGCCCCCCTGCGCGCTTCGCGCGCCAACCCCCCATATTTTATCAGTTGTTTCAAGACCCGAATAATCCGCGGATTGTATGTTCTTCGGAAAATGACCGAATTTTCGATGAAATCCAGTGTTTGTTTTGTGACTCCCGATTACATATTCTCCTTACATTGGCTATCAGGTACTAAGAATTTAGAATCGATATTTTAAACTTCAGACTTTATACTTTATACTTCATACTACAAAGAGCCGTCGCCGCCGTGTCAGTATCGCAGGGAATCATGGGCAATAATAGGTGCAAACTGTGACCCAATAACAATGAGTAACTATGTTCGGTTTGGTCGGAACAAAAAATGAAAATACGAACAGTAGAAGTCAAGTTTTATAATATTTCAGTTCTTCCACGTGAATCGGATTCACATAATCTGTGTGACTACTATTTTTGATTTTTTCACTTTCAATACCCGATGAAAACCAAGGATACCCGAGGATAGCCGAGGACACCTGAGGAAACCCGAGGAAAACCGAGAATACCCGAGGATATGCGAGGATACCCGAGGATACCCGAGGATACCCGAGGATACCCGAGGATACCCGAGGATACCCGAGGATACCCGAGGATACCCGAGGATACCCGAGGATACTCGAGATACCCTTAGGTGGGTTGGGTTGGGTTAGATATTGAGGATACCCGAGGATACCCGAGGATACCCGAGGATACCCGAGGATATGCGAGGATACCCGAGGATACCCGAGGATACCCGAGGATACCCGAGGATACCCGAGGATACTCGAGATACCCTCAGGTGGGTTGGGTTGGGTTCGATATTGAGAATACCCGAGGATACCCGAGGTTACCCGAAGATACCGAAAGATACCCGAAGATACCCGAAGATACCCGAGGATACCCGAGGATACCCGAAGATACCCGAGGATACTCGAGGATACCCGAAGATACCCGAAGATACCCGAGGATACCCGAAGATACCCGAGGATACCCGAGGATACCCGAAGATACCCGAAGATACCCGAGGATACCCGAGGATACCCGAGGATACCCGAGGATACCCGAAGATACCCGAAGATACCCGAGGATACCCGAGGATACCCGAAGATACCCGAAGATACCCGAAGATACCCGAGGATACCCGAGGATACCCGAGGATACCCGAAGATACCCGAAGATACCCGAAGATACCCGAGGATACCCGAGGATATCCGAGGAATTCTGAGGAAAACAAATGAATTCTGGGAAAAACCCAGAAATTCTGGTGGGTTGGGTTGGGTTAGATATTGAGGATACCCGAGGATACCCGAGGTTACCCGAAGATACCGAAAGATACCCGAAGATACCCGAGGATACCCGAAGATACCCGAGGATGTACCCGAGGATACCCGAAGATACCCGAGG
This sequence comes from Tenthredo livida, assembly GCA_963992785.1. Classification (NCBI taxonomy): domain Eukaryota; kingdom Metazoa; phylum Arthropoda; class Insecta; order Hymenoptera; family Tenthredinidae; genus Tenthredo; species Tenthredo livida. The sequence goes on along the minus strand of OZ023072.1, from coordinate 12,805,921 downwards.
ATACCCGAGGATACCCGAAGATAGCCGAAGATACCCGAGGATACCCGAAGATACCCGAAGATACCCGAGGATACCCGAAGATACCCGAAGATACCCGAAGATACCCGAGGATACCCGAGGATACCCGAAGATACCCGAAGATACCCGAGGATACCCGAGGATACCCGAGGATACCCGAGGATACCCGAAGATACCCGAAGATACCCGAGGATACCCGAGGATACCCGAAGATACCCGAAGATACCCGAAGATACCCGAGGATACCCGAGGATACCCGAGGATACCCGAAGATACCCGAAGATACCCGAGGATACCCGAGGATATCCGAGGAATTCTGGGGAAAACAAATGAATTCTGGGAAAAACCCAGAAATTCTGGGGAAAAAACAGAAGAATTCTGGGAAAACACAGGAATTCTGCGAAAAACAAAAGAATTCTGGGGAAAACAAAAGAACTCTGGGAAAACCCAGGAATTCTGGGAAAAACAAAAGAATTCTGGGGAAAACAAAAGAATCTGAAATACTGACACGGCGGCGGCGGCGAGATATCTTTATAATATAGAGAGATTATAGATATACGAAATTATTCCAAAAATCTTACCCGACAAAATGATATGTCAGGTAAAAATTTTGAATTGAAGGTATTTGAAACTACCCAAATATAAATGAAATTTTAGATTATTATCAACGTACAGTTCAGGCACTTGAAGCAGCCAGTAGCGGAGAAGTTTTTCTTGCATCCATAATTTTGAAGTTTACCCACCCCACTGTACTGTAGCTGTACGTCTCGGGTGATCAGTCGTGACAAGATGCTCGCGATACCTTGCTTTGGGCCGGCTGGCGAACACCAGGAGGACATAAGCTTTATCTGAATTATCAATCGAATAATTGCAATTATTTGCTATGACATCGCAGAAAGGTAGAAATCTAATTGAATTTTCAACAGTGGAATGTAAAACAATGTGCATTTCGATCATACCTTCAATGCGAGAGCATTAAAAAAAATTGAAAATAATAAATCGAGAAACACAGGGTGATGAAACTTTCAAAGACTCGAGTATTTTCATCATATAATCTCGTTATTAGAAGTTTTAGAGATGTTCGAATCGTGAAGAGACATATGCATTTTCAAATCAAAAGTTGAATGAAGAAAATACCGGAATATTGATCTGGTTTTTAGAAGTGCGGAAATATCCTATAATACTCCGTAAAGAATCATATTGGATGATTATTGGTTCAGTGCTATTCACTTGCGGAGTCCTGTGTACGTTAGTATGGATAGTCTTTACAAGTCTTTGGAAGTCGTTTGAAGTCATTGGAAGTCACTGAGAAACTTTGTAAGTCATTGGAAGTCATTGGAAGTCATTGGAAGCTTTTGGAAGTCTTTTGAAGTTGGAAGTCACTTGTATGCCTAGAATTAAAATGAATGAGTACAGCCCCTCGGTCTGGCCAGGTCTACACGTTAATATAAAATAGCTTGATCAAGTACTGGATATTTGCAAATATTGTTTGATGTCGGTTGTGCATAGTTTATAGTATACAGGGTGTCAATTAAGTAACGGGACGGCTGAATACCTTCTGAAGTAGGATATTTTTTGAAAAGGTCAACATCTTCTTGATGTAATTTTAGACGAGGAATTCAATGGTGACCTCGATTTTGACCTTGACGATGACCTTCAAGGTTATTTCAAGGTCAACGTTTTTTTTTTAAATGGACACCCCCTTTTTTCACATCAGCATTCGAAAGAGCGCAAAATTTTACGTCCGAACACGTAATTAGATCATAGGGAAATCTTGACCTTGACGTTCATTCTTGGGTCAATTAAACTTGAATAAGGTGAACAGAAATGTGAATTATTGACGAAAAAAACACACACAAATATACTCATGGAGACAAATCGTCGATGAATTTTCTCCAATCTCGTGTGACTTTTCAATCTATTCTACAGGGTGTCCCATTTTAAAAAATGCAGCCGAATATCTCGGAAAGTATTGGTTGCAGAGAAAAATATTTCAGATCAGAGTTGTTTGGTTTCGAGGGGGACAGATACTGATGATATTGGCTTTTTTGTAGGTGGAGGCGTTAAGGTGATATGAAGGTCAACTTTTGTTTTTTAAATGAAATCATGTATTTATTATTGATTCATCAGATCGGGCGTTAAATTTTACATCAAAAAGCACTGCTGAACTGATGTCCTAACATGAACGGTTCCGCAGATATTTCATTTTTCTCAAAATAAGTTTGTGAGCGTTCATGTTTCGGTTGATGTATGTACGATCAACCTTCAAGCATTGACAAGATGCTCGAACACATTACCTTCTTGGTTGATACACAATTGCAGCCTATTTTCGAAACTTTCAACCGTTTTGAGAAGGACAATTCTCGGAATACTTCTACAGGCATTACGTATACGGTTTTTCATATCTTCTGCAGTGGTTGGCTCCGTTGCAAAAACTGTATTTTTTATTAATCCCCAAAGAAAGAAGTCTGGGGAGGTAAGATTATTTTGAGAAAAATGAAATATCTACGGAACCGTTCATGTTAGGACATCAGTTCAGCAGTGCTTTTTGATGTAAAATTTAACGCCCGATCTGATGAATCAATAATAAATACATGATTCCATTTAAAAAACAAAAGTTGACCTTCATATCACCTTAACGCCTCCACCTACAAAAAAGCCAATATCATCAGAATCTGTCCCCCTCGAAACCAAACAACTTTGATCTGAAATATTTTTCTCTGCAACCAATACTTTCCGAGATATTCGGCTGCATTTTTTAAAATGGGACACCCTGTATATAAATAATAATCTTAAGAGTAGTGTTGAGTGCTTCTTACAAGATTTGCTCCCAATGTTCGGTTGTTTAAGATTTCAGATGATGTTAGTCTATAATTTCGGTGTATTGCTGTTGAAGATGTTATTATCAATTGACTACAATTGTATCAGAAGTTTTATTCAGATACGAACTATCAAATCTGTTATACAAACTTACTAGGAGAGTATCGCACCTCCTGGTCATCGATCTTGACCAAACTTATAGGGGTGATTCCTTGAGTCAGAATATTAATCAGCTAACTGCTGAATTACTCTCTTGAATGGGCCTTTGCTCTGTTAATTTACCTAAATGTATAACAGAAATCAGCGTAACCTGAGTTTTGCAAATCGCCATGAAATAACCAGTTTTTGTGCTACGTTATGAGATTCTACCTTAGAGCATATACACATGGAGGAAGCATGAGATACCCTACAGCGTAAGTGGGAAACGGGCATGAGACAAACTACGGGACAGTATATGCCTTCTTTGTCTTGCAGACTCTGATTGGCCCTCACTATTCTCTGATTGGCCCCATGATCGAATAGAAAGAGAGAGCGTGTACGGTCCCGACGTCCCTCTCTCTCGCCGCTCGACTCGGTTTCTCAGCGGCTATGCTTCCTCCATGTCTATATGCTCTAAGGATTCTACATTGCACTGAATATTTAAACGTTGAATACAGACATTATTGTACATTAGATTGTTGAAATTTAACATCCCAGCTATAGAAAATCACCTTATTCTGCGCCCATCGACACATTGCTTCTCATCGTTTGTCGCTCGTACACATTCATTGGGTGAATTTGAAGACTTCCTCCCACTTAAGAGATGTTGAATATATAGTCAGTTTCAATACTGATACTGACAGCTTAGGAATCCTTCAAATTACCACATAATATGAGTTCGACCACAATACTATAGTTATTATTTCAGAAGAATATACCTATACAGGGTGACCCAGGATGAGCGCACCATATTTGGTGGGTGTACTCCTCCCGAAAATCTAAGACTAAAGTTCCTTTACCAAAACTCCCAGGGTCTAATAATTCAGGAGATACAGGAGATCTGAGTCAACCAATCAGAGGGCTTATGATAGACCAAGACAGGGCCGGTTCAAGAGTGTTAGGCGAGCAGTGCCCGCGTCGGAGCAATTGAGGTGGTTCGCTAAGTATTTCTGGTAGTCTAGGTTGTTTACTAAGTATTTTTCGTAGTCCAGGTCCTCGGCTTCGTAGTTCTCGTAGTCCAGGTCGTTCGCTAAGTATTTCTCATAGTCCAGGTAGTTCGCTAAGTATTTCTCGTAGTCCAGGTCCTCGGCTTCGTAGTGTTCGCTGTCCAGGTCCTCGGCTTCGTAGTTCTCGTAGTCTAGTTCGTTCGCTGAGTATTTCTCGTAGTCCAGGTGGTTCGCTAGGTATTTCTCGTAGTCCAGGTGGTTCGCTAAGTATTTCTCGTAGTCCAGGTCGTTCGCTAAGTATTTTTCGTAGTCCAGGTCCGCGGCTTCGTGGTTCTTCGTAGCCGAGGACCTGGACTACGAGAAATACTTAGCGAACGACCTGGACTACGAGAACTACGAAGCCGAGGACCTGGACTACAAGAACTAAGAAGCCGAGGACCTGGACGGCGAGAACTACGAAGCCGAGGACCTGGACTACGAGAAATACTTAACGAACGACCTGGACTACGAGAAATACTTAGCGAACGACCTGGACTACGAGAAATACTTAGCGAACGACCTGGACTACGAGAACTACGAAGCCGAGGACCTAGACTACGAGAAATACTTAGCGAACGACCTGGACTACGAGAAATACTTAGCGATCGACCTGGACTACGAGAACTACGAAGCGGAGGACCTGGACTACGAGAAATACTTAGCGAACCACCTAAATTGATCCGATGCGGGCACTGCTCGCCTTACACTCTTGAACCGGCTCTGTCTTGGTCCATCATAAGCCCTCTGATTGGGCGACTAAGATCTCCTGTAGCTCCTGAATTATTAGACCCTGGGAGTTTTGATAAAGGAACTTTAGTCTTAGATTTTCGGGAGGAGTACACCCACCAAATATGGTGCGCTCAATCTGGGTCGCTCTGTATATTAAGGTCAACACACACTATGTGGAAGCGAAACAAAGGTATCGGAAGCGATCGGATGCTGTAGGAGTGTACACGTCTTGAAAAATGTGAAAATTCAAGTTAAAGTGAATTACAATATGATGGAAGGTTCATTCGCTTCGGGATGATGTCTAGAAAAATGTGCGAAGGCTCCATACCCGCTCATAAACACTTGCAGAAGTTATGAACAAATTCAAATTATCCCGAATCAAATGAGCCCTCAATCATATTTGAATTCACTTCAACGTGAACTTACACGTTTTTTAAGATGTGGGCACTCGCACAGCATCCGATCGCTTTCGATACCTTTGCTTCGTTTCCGCGTAGTGCGCGTTGACCTTAATATAGATATATCATTCTGAAATAATATCTATAATATTGTGGTCAAACTAATATTATGTGGTAATTCAAAGGATTTCTAAGCTGCCAGTGTCAGTATTGAAACTGACCATATATTCAAGATCTTTTAAGTGGGAGGAAGTGTTCAAATTCACCTAATGAATGTGTACGAGCGACAAACGATGAGGAGCAATGTGTCGACAGGCGCAGAATAAGGTGATTTTCTATAGCTGGGATGTTAAATTTCAACAATCTGATGCACAACAATGACTGTATTCAATGTATATATATTCAGTGCAATGTAGAATCTCATAACGCAGGACGAAAACTGGTTGTTTCATGGTGATTTGCAAAACCCACGTTACGCTGATTTCTGTTGTACATTCAGGTAAATTGACAGAGTAAAGGCCCATTGAAGAGAGTTATTCAGCAGGTAATTAATATTCTGGCTCCAGCAATCACCCCTATAAGTTTGGTCAAGATCTAGGACCCGGAGGTGCGATACTCTCCTAGTTAGTACATTTCATGATAGTTCAGTAAATTCAAGTCGAGTCCGTGTTTTTCCAATCAAGTCTACCTGAATCCAGAAGTTTATTGCAAATTCGAAGACAATGGCTAATAATTCACTTTGCCACGTGGAATTCGTGATTCGACAAGACAATTATTCATATCTCTGAGTGTGTGGTAAATTTATGAATATTCCCAACAGTTTTGATATTAAAAATGATTCAAGTCACATAGTTAAAAATACCATGAGCTGAGTATAAATTATTGCCTATCAATTATTTCACATAAAGTAAAAAAGAGATTTATTACCTGAAGGTGAACTGATTAAATCGGTGGTTTCTTGGTGATGATTCCAGTTTTGCTGACGATACCTTCCGGATTGATCCCGGTTGAATCTTGGTCGGATTGATCTTGGCAGAAGTTGGAGTACATTTGCGCGAAATTTTTTTTTTCCGCTTCGGGGTGCTCTCTATTTCTGGTTCTCCTGAATGAAAAATTCAGCCACGAATTAATGACATCTATGTAGAAAAATTTGTGATGAATATTATGTCACTCGATTCGGCATGGCGAGAATCCATTTTCTATTCGTTAGATGTGAACATGAGCCAAAAAAAAATCCATTCGGTAATTTTTAGTTCATGGCAGTTTGTAATGAGAAAAAAGTGTCTAGTCTTCTGCGATGGCAGTATATACAAGGATCCTTTTCGAGCAAATTTTTAGTGTACCTGTATAAAAGGGGCTCCGTTTATGAAGAATTTTTTAAGTTTATATGAAATATATACAGTGAGTTTTCGTATCTCCGGGTCGATCCCGTGCGCCCGCGGGTATGCAACCGGAGGTACACCTCCTGTTTCGATTGAGCACCGTTCTCCGGCCATCTGCATATTCGCATATACGCCCATGATCTAGACTCGATAGTGATCCCACTGACAGGCCATACCCAACCTCAAAGATCTTTTATAAAAATAACCTCAATACTTTGAAATGGTGATAAAATTGATTTCGGTTCGTCATCTACGGTGATAATAAGGCAAATGAGAGTAGGACTGTCAATAAATTCAGTCTTTCATTGTGATAAACATTAGATGACAAGGTTTCCTGTTTAAGATTTTAATAATGAGAGGGTGTAGGCACAGTGGCATTCGCATCGTCGTACCGCCACGAAGGGCAACCATGCCCCTAAGGGTGACATGCAGATTGGTGAAGGCATCCAAAAAAATTAATTAACTTAGGCTACCTTCTGTATAAGAGATAAGCCAAAAAAAAAAGGAAGAAGATGTAGTGCGAACTAACTTATCCTCGGTCCGATGGGACATGTATCCCCTGGGTTCCCTATTCAGTAACTTTTTGCTAACGAAACGATTTGATCGGCTAGTTTTCTATTGTGTAGAGTTGTCTTTCTTGAAACCTTATTAATTGCTGATGTCTTATTCGTGCGGAAGATCATCGGACAGTTCTGATGGAAAGTTACAGAATAGGGGTCCCGGAGGCACCGATCAGTGCAAAGACTGCTTCGCAGGCTCTGCGGAGGCTAAAACCTTCAATGTCGATTGGCTGCGGATGAGCCAAGCGACATCGAATAGTATCTTCCCTTGCGTGATACTGCGACATTAATCCTTCTACTTTTGGACGAGTCTTTGCTTCTTCAACGCCACTTGTCTAATAGGCAGAGAGTCGACCAAGTGTGCAAAGACTAACGACGTTAATGATTGACGAGATATTGGTGAATTGTGTTATCTAGTGGGGATTCAGGCAAATTGGAGCAGGTAAGAAAAATAATTAGTCAATTCGATGTATACTCATGTTATTTATTTTACATTATCTTCAACCTATCACGGGCTCGCTAGGAGCCTATCATAAAAGTACAGTGAATGCATAGTTTTTCATGCGAAATGAATCTGAAATCTGAAATCCAAATATAAATAAAATGAATTAACGTTTGTTAAAAACAGTTTGTCCACGGACTCGACAGCAGTAAGTGGACCTCTTTGCTTCTCGAAACAGCCTCGTCGTGGGTTAATCAATTTGATCGTTCGACTCGGCATACAAAAATGTTGCTTCGTGGCAAAGATCGATGCGTCTGAAACATAAAAGCAAAGGAATTAGGAATCGGTCCCTCATATGGGATTACATAGTCTGCATATTATTTCGAGATTACCTGAGACGATTCGATTCGAAGAGGACCCAACGATTCAGGATATACCGGTGATATTAATGGCGTGATTGGAGAAGATGCTCAAAGTGTTTTCCCTTCGCATCGCTGCAGTATACTATTGATTCTGTTTTTCAGTGCTGGTATATTCGATATTTTTCTTTGGGCATCTGCTCTCGTCTTGACTAAACTCCAGAGCGAGTAGTCGATGAAAGTAAGGTCTGGTGAACACGGCGGCCGCTGTGCCGGGCCACCTCTCCCAATCCCGCGTTCAGGGAATTGATCATTGATCATTGAATTGATCACTGGCTGCCTAGCCAGTGGGGGATGTTACCTGGACAAATAGCAACAGACGATAAGCAGCCCCGTGGATTGTCATTCGCATCTGAGCTTTCCGAAGCGATTAGTCGTATTTCTTTCATCAGTTTTTATGATTGATTAATAAATTCACATACAATTTACCGATTCCGCCTGCGGAGAAGATGCTCGAAGTGTTGCCCCTCCGCAGCGCTGCAGTATCCTATCCGGTCGTAAAAAGCATTTATCATCGGAAAACTATGCATTCACTGTACTTTTATGATAGGCTCCTAGCGAGCCCGTGATGGGTTGAAGATAATGTAAAATAAATAACATGAGTATACATCGAATTGACTAATTATTTTTCTTACCTGCTCCAATTTGCCTGAATCCCCACTAGATAACACAATTCACCAATATCTCGTCAATCATTAACGTCGTTAGTCTTTGCACACTTGGTCGACTCTCTGCCTATTAGACAAGTGGCGTTGAAGAAGCAAAGACTCGTCCAAAAGTAGAAGGATTAATGTCGCAGTATCACGCAAGGGAAGATACTATTCGATGTCGCTTGGCTCATCCGCAGCCAATCGACATTGAAGGTTTTAGCCTCCGCAGAGCCTGCGAAGCAGTCTTTGCACTGATCGGTGCCTCCGGGACCCCTATTCTGTAACTTTCCATCAGAACTGTCCGATGATCTTCCGCACGAATAAGACATCAGCAATTAATAAGGTTTCAAGAAAGACAACTCTACACAATAGAAAACTAGCCGATCAAATCGTTTCGTTAGCAAAAAATTACTGAATAGGGAACCCAGGGGATACATGTCCCATCGGACCGAGGATAAGTTAGTTCGCACTACATCTTCTTCCTTTTTTTTTTGCTTATCTCTTATACAGAAGGTAGCCTAAGTTAATTAATTTTTTTGGATGCCTTCACCAATCTGCATGTCACCCTTAGGGGCATGGTTGCCCTTCGTGGCGGTACGACGATGCGAATGCCACTGTGCCTACACCCTCTCATTATTAAAATCTTAAACAGGAAACCTTGTCATCTAATGTTTATCACAATGAAAGACTGAATTTATTGACAGTCCTACTCTCATTTGCCTTATTATCACCGTAGATGACGAACCGAAATCAATTTTATCACCATTTCAAAGTATTGAGGTTATTTTTATAAAAGATCTTTGAGGTTGGGTATGGCCTGTCAGTGGGATCACTATCGAGTCTAGATCATGGGCGTATATGCGAATATGCAGATGGCCGGAAAACGGTGCTCAATCGAAACAGGAGGTGTACCTCCGGTTGCATACCCGCGGGCGCACGGGATCGACCCGGAGATACGAAAACTCACTGTATATTAGGGTGATTCATAAAAAAAAATTTGTATCCCTAACAGGCTCAAAAGTTTCATTTAGGTATAAAAATATGCCTGTTAAAATATGAGCTCTTAATATTAATATTAAGATGAAGCACATCGCACTTTTCAATTTTCCATAAGAATAACATGTGATAAATTATTTTTGCTTCTTCTGATTTTTATAACTAGCAAATGATACGTTACACAGGAAATTTGAATCTAGGAAAAAAAAGACTTGGAAAAAAAAGACCCGGAAAAAAAAGACCGGAAAAAAAATACTCGGAAAAAAAAGACACGGAAAAAAGAGACCCGGAAAAAAAAGACTCGGAAAAAAAAGACCCGGAAATGAAAGACTCAAAATATAAAAATTATTGTTAAATTTCATTTTTCATCATTTTCGACAATTATCGCTAACTTGCCATGGATTTTAATCGTTGTAGTACAGTAATGTTCATCGATGGTGTCCCTGTGACTCACTATTTTTCCTAGCTTTTTTTCAAATCCAATTTCCTTTCTACAAATATTTTATTTGCCAATGATCAGTGGCTTACTTCGTGACTCTGCCCCAACCCGCAGCTGTCATATTCCTAACAACCTGAAGGTTCCACTGGTCACGGGCAAATAAAATATGCATAGAAGTAAACCTCGATTCCGGAAAAAATAGTGAGCCACGGGGACACCATCGATGAACATTACTGTATATGAGGTATCACATTATACAATATAATTCCGAGCTAACTGTATTTACATTCATGGTGGGATTCTTATAGATAACATTGTTCAGGTTTATTTTTGTTTTGAAAAAAGAGACCCGGCAGTTATTCTAACCTTTGGAAGTGCAATACTAGTGTCCTAACCTATTTTAACCTCCAAGGGTGCAATACTAGTGTCCTAACCCATCCTAACTTTTTGGATGCGGTAACCACCGACTGCGCGTTCCGTACTGGGTATGGTGTTGTGGTTTCGGATAAGCGACAGATCAATGGAGTCCTAACCTATTCTAACCTGCGAGGATGCGATGCCAGTGTCCCAACCTATTCTAACCTTTGGAAGTGCAATACTAGTGCCCTAACCTATTCTAACCTTTGAGGGTACGATACCAGTGTCCTAACCTATTCTAACATTTGGGGGTGCGATAACCACCGACTTCGCGTTCCGTACTGGGTATAATGGTGTTGTGGTTTCGGATGAGCGACGGATCAATCAAGTCCTTAACTATTTTAGCCTCAATACAATTCTAAAAAATTCTAAAATTCTAAGGCAATTTAGCGATAATTGTCGAAAATAATGAAAAATGAAATTTAACAACAGTTTTTATATTTTGAGTATTTTAGTTCCGGGTCTTTTTTTTCCAAGTCTTTTTTTTCCGGGTGTTTTTTTTCCGTGTCTTTTTTTTCCAAGTCTTTTTTTTCCGGTCTTTTTTTTCCGGGTCTTTTTTTTCCAAGTCTTTTTTTTCCGCCAACCAGGAAATTTACAGACATATTTTTGTAGAGAATCAATCGCTTTACAAAAAAGTTTCGAGTCATTTTCTAATAAGTCCACTCGTTTAAAAGTTATTCGAGGTCAAAGTTTAATTTATTTTCATTTTTTTTTTTTTTCTTCATTTTTTATTTTTTGTTTGTTATTTCTTACAAAAATATGTCTGTAGATTCTTGGTGTGACTTATCATTTGCTGGTTATAAAAATCGGAAGAAGCAAAAATAATTCATCCCATATTCTTCTTATGGAAAATCGAAAAGTGTGATGCGCTCCATCTTAATATCAATATTAAGATCTCATATTTTAACAGGCATATTTTTATACTGACATGAAACTTTTGAGCCTGTTCGTGAGAGAATGTTTTTTTTTTTTTTTAAATCACCCTCATATATGAAGCATTCTTTGTGAACCGGGCCACTATTTTTTTCAATCCCTCCAATTTTTTTTTAAATCTGACAGTTTGAAATATTAGTCAAAAGAGACGTCTGTAATTTTTTTCAGATTTTTTCAGGCATCCGTTCAGGATTTTCAATTTTTCATTACGAACACTGTATCTCAAGGAATATTCATCGAACAAAAAAAAACATGAGACTGAAAACTTTTGTTTTTTTCTGCTTTATCGAAAAAAATCAAAATCATAATTTTTCTGCATCCGGAAACCTGAAATTCGGCAGAAAAATGAGAATAAATGTTTTTTAAGCCCAATAACACACCTTCGATTTTGGTACAAATTTTACAGGATGTCTGTCATTGGGTGAAGAGTCAGCAAAACAAAATTGAGAATGGTAAAACTATTTTCGTTTCTATTTTTTTTCATCGTCACCATTGTAGGTACCATTCTAAATTTTGTTTTGCAGACTCTTCACCCAATGACAAACATCCTGTGAAATTTGTACCAAAATCGAAGGTGTGTTATTGGGCTTAAAAAACAATTATTCTCATTTTTCTGCCGAATTTCAGGTTTCCCAATGCCGAAAAATTATGATTTGGATTTTTTTCGATTAAGCGGAAAAAAATAAAAGTTTTTAGTCTCATGTTTTTTTTTTGGTTGATGAATATTCCTTGAGAGATAGTGTTCGTAATGAAAAATTGAAAATCCTGAACGGATGCCTGAAAAAATCTGAAAAAAATCACAGACGTCTCTTTTGACTAATATTTCAAACTGTCAGATTTTAAAAAAAATTGGAGGGATTGAAAAAAAAAGTGGCCCGGTTCACAAAGAATGCTTCATATACCGGGTCTCATTCCTAAAAACTACTATTAGGGCTAGATTTGTTATGCGTTATGAAACTTAGCACGCCATGACCATTCAATGCAGAATTATTAACAGCTGGGTTGTATTTGCGAAACACTGACCTGCACCCTCGTCAGACGAAAAACTTTTGAAATCACCTTCTTCGGTGTAAATTTCGCCAGGAATCGCTGGTTTCTTGAAAGCGCTCAAAATGATTTTGAGCCTCCTTGAGATTTTCTGCGAAATCAATACTGGTTTCGGTAGGTGGAAGGAAAGAAAAAAAAAAAGGGCGCAACAAGATCCAATGAGACTACTTCGTCAGTTCCATTACATTGGTCAGATAGATGGAGACATGCTTTTTCAATGAGTGCATTATCGGAGATATAGGTAAAAATTTGGGAATTTCTCGTAATCTTCTTACGACCTTTTCTAGGGTCCTCGAACGGCGAAGCCTAACTCTCTAATTCAGGGAAACTCAATGACGACTATACAGTAGGTTTGTTGAAAGCAATAACAGTTTGGACGTGATAATTCAGCTCACGTAAATTAACTCACCAGCATTCTCCAAGATTTTAACTTTGTAATGCCTCCACGAGTCGTTGGCGGCTGTTCGCGTCCACAACATTTCAGTCATGCAATTGCACTGGGCTTTGGGTGGATACTTGCACAGCAATTCTCCTTTCATGGTTCTTACCCAAGACTCCGGAACAAGGTCAATCAAGGGTTCGGCATAATTCCCCTTGAATTCGACGATCGAGTACTGGTACACCACACTCTTGGGGGATTCCTTAATCGGGCTCGTCATTTTTGACAATACTACGCTATGTAACGATAAACAGATATTAATTTCTACGGCTTATACACATCTTAGGCTAGCGGGATTTCTTAACCAACTTTTGAAAGAAGGGTTATCGTACGAACGAGGATAACGCGCATTCAATACTCAGCGTGTGATTACTGAAACTATGACCGACCGACAGTAGTAGCGTAGTGCTAGCACTCGAAACTATGGAGCGGGAGGATCTGAGTTCAAATCCCCAAACGAGTCAAGGAAGGCCTGAGCGGCAGCCTGCAAAAATGTAAGACGGGTCACGCCGTCCAGGCGCTGACTTGACTCACGGTGGTTTGAGCGCGGATCCGGCTACACCTGGACAAGGTTTTTCCGGCGGTTTCCCTTGTCCCTCGTGCGAATGCGGGTGTTTCTATATATGTAGGTATATTTATATACCTATATATACAACCTGTCTGCTTACTCCGTACAGCCATGTACTCTCTCTCTCTCTCTCTTTACCTAGTTTAAGTTAGGTTTGAGTTTCTCCGCCTACCTTGCATACACATTGTGAATGCAAGGTAGGATTTGTCCAATATTGCTATAGATAATAAAAATAAAACTAAACTTAAACTATCAAAACTCAATGCGTATAGCCAAAGAAAGTAGAATTTTTTCCTTCAAGGTAGTTGTTTCGAGATAGTCACGTTCAAAAATATAGCTCCTCGAATTGAAAGTATAATATAGCTAAAGCGTTAGTCGAAAACCGCCTATTACGAAATTTTTGTAAAAGTACACTTTTACTGCTCTCACACGCATCTAAATAGTATCTATACATGTATTTATTCATGAAAATTTTCAGATTTTTACAAGTTATATTTCAGTAACGGCGTGGGCAAAAATTTTTATTTTTTTTTGTGTAATTTATAACTTCGGTGTATATAACATATCAAATATTGATCAAATTCCTTTGTTGCGTTTTGATTTTATTCGAAAATCTCGCCTGTAACTCTCTATTCCCCATCAGAGCCCATGCTAAAATTACAAAACTTTGATATCGCTTATCTCAAAATTAGGGTGGTCAATTTCAATCGGAATAGGGTCATATTTTTTGTATTCTATCAAATAACAATCAAGGAAAGTTTCGTTGAAATCCTTTGAAAAATCGTTCCACGCAACAACTACCTTAACGTGTATTCACGGCACATTTGATGCCAAACCACTTGCAAAATACGAGTATCCCGATTGTTATACTATATATTCACAACTATCTGTTGGACAGAATAGTAAGGGTGGCTGATTGTCTTAAGTAATGAAACAGTATTATGGATGAAGAAAGTATTATTTAATTACAAGAGGAAAAAAAAAAATTCGTTCATTACACTTCTGTATCACAGACACGACTGACTATAGTCAGTAGGAACAGCTTTGGCACAGTGCCATTACACTTAGTACAGGTACACAGGGATGGCGCTACGAGTACAATTAGTAGACTAAATCCAACACTTCCTCTGTCTATTTATTGTATTCGTCTCTTAAATTTAAACAAGTACATAGGGTATAGAAACGTTCTTTAGGCAGAGCCTTGGTTAGTATGTCAGCCAGTTGCCTCTGAGAGGAAATATATAGTACAGCAAGTTCGCCGTGTTCAACAAGTTCTCTTATATGATGATATTTGATGTCGATATGCTTGGTCAATTTATGAAATTCAGGATTGTGAGTCAAGCGGATCGCACTCTGATTATCAACATATAGTTCACTTGGTTTGTTACTGTTGTGTCCGAAATCTAACAAAAGTCTTTTTAACCAAATTGATTCTCTTGCAGCTGCGGATGCCGCAACATATTCGGCCTCCGTAGTGCTCAGTGTTATCATTTTCTGTCTTCGTGACGTCCAGGTTATTGGACTGTCTGCTACCGTGAATATATATCCTGTTACAGATCGTCTAGTCTCTAAATCATTGACATAGTCTGCATCAGAATAGCCGACTAGACAAAAATTATTCTCAGTCTTTTTGTATACTATTCCTAGATTTACAGTCTCTTTTACATATCTTATAATACGCTTTACTGCTTGCCAGTGGGTTTCATTGTGATTGTTTAGGAATCTGCTAACTGAATTTACAGCAAAGGCTATATGGGTGGATTTCAAGAAGTGGGCCAAAATAGCCTGACAATTCAGAAGAAAACAACATTGACATTTCATTAGAGTAGTATACATTTTCTAATCGTGTGAAGCCCCTGCTTCAAATATCTGACACACGCAACGCTCTTTTTGAATGAAATTTCGTAATATTTCACAATATTTATTAGAAAACTGCAGTTTATTCATGAACGGAATATTCTTTATAGAGTGTGATGTTTGTATTTTTCATGTAAAGTAAACCTACTAGATTGAAATTAATACCTCTTCAGCTTCTCATGAGGTCTTTAAGAATACTAAAAATTCAAAAGCAGGAGTGTCGCCGAAATTACAAATGCGCCACCGAAATTGCATACGCATCACAGAAATTACTTTTTACGGCATGTTGTGGCAGAATAATAGGCTTTTTATGGAACAAAATGAAATATTTATTGAAATAGATGCATAAAAAGGAACTTAACATCAAGAAAAGAAAAATATAATTTCGTGGACGTCGCCGGGATTACCGTCGCCGAGTGTACATTTTGACGTTAAAATAATTCCCGCTAATTTCTACGTGCAGTGAGAATATCAACATTGAATATAGCTCACACAAACATGCAGAGTATCACATGAAAATTGGAATATTGGAATTTTCATAATAAATAATCGTTCTAGTCCAGTCTCCGAAATTACAGTGAATAAGTGTGACAGGCAAATTATTGCTTAATAAACTTTGTTTTGTCTGTGAAAGATAAAATAATGGAGAACTTATTGTATGGAGCCGATATCACATACACATCCAGAAACCATTGACAGCTACAACACACCACTAGCACTTCCTGCCGAGTGTGTGTAATAGTAAACTTGAGCCGTCGCCGAGATTACTAATAATGTAGGTTCACGGGTTTTCTCTCACTTTTTTCACGTTTGGTGAAATACTTTTCAAAACTGCTTGTCTTTTATGTAAACTTGGGTCTTAGAGATTTGAAATGAATGAGTGCAAAGTGCTCAGACATAGCATGTCATTTTCACAAAGGTGTAAAGTTGAGAAACGGACTTTACGTCACGTCGCCGAAATGACATTCTGACTGTTTAAAAGTTGAAAAAGGAATGTTAATCTTCTTCGAAATGCTTCACGATTTTTTTCTAAATGAAGTAAACCAGTCTACACCGAAAAAAAATATAATCAGGCATATTTAGATCAACATATTTGAAATAGGAAGTGGTTTCACGTTTTGGCCCACTTCTTGAAATCCACCCATATCTGGTCGTGTGACCACAGCTAGAAATAACAATGATCCCAATGCTTCTCTGAATGGAACTGGTGATGTAGTGACTTCGTCACTGTCTACAGGTTTTAATATGACATTAGGGTCTGCGGGGATTGAAATTCCGTTGGCTTCACTAATTCCGAATTTCTTGATAATTTGTTCAGCGTAAGCCTTTTGATGTATATACATAGTTTTATCATTTCTGTTACGTTGTATTTACAGACCTACGAAAGTCTCGCCTTCTGCTATGGTTAATTCCAAATGTTGTTGCAGTGAGTTCAGAACCTTCTGAAGTACATTCTGGTTTCTAGCAGCTATCAGACCGTCGTCTACAAATAACATCAGGTAAACTTCTTCGTTATCTACTGTACCCAGAAATATAAATTTTTCTGCTGTGCTTTCAATGAAGTTAAAGCGCTTCAGAAAGGTTTTGAACTCATTGTTCCAGCACCTTGGTGCTTGCTTTAATCCGTACAGGGCCTGTTCTAGTTTACAAATTACAGGGCCTTGTACGTTCCTTACATCTACACATTCTGGCACTCTCATATATACAACCTTATCTAGCACTCCATACAAAAATGCACTTTTAACATCGAACTGCACTATTTCGAGGTCTTCATGCGTCACTATAGCCAGGAACACTCTTATGGAGTCATATCTGACTACAGGTGCGAACGTCTCCCAGTAATCACGTCTAGGTTGCTGCAGGAATCCACGCGCGCAGAGTTGTGCTTTGTGTCGTACTGCATTTCCTGTTTCCTTTCTTTTGATCTTGAAGATCCATTTCGAGTCGATAGAGGTTGTAGACATTCGTTGGCTGGTACAAACGTCCACGTACCATTTTTGTCATGAGCCTCAAGTTCTTCCTGGATTGCCTTCTTCCACTTGTCGGCTTCTGGGCTTAGCATAGCTTCTTGTACAGTAGAGGGTTCATCGCATTCGGCAATGTTTACCTGGGAACCTTGATATCTTTGGGGTTTATTTAGGTTTTTCCTGTCTCGAAGTTGCATTCTGGCAGCCCTTGCTTCGTCTGCTGGTTGTTGGAGGGCTTCGACTGCTTGCTGTTGATTTATTTGTAGTCCGGGTTCAGCTTGACCAGCTCCCTCGGCTTCTTCAGCTTCGTGGAAGATTTCATCATCTTCTTCGTCTTCTACGACAGTCTGCGGTGTCGGATATAGAGTAATTTCGAACTCTGATTCAGGCAGAGAGTTCCCTGATCCCTTCAATTCCTCGTTGAATGACACATTTCTGGCGTGTGTTATCTTCTTGGTCTTCGGATTGAATAAACGATAGTTGGTGGAGTCTGCTTGATACCCAACTAGTGTTAGCTTCTCTGCCTTTGCATCCAGTTTCGTCCTCAGCTGATTTGTTATATGGATATATGCGTCGGATCCAAATTTTCTCATGTGTGCTAAGGATGGCTTCTTCCCTGTCCACACTTCGTACGGTATGATGTCTGGAGATTGTTTGGACCATGTTCGATTCAATGTGTAAACCGCAGTTCCTACAGCTTCAGCCCATAAGTACAGAGGCATGTTTGCTGCATGAAGCATACTACGTACACTTTCAACAATTGTTCGATTGTCCCTTTCTGCTCGACCGTTTTGTTGAGGTGTGTGAGGGGCAGTATTTTCCAGCTGGATTCCCTTCTCTGAGAGGTACTCGTACATGTTCCTGTTGCAGTATTCTCCCCCATTATCAGTTCTCAACTTCTTCATCTTAGTTTCAAATTTGTTTGCTATAAACCTCTCAAACACTTCGGATTTGTCGATAACATCTGATTTGTGCTTTATAAAGTGGACCACTCTAAAACCAGTTGCGTCGTCCTTAAATGTCACGAAGAATCGCGCCCCACCCACTGAATCGACTTTCAGTGGTCCACAGACATCGCTGTGGAAGTACTCCCCGGGGTTGACGTGTGACTTGCCTAATTGGCACGCCTCACAGAAGAAATCCTGTATATCCTTGAGTTTGATTCCATCGATGACACCCTCCGCTGCCATCTTCTTGATTGTTTGCGGGTTGATGTGGCCAAGCCTCTTATGCCACATTTTAATTCCACATTCAATTACGTTTCCTTCGGTTTCAGTAGCTTCTCTGAAAAACATTCTATAAATGTCGTTACTCTGTTTGGTACCTTGCGCCACAACGGCTGAATTATCAGACAATATCTCAACACTGTGTCCTTTGAACCGGACCTCGTAGTTCTTAGTCGTGCAGGCACCTACTGAAAATAAGTTTTTTCGCAGTAACGGTACATATAGTACATTTTTAATTTGTCCTCTTTCCCATTTACCGTCAATTAGTTTTTCAATATCTGCTGTACCAACACCTTTTACTGCGCATGTACCGTCGTCCCCCAGACGTACTGTTTCCCCGTTGCTTGGTAGGTAATCCTTCAGCCATTCTCTTCGGTAGGTAATATGTTTGGACGCTCCACTGTCGGTCAACCAGACGTCTTTCATCTCGACATTGAGCAGGTGCTCTATTTGACCACGCGTCGGTAGCTTCCCGACAGCTTTAGTACCGACTGTTTTATTACCGACTGTTTCATCACTATGAACACAGTTTTCAGGGTCTACAACACTACCGGCACTCGTGACTACAAATGCACTTGCACTTCCCAGTCCCGACTCCCTTTTTTTATCAGCACGTTGTTTATTTCGACAATATTTTAGTACATGTCCCTTCTTTTTACAATAGAAACACTCCACGTCAGACCGTGGTCTGTATTGCAATTGTTGTTCACTCATACTGCTTTGACTTTGATTCGACCGGGGTGTATATTGCGACTGTTTATCACCCGCACTGCTATGACTTTGATTTGACACTTTTTTCCGATTATTTATTGTCATTACGGCTAGAGCGATATCTAGGGTGTCGTCCTCTGAAAGTCTTCTTTCCTCTTTGATTAGCCTTTCCTGAAGAGTTGGTATTGTCTGTGACGCTGGCGCGACACTATCCCAAGTAGTTATTAATGCACTATATTTACTCGGTAGGCTACCGAGTATTTTCGCCATAATGGCTGTGTTTGACTGCTTTTCGTCCAGATCACTAAGTTGTTGAGCCATGTTCTGTATCTTTGCGACATGCTGTACAACAGAATCATTGGGATTCATTCTATATTCATGAAACTTTTGTAGTAGCAACAGCTTGTTCGATGCCGTTTTCTGTTCATGAATTAAGCTCAGCCTCTCCCACATCTCTCTGGCACTCAGGCACGTAGTTAGGTATGTTAGCTGTGAGTACTTCATGGCAGAAGAGATGAGAAACCTCGCCTTGGCATCATCTTTGACCCATGCTTTTCGTTGAGCCACATTAGCTGCAGCATCGCCCGGTATTTCACGATCACCATTGAGGACATCATAGATATCTTGTGATATTAACAGAGAAACTATCTGGAACTTCCACAGCTGGAAGTTCGTTCCATCGAACTTTTTCATAGATTTTGTCAGAGTTTCTTCAGCCACCATTCTGATCTACCACGTGGGCACGCACCAGTAACCGAAAACAACTTATAAAGATGGCGTACCGGCACTTACCGAAATTCTTCCACGCGGACGACCGACTGTAATTACGCGACTTTTTTACTATCAGGCTATTTTTACGCGAGCCTGGGCCAATAACCTGTTGGGCAGGATGGTAAGGGTGGCTGATTGTCTTAAGTAATGAAACAGCATTATGGATGAAGAAAGTATTATTTAATTACAAGAGTAAAAATAAAAATTCGTTTATTACACTTCTGTATTACAGACACGACTGACTATAGTCAGTAGGAACAGCTTTGGCACAGTGCCATTACACTTAGTACAGGTACAGAGGGATGGCGCTACGAGTACAATAAGTAGACTCAATCCAACACTATCGCGATAATTGTACCGATTTGGAAACCCAATCTTCGAGGGATACAATTCGCTCTCTCTGTTCTCGTCCATTACATTATTTCTAACAAAGTGATGTTGAATTATTTTTTCAAATTTTCAGAATAACTGTGCCTTACACTCACAGTATCAAAAATTGAGACCATATCACAAGAGGTCAATTCGCCGTACAAAAAAAAATATTGGAAGTCTACAACCGTCGGTTTTCCCGTAAAATTAATTTTTTATCTATCCCATCGTTAACCCAATTTAGAAAACGCGGCGTTGAAAATCACTTCAAAAATTAGACCTACTTGCTAAAGACATTCATTGTGAAAGTTTTTTTTTTTGATGGTTGTGTTCAGCATTCCATATATAGAATCGGGCTACAGAGGCCGATTTTGCATTTTTGATGCGTAGGCTGTGATACACTGAAAAAAAGTATGAGTCCTAAGCGATACGTTTCAGTACAGTAATGTTCATCGATGGTGTCCCTATGACTCACTATTTTTCCTATCTTTTTTTTCAAAACAAATTTCCCTTCTACAAATATTTTATTTGCCAATGACCGGTGGCTTACTTCGTGACTCTGCTCCAACACGCAGCTGTCATATTCCTAACAACCTGAAGGTTCCACTGGTCGCGGGTGAATGAAATATTCATAGAAGTAAAACTCGATTCTGGAAAAAATAGTGAGCCACGGAGACACCATCGATGAACATTACTGTACTATAGCAATACTCGTAAATGCTATACACTGAAACGACGTTTTAGTTCTATGACTATATTTTTCGCTACCACAACGATACTCTTTACGCTATACACTCAAACTGAATTTTTGTCCCACCACAATACTCGTATAAGCTCCACACTAAAACAGATTTCTTGAAAAGTAGAAGGTTATGACAGAAGAAATCATAAATGTCATTATAAAGAACATTATAATATAACCTCTTTCGTGTTATTACTATTTGTTATTAAAAATATTAGAATTTGCTTCACACCGCCAGCCGTATGTTGGCATGGGCTATCCTCCATCCAGTTATTATATACATCAGTGGATCAAACATACCAGTTCGAACTCATAACTCGTTAAACATCAGTTGCCACAAAGACAAGTCGATTGACATCCCCGTATCGGAGAAATTCGAGAAATACACGGGTCAGAGAATATCGAATAGACACCCCCCCCCCCCCCCCCCTCAAGGTCCATCCCTAGTTGCTCACCTCCTTCTAGTCGAAATGTGTCACATTTCGATTATTATCCGAGCCCTGGCGTAAAAAATGCAAAAAAGACCAACGATCCGAAAATAATTGAATTCTGAACACGTACGTCCAAAAAAATATTCGTTTCATGCGAAAATAGAGTCTACAGATGGTTTTTACATCATTCGAATATTTTCGAGTTCGATTTTCTCGGCGAATTACGTAATAACAATCGGTAGACTCTATTTTCATACGAAACGAACATGTTTTTGGACGTATGTGTTCGGAATTCAATTTGAATCTGCGCAGCGTTGACCTTTTTTGCGTTTTCGACGCCTGGGCTCGAATAATAATCGAAATGTCACACATTTCGATCAATAGGAGGTGGGCGACTAGGGATGGCTCTTAATAAGGTATTATATTTATCCCCTTTCAAGTACCATACTCATCAGTCGAGGGTCGAACCTCAAAGGGGCCTCGATTTATACACTTGTAGCCTACTAACTGAACGCTATCAACTATGTTTGCACTATTGCAACTTCTCACAAAGAAAGTGATATTTTGTTTCAAAAATCGGATCAGTGGACAACAATGTAGCGCACGGCGTCATAATATGGATTCCAACGCCTGCATGCACTAGTGCTGCGCGCTCTCACAATAATACGTACGCACCCAGGGAAATGTTTATTCATCTGAATAAATTTTATTTGTATATGAACCTATTAGATTATTTATCTGCCGCAAATAAATTTTTCATTTGCGCGAAATATATGTACACTACCGAACAATAAATTTTATGCCTGTCAAATAAATAATCTAATAGGTTCATCTTCAAATAAATCTTTTTTCTGGGTGTGTAATAATGGAATATGTAGTTCCGCATTATAATATGATGTGCATGATCTGCTACTATTTCGTATTGAGCTGATTTATATTTGTACCATAGAATTAATCAAACGTTAGCTGCTCGTAAATTTGGGAAGGCTCGCATTATTTAAATTACTTTGAAAACTGTGCTCTCATATTTCCCAATTTTTATCGCAAAATCATGAACACTTCTTATTCAAATCGTCGAAATTCTGTGCATTTATTGGTGTATGTATATGTGAATTACTCACCAATTTATGTTGAGTGAAAACCCCCCTTCTTACGACTATAAGGATGGGAAGATCGTGTCCAAGATTACAAGATGCAATGACACGGCAATGTTCACATAAATACTATTTTTATTCAATTCTCAAGTATACACGAACGGGAATGAGACAACTATTGTTTTCTTAACCCGATGAGTACATAAAATTTCATGCAAATCTTAGGTTACATATTAAGGTAAGTGCTATCTTAAGTCTATAAGTACACACACCCACACAATTTTACTAGTTCAATGTATAATTCACACGCACTTATATATATATATGCTTATTCCACACGTTTGAAAAATGTTGTGTTTATTCAATACTTGGGCGAGGGCGATTCCGCGAGTACGATTTATCATCCCCGGCAGGTCCTGTTGATGCTCCGGTCCGCTTTCAGGCATGGGGATTTTTTTTTTCTTCTCACAAGCAGTCGCCATGGTGCGAGCCCGTGAGATCTTGGCGACTGTGGTGTAACTCGATGGAGACAGACGGTCCCAATATGGGAAACACTTACTTTGGCTGCGCTTCGATGAGTTGTTTCACCTGAACGGCCACGTAATAGGGGAAAAGTTTGCTTATCTCTAGCAGGACGATGTCAAGGTAGTTCTCACGGAATTCGAGATCTATCAGTGGTTTGATGTGTTCCATGGCCGCGTCGTACTCCCTCAGAGCTATTTGTGAAATGCTTTACGAGGAAGGCTGAGCAGGTAGCATCGTCTTGACTTTTTCCGCGACGAACTGCGAATAGTTTTTTACACGTATTGACATCATCTTTCAATTACTTCAGCATTCGTATCCGTTCTTGTACACAGAGGAGTAGCGATTTCAGGCCGTCAAAGGTGGTCTTTTGCATCACGATTGAAGGTGCATAGAGTTTTTGGCGCTTAGCGGATGGTTGATCGTCCTCGTGGTCACCGACTGGTGTGTCATCGTTAATAGCGTTTGATGAGATATCTGCGTTGGCTGCTGGTACGTCAAATCGAATTGCTCTTGCCCTGTGAGCTAACGTGAATGTTAGTTTGCATTCACCAAGGTCGAGGGTATCGAAATACCACTGGGCGTCGGCGTATATATCGAAGTCAAAGTAGTCCGAGATGATGTCCGTTGAGTCGGTCAGCGCGATCCACGAATCGAGTTTCAGGCAAATACCTTCGAAAGAATTATTCACTAGCCGAATCAACAGCTCGTACTCACTGTCCCCTCGCAATCCAAGACCGACATTGATTTTCTTGGTGAACGAGTGGTTTAATCCGTATGTAGTAGACAGAAGTAGGTGTTTTTCCGTCTGTTTCAACGACTGAGAGTGAGATTTGAAAATTTTACGTGGCTTGCTCGCCGGTAAACCAGTCTTGGGTGTAGCCATTGTGCAATGTTGTTTCTTTCACAGATGACGAAGAACTTACCTGGCTTTGCGGTTACCGTGCTTTAATATACGTATAAATTGTCATAAAATTATTTACACGGTTACCCCTACCATTGTATGATATGGGTTGAAAAGACAGCTGATCAGTCGTGACCAGCTTGGGGAACGACTGGTCTTCGCCCCCTCGTCCAGCAGGTAGCAGTGGTGACGCAATCTGTAACGGTCAACAGCGCAGCGTTAATTACCTACCGTTAGCCCCCAATTTCCGAGACGACCCCCTAGACCGCCCCTAAAAGGTCGAGTCAAAATGGTCAAAATATACGGTATGCGGATTGCGACAAGTAAGGCGGTTCGCGAAAAGGCGCTTCACAGCTGGCCTGCTCGAATGCATTAGGATTCTCGCGTGAGAATCGTTAAAAATCTTACGGCACCCCCGCGTGAGAATAACGTTGTTTTCATCGTGAGAGGTGCATACGGCAGCGGGATGAGGGGGTGCTACGTGGTATATCTAGGCGAGTGTTCCGCAATTTTCCTCATTCTTTCAAAGTCATTGATCAAGCCTATACGCTTTCTCATTTTTTGCTGTATCTTTCTCTCTCTCCCTCTCGAGACCCGTCCTACTTGTTCGATTTTTACATTTTTCAAATCCCAACGCAATGTCCAGTATTTTGAGTGTGTACCGTGCCGCAGTGTTGATGGCAGTGTTTTACGCTAAAAAGAAGAAGCCGTCAATTGGCTTGGAATGTGATATGCGATGGAGACGATCGCTTGCTCGTATGTCAGCCGGTGATTTGCTGCGTCAGCTGCAACGTTTCATCGGAGCATGTAGCGAGAGGTCCATCGGTTCGATGCACGCGGCCGGCGTTTTTAAAAAATCGAGCGAGTGTCTCCGAATTGCGGTCGAGACAGTGTTGAAACGGAGGACCGAACATTTTGCCGTGGTGCTGCCGTTGATCGCGGAATATAACGAACACCGAGGTAAGTCAAGATTTAATTTCATACGGCACCAATGTAGTGATACGGTGCAAAGTGAATTAATTCTGAGAAAATTTAATTTCCTACGTCTGTCAGAAATGTTAAACATGCTGGAGGATTCCGAAGAGACGAAGGGAATGTTGTGCGAGACCCTGCACCGGATCGAGGATGCGGAAATGCCAGGGGAACAGCCTTCGCTAGTCGATCGCCGAGACTCCGAGGTATCTTCACAGCCCGTTGCCGTCGAAACCGCCACAACAAGAAGGTATGTGATCTCTCGGGCCGGACCCTCGAGCAATTTTCGGATCCCATCAGCCGAGATAAAGGAACCGCTTGCGTCGACATTCCGCGATTGTCCCGACGGTGAGTTACAACAAAAACAAGAATCCCATTTATTTGACCGATATACGCCCGCCTCCGAGTAGACGCGTAGCTTTTCCGAAGTAGATAATTACACAATGACTTTTCATATGCAAACAGCATCAGTTACCGCTAGTCTGTACGACCCACTGTCCCAGGCTTCGACCGTAAAGTTACAAAGACCGAATCGGGCGGAGATAACCACTGACTCAGGTATTGTTCGGCGTATTACCTCGGTATACCATGCCTTCTTGCAAGCGCGTACCGTGCCACATACATATCATTGCGTACATTTCTATTTCCCATCTACAAGCAGAACAACCCGCAGCTCTTTAAGTAGCCATGGAAGGAGTGGCTGAAGATAAGGATGAGGACGACGTCGAAGACGAGGCGGAGGATGAGGGCGAAGATGAGGACGAGGACGAGGACGAGGATGAGGATGAGGATGAGGATGAGGATGAGGATGAGGATGAGCTTGCGGAGAACGCCAGTATTTCCACGGCAGACCCTGAGGCTCTTTCTCAATTATTCAGCCCAGGCTCGTCCTTCGACAGTGGAATATTTTCATTGTGCAATACCTCGGCCGCGGCGGAGTAATACTTTTTATAAATGGGGCGGGCGTGTGTTTGACAGTTTGTTCCGTAATCATCAATAACCTAGTATTAATTGCTATTCCTAACGTTATGTCTGATGTTTTACACTGTTCGCTGTACAAGTATCTGTATTCTCATTATTGACCTATAGGCCCGGTTTACCGGTGCTAAATAAATGGATAATTGAATTGAAAAATCTCATTTTCTGTGGACTACCGCACACCAGGACTACCGATGAACGTCGAGGAGGGTTGTACCTCCGGTTTACAGACCGGAGGCCGTCAACGGCTCACGCGCGTAAACGAAGGAGCCAGTACCTCTGGGTTACCGAACGCTGAGGCGATGACCATCGATTCTGACGATTCCGATTATGACGATGACAGCGACGACTACGACGCGACGCCTGACGAACAAGCGAAAAACATCGACCAGCTCGACGGACCGAGTGGTCGCGAAGTGGGCGATAAGAAACAGCGTGAAAGCGTGGCGAGAGAAGAGGTTGAGCCAGAGTCGTTAGATCTTGGAAATCGCTTTAGCATTCTCGGTGAAACTTTGAGACATATCAGGCGGTTTGATATTAACGGGCGTGAACTGAACGTTAAAATAAATATTTCTGATGCCAGCGCGAATCCTTTAGAGTGGTTGGAGGGAGCGTTCAAAGACTTGCACACATACGTCACTGCAACGTGTCATGGGGATGATTACATAGGTTTTATTTTTCACGCGGAAAGTTTCAATGAGGGGTCCGCATGGTTGTCTCTTTGGCCTGTCCGCGATTCTCACTACAGTGATTTGTGGAAGCTGGTTTCCAGCGTGACGCAGAGTGCAGCCGAGTTTGAGATCGACAAGGTCTTCACCGTCACGGTTCATATAGTCAAGGTACCGTCCGGTCGTGGCAGGGCCTTACCGATGACACACGCCGGTGTAATGAAAGAGTCGATTGTTCGAATCGTGAATACCGACGGCCTTTGTTTACCGCGAGCGTTGGTGGTGGCGGAAGCGCACGCCGAGAGGGGTTCGAGCCGTAGCGGGACACTGCACGAGCGGTACGATGCGATACGTCGCCATGGATCGTCTCTGCAGCGGGTGGAAGCACGGCAACTCGTAGAGCGAGCTGGAGTAGAAATCCCTGAAACGGGTTGTGGGATGTTAGAAATTAGCAGATTCCAAGATTTCTTGGCTCCCAAGTGATTGGCGATCGTGATTTACGAACTGGGAAAATTAGGTACCGGGGACGTGGTTTTTTACAACGGCACGACCAGTGTTACAGACAAGCACCTGAGTGTTACCAGTCGGCTAAATATTTTGTATAACCCTACCGAGCGGCATTTTGACACCATAACAAGCTTGACAGGGGCTTCGGCGGGTAGGTTTTTCTGTAAGGGCTGCAACGAAAAATTCAATGAAGGCAACGATCATCGGTGTTCGCATCGATGTCCGCAGTGCCTGGGTACGCCGCAGTGTGACAGTCCGGTAGCTAAATTGGAATGCCCCGACTGTAGGCGTGAGTTTCGGGGTAACGCGTGTCTCGATAGGCATCGTAACGAGGGTTCGTTCAGCGCGCGTCAGACTGTTTGACACACGCCCCGCTCATGCGTGAATTGCTCCCGACTCGTCAATCTGAATACCGGTTCACACTCGTGCGAGACCCGCTTCTGCCGAACGTGTAATCGTAGCCGGCCGCACACCATTTTTGTTTTATGGCACCCTTGAAAACGGAGGTTCGTTCGAGCGATTGCATTTTCGTATTTTACGATTTTGAGACGCAGCAGAGTCAGACGATCTACGGAGACCCCGCGACGAACGTTTACGTGCCCAACCTTTGCGTGGCGCAGCAGGTGTGTACTCGTTGCATCGGCCAAACCGATATCAGACAAGGCTGTAACTTCTGCGGACTTGTGCGTGAGTTCGTTTCCAGGAAAGACCCTGTGAAAGAGCTGGTCGAGTTTGCAACACGACCGCTGAAGGGTTTCAGTCGCGTTATTTGCATCGCCCACAATTCGAAAGGATTCGATTGTCAGTTTATTCTGCGCTGGATAGTCGAGCGGGATGTCGAGCCTCCGACGGTAATATTGAACGGTAGTAAAATTATTATGCTCGAGACGGGTCGTACGCGCTTCTTAGATTCTCTATGGTACATTCCGATGCCCCTATCCGCTCTCCCAAAAGCCTTTGGACTGCCGGATAGTGCTGTGAAAGGAGTATTCCCGCATTTTTTCAATACCCCTGAAAATACCGGTTACGTGGGACCGCTCCCCGCTGCGCGATTCTACGCTCCTGACAGCATGAGTAGTTCCGCGCGAGCGGCATTCTACGACTGGTACAACGACGCTGTGGCGAAAAATTACACGTTTATTTTTGACCTGGAACTAGTGGCGTACAGTAAATCGGACGTAGATATTCTTTGGCGCGCTTGCATCGCGTTCAGGGCGATATTTCCAGAGTGCGGCGGTGTATGACCTTTCACAGAAAGTACCACTATAGCATCGGCTTGCTCGGCTGTGTTCCGCAAAAAATTCTTACAACCGGACCACATAGGGATCTTACCCCCCGGGGGTTGCAGGCTAGCCGACCGGCAGTCCCAAAAGGCTGTAAAGTGGCTCGTTTGGATGAAGCGGGAGCTAGGACGGACCGTATTGCACGCCGGACGCTCTCGAGAATATCGTATACCTGAAACAGGGCGCCAGGTGGACGGTTATTACGTCGACCGTGACGGGACGAGGCACGTGTTGGAATTTCACGGCTGTTTCTTTCACGGGTGTCGCCGCTGTTTCCGTATCAACCGTGATCGGCGCCTGGTGAACGGCATCACACTAGAGGCGCGCGCCGAGGAAACACTCGCCAAGACCTCGCGGATGAAGCAGTTGGGGTACAGCGTGACGGAAAATTGGGAATGCGCGTTTGACCGGGAGTTTGCCGAAAATGAGGATATGCGGCAATATTTAGCGCAGCACCCTTTGACCGCGAGCACGGCCGGTAGCGAGGCTTTGAATCCGAGAGATGCGTTCTACGGTGGACGTACCGGTAATACGTCGCGTTACCGTCAAATCGCCGCTGACGCGGTGGAGCAGATCCGTTACGTGGACGTCTGTTCCCTGTACCCGTAGGTTTACAAAAACGGGCGATTCCCGGTTGGTCATCCGACCGTTTACGTAGGTGACGAGTGCAAGTTGCTGACGGGGCCGACTGGCGAGGACATCTCGCGTATCGAGGGTTTGATCAAGTGTCGCATCTTACCACCTCGAAATCTGTATAACCCTGTGTTACCTCTGCGTATACACAATAAGCTTATGTTTGTGTTGTGCTATTCCTGTTGCCTGAATTTCGAGCAAAACGAATGCCGTCACGAGGATAGCAAGGACAGGCAGTTTGAGGATACCTGGGTATCGGCCGTGTTGAAAAAGGCCGTAGAAATGGGATACGAAATCTTGAGCGTGCAACAGATCTGGCACTACGAGGTTACCTCCTTCGACCCCGTCACTCGTCAAGGCGGCCTATTCGCAGCCTACATCGACACATTTCTGAAAATGAAGCAGGAGGTGAGCGGTTGGCCAGCAGAATGTGTCGATGACGTAACGCGGGCACGCTACCTCGCCGAGTACGAACGAGTCGAAGGTATACGCCTGCATGAAGCCAAAATTGAGAAAAATCCCGGGCTGCGGTCTGTTTCAAAGCTGTGTCTGAACTCGTTTTGGGGCAAGTTTGGGCAACGTGAAAATCTGACGGAAACAAGCATCGTCAAAAGCCGCCAGCAGCTGCTCGAGTTGATGACCGATCCCGAGATTAGGCTGCAGCATCTGCTGATGGTCAACGAGAACGTGTTGTACGTCAGGTGGGCATACGCACTGTTGTAATCGGGATCCTGAGATCTTTCATACAACTACAATTTATTTAAAGGTTCGTTGTCGAATCAAGAGTTGGAACTCAGTCGTACAAAGTAATTCAAGTTCATTTAATATATGAAGTTTTACAAAGGCTTTACTAATTTCGAACTAATCTCTATATAATGTGTCTTGTTTCTGGTCGCGATGTTCTGACGACGGGCACGTCGTCTGCCTGCCCTTTAACGACTCTTTTGGTGCTGCGTCTGCACATTGCTATGTATTTCGCCATACGATCGAGTCGTTGCCCTGCTATACCACGTTTAGCGCATTCTTGTATTTCGCTGAACGATAGAGTCGTTGCCCTGCTATACCGGATATGAGGTGTCGCAATAGCTTGGTATTCGAATTGCAACATCCCTTCCCCCTTGGAAGAAAAGCCCTCAGGATTTTTCTCCTGAAATCAGTTAAATCTGCTGGCTTGCGTCTGTACGCTTGCCTATTATGCTATATCTAGGTTAGTGGTTTACATTATGTATCCCGTTTACAATGTTTTATATGATCGTTTCTAAATTTAGGTTAGCACAATTAATTTTTCCTGACATATTATTTGATGAGAATGTTACAAAATGATTAGCTCTTATTCGATAAAATGCTTTAAACGATTTACATGTACTCTAAGAGTTTTCTTCTTCACCTTTATGGTACAATTTACTTCCGAATTTACCTCCAACAGTGTATATGGACCAATCCATTGACATAATAGCTTCTTCGATCGTCCTCTGCGTACGGTCTCGTCGTATAGTAGTACCTTGTCTCCAACCTCGAACCCTTTTTGTTTGGTTCGTCGGTCGTACTCGATTTTTGAATTCTCCTTGGCTTGCTGCAGATTTTCTTTGGCTATAAGATTGCTGGTTCGCAATTTCTCTCGTAGTTCTCGTGCGTAGTCGTCATAGGTGTACGTTGCTTCTGGATCCTTCTTCAGCGATGTTGGTAGTTCAGCTGGGTGCCCATACACCAGCTCGAATGGCGTAAATCTCGTTGCAGTGTGGGGTGTCGTGTTATATGCAAACATAGCATATGGTAACCATTCGTCCAAGTTGCTCTGTTCTTCGTTTATGTAGTGTCTCAGTTATTCAGCTAACGTCCTATGTGAACGTTCTGAAGCTCCATTGGATTCAGGAGGATAGGCCGTCGTTTGAATCTTGTCGATCTTTAACAGTTTACAGGTATTTTTGAAAACGTAACTCAAAAAGTTCGTACCTTGATCGGTGAGTATTCTCTGTGGTATTCCGTGTTTGCATACGATCCTGGTTGCAAATTCCTTGGCTACAGTGTTAGCTTCTTGGTTCGGAATGGGTATTGCCTTACTGAATTTGGTTAGACAATCTTGAAACGTAAGGATAGATTTATTTCCTTGTTCCGTTTCCGTCAGTGGTCCTACGATATCCAATGCACATTTCTCAAACGGTTGATTTGGAGTGTCGGTAATGACCATTGGTGCCTTCGTCTTCTTGCTAAGTTTGTTCGTCTGGCAATTCTTGCATTTCGAGATGTGTTCTTCGACGTCCTTCCGTTATCCTGGCCAATCGTGCTTCAATCGACTTCGTTCAATCGTTCGGTTGACTCCTTGATGAGCTCCTAATGGCCTGTCGTGATACTCATAGATGATCCTGTTCCGATCTTCCGACGAATATTCTAGTTCTCGGTTGTTCGATTCATCCTCTTCTTTCTGCTGACTTCTGGTCACTGCGTACATGCGACTCAAGGCATCTGCGTTGGTGTTAGCCTTCCTTGCCTTGTGTTCGATCTCGTAGTCGTATTCTTCCAGCTTCAGTCGCCATCTCATGAGTCGTGATCCTGGATCTTCGACTCCGAATAACCATGTGAGTGGTTTGTGATCTGTAACAATCTTTAATCTGGTACCATATACATACGGTCTGAAATGATTAACTGCCCAGACTATGGCCAATAATTCTCTTTCTGTGGTGCTGTAATTTCCTTCTCCTTAATTCAGAGTTCTACTTGCGTATGCTACTGGCAAGTCACTTCCTATTATGCCTTGCGACAGGACTGCTCCGATGGCTTTGTCGAATGCGTCTGTCGTCACGATAAACGGTTGCTCGAAATCTGGATACTGTAGAATTGGTGCTGTTGTCAATTTCTTCTTCAAATTTTCAAAAGCTTCTTGTTCCTCCGAAGTCCATCCAAATTTTACCTCTTTATTCAGCAAATGTGTTAGCGGTTTTGCTAAACTCGAGAAATTCTGTATGAATCGTCTGTAGTATCCGGCCAAACCCAGAAATCCTTGATTATCTTTTACACTCTTCGGAATTGGAATTTCTTCTACTGCTCGGATCTTCTCTGGATCTGCCTTTATTACATCTCTAGTGATCACGTGTTCTAAGGAGTTGACTTCTTTCCTCAGAAATTCACACTTGTCGGGTTGAAGTTTCAATGAATTTTGTCGTAAGCGTTCCAGTACCTCTTCCAGTCGTTTGTTATGTTCCTGCAAACTAGGAGCATACATGACAATATCGTCGAGATAGACATAACATCTAAGGCCTTGTATTCCTGAAAGTACAATATTCATTAGTCGTTGAAACGTAGCGGGTGCGTTCTTCAGTCCAAAAGGCATGCGATTGTATTCGTAATGACCGTGTGAAGTGGAAAATGCCGTCTTGCACTTATCCTCTTCTTCCATTGGAATTTGGTGAAATCCTGATGCTAGATCTGATGTAGAGAAATATTTTGCCTTACCCAACTGGTCCAATATTTCCGTGATATTAGGCAGTGGAAAGGAGTCTCCTACAGTAGCCTCGTTCACCTCACGGAAGTCAACTACGACTCTCATCTTCGTTTTTCCTGATGCGTCTGCCTTCTTCGGTACCACTAGCAGTGGTGCGTTCCATTGACTTTTGCTTTGTCTGACTATCCCGTCGGCAAGCATTTTATCTACCTGCTCGTTCATTTCCTGCTTGTGTTTTTCTGGAAGTCTATGAGGTCTTACATTTATAGGTGCGATATCTGGATTTGTAGTAATTCTGTGACTAGCTGCGTTCGTGTAGCCCAGATAGTCTCCTTCCAAGTGAAATACATCATGAAATCTTTCATAAATATCTATCAAGCTCTCTTTTTCTTCTTGATTCAGATGACTCGTACGAAGGTTGTCGCTCAGCTGTTGCATTCGGCTCGCGTTACTCGGTGTCATCGTCCGACATGCATGCACTTGCGTCATATCTGTGTGCTCTTGGCCTAGTGCTACGATTTGTACACACGGCTGTTCCAGTTCTACATTATAATCGTTCGTATTCAAAATGCTGACTTTGCACTGACCGTCGACTGCATTGGTGATGCAACTCCCTAGGTATACTCCAGGCTGTAACTCGATTCCTTCGACGATGCCTTCCGCGTCGTCGAGTGTCTTTGCACGGATTATCTTCTCGCTTCTTCGTTCGAGCGATATGTGAGCTCCTGTGGCTCCTAAATTCCATGTCGTTCCGTACAATCTTGCGTATTTCCCAGATCTAAGCTCGACGTCATGCTTCTCGAGGAAGTCGCCTCCTAAGAGACCGTCTGCTTCTAGTGGAAAATCATCTTTAACTGCGTGGAAAAGGTGCGATATGTGCCTATCACCAACCTTTATATTCAACGTGACCTTACACAAGGTCGTAACCGGTGTTCCGCCTATCCCTCTGAACGTGATCACACCGTCTTCAGCCATCACTTCGCCGTCAATTTTTCCGACTTTTACTAGGCTTACCTCAGCTTCTGAATCTAATAGCATAGTTCCGTGTCTCGTCTTGGATTCATCTGCCTCGATCGTTGCGAGATTCTTCTGTCTTGATCCATTTATCAGGCAATTTACTGGTACGACGCGATATGGTTGCCTGTCCGCCACGCCTGCTCCTCGTTTCCCGGAGTCTCTTCGTTTTGCTTGCTGGCGTCTCTCAAAGGACCTGCCTGGACCCGTTCTTCCCTTCTAGGAGGTCCCCGATTCCTTTTGTATCTTTGCCGATCTTCTTCTGCTATTCTAGTTCTGCAGTCTCGTATGACGTGCCCTGGTTTCCTACAGAAATGAAAAATTACCTGAATTTTTCTTACGTAGTTACTTGGTGTCAGAAATCGTTGAGGGTAACTGGATCCCGTCTTTGCTGAGCGACAATCTCGTGCTAGGTGTCCTGTCTTCCCACAGTTGTAGCAATTATTTCCTCTGTTGCCTTCTCTGCTGTTGCGTGGTTGATTGTGTTCCCGATTCGATCCACGAATGGGGCCTAAATCTCGTTCTTCTTCTATCGCGAGTGATATGGCTTCTCTAAGATTTTCACACCGTCGGCTCTTGACCAATATCCTCAGCTTGTCGTTCAAGCCTCTGATGAAGATATTGACAGCTTGTTTTCTGACCTGGCGTTCCAGCGTCGATTCCGAATCCTCTTCTGCGGCTTCCTTCATCGTTACTTCGATGACCTGTGCAGTTAGTTTCTCGACTCGTGTTCCATATGACCTCGCGTCCTCGTTCTGACGTTGTCTACAGCTACTGAATTCCACTTGTAACGAAGCTAATGTCCGTGTATCGATGCTCATCGACTTCAGCTCTTCCTCCAGTGCGGTCCAGGTGTCAATTGATTTGTATTCCAAAGCTCGTGCGGCGGTACCTTTGATTCGGGTGCTCAGAACAGCTTTCAATAGATTTTCCGTATCTGCAGGTCGTACTATTTGACGCGCATACTTGCAAGAGCGAATAAAATCACAAACCTTTCCTCGGTCACTGCTATCGAAGATTTCGATGTCCTTCAGCACTTGTCTTACGGTGGTGGTGTCTTCGGCCATATTGATTGGAGGTTGATTCGCAGCTGTGTTCTGATTCTGTTGTGGTAGTACTTGCTCCCGAGTCTTACTTTCAACAAATTCGCGTAATGCCGCACGAAGTTCGTCAACTGTATTTGCTTCGCTCACGTTTATGCCAAGATGCTCACAGGTTTGGAGAAGATGATCTGTTCGTAATTCTTGAATCCACGCGGTTTTACCTT
The DNA here is from genome assembly GCA_963992785.1 of Tenthredo livida. Classification (NCBI taxonomy): domain Eukaryota; kingdom Metazoa; phylum Arthropoda; class Insecta; order Hymenoptera; family Tenthredinidae; genus Tenthredo; species Tenthredo livida. The sequence continues at coordinate 12,771,125 of OZ023072.1, read as the reverse complement.
CTGCAATGCGTCTTTCCACCAAGTCTCTGTTCAATGGCATTCGCTCTTTTTCCGAAGATTCTTGTGCTGCTGCAGCCAGTGATAAATGCAAGGCGTGCCTCTGGCTGGGAGGTAGTACGCCAAACAACGGTGAATTATCTCCAAAGCTTACTTCTCCTTGTAACTCAGGTTTAGTCGGAGAGTCTACGGATACTGAGCGTTCTATTCTTTTCTTTGACATGTGATTTCACGGTGATTTCGTTAACGATGCCAGCTTCCGGTGCCACTATCACTATTCTTTCAATTCACTTGCTTGATACTTGACACTTGATTTATTTGTACGATTCGACGATCTCTGCCGCTGCCACCAGTTGTTGTAATCGGGATCCTGAGATCTTCCATACAACTACAATTTATTTGAAGGTTCGTTGTCGAATTAAGAGTTAGAACTCAGTCGTACAAAGTAATTCAAGTTTATCTAATATATGAAGTTTTACAAAGGCTTTACTAATTTCGAACTAATCTCTATATAATGTGTCTTGCTTCTGGTCGCGATGTTCTGACGACGGGCGCGTCGTCTGCCTGCCCTTTAACGACTCGTTTGGTGCTGCGTCTGCACATTGCTATGTATTTCGCCATACGATCGAGTCGTTGCCCTGCTATACCACGTTTAGCGCATTCTTGTATTTCGCTGAACGATCGAGTCGTTGCCCTGCTATACCGGATATGAGGTGTCGCAATAGCTTGGTATTCGAATTGCAACAGCACGCCACAGTGTCGTTCCCTCGCCACTCACCAACGTGGTAATAGCCGCCTATACCACGGCTAAGGCACGCTTGAAGCTTTACTCGTACCTAGAAAGGCTCGACCGCCGCGTTCTCTATTACGACACCGATTCGGTCATTCACACACGTGACATTACCCGCTCGAAAGATTACGAGCCGCCAACTGGTAACTTTTTGGGAGACTTGACGGATGAACTGACTAGTTACGGCGACGGAAGGTACATCCGAACCTTTGTCTCGGGTGGTCCGAAATCTTACGCGTTTATCGTACGTCGTGCGGACGGTGAAGAGGTTGAAGTGTGCAAAGTCAAAGGAATCACTTTAAATTATACAGTCGGTAGTCGCGTCAATTTCGAATTCATTCGCCGGATGGTAGTTGAGGGGGCGAATCCGATCGAAGTGAAGTACCGTGCGATTCGCACAACTGCGATGCGCGAAGTGGTGACACGCAGTGAAAAGAAACCCTGCAGACCGGTATTTCTCAAAAGACGTTGTTCGCCTGGCAACGTTGATACGCTTCCCTACGGCTGTCGCGCGTAGGCTATATAGATCGAGCCGCGGACCATGAGCAGAACGGTTTCACCCTCTGCCCCGCTTTCGCTCTCTTTCTCTTACTCCTCCGCTCAACCGAGCGGTGTACGGACAGAAAGACAGGCGGACAGACACCTGCTAGACAGACCGACGGACGGACGCCGCGCTGTAAAAGATCGGTGGACATGCCGAAAGCCAGCAGGGCACAAACTACGGGTCAACGACGACAAAATATCTGCTTCGACGCGTCGTCAAGGCTGTTAAACAGGTGAGTGAATTGGGAATTAATTCCTGATTGATAAATTTTAAATATCCCGTTTGGCATGTATACGAGAAGATTTAAAAAAAAAAAAGATGAGCTCATACCCACCGCGTGGCGCGCTGACAATCAGCTCATTGCACAGCGCGCGCGTGCGTTCAAACGAGCTTGACACGCACGCACACCGCGCGCGGTAGTCTGCTCGTCCAACGGACGTCGCGCGCGCGCTGATATCAGCTGGTAGACAGCGCGCCGGGCGCGCGCCGGGCCCGCGCCGCCACCGCCGCCACCGCCGCCGCCGGGATGAGCTCATAGAGAGAGAGTAGCCCCTGCGTTTCGATTCCTATCGCACATTCAGATTTCATTCTTCCGAATTTTTGCAGAACATGTGCAAGAAATCAACCGCAACGCAGCATCTACGATAATGGACACACGTTGGAAGCATCCGTTCTCAGCCATCGTAGCCGGACCATCGGGCTGTGGCAAGTCCAACTTTGTGAAAAATTTCCTGCATCACAGCGAGAACATCTGCGAGACTAAATTCAGTCGAGTCATCTGGTACTTTGACGAGTGGCAACCGCTTTACGAGTCGGGTAACGGGATAGAGTACCGCGAGGGTCTGCCGCAACACAACGATTACGACACTGACAAGTCGCCCAAGTTGTTGGTGATTGACGATCTTATGCGCGAGGCATCTAACAACGTGGTCGTCGACCTATTTACCAAAGTCTGTCATCACAAGAATCTCAGTGTCTTCTACATTACTCAGAATCTCTTTCATCAGGGACACGGTCAGCGAGATATCTCTCTCAACGCAAACTATATAGTTTTCTTCAAAAACCCCCGGGATCGCGGACAGATTCAACATCTCGCGCGACAAGTCTATCCGGAGGATCCGCGATTCCTTCAAGAGGCCTATCACGACGCCACCGCTGTCCCGCACGGTTATTTACTGCTCGATCTGAAGCAAGCGACGCCGGAAAATTGTCGTTTCCGAACCAGCATATTTCCCTCGGATGAGAAACAGTACGTCTACGTTCCTCGAAAGGATATAAAGAGCGGCAACGCCCACAGACTACCAGTCGTTCAGCTGTAATGCCGCAAGGATCCCGCACCGCTGCCCGTCACGGCGGGCCCGCCAACTTTTGCAAGACGAATACCATCGCTTTACACGCGCTGCACAAATTGAACCCCGCGCAATGAAAAGCATTGCTGCGTACGGCCGACAACTCATTGATAAAGAATATTTGCGAGTGTATACTGAACACCTTGGAGGGCAACGTGGCGTTGTCCCGCGCGCAGAAGGCTCGTCTCGTCCGTCACAAGCAGACCCTTCGGCGTTTGGCTGGTAATCGCGGCAGCTGGAAGACCAAAAAACGAATACTCGTTCAGCGGGGAAACGGATTTTTAACTCTACTGCTTGGACCGATACTCCAAACTCTTGCCTTTAGCCTATTTTCGACACGATAGACGAAGATGCAGCGAGCTAAGAAGATGGTTTCAATTCCGATGGAAACGATCGAGAGATTTCAACGGCGTGTCGGTGATGGCGTGAGTATGGCCGCATCGCCAACGATCAACTCTGATTCCACTGTTGGCACTGATTCCGTATCCGGGCTCGATGGGGAGATGAACAATATCTTGAAACAGCCGAGTGAGGATGACGCGGAAGAGTGGAAACTTTATCAACAGGCTCTGCAGCGTTATCTGTTCTTTGGAAACGAGTCGCAAAAACCATTGCGAGTGGACGTTTACGAGAAAGGCGACAATGCGGACGGAAAAATCGCTAACAAAGAACAGTTCAAAACTGACGTCAAGACCGCCGGAACAAGCGATGAAGAAAAAGGAGAAGCTACCCAGGCAAGGAAAATAATTTCGGCCGTACCTGCCAAGTTCAACGCAGAAGCCAAACTCTTAATGGGTATGCTGAGCGAGGCTTCGTCACGATTGACGTGGAACAACGATGGGGCAATCTCGCTCGACGGGGTACCTGTACCAGGTACGAATATCGTCGACCTGGTAAACCACACAATGCGATACAAAAAAACCTTTGACCCGGTTGGCAGAGTACCGTTTGCGCGATTTCTTCACGCGCTCAACGTTCCGCGGGAATACGTGGGCAACGATAATTTTTGGAAAGATATACGAGCCTTCGACAATGAAAGTATTGCGGATATCTCGAGCTCGAAGATTGCATCATCTTCAACGAGGAACGAGCTCGACCTCACCCCCAGTGGACTTCCGCGCCTGAGACGGGCAAGACGATTAGCGGACCACGGCGGGGGAACCGATGCAGAGAACGAGACTTACGACACCGAAGAGGAAACACCTGTATCGTTCGATCGTCGGGGGAATATAAGACTTTCACGCGATCGTTCCAGCGCTGAGAAACGTGCAAAAATCGGCGCCGGGAAACCCCGGTGGAGGACTCTCCGACTGAAAAAATAATGGAAATACTGGAGAAAACGTATTACGATGCCTCTCATCCCGCCGGGTACGCAGGGGCTCGAAGACTCGATCGGGCCGCACACGGAGATACGAGTCGCGAATCGGTCAGAAAATGGTTAGCTGCCCAAGAGGCCTATACACTGCACAAGCCTGTGCGAAGAAGATTTCCACGCGCAAGATACAACCTTTCCAACATCGATGACGTGTGGGAGGCCGATCTGGCTGACCTGAGCTCTGTGAAAAAACACAACAACTGTTACCGCTATCTGTTGATTGTCATCGACGTCTTGATCAAGTACGCGTGGGTGGTCCCCCTGAAACGCAAGACTGCCGCCGCCGTGGCCGAGGGATTTCTACACGTGTTGAGTACAACGCCGCGTAGACCCGTTTTGCTGCAGACTGACAAGGGTAAGGAGTTTGTCGGAAGCGCCTTTCAGAAGATACTCAACGACAACGAAATAAGGAACCGAACGACCTGCAACCCTGACATAAAAGCAGCTATCGTCGAACGGTTCAATCGCATACTCAAGGAACGACTATGGCGTTACTTTACGCACAAGAAGACGCACCGCTACGTTGATGTCTTACCTCAGGTTGTACAAGCTTACAACGCAGCTGTTCACTCGAGCAGAGGAATGGCTCCATCGGAGGTGACGCTTCGCAACGCAGCGGAGCCGCGCGCCCACATGCAGAGACGCTACCCAGCCCGTTCTGCGGGTAAGCCGAAATTCCGCAAAAACGACTTGGTACGGATCAGTAGAACCAAGGGTACGTTCGAGAAAGGCTACGTGGCAAACTGGAGCCAAGAACTCTTCAAGATTCGTCGCGTACTAGCGCGCGCGCCGATCGTCTACGTGTTGGAGGATCTCACTGGTGAGGAGATCGACGGCGCGTTCTACGAACCTGAACTTCAGCGAGTGGAGGGAGAACACGCGGCATAAAATCGGACAAAATCACCCGAATCAAGGAGTGAGGATTCAGTAAGGGTGCGTTTGCCATACGATTCACACTTGCCGAAACGAACGGACGTCATGACGGGCGAACAGTTTTATATTACTCTACCGAGCAATAGTTCGATGCGATTTTTTCCGGAAAATCGTACCTGCTGCTACATAACTCAATTACCGCGGTCAATCGAGTTGACCGGTGTCTGGGAGGTTGGACTTGCCGAGATTTATTATCCGCTTACCATCGCGGCAAACGAGGCCTCATGGGAAAAACATCCAACGGTGATGACCGAGATACGACGAAGGGTGTACGAGGCGACGGAGGTAAAACCTCGAGCGGAGATACAGCCAAAGATACCCTCCTGTCTGATGTTCGTATACTGCGACCTCGTGGAACCTCGGATAGTCGGGGACGTTTACGCCCCCCTGTTGCGCGTTGTCCAAGCATGCGGAAAAGAGCATTCCGTTTACAGGGAATCCGAGATGAGAGTTCTCTCACCGCCGCACTATCTGCCTCTGATGCGTACAAGTTTCCGCACGATTGAAATCAATATCAGAACGCATACCGGGGAACCTATGCCATTCGAGTACGGGACGTTGACGACCACACTGCACTTCCGACGTATTCAGCAATAAGACGATCCGCCGCTTCACGACAGAAGAGGAAGAAGAAGAAGAAGAAGAAAAGGAAAATAACAATTAGGCACAAATTCAGATGGCTCATTATATCGACCATTACGAGGCGCAGCTCGGCGGCGGCGGTATGGAAATCTTCTACCGCGGTGCGGCGCATCAGCGGGGCCACGGTATCGGTAGTTTTCTCGGAGGTTTGTTTCGTGGAGTATTACCGCTGCTAACCAGAGGGGCTCGGGCTGTTGGAAAAGAGGTTTTACGCAACGGCGCCAACCTATTATCGGACATGCGGAATCATAAACCGTTCAAACAGGCGTTCAAGACACGGGTGAAGGAATCGGGTAGTAATTTGCAACAAAAGGCCGAGGAAAAAGTTGATGCACCAATGAAGGGATCTGGATATAAAAAAGGGACCGCAGGTACAGAGCGTCAGTTAACGCTTGCCCGTCTGAAACGACTCGTCGCCGGACACACGTCTACCCGAGCTAACAAGAAAAAGAAGAAGAAAAAGACAACCACCAAAACAAGGCGTGGGGCAGCTGACAAAAGTGGAAGGCGACCAAAAAAGCGGGCAATTACCGATATCTTTGGACCCCGTTAATCTCTCACCAACAAGCAATGGCGTTTTTACACGCGCACTCGGGGGAGTGTATGAAATTTGAGCTGGATCTTTTCACCTTACCACCGACGCAAACATCTATCGAGGGCGGTCAGTGGGTTCACTACAAGCCCGTATCATCATTAACCGATGATTCGCCCATCGAATTTCTCGTACCCGGGCACGGCGACGAGTACATTGACCTGGCGCACACAATGCTCAGCGTACGAGTACAATTTCGACGAATTACCGAACCTAATGACGCAGATCAAGCGCGACCGTAGCCACGCCCCGTGAACAATCTGCTTTACTCCATGTTTAGTCAGGTTGATGTATTCTTCAATCAAAAATTAGTCTCACCGACCAACAACTCGTATGCATATCGCTCCTACATAGAGACACTACTGAATTACGCACCACATGCGAAGGAATCACATCTTACTGCCGGCTTGTGGAGTGTTTACGGTAAATCGGCATCGGACAACCACACGGTGGACGTTGACGAGGAAGGTGTGGATGGCGGATATGCCGCACGCAAAGCTATAATGAACAACGGACGTGTTGTGGATCTGATCGGTCATCTTCACTGCGACGTCTTCAACCAAGAAAAGTTTCTACTCAACGGTGTAGAGCTGCGACTACGACTCGTGAGATCGCGAGACAGTTTTTGCATAATGGAGCCGGAGCCCTTGCATAGTCTTCACATCGTCGAAACTTCGTTGTTGGCGCGGCGCGTGAAGATCAGTCCCGGAATTCTATTGGCCCACGCGCGGACCCTCGCTCAAGGTAGTGCAAAGTACCCTGTGACCAGAGTAGAGGTGAAATCTTTTATCATTCACGGAGGCGTACAGGCAGAGACGCTGGACAACGTTATACTTGGACAATTGCCGAAACGCGTGATACTAGGCTGCGTCAGCAACAAGGCCTTCAACGGAGACAGAAAACTGAATCCGTCCAATTTCCAAAACTTCCTCATGAACTATTTGTCACTGTACGTCGATGGGGTACAGATCCCTTCAAAACCTTTACAACCGAATTTCAAGAAAGACGGAGTGACGAGTCACCTGTACATTGAGGCGTATCATACCCTCTTCTCGGGCACAGGTATACATTTTCTCAACGAGGGAAACGGAATCAGCAGGACAAGTTATCCGAAAGGATTCTGTCTGATGGCATTTGACCTGACCCCGGATGTCTCAGCTAACTGTCCGTCACATTGGTCTCTCATCAAGCACGGCACCCTGAGAATCGAAGTGCGCTTTGACGAAGCGTTGAAAGAAACCATCAACGGCATTGTTTACGCAGAGTTCGATAATATTATCGAAGTGAATGCCGCCCGCCAGGTCATTGCGGGTTTCGGCGGTTAAACGAGCCCAACGGCTACTAGGGGAAAATAACACGTCATCGGTCAGCCAGGTGTCCGCTACGGGGGAGGAGCCGACTACCTGAAGTGGTAAGGCCCACAACCAAGAGCTCGTGGGCGAGTTTAAAAGGCCGCACGCCAGCACCGTGTCGATCAGTCTACTACCAGCCTTTGATTCGTTCGCTATCGTACGTCATGCGTTAAATATGAATTACGTTATTGATATCCAAGGATTTCACCATAGCGAGCGGCACTTTATACGGAAAGAAGTGGCGGTGGTTACTCTGGAGGGAAGTCACTCGGCGCATTGGTTTGTCGAGCCACCGTACCCGTTTGAAGCTCTGCCTTCCGCTGACCAGACCTTTAATAATCACGTAACCTGCCATCATCACGGGATCGAGTGGTTCGAGGGAGACATTTCGCTACGAAAACTGAATAGTTATCTGAGGGAAATTGCTCGCACTACTCACCATATTCTGACCCGCGGCTATGAGAAGGCGAGATACTTGGAAAGAGCAGCAGCACGGATAATCGTGAATTTGGAAAACTTTGACTGCCCTAGTTTTGCCAGGATGGAAGCAACGCCGGAATATTGTTCATTTCACGGCGTGAAAAAGGAAGAATATTACACGTGTGCATTGAACAATGCCGTTAAGCTGAAAAAATGATTGACCACCAGTAAGTTTATCAAAACCTACTACAGCCACAGTCCTCGCGTCGAGTCAGCCCCCGACAGATTCAGTCATATCTCCCAATCGAGTACACCGGTCGACAGTAAGTGTCGGAACGGCGAACGTAGCGTCTCGACAGTAGAACAACAAGAACAGGTGTCTGCACCAGCACCATCTATACCGACAAAAAACGAGAAACGACAGCCTCCAACGCGGCCTGAAAGAAAGTCATCTCTGCGACGAAATTCTGTTGAGGTGAGACCTCCAACGCCTGGTATAATACCAAAGAAATTGGAATATCCGGAGGAGGCGGAAGACGAAGAAGGTTCCATAGTCAGCATCTCAGAAACTCTCGATCAACTTGAGCTATATTCAACTAGGACGCCATCACCGCGTGGCATGACAGTATCCGAAGACGAGGGATATGGAAAGTCTAGAAATTCTGCAGGCGCTACAGATGCTGCATACGGTCCCGTGCGGGGTTTTCGCAGCCGACCGAGTACCCTTGGTTTGGACATACCCAACAGCTATTGTCTCCAACATCGATGATCACACGCGACCAGGCTCGCATTGGGTGGCATTTTACGTCAACCCCACCGGACAGGGGACATACTTGGACAGTTTTGGACTGCCACCGCTCATCCCTGACCATATGCGAAGGCTCCGAAGAAATTGCCGGCAATACCGTTACAACGACAGACAGCTGCAGAGCCTTTCTTCTGACGTATGTGGACACTTCTCTATTATGTTTATTCATTTTATGGCTGTTGGCAGTACTTTGCGCCAGTTTCTCGATATATTTACTGCCGACTCTGAAAAGAATGACGCCATCGCCCGAACATTTTATAACAAGTTAGTCGGCAAGGGCAAGATCTCAAGCTCTCGGAATTTTATTCCCAGCAGTTGCCTACAGTATTGTACCTCTGGGGTATATAAATTTAAAAATGAAGCTAAGTAGTTGAATAACCCCAACACAATATTTTTAGAACCACTCGAATAAGCATATGAATAAAAAAATTGTACTCGTAGAATTAAGTTATCACCTGCCTTCATGTAAAATCCCACCCATGTATTGAATAAACACAAATTGCGTGTGTGTGTGTGTGTGTGTACTCATGGGGTTAAGATAGCACTTGAGTCCAATATGTAACCTAAGATTTGCGTAAAATTGTATGTACTCATAGGGTTAAGAAAACAAATTGGCTCATTCCCGTTCGTGTATACTTGAGAATTGAATAAAAATAGTATTTATGTGAACATTGCCGTGTCATTGCATCTTGTCATCTTGCACCCGTTCCTCCCATCCGTATAGTCGTGAGAAGGGGGTAGCGTATTCAAATTTCAGCCAGAGACGACCCCCTCATGAAAATACAGCGAGGGGGGGGGGGGGCAGAGGGGTCAGAAATAGCGAGGGGACAGGGGGACAGAGACACCCCCTCGTCAACGGTCAACCCCAAAGGGGGAGGCCAGACGACCTTGAGGGGGAAGTCTGGCGCCAGGGGCGAGGGGGAAGGGGGGAAAAGGGGGGTTTGTTGTGACGCACCAAAGCTCCCCTATTCTACTCTCAGTTATATAATATTAATTCGAATACCTGTTGGTCTTTTTCTACTCTTCCTTTCAGTTAGCTATCTAATACATATAATAAACGTCCGAACAGTTGGAGATCTTGAACATGATTGATATCATAGAGGTCTGGAACTCTTACATGCGAGCGATTTTTCTGTGGACCAATTAGATGCAGGGGTTGACAACGGAAGCATCGGATTGGTTAAATATGTGAAGAAAAGTTTTCAAATATCTGGCATGAAAACCAATGTAGCGCCAAGGCAGGGCCGATGCAGAGCCGATGCAGGGCCGATGCAAGGCCGATGCAATGTCGGCGGAGTCATTTAAGGTAGTTGTTGTGGGATAGTCACGTTCAAAAGTATAGCTTATCGAATTAAAAATATAATATAGCTATTAAAGCTTTGTCGAAAACCGCCCATTACAAAACTTTTGTAAAAGTACACTTTCACTGCTCTCGCACACATCTAAATAGTATCTATACGTGTATTTATGCATGAAAATATTCAGATTTTTACAAGTTATATTTCAGTAACCACGTGGTCAAATTTTTTTTTTTTTTTTTGTAATCACTAACTTTAGTTTTCATAACATATCAAATTTTTATCAAATTCCTTTGTTGCGTTTTGATTTTATTCGGAAATCTTGCGTGTAACTCTATATTCTCCATAAGAGCCCATGCTAGAATTACAAAACTTCGATATCGTTTATCTCAAAATTGGGATAGTCACTTTTAATCGGAATAGGCTCATATATTATTTGTATTCAATTAAGTAACAATCAAGTAAAGTTTCGTTGAAATCCTTCGATAAATCGTTTCACGCAACAACTCCCTTAACGGTTCATTATTACACCTATGATTCTATAATTGGGACAAAAATATATATAAAGGTTCAAAATATTATTACAATTCCAAATCAGAGTTATTAGGGAAACGCAGACTGAGAGCTAGACCCAAATCGGTGATATGTTTATCAATATCTTTCAGCAAGAATCAATGAAATAATTGTAAACCAAAGGAAATAATTTTATTCGTAAATTAGTCGCGTCGGTATCATAATACCTGAATATCCCATCCCGACCCGACCATAATGATCTTCCCTCATCATCAGTTTCGTTTGGATTCATGACTTTTTACACGATTATTCTAGCTCTCAAGAGCACCCCTGAATTTTTCCATATTTTTTCTCAGACCGTTAGGGGCCATTCAGATAATACGTAAGGCTCGACTATGGTCGAATCGACAGTTTTATGATAATTGAAACATTCTTTTCCAATTTTATAATCATCTGGCAAAATGAGTTGGGAAGGGGGGGGGGGGGGGGGGGGGTGGCTGAAAATTCTGCATGACGTATTATTTGGAAAGCCCCTTAGCAATTCATGAATAACCTTCCTACAGTTAGACCTTTGTGAAATTCTAAAAAAATACATTAATTCCATGATCGAGCGAACTTTTCATGTTTTTCAGCACCTTCAACATTTTGAATCGACACAGCACAATGTTTCAAGGTTCTGCGAATATCGAATAAAAATTCAGATATTATCTGTATAAATGAGGGTGGTCGTTAAGTTGGGATAGAAAATAAGTTTTCCAGGCTGCCCCTCAAATCGACTCCAAATAAATCTAAACTGATCCAGTAATTTTTTCAGATTTTTATTTTATCGCTTGACTCTTGACCACAGAGGATGAACTTTTCCATTCAAAATGTACGGTGTTCCGCAGTCTTATCAGTTATTATTTTATTAGAGGACTAATTATAGGCCTAAGCATTGAAAATTCTCAGAAATAAGTCTACTATATGCTGCCACGTGGAAAAGAATTGCCACCCCACGATCATCAAATTTTTTTATGAGTTATTCCATGCCAATATGATGATTTTTATTTTCAATCTCCTTGAATGTTGTTATAATATATATATATATATATATATTTAAACGTGTACAAACATAGGGGCTCTGACAAATTTCCAGGTATAAAAATAGTGATTACGTACTGACTATATATTCTACAGCGTATTCTACGATTACAATTAAACATTTATTTCTTTTCCTTTTTATTCATATTTCTATTCGAACCCGTGAGATTACATTTTTTCTTTGGTGTACAATACTGAACGCTGTTACCGCGACAAGGGTAAGTGGGAACGGTGATTTCACTCCTAGACTCGAGGGAAATTAACCTCATGTAGAACGATTTCGCTATGTGGTCGTTTTCCTCATGATTATCAGTAAATATATCGAGAAACTGGCGCGAAGACAAACCAGCAGCCATATAATACACAAACATAATGCAAAAGTGTCCACATACGTTAAAGGAACAACTTTGTACCCGTCGGTCGTTCCAGATGTATCGGCGGCAATTTCTTCGTAGCCATCTTTTGTGGTGAGGGATGAGCGGTGGTAACCCGAAGCTGTCAAAATAGGTACCGTGTCCGGACGAAGCGACGTAAAACGCCACCCAGTGCGTGCCGGGCCTGGTGTGGTCATCAGTGTTTGAGACAACAGCTGCCGGGGGTGTCCACGCGAGGGGAACCCGTTCGGCTGGGGAAACCCGTCTCAAGTTTCTCGGGAATAATGTTGACAACGCATGCCGAATCTGAAGGCTGTCCATTTCTCGAAATTTCAGAAACAACCGTACCAGTGGTCCCTTATGACGAAGAATCAGAGTCTGACGTGGTTGAGAGGTCAAGCGGTCCTACTCGGCCGAAATCGATGACGATTGCAGGTGTGAATTAGGCGGACTCTTTTTCCCTGCGCTGTGGCTTGGGTGGAGTAGGTGGCGGTGTTGGCAATTCCGGTAAAAAGGACTGCGTCGGTGATTTTATAGCAGGAAAGGGTTTAGATCGCTGATGCTGTTGCCGTACTCGTGATGATTCCTCGTGATCGTTCCTACTGCTGTCAGGTGTCGAATGGGTACAGCCCGACTCCCTATTGCCATTACTGACTCGACGTGCGCAGGATAGTCGTACACCCTGAGAAGTTTGCTCGTTTTGATCCGTTTTTTCAACTTGACGACATTGTTGAGTGCACACGTGAAAAATTCCTCTTTTTTAACCCCGTGAAAGAAGCAATATTCCCTCGTCACGTCCAACTTGCCGAATGGTGGGCACCCGGAGTGTTCCAGATTTTTAATCCTTCTCGATGTCACGGACTCCAGATATTTTGACTTCTGCTGCCCCCTCGTTAAAATGCGGTAGACCGAGCCAGCGATTTGTTGAAGATTGCTGTGCAGCTTCTTCAGCGAGATGTCACCCTCGAACCAGTCGATACCGTGGTGATAACACATCACGTAGTTGTTCGCTATACGTTCTCCCTCGTTAGGTTCCGAAAATGCGTACGGAGCCTTGATCATCCAATGTGCGAAGAAATGATGGTCCACGGTAGTCACAGCCACTTTTTTTGGTAGAAATTGTTCGCCCACAGCACGGAAATCTTGGATGTCTATTACAAAGTCCATGTTTGCTCGAAATCTCGCACTTGACTGATCTTGATCGGAGCCGGTGCGGTTATTCTTACACCCGAGCATGTGTTTCACCCCCTTCCATCGTCGTCTGCTTCCATCCCTCGGAAAAGACGAAGACTTGCAGGTTTCAATTTGTCCGTATGTCGAGATATGTAAGCTCGTTAACTCAAACCCTTTCACGCCCCCAGCTACCGTGCGGTACACAAAAAATGACACCGAGTCCTCTACAGATGTTGGGTATGCAGGTCCGAACTTGTTTTTTTTTTTCTTTCGCCAGATGTCTATGTGTACGGACGGTTTGGGACTTCTCACAGCACGGGGCCTCGTCTAGCCACCGAAATCTGTAATGACTTGTCGCGCGGCATCGATCTCTATGAGGTTGTCAAACTCTGCGTAAACAATGCAATTTATGGTTTCTTTGAGAGCCTTGTCGAATCGTGCTTCTATCCTCAGAGTTCCGTGCTTGACGAGTGACCAGTGTGACGAACAGTTAGCGGATAGATCAGGTATCAGGTCAAAGGCCATCAGACAATTTCCTTTAGCGTATTGCAGTCTATTGATACCGGTTACCTCGTTGAGAAAATGTATACCAGTTCCAGAGAATAGGGTGTGATACGCGTCAACGTACAAATGATCTTTGGAGAAATTCGATAGCAGCGGTTCAGCAGGAACTTGTACGCCGTCCACGTACAGCGACAGGTAGTTGATCATAAAGTGTTGGAAGTTAAACGGATTTTTCTGCCTGTCCCCGTTGAAGGCTTTGTTACTGACCATCCCAATTATCACACGTTTTGGTAACTGTCCCAGGATCACGTTGTCCAACATCTCCGATTGCACGCCCGCGTGAATGGTGAAGGCCTTCACCTCAACTCTCGTGACGGGATATTTAGCTGTACCTTTTGCCAACGTACGCGCGTGGGCCAGTAGAATACCAGTGCTGATCTTGACGCGGCGCACCAACAACGAAGTCTCGACTATGTGTATTCGGTGCTGAGCTGTAGCTTCCAATATACAGAAATTATCCCTGGATCTTACCAGGCGCAGCCGCAACTCAACCCCGTTGAGCAGAAACTTTTCCTGATTGAACACGTCGCAGTGTAGATGTCCGAGTAGATCGACCATTCGTCCATTCTTCGTGATTTTTCGGTGATTGATGAATACGTCGTCGCCAGCTGTCTGAGCGGCGGCTATATCGTAGACATCCGATTCACCGTTCACGCTGCCGTACCAAAGCCCGGACGAAAGGTGCGACTGTTTGGCATGTGGCGCATAATTTAGTAGAGTCTCTATGAATGCGCGGTAGGCGTAAGAATTGTTTGCCGGTGATACGAGCTTCTGATTGAAAAATATGTCCACCTGATTGAACATCGAGTGAAGAAGATTATTCACAGGTGATACTGATAATTCGGGTACAGGGCCCGCTGGTGGGGGGGTGCGCTACGGCCTGAACCGGTTGCACCCGTACGCGAACACTCAACATGGTGTGTGCCGGGTTTATGTACTCGTCTCCGTGTCCCGGTTCAACGAATTCGATCGGTGAGTCATCGGTCAAAGAGGATACGTATTTATAGTGTACCCACTGCCCAGCTTCGATGGATGTCTGTGTCGGCGGTAGAGCGAACAGGTCTAGTTCGGACTTCGTGCATTCTCCAGAGTGTGCGTGTAGAAGAGCCATTATTATCATTATTACTCGGTTCCTGGACGTCACTAGCGAGGTCCAAAAATATCGGTGATGGCTCGTTTTTCTCCACCCTTCTTACTCCTGCCGGTCTTTCCTCCCGTAGTCTTCGCAGTCTTCGTAGTCTTCTTCCTTTTCTTTTTCTTGTTTTCTCCCTTCTTCTTGGTTTTTCGTTTGTTAACTTTCCCTGTTCCAGCGGACTGTCGAGCGACGATGAGTCTGTTGACACGCCCGAGTAACAACTGCCGACCCCGCTCCCTCGTCGCCCCTTTATATCCGGACCCCTTCATGAGTTTGACTACTTTATCTTTGGCCCTCTGCTGCAGGCTGCGACCCGACTCCAACACTCGCGCTTTCAACGAATCCTTGAACGGTACGTTGCTCTCCATGTCCGATATAAGATTCGCCCCCGTGCGTAAGACCTCTTTTGCAACGGCCCTGGCTCCGCTGGTCAATAGAGGTAATACCTTGCGAAATAATCCTTCCAAGAAACTCCCGATGCCGTGTCCGCGTTGGTACGGTGCCCCTCCATAGAAGTTTTCCATACCGCCACCCCCGAGTTGCGTCTCGTAATGCTCGGTGTATTGCGCCATGGTACGTGTAAGTTTCATTCACCTTATTGCACACGCCTGAAGTGTAACGTAACCGTCAAAGTCCCGGACTCAAATAGTATCGGCCTCCCCAGATGATCTCTTATATTGATTTCAATGGTGCGAAAGGTTGTCAGCAAGAGCGGTATGTAGTGCAGTGGTGACAGGGTCTTCATTGCCGTTTCTCCGGGGATTGGGTTTGTTTTTTCACATGCTTGAATAACGCGTAACAGCGGTGTGTATACGTCTCCGACGATACGTGGCTCTATGATATCGCAGTAAACGAATATTTGACACGATGGGGTTCTTGGAAGAGTGGCCTCCATTCGGGTATCACCGTCGACTATCACAGTCCACGCGGTTGCATCATATCTCATTCCTGGCAAATAACTTGGACCCGCATGATCTTGTTAATCGGACTGATCGCTGATTTCTCCGATCCGCAGTGACAACGGCAACGACGATGCGAACGATACAGGATGAAGGATCTCGGCAAGCCCCACCTGCCGTTCTCCGGTCAGCTCGATCGAGCGTGGTAACTGTGTGATGTAGCGGCAGGTTCGATTATCGGGGAAAAACTGCATCGAGCTGTTGCTCGGTAGGGTGATGTAAAACTGGTCCTTCTCCATGACGCACGTACGTTTCGAGATGTTTTCTCGATGTGGTTCGAACACTCGGTGCAAACCGACTGACCGTTCGCTGTTCGAGTCTACGAATACCCTGGACTATGCGCACGCACAAAGACGTTACCAATCTTGAAATGTTGCTTGCTTCAATCTGTCCTGTACTTCCAGCCTTTGAATTCGAAGTGGTATCGCCTTGGTCAGATTGCCCCTTCTCTTCTTTGACTCGTTGAAGTTCTGCCTCCTAGATCGCACCGTCGATTTCCTCACCCGCCATGTCCACTAATCCATAGACAACAGGTGCGCGCGCGAGCACCTCGTGAATCTTCAAAAGTTCCTCGCTCCAATTGGCCTCGTAGCCTTTCTGGAACGTTCCCTTCGTCTTGCTGGTCCGTACGGTGTCACCTTTACGAAATCTCGGCTGGTCGGCAATACGTGACGAATATCGCGTTTGCAGGTTTGCTCGTGCTTGGGCGGCGTTTTCCAGAGTCACCTCAGACGGGGCCATTCCTATGCTCGAGTGACGTGCTGCGTTGTAGGCCTCTACGATTCGTGGTAAGACATTGACAGAGCGTTTCGTGTTTCTGTGTGTGAAGTACCGCCACAATCTCTCCTTGAGAGTGCGGTTGAATCTTTCGACGATAGCCGCTTTTATTTCAGGGTTACGAGTGACGCGATATCGTATTTCATTTGTTGTGAGCAGTTTCTGAAATTCACTGCCGACGAATTCTTTTCTCCTGTTCGTTTGCAGCAGAACGGGTCTACGCTGTGTCATGCTCAACACGTGTTGGAATCCCTCGGCCACTATACCAGCTGTCTTACGCTCCAGGGGTACGACCCACGCGTATTTACTCAAAACATCGATGACAACCAGTAGATAACGATAACCGTTGTTGTATCTTCTAAGCGAACTCAAATCAGCCAGATCAGCCTCCCAAACGTCGTCGATGTTGACAACGTTGTATCTGGCACGTGGAAATTTTCTTCGTACAGATTTGTGCAGAGTGTAGGCATCCTGCGTCGCGAGCCATTTCCTCACCGATTCGCCGGATTTCTCACCCATCGTGGCCCTCTCTAGGTTTCGTGCCCCAACGTAACCAGCCGGGTGAGACGGATCGTAGTAGATTTTTTTTAAACACCCTCATCACTTTAACAGTCGCAGTCTTCTCCAATTCCGTCTCTTCACACTGCTTTGGGCGTACGGTGTGCTTCTCAAGACCCGTCTGTGACTCGTGAGCGGTGTACCGAGTGTACTGAGGTCCGCGTCACCGATACCGGATCCACTGGTCTCCGCGCGTGACCATTTTCTCCGACCCGAACGCGATTCGCTGTGCCCCGCTGCAGGCGTCGACAGCGAGGCACTCGGTGACGCGGCATCTGCGAATTTATCGTTGTCGAACGCCCGTATATCTTTCCGAAAGACTTCGTTTCCCACGCACTCGTATGGTACGTTGATCGCGTGGAGAAACCGAGCGAATTGCGACTGCCCTGATGGGTTGAAGTTCTTCCTCGATCGCGCGGCATGGTTCACGAGATCAACTATGTTTGTACCAGGCACAGGTACATCATCAACAGAAATTACTCCAGCCTTGTCCCAGACGAGCCGCGACGATGCCTCGGACAGTGAACGCAACAAAAGACCGGCCTTGTTGATGAATCTGGTGGGGACGGATGTCAATACATTTCTCATTTGTGACGTCATCTCACCCTCGTTCGCAGCTACCGTATCCTTGGTTTCTGTCACATCTGCCGCTTATTCCGTACTTTCCTCAGGTTTTGCAGCTGTTCCGTTGCTCCCCTCGCGAATCTCCAATTGCAGAGGCTTTCGCGCATCGTTCGAGAAGTACAGATAACGTTGCAGTGCCTGCTGGTAAAGTTTCCACTTTTCTGCACTATCGTTGGTGCCCTCGTTCAAGATGTCGCTCATTTCACGGTCGAGACGTGTAACAGGGTCCCCGTGAACGGTGTCCGGACCCGATGGCGCACTCACGACGTCACTCATTTGTCGTTGAAACCTCTTCAGACCCTACGCCGGTATCAGTACGATTTTCTTGGCACGCTCCATCTGCAACGTTTTTTCTTTCTCTCTCTTTTTCGCTGTTTTTTCTCTACTTAGGAAACAGTGCCGAAGCCAGACCTCCCAGAATCGGTGCCAGCAGTAGACCCAAAAAACCGTCCCCTCGTTGAACCAGGATTTTCTTCTTACTTTTCCAACTTCCGCGATTACAGGCTAATTTTTGGAGAGTCTGCTTGTGTCGCGCCAGACGCGATTTATGCGCGCGAGACAAGACCACGTTACCTTCCGAGGTGTTTAGAGCACACTCACAAATATCCCTCACCAGAGAGTCGTCGGCGGTACGTAGCAAGGCACGTCTCTGGGTTGGATTCAACTTGTGCAGCGCGTGCAGGGCAAGGGCGTTTGTCTTACCGAAGGCAGCGCGACACCCGTGATGTACCTTCCGCGGCATTACAACGGGACTACTGGTACTCTCTGCGCGCTGCCCAGTTCCATATCCTTTTTCGGCACGTAGACGTACTGATGTCCGTCACTGGGGAAAATGTTTGTACGGAACCGAGAATTCTCCGGCATCGATTGCTTCAGGTCCAACAGTAAATACCCGTGCGGAACAGCTGTGGCGTCGTGGTATGCCTTCTGGAGAAATCGCCGATCCTCCGGGTGTACTTGACGCGCGAGATGTTGTATTTGAGCGCGATCTCGCGGATTTTTGAAGAAAACGATATAGTTTGCGTTAAGAGAAATATCTCGTTGTCCGTGTCCCTGATAGAACAATTTTTGCGTAATGTAGAAGACGCTCAGATTCTTGTTATGGCAGACTTTCTAAATTCAAAGTCATTCATTCTCAGTAAATAGATCGACGACATCGTGACTCGACGCTTCGCGCATCAAATCGTCAATCACCAACAGTTTCGGGGTCTTGTCGCCGTCGTAGTCGGCAGGTTGGGGTAATCCTTCTCGATACTCTATTTCCTTGCTCGACTCGTACAACGGCTGCCACTCGTCGTAGTACCAGATCACACGAGCGAATTTTGTCTCGCACATGCTTGTCTTGACATGAATTTTGTCGGCACTGCTGTACCGTAGAAATTTTTCTACAAAATTTGATTTCCCGCAGCCCGATGGTCCAGCGACGATCGCGGAAAATGGGTGTTTCCAGCGAGTGTTTATCGTTGTTGTTGTTCTTTGCCACAGGATTCTGCCAAATATAAAAAATTTATTTCTCAATATGTTTGCCGGAAAAAAGCAGAAGAATTATTTTCTTCCATCCCTCTGCCCCGCGATGAGCTCATATCGGTGGCGGCGGCGGCGGCGGGCCCGCGGCGCGCTGACTACTAGCTGATATCAGTGCGCGCGCGTCGGGATGGTGCCCGTTGCTACTAGCTCTTATTTCAACGGGCACCATCTGCGGTCGCCCGTTGGGCGAGGTGAACTTTCGCGGCGAGCGTACGCAATCAGCTGATTCGTACGCTCTGACCCGCACCGGGGCGCGCTGACTACCAGCTGATATCAGCGCGCGCGCGTCGGCGGTGGTGCCCGTTGCTACTAGCTCTTATTCCAACGGGCACCATCCGCGGTCGCCCGTTGGGCGAGGTGAACTCCCGCGGCGAGCGTACGCAATGAGCTGATTCATACGCTCTACGAGCGAGCCGTTTGAAGTGTTCTCGAGGCCGGTCGGTCTGTCATGGATGTACGCAATTTTTCAGATTTCAAAAATTTTATCATTGGACTTACCTCTGCAACGTGATGAATGCAACTGACTTAGAATCGTCTGTGGAGGTGCGTGCGTGTGGGAGGATGGCCGGTGTCTCCGTAGCCGCGATACGTCGAGTTGTGATGTGTCACAGCGTGAACGTTGAATCGTTTACGTCAAGGTCCCGAGGGTATCACGACTCGTGGCAGAAAAGAAAAAGACACAAGAGTTACCCGCACGAAAAAATATGTATGTGAGATATATAGCGAAATATATTCAATATATACAATACAAATATACCATATATATGTGCGGCAAAATAAATATATGTGAAATATATTGTAAATTCTCTATATATTTCGAATATTAATCGGTTATATTATCCGCATATATTTTTCTTATATTTTATCAAATATATTCTGAGAATATAACCAATTTATATTGGAAATATTTCGAATATATTTATTTTGCCGCACATATATGAGTCAGTCCACGTCAAGCGGGACGGATTTGGCCAAAAATATTCCTCGATGTTTCTGATTCTCTTGTAATTTTTTTTACATATTCTCTGGGTAAAATGAATGCATGAAACATTTTTTGTTTTTTTCTTAACTCAAAGGGCTAAGAAGATACAAGGGGTTGAATTTTCGAAAAAAACACCAAAAATCGGAATCGCGCTCTTCTTTAGACGTTAATATCTCCGGTTCCCTTGGTCGTACAGACATCGTAAACAACTCATTTTGAAGCTCTTGAATCGCACTTTCATGTTATGAATTTTTAATTCATGTCATAAACAATTTTCTATTTGTTATTAACAATTATATTTTTTAAACGGGATTTTCGAGATGATTACACCCTTTGAAAATTCTGAAAAAAATATGAGCGTGTTCCTTGATTAATTCTCTACAAAATCTGTAATTTTCAAAATGGAACTCCGATGGAAACTTTATTTAAAAAGCGATTGAACCGTGCGGGACGTCGCGCGCGGCTGTATACGCGGGCGCGCCGAGACCGAGGCTTGTTCGCTTTACACCTAAAGAATATAGGGGGGCATATTACGATGAAATTCATCAAATCCAATAATTTACCGAATTATTTATTCCATTTCATGCTGAATACTCGACTTGAAACTATAAAAATTATAGAGATACAAACTCAACTAAAATCTTGACAATAACTGGTAAACATAACGTACTTTTTGATTCCATCAGACGGAATACGTCATGGTATCATTCGATCGATTACGTACTAAATTAATGAATCTAAAATTACTCAATCATTAACCACGAGAACTCTACATTTCACTGGAATCTTAAGGGGGGACTATTATACCTCCAAAAATAATTTTTTTCGAGTCACTTGTACACTGTAGGTATTAAACTTTCAAATTCATTAATTAAGTACGTAATCGATCGAATAATACGGTGTCGTATTCCGATGGATGGGATCGAAAAGTACGTTATGTTCAGCAGTTTTTTTCAAGATTTAAGTCAAGTTTGTATCTCTATACTAATATTTTTATAGTTTCAAGTCGAGTATTCAGCATGAAATGGAATAAATAATTCGGTAAATTATTGGATTTGATGAATTTCATCGTAATATGCCCCCCTGTATTCTCTACGTGTGAAGCGAACAAGCCTCGGTCTCGGCACGCCCGCGTAGACAACCGCGCGCGACATCCCGCACGGTTCAATCGTTTTTTAAATATAGTTTCCATCGGAGTTCCATTTTGAAAATTACAGATTTTGTAGAGAATTAATCAAGGAACACGCTCATATTTTTTTCAGAATTTTCAAAGGGTGTAATCATCTCGAAAATCACGTTTAAAAAATATAATTGTTAATAACAAATAGAAAATTGTTTATGACATGAATTAAAAATTCATAACATGAAAGTGCGATTCAAGAGCTTCGAAATGAGTTATTTACGATGTCTGTACGACCAAGGGAACCGGAGATATTAACGTCTAAAGAAGAGCGCGATTCCGATTTTTGGTGTTTTTTTCGAAAATTCAACCCCTTGTATCTTCTAAGCCCTTCAGGTTAAAAAAAAAAAAAAAAATGTTTCATGCATTCATTTTACCCAGAGAATATGTAAAAAAAATTACGACGATTTTCAAGAACATGCGGTCAAAAAGGTGTCCCGGTTGACGTGGACTGACTCATATGTCGTTATATTTTTCGATATATTTCACATACATATTTTTTCGTGCGGGTAGGGAAAAGTGAAAACGGAAGAATAAATTTCATCATTTGACTCACTTCTGCAACGATCCGAACAGTTCTAACGTAGAATCGTCAGTAGTATATGACAGCCATGGCGAGTCATAACAAATGACGTCACCCGGCGGGAGTGGGGATTCGGCGCCAGTGACGTAGACTGCCGCCAGTCCGATCCAAGATGGCGCCGCCCATACAAATCAAGATGGCGACTGTTTTCAAAAATCCAAGATGGCGACTGTTTTGAAAAATCCAATATTGCGACTGTTTTTGAAAATCCAATATGGCGACTGTTTTTGAAAATCCAACATGGCGATCGTTTTCCAAATCCAATATTACTGTCTCATACTAATATCTGAAGTATGAAATTTTTTTGTTTACGAGATGGTATATTCATGAAATGACACAAAATATTTTATCATATAAAAATTATTTATTGAAAACTTTTCAATCCATATTTGTAAATACTGAACCTCTGGCTTGCGCCGCCAGGTATCGTTACGTAGAGCTACATATATATTTCTTATGAACTAACCTATAAACTTACCTAAAGCTACAACTTTTTATTCCATATTTGTGAATATTGAACCTCTGGCTTGCGCCGCCAGGTATCGTTACGTAAAGCTATATACGGGGAAGTCCGGCAGTACCGGACCCCTAAGGTAATTTCAATTTTGTCACAAGAACTAGAACGATAATCAGTAGACACCTATTGATAATTGTTTATTGGGTTCTTATCTTGAAGATAAATTGAATGAAACACCGTTTTGTTATGAAAATAATGGATTTATTGCGAAAATAAGAAATCATAGAAAAATTGACTTCCCGAAAAGTGGCTGGCAGTATCGGACATACGACGTTTATCACGTTACAGTAGGCAATGGTGACAAGTATACTGATTTTCATTCTCAGGTACGTCAGCGCAGGCTTCATGCACCCATGCCTTGCAGTTTCCACACTGGATCCAGTCCTCTTCGTGGGATTCCAGGCATAAAGCACACGTTGTTTGCTCCTGGGGGGTCACTTGCCTTTTTCGTTCATGTACTTTCGGCTTTTTTTTACTCTTTTTGCTGACGTCTTTGACAGAAATCAGTCCTTTGCCACGTTTTACCGATTCGACTTTTTGTTTTTCCACTCTTTTCTCTTCGAGCATCGTTTTGTAGGGTAAATCGGTTAATATCTGGCTCTTCTCCGCTTTTCGGCGTCGTGAAGTAGCCCTTCGTTTTGAAGCATCTGGAATCGGAGATATCTCTTCAATGACCGCCTTGAAACCATTCGTCGATGATCGGGAAGTGGATGCTAGTGCCTCCAGGCCAGCTTTTTCGTGGTGAGTAGTTGTAGCTCGATTCATCGGCTGAGGATCTTCTGGATCATCGACTGCTGGATGCGAAGTTGAAGCTAGAGCCATTGGTCGAGAATCTGAAGATAAATGGCTTGATTGTTGAGCTTGGACAACTGTCGAAGTCGCTGTTGTTTCAGAACAATTTGAAGGGGGGTTGTTTTCTGAGATGTTGGTCATGTCCGATGGAAGAAAGTCCAGGTCATCAAAAATGTTTCTGTTGAACGGGTAAATGCCAGTGCAACGGAATCCGTTGATACCAATGTCTGCTCGAGACACTCGATTGAAAGCCGATGCTACGAATCCAGCAATTTCGTATTCACTGATCCTTAAGCCAGCGTTTGCTCTCATCCACAAATCACAGGCATCGTTATAAGCGCCCTTGAATGGTTTCATGAACGTTCTGTCGAGTGGCTGGAGCTTGTGTGTAGTATGAGGAGGTGTACTTAACATGTGAATGTGGTGTTTCCTGGCAAAGTTGATCACATCTAAATCTTTGTGGCTGCAATGCCCATCCAGGATCAACAAAATCGGGTTTTCTACTGAGGGGTTGGTATATTTCACGAAGTGGGCCATTAATTTTAGAAACAAGTCAGCGTTCATCCAGCCGTTTGGTTGAGCTTCGGCTACACTCTCATTCGGAGAATTTATCATAAGCCTGTCGTTCATCCTCACGTGAGGGAAAACAAAGAATGGTGGTATAAATTGACCACCTGCGCTCATGGCAAAAAGCACTGTCACGTTCTTTCCGCGTTCAGCGGAAGTCAGTTTTCCTACTTGTCTGCGATTTTTAGGAGCTAAGACTTTGGCATGTTTTTGCACAATACTAACCCCAGTTTCGTCGCAGTTCCATATTCTGTATGAGGTGAAGTCAAATTTTTCAAATAAATTGTGCAGAAAGTCAAAAAATCTATCCACCTGAGGCTTATTGAAGCCAACAGCCCTCATCAAACTGGTTGATTCCGCAGTCCTCAATGACAAATCAGGATGTCTCTTCATAAAATCGTAGTAGAAATATTTTCCGGCAGATTTGTTTTCATTATTAAATTGATGCGGAATGTTCAAATGTTTAGCAAGTTTGTAGGCGAGGATTAGAAATTCTTTCTTATTGAAAGGCATTAGCCTATCCGCCAAGTCCTTGACGTGCCGCACTAAAATTTCTTCGCATTCGTCCGAGAAGGTTCTTTGAAACCGACCCATCATCGGCTTGAAACCTACTTCTACATTATTTCCGATGTCACGAACTCGATCGTTTAATGTGCTTTTTGGAACCTGATAGCGATCAGCTGCCATTCTTAAACTCATTTCGCCAGATAATACTTTCTTTACGGCTCGATGCATATTATTTGGTTCCCAAGTTCCTTTCTTTTTCCTCGTTACTCCTTTTTCTTCATTTGCCATCGTAAGGCACCTACAAACCAAAGAAAAATACCTTCATAGGTCCCGATTTGTGTCCGGTATTGTCAGACAACCGAGTGTCCGGTACTGTCAGAATCAAAACAATACTTCATTCGCCCATAGGTCTAAAATTTCATAACTTTGCACGCTAACGCTATCAATTCATCAAAGATACATAAATAACGGATACATACCTGAAACAATTGCTCAAATATTCTTCTTACAAATGACGTGGTTACAGAAAGAACTTCACTAAGGTAGCGCGCGTAGACCACAAAAATGACACTTAGTAGTGATTCCGGCGAACCTGCATCGATATGAAGTTGCCGCTCATTTCGTGAACTGGCAGGGAAGTCATGCATAGGGCGTCACAGTTAGATCAACGCAATTTACCGTGAAAACGTTGAATCTGCTAGTGTCCGGTACTGCCTGCTGTCCGGTACTGCCGGACTTCCCCCTATACATTTCTTATAAACTAACCTATGAACTAATCTGAAGCTACAATTTTGAAAGCTATATAGCTACCACTTTTCAATCCATATTTGTGAATATTGAACCTCTGGCTTGCTTGCGCCAGGTATTGTTACTCACATTGAAAAGTTCTCGCATATCTTTATCACTGACAGCTGACTATTTCGATCACGCACCGTCCAATTCACTGATCTCTATTGAACACTGTCGCTGTCTCCATCATCGTCAAGCAGCAACATCGCGAGCCACGGCCTGCCCTGGCGGAAATATTTTTACGAATTTTTATGAATATTTTCAATAATTTCTACGAATCAAACTATGACGTTTTACGGAATTGACTACAAATTTTCAATGCATTTCGGACGAAATTAGTTTTTTCGTAGTAAGCTGTCGTCAAAAATCTTAGAATTTCGTAATTTCTAGTTGAATAACGTACTTCCCTGGTTGAAATGATTTCTATAATAAGCTA
This sequence comes from Tenthredo livida, assembly GCA_963992785.1. Taxonomy (NCBI): domain Eukaryota; kingdom Metazoa; phylum Arthropoda; class Insecta; order Hymenoptera; family Tenthredinidae; genus Tenthredo; species Tenthredo livida. Next base: position 12,745,388 of record OZ023072.1, on the reverse strand, counting down.
CGAATAATTATGAATAACCATGAACAACTCTGAAATTTATACGATTTTCTCAAGGAATTCGGTCGTTGCTCAGAAATTTCGTTCGAAATATGGTTGATTCTCGTAGAATTTCGTACTTTATTCGTAGATTGTCGTAAAACAGCGTAATTGTTACCATTTGAGTTTTCTAAGTCTTCGTAGTACTTCGTAGTTTTTCGTAGATATTCATGATTTTTCGTAGATGTCAGACGGATAAGAAATCTTTTTTCAAACTCCTCATATTTGCGACTGGGCTCGAACCTGCTACTCTTCAGACGTTTATTACAAGTCTGGCACGCTATCCGCATGACCACCAGGCCGTCGTTACCGGTTTGCAGAAAATGAATCCTATATGTTTAGGTTTACAAAATTCAGAGGAAACAATAACAAAAAGCTGAATAATACAATAAGTTATAATTTATTGATATACATTGATACTGAATAATCAACGAGTTGACAAAATTGTTGTCATATTCTATGATTATTTGTGGAAATTCATTGATTTCAATATTTGTTTTTATAATAACACAAGTCTACACGGATTCTGTGCGTGGTTTTCTTTTTTTTTTTTTTTTTGACACGTCGTTATAAAATTGTAGAATATCGTACTTTTTTCATACATATTCCTAGTAGTTCCTAGTCATTCTGAGAATTCTAGGAATTTTTACCAAAAAAAATCGACAGTTATTATTCACGGCCTTTGAAAGTCTTGGGATAATTTTACTTAAAAATTCGTGGTATTTGCCGTAGAAAACTACAAATTTCTACAATTTTCAAAGATGAATCACTTTGTACTACGATTCCCTACAATTTCCTACCATCTACAACCCGCACTTTTTCATAGTTTTAACCTAATATCTATGGTTTCGCGTAGAAATTATTTTCGCCAGGGCGACCACCAGCGTTTGGCATAGGTTCGTATTTATAGCGAAAACAACAAATTACAAAAAAAAACTCCATTTGATTATTGAACGTGCCTTAATTTGCTATAATTTGCCACACACCTCATATGTATACATTAGGGTGGTCCTTATGTTGGGATAAAAGATAGATTTTCCGTGTCGCCCCCCAAATCAATTCCAAATTATTAAAAAAAAAATCCCTGCCAAGCTTCGGGTTCTTAATATTAATATTAACCCCCCCTTCCCCAAGACTAGGAAAGTTTTAAATGGGAAATTGCATGTATTTTTTAAAACTGAAAATCGAATTTTCATAACTCCGATGATTATTGATAGAAAAATCTGAAATTTGGTATAAGTATTCGTACCTACTTGTATGATATAATACAACATGGTGCATTAGAACAATTTTCGTATAATTTTATACTCACCTTTCAATGCTCAACTTTGGAAAAAAATAATTTTTTCATTACATCCAATCACAAAATATTCTGGAGTCGTTAATTTTCGAAATCGGTCACAGAAAATTCCTATTATTTGTCAAATGCTGTAGAAATTCGTGAATTTCTATGAAAATCGATCAAAAACTACAAAAAATAGTTTACATATTTTGAGGTCGTGAATTCCCGTAATAGATTGTAAAAAGTTTGAATTATTTGTAAATTGTTGTAGAAATTCGTAAATTTCTATGAAAATCGATTACATGCTACGACAAAAAAATTGACGTATTTTGGGCTCGTAAATTTCTGTGATAGATTGTTATAAAGTTTTAATCATTTGTAAATTGTTGTAGAAATTCGTAAATTTCTATGAAAATCGATCACATACTACGAACAAAAATTGAGATATTTTGGGGTCGCGAATTTCCGTAATCGATTGTAGAAAGTTTCAATTATTTGTAAATTGTTGTAGAAATTCGTAAATTTCTATGAATATCGATTACATACTACGAACAAAAATTGAAATATTTTGGGGTCGTGAATTTCCGTAATAGATTGTGGAAAGTTTCAATTATTTGTAAATTGTTGTAGAAATTCGTAAATTTCTATGAAAATCGATTACATACTACGCACAAAGATTGAGATATTTTGGGGTCGTGAATTTCGGTATTAGATTGTAGAAAGTTTCAATTATTTGTAAATTGTTGTAGAAATTCATAAATTTTTCGGAAAATCGATTACAAACTACAAAAAAATATATATATATTTTGGGGTCGTACATTTTCGTAATTGGGTGTAGAAAGTTTTTATAATTCATTAGATTTTGTTAAAAATGGTAGGATTTCCTAATTATTCATTGAACGTAATAAATTTTCATAGTAATTCCTTAATTTCTATGGCAAACTATTGCGAAATCTACTATTTTTTAAGAATTTTTACAAAAACGTCACTTTCATAAAACGTAGTAGTTTGTCGTACAAAAAATTTCCGCCAGGGTGATCACCTCGATCACGGCGTCGATTTCTTTCGCTTCCGCCATCATCGGGTCCCGGAGCAGCCACAAGTCCCGGGGATCGACGTGAGCTATTACTTCAGCAGCTATGTTTTCCATTTCTGTAACTGAAAACTATCGATCACAAAACTGTACCTTTCCACGAAAACTAGGTTTATTTATTTATTTATTTATTTATTTATCCAAAGAAGAGCCCGACAGGCGAACCCAGGGTAGGGCACACAGAAATACACAACACTGCTTACACACGCATACAGAAATGAAAGATATAGATAATAGAAAACATTTTACAGACAACTAGCTCAACTGCACTTAAGACTACAGACCTATTATATCAGAATAAATATAAGTTATAATAATAATAATAACAATCAAATAAGATGATATGAATAAAACATTAGAACGAGTCAAGGCGCATCTTTTCTTAGAAAAGTTAAAATCATTGAAGGCAGTGCCATAGGGCGCCGCAAGTATCCAGTGGCTCAGGTCAATCGTCCTGACTGAAACGCGCCTGAGCACGCGCTGCAAAAGACGACACGGACATCACACCAGGGTCACATTCATCGGGCATCTCGTTGTACTTCTCACACATGGTAAAAACAGGCGAGCGGCGGGCGATGTCACTACGGCCAGGTTCAAGCTGAAAATATGTACGGTGCCTAGCGAACATACGCGGAACATGAAAACGCAAGGACGAAACTAGGGCTGGACAGTCCACCTCGCCGCTTATTAGCTTGTACACAAACATGACCGTAGCAACATCGCGCCTCGCCGCGAGAAAAGGTACTCCGAAGCGGGAGCAGAGAGCCCCTTCATCGGTACCGCGCGCAGGGTACTCTGAATCAATTCTGAATGCTAGGTACGTGAGGAATTTTCTCTGAACGCTCTCAACTGCGTTGACCTCTTTAGCCAGGCGCGGGTACCAGATAGACCAGGAGCTCATGACAGATTTTTGACAACGTTTGATGCCCGTCTGCCGTGCAGAGAACTAATATATTTTATTATTTTGAACCGAAAAATGCAATAAAAAAAACTCGGTCCTGGGTAGCGACTTCAGGGTTATAAATACAAAGTGTCTCGAAAAGGTGAGCAAGATGATTGATCGATGCCCGTCTGCCGTTGCAGAGTAGGGAAGTTCATGAAAAAAAAATCCAGCGGAAACATAACGGCAGACGGTTTCGAGTGATGGGTTCTTCAGGACCTCCATGGTGAAAATGTCAACAAAAAATGGTTAGAAAAAATCATTCATGCCCGTCTGCCAAAGAGAAGAAACTTTCAGCAATTCGAAAGATGCCTGGAAAACGATCGGCAGACGGTTTGAACATGTACGTGATATATCCATTGAATTTTTTTATTGCGAAATTTTGAGTACGTGAAAAAACAATAGATGCCCGTCTGCCAATTGAATGTGTAATTACCTTGATGAAACTATATAAGAAAATGCACTCGGCAGATGGTTTCGTGTAATAGATGTTTGCGGCAGACAAGAAACACAAATGAGAGAAATGCTGTTTCAAAAATCAATCGATGCCCGTCTGCCATTCCAGCATTATAATGAATATGCTTCTTCAAAACGTTCACTCTGTCGGCAGACAATTATGACGTATAGAACAATAATTAGCAATAAAAAGAACTGTGCAAAATTAGTGTGTCTTGAAATACGAGTGATTCACAACCGTCTTGTTAGTATATTCGAATCAAACATGGTCTATAAATAGGTTTACCATATTGTCAGATGATAATTTAATGTAAATAAACGTGAGAAAAATCAATTTGATTCCAAGAAGTGTCTGCTATCAGCCTGTAAATTCCTTATCAATATATTATCATTCAAAAAGAAGGAACACGTATAGGTATTCATAGAATAGAAATGCACGAGTATGTAAAAAACGTGAAAATTTAATAATGAATTCAGAAAATAATTTTTGAATCAATCTGAATGTTCGAAACTTTCGTGAGAACTGTCATCCATCGCTTCGCTGTCGCTACAACTGACATCGCTGTTCTCCGAGTCTGTTTCTGATTCTTCAGATTCTTCAGCAGCGTCATTTTCCTCTAGGTCATCGGTATCTTATTCTAAAAAGTTTAACAAAAGCAATATTATTTGTGGAAAAAGAATTATGATTTTTGGAGTTTCGTTATCACTATGTTTTGAACAAACCTGCATTATCGGGCTGAACTAATACATCTTCTACGACATCAGGCATTTCATCGCCATCAAACCAGTTAAAAGTGTATGTATTACTTTCTGCAGAAAGTTTCCATCCGTGTAGAAGTGGATTCAGTGTGCTCGGTGTGGGTAGAGTTGCGTTACACCACACTGATGCAATATATGCTGCTCGCAAAATATGTTGATGGAGTTCTCGGAAACTTGGAGGAAGTATACACGCATCAAAGTTTGCAACGTTTTTTTTAAACTTCTCCAGGTCATCCACAACGGCGTAATTCAACGTAAATAATTGCTGCCGCGCATCATCCACTGAAGCTAATTGAATGAAGAAACAATAAGAAGGGTTATTATATATTTAAAGTTTTTGCAAAAAACATCAGTTCCAATTGATAGTACAATACTTTCTTGAAAAGATTTTCATAGTGAGATAAAGAATAAGTTTTAAATTCATTCATATTCATTCCAGTTCAATATTCTTTTATAAGTTTTCGCTATTTATAATCAAATAAAATAGTTCAAGAGTTTTGACAAATTCAATCGTGTGTGACGCAGTTGAAAACTTTTAGATGTTCTCGATTTTCACAAAAATTTGCATCACTTTACATCGCCATTGATTTTTTATCAACATAATTCAAATATATGTGTGTAATTTCCTGCAACAAATAATTATTGTACTTTTGTTTCTTAATCCATTCTTTTGCGTAGCGTACATTTGAAAAACAAATTTCTCTATGACTCCGTGCTTCGCGGGTTTTAAAATATTTTCGAAGCCTCCTTTGAACTCCTCGCTACTCATTAACAATGGGAACGGCTTGCTTTTTGCTTTCTTATAAAACGAAGGATTACAGTCACATCCCTGTTAAAAATTTCGTAAAGAACGGACAGAAAATAGATTCTGTCCGTTTACTATGCGTATTTGTCCCGGCATTTGCAAATAGAAACGTGTAAGAATCGTTCTATAAGCATTCTCGTGGGACAACGGATAGAACCGCAATCCAAATCTGTGTGGTTCTATACGCAGGCATGGTTCATTTGGAATGATGAGCAGATCCAAATAGGATCCTGTACGTACCTATACGCAACGATGATCTTTCCTGCTATATATCCACTTGTGTATGCAGGAGAACCGCGACAAAACTGTATCTGGCCCTATCTGTTTCTGTACCTTGAATACTTACGATATATTTCTGTCTGTTTCTGTGCGGAACAGCGGATAAAACTGGCACCAGATATTTTACGGAATGAAAATATGTCTGTAATATTATTTACTATTCAAGGCATTCAAGCAGCAATGCAGGCGACGAACAAAGCGCGGGGGGGGGGGGGGGGGGGGGGCAATGTTTTGTGTGCGATAGTGTGTTATTTATCATTCTCGAAGAGATTTTGTAGACGTTACCAGCTGATCGGTAGAGATCCTGAGTGAAAATTCTCAAAATTTTCCGTTACTCTTGGAAAATTATTTATTTTCATCCGTTTATATATTATATTCGATATAAGCATCCTACAGCAAACTTCACCGGATTCATATGGGATTAGTCGATTACATGAGTATACTTTACACCTTTTCGTTGGCCATCACAGATGTATAAATTTTTGGAATCATCCATGGAGGCTACAACTTTGGTTATTTAGACAAATTTGACCTCACACTGCTTACATTAGAATTCTGAATAGGCCACAAGGTCGACATTATACCATCAAGCTCACCCAAACGAAATCCTGATTGATCCATTTTAGGTCGCAGTGTATATGTTCATATATACCACACATTTATTGTTTGTGCAAAAAAATTAGTGACTGATTTGGCGAAGATTGAAACCAGTGGGAATTTCTGAGAATAAATCTAGTACTCATCATTTCAGAGAATGCTCTGAACGTTTTCGAAATTATAGAAATTCCTCACAATACCACGTATATCCGACTTGGTATAAATATAACGGATGACCGGAAAGATAAGATCGAATGAATCAAGTTGAAAGTATAGAACCGAAAAAAAACGTGACAATATAGAATACACTACAATAAAACCGACGTGTTCATGTTATCATATATGTGGCTTATCCACATCTTGATCAAGTATATGAATCAAAGTAAGTGTGCAATAATGTGAATTTTACAATATAATTTTTCGTTCATTTCATGATAGTCATATTTTTATTATGGCCACAATACAAATACCACTCAAGATATTCAACCATACTGAAGCTCCAGCTATGAACTGCTAAAAGGGTTTGTCCTTCGAATCTGGTTGGTCCTGTTCTCCCGCTGACAGGACTGCATCTGAAAAGCAGAAGAATATTAGCAACGTGAATAAAAAAAAAAATATTGATGTCAGGATAGTGCGTGGACCCTCTGCATATTAATTCACACTTAATAGCCGCAGTAGGGGAGAGGGTACCCTGCTTAAAATTTCCGATAGAACGATAGAATCCGGGTACAAAAACCGTATATGGTATACGGTTCTTGTATCCGGATCCTATAAAAACCGTACACCATATACGGTTTTTGTACCCGGATTCTATCGTTTCTATCGGAAAATTTATGCAGGGTACCTCGGATTTTGGTGTGCTCGCTAATTACTTGCACTTGCACATTCTAGATTAAAAAGTTGTTTAAATACTTCATTGAAATATAAAAAAATAGCAATGCAAACCTCAAAAATCCAGGTATAATATCGGCTCAAAAACGTCATTTTTCCAGTCGTATCACCTTTTTCCGTGTATTGACTATACTGTCACGATGAAGGTGAATCGAGATAATTTACATTCAGGATTGTAAGGGTTGGGTACCTATATATTCACCTGTGTTCACGTCTTCCTCGTCGGAAATTTCCAGATTATTAAGCGTTTTCGGATCATTAAGGGTTTCCGGAGCATCAAGGGTTTCCGGAGCATCAAGGGTTTCGAAATTATCCAGGGTTTCCGAATCATTATCGGGAAACCTATCTTTGTCACCTTCGGAGTTGTGGGAACTATTTGTACTGTTTCTCCTTGCGTTCGCCGCCTCAACTACTTGGTCTAAAATAGAGGCGAATTTATTGGTTATACACATATTAAATAGGAACCTATGCTTACACGTGTAGAACGTGGTGCGTTTAGCGGTAAAGCTATGATGATTTTAAGAAATCTGATTTCAATTTCTGATCGGCTGCCAAACTAGATATGAAGGAACGTACATAAAAGGAACCAATAGAAAAAATTTGGATAATCAACTTGCATCTAAACAATACGTGCACCGAAGTAAGAACGCATACTTTTTATTGGCACATGGTTTGCTCATGAAAAATCTAGCCAAATACATTTGTGCACTACTGTTTAGTACACTATTGAATCAAAAATCATCCGCACCATCTCCTTAACAATTATTCAAGAAGTTACAGAGCGAAAAGTAAGTGAGGAAAATCCAAGATCATACAATTACACGTGGATCCACGTCACCTGACTAAAAAAAAAAACCGTCAAGTCACGGAAATTTGCGCAATTCAAAATATCTTTGGTACTATGGAAAAAAAAAATACAACTTCAAGGATTTCGAAAAAATTTCAAAGATGGCGGAGTTAGAGCTATGTTAATTTTTGTAAATCGCTGTTGCATCACTATGTTTGAAGATTCATATCTCCGCAAGTATCCATCGGAGCAGACCGATCCTGGAATCATTGTGTTCGTAAAAGAATGCGCTTTCATACAAAAACTGTAATTAAAAAAAAACGTTTATTTCAATTCTTTTTCGACGGTTTTGGAGATGTCTTGAAAAAACGTTGATAACGATTGGTGCGTTGCTCCAAAACGTTGCACCACGTTAGATTCTGTATTCTAACAGCTCACGGGACGTACACTCAAAATTTCAGGCATGTATTCAAGAATTGAAAATAAAAAAAAATTCCTTGAAAAAATTCGAGGTTTCAGAGATTTGCCCATATATAATACCACGTATGCCTGACGCGTGGAAAATCATTCATTATATGAATATACACACTGCACTTCCTTAATTTGGATCACAGAATTACGTAATAATTAGTGGGATTCGTCATTGTCATAATAGAATCTTAATACCTTTTGCACTTGATGTCCCTACAGACGGCTTCAATCCTGCTGACCTATTCATATCACAAATTTTTCGGCTGATGTAGAGCTGTACTTTACACGATTCTAACTGCGCCGTGCACTCGGTACAATTCTTCACTTACATCAGCCAATACCGGAAGATGTCTGAAAAAAGTGAGTTTTCTCAGACGACGCGAATATCAATAACATCAAATACTCATAATCAACAGATAGCCGAAATATGCGACTATGTTCATTACAACTTAATTGCTGCATAGCAATACATCCCCAATGGCTATAGATTATTCACACCTTCATTCGCAATAATGTAGTCAATTTTTTAATCTGAGTTCGGTACGAATAGCCCAATATTTGAGTATCAATGAATTTTTACTTCAACTAACCAATAGCATACATGCGACAATTAACAATGAAAAAGGAACAACAGTAGATATAATGTGGGGGTTCTGGATATGACTTCTTTACCGGCCGAGTTGTGTTGGTAAGTTACCGACCGAGCGGGGTAAGTTACCGACAGTCGGATGGTAACGATTTGGGGGTACCGATCGTCGATCTTTGTTACCGACAATCGGATGGCTGCCATTTTGCGTCGTGCGATGGCGCCACTGCCGATTGTTACCGATATTCTGATGGTAACGATCGAGAATCCTGCATTGCCGATCTGCGCTTACCGACGATCTGATGGTTGCGATTTTTCGTCATGCGATGGCGCCACTATGGATCGTCGATCTTTAGTTATCGATAGTCTGATGGTGACGATTCTGAATCATGCATGCCGATTTCCCGATACCGGCAATCGGTCGGCTGCAATTTACCTGCAGATCGTTGATCTTCAGTTATCGATGGTCTGATGGTAACGATTCTGAATCATGGTTGCCGATTTTCTGTTACCGACAATCGGACGGCTGCAATTTCGAATTCTTAGCTTATATACGAATTATACTAGCCGAAATGAGTGGCGGGGTGTTTAATTATGCAATCAATAACTCGAATCATCTCATAATGACATATATGTTTATTTGTTATCTCTTAAGACTAACCTATTATAAAAGTGATAATTTTCTTAAAACTAGCTTAAAACTATGCTTATTTTACAATTTTCTTACAAGAATAACTTAAACTATACATGTACATTATTCTTAACCTAAACTCAAACTATATATATCTACAACTATGTGGCGGTGAATGTCCGCGCCGAATTTCACACACGCGGATCTGAAACATACAGGTATTTCAATAAGCGAACGATATATAATGAAAATTACGGATACTTACCGGGTAATATGTGAACGTGTGGTTCGAGTGGAATCACTCTTGGCGGCGGAGGTATCCCCGGAGAAGATGATCTCGACGACGATGGCGAGCTCGGACCCGATCGCATCGATGAGGCTGATCTGATCGATGGCGATCGGCCTCTTTCTATACTCACGCGCACCGTCGTCGCATCCGAATCATACGCATCTTCTTGCACGGAAGATGTCACATCCGCACATTGGATGGGTGACTGCGTAGAATTTTCGACAGCATCCCTACGCATCGCCCAGTAATCGTTTATCTGATGCTGCCGTGTAAGGTTTTCTATCAGTTCATAATGGGTATTTTCGGTTTCGGTTACGAAGCGCTCATCCACATGCTCCTCGCGCAAAATACGCAACACCATCCGAGCGTTTCGCAGAAATCGCTCCCTCGATTCGGCCCTCCGTCGCAGCTGAGCCGCTCGCTGTGCAACGCGTCCGCGAGCAGGATTCATCTGGATTAATCACACATCCTTATGTTTTAGAATCTGTTAAAATTCAAATATCCAATGCAGATAACATACCTTATTTTCAGGTTTAGTTTTGGAATCAGTCTTCTTCGTCTTCTTCTTCTTCTTCTTGATGCTTTTCCTTCGATTCTATGAACTTCCACTATTCACCGATCTTTTCAAACTGAAAACTATTTTCTCTTCTCAAACCGATCTGGTGGGGATCGAGCTGCAATTCTATGGGTTGCACACCCCCGCAACCCAAAATAAAATCAAGCCTAACCAACTCGAGAACGGCTCTCAAAAGACTCCGCCCCGACTCATAAAAATAGGCGAGCCTCAAAGAATTAAGCAATAAATATCATTCAAAAGTTTTTCATATCCTTCCAGCACCTGAAAATGCTATAGAATTCTTGTAAACAAAAAGACTGCGATAATCAAAAGATTGCACCTGGGCCCATAAAAATTGGTAAACCTCGAAGAATCGAGCAATAAATATCATTCAGAATTTTTTTCACACGTTATTCGCGGCTCGAAAAACGCTAGAATTTTGGAAACGCAAAGATTGCAATAATCACAAGATCACACCTCGGCTCATGAAAATCGGCAAGTCTCAAAGGATAGAGCAATAAATATCATTCAGAAGTTTTTTTCACACATCGAAAATGTTAGAATTTCCTGAACACACAAATTGTTCAGAACACCTGCATTTTTCCCGCATTTTTCCCGCCATTTTTTTTTTTTCACATGATGCCATCTGCACACCTGCATGTGTACCGATCCCATACAATAAATCGCCAGCTCAGTCAATTTCCGACTTTGCTTGAGACCGCACATACAACCGTGAATATGGAGCTAATATTAGATATACAAGGTTTTGGGCGATTGAGTGATAAATTTGTGATAAAAGAGCTGGCCGCAATAAGCATTTGCGTACATGAGCCATATCAGCTGGGTATCACACGCATTCTCTTCAAGGCACCATGCTCCCGGGTGACTCTCTCAAGCGAGTATAAAAATCTTCATTCGCTGCAGACATGGTATCATCATGGAATACCCTGGAATGCTGGAGAAACGCCGTATAAAGATGTAGTGAAAATTGTGAGAAAAGTTGCACAAGATGTGTGTCGCATTTATGTGAAGGGATTGGAGAAGAAACAATGGGTCGAGAAACTTCTCAATGACGACTCGAAATCGGTGATTGATTTGGATGAGCTGGGGTGTCCGAATCTTCGAATACTGCGATTGGAATCAAGTGTATTTCGCTGTTTTTCGTATGGAGACTGTCATGGTAATGTACCTGGAGGCTACCATTGTGCCTTCGAGAACGTTCAGCGGTTCAAAAACTGGTATTTGGAGGAGGGCCATAAAAAATCCTCCCCACATGTCTCGAGGGCGGGGGATGATGGCTTAAAAGCCAAGAGCTCGCAGGGAGCTGCATTCGTACATTCCGACACCCCACAGTCGATACATCCTCCTAGTATATTCGAACCTGCAAACTCTTTCGACATCCCACCACCAATACATCTTCCCGAATCAGCAAACTCTTTCGAACAAGGTAAGAATCTTTTTACACGATAATCGTATTCAATTATAATATATAAAAACTAATTCCGAATTATTCATTTTTTGTGCAGATGGACTTCAGCAGTCTAAACAATACCAGCCGTATGGATAATGATATGCAGATGAAAAAGATGTCCGAGCTGGAGATTGGACAAAAGTACGACATCTCAAAACTGAGGCTAGTGAAAACGAAATTCGGTCCTAGAATCATCGCTACGATTGCCGATGAATTCATCGTATTCCTACCTGCGAGAGTCGGAAAGGCCCTGGAGAACGACTCCAACCAACTAGATCAGTTGAACAACGAGGCGGATCAGAAACGTCTACAGATACTGTATCTTGGAGGACCATACAATAAATTTGAATTCTGTGGCAAAATATAAACACACACACACACATGTATATATGTAATGGGAATGGGTTAGGGTTGAATAAATAACAATGAAATTGCAATCACATTTATTTATTTATTTATTGTTCCTTTAGGATAAGCTTAGTCTATAGTTCTCAAACATGCAGAATCCTCAAAATGTGGCTAATTTTTTGACGGTACCGCTAATGGGTTTGTATTCAACAATGCGATCGTGTATAATCATACAGTGGGCTGAAGTATTTGCCGGAAATGCGACGCTAGTTTCGAATTCCAAACGAATATCCACCGGTCCACTCTTTAACGATTCATTCTGCTTGGAACAGTCTATAGTAATAAGTGGGGCTCTATCCAAAAAATCACTCTTTGACAAAAGAGGTTCGGACTCCTTATCGTAGTATGAAATTTGAAAGTTTGTATACATATTGTAGAGAATGGCGTATTGATTGCGAGCAATATCAAGATTCAAATTTCCATAGGGATAGCACTGCGAGTTTAGGAAAAGTTTCACATCTCTGATCATACAATGATCGAATTGACTGGCATTTTTCTTCGCATCGTTTCGTCGTGCGGTTTGGAATCCTAGTATGACGTGCCTTGGTTTCTCTAGCTGTGTAGATGTCTTCACAACCCACACATGTCTCGTTGTTGTAGGCAGCATCGGGTACTCGTACATTTCCCACGAGCGAAAACTCATAGATACAGCCGGATCTTGGGCGATATAATTGAGCATCTTGATTTTTGCTGAATCTGACAGTCTGATGTATGGTAATAACCATTCAATTTTCTCGAGTGAAATTTTGATTCCCTCCACGACGGTTTGATGTATGGCATTTAAATCATTGTTTGATCTCGTAAATATCAGCTCATGTTTCGCATTGACGATGATTCGATTATAGTCCTCGGCAAATCCGAGTAGAAAATTCAGCGGTATAACAACATCAAAGTATCCCTCGGCGTTGGCTAGTTTATTTTGATTATCCACCAACCAACCGGTGTTTCCCAGGAGATGTTGTTGTCCTGGGGTGAATGATAAGTATCCCTTCATAATACTCGTGATGCCGACATTCTTATTCTGATCAATCTCGTGACCATTCAACTCGTAACGCATATCGCCAAACATGTGACACACAGCCATATTGACCAATTCCGTGCCTGCACTAACAGCGGTGCTATCCGATTTTGTAAGCCGACCGTAGATGTGGAGCAAACTTTTGCTGGGTAATACACATGCATCTTGATTCTGTACAGCTATGCGGATTTCATCGTTATTTTTGAAGGTGGACGCCGCGTACGGTTGATGCGCATGTATTTCACAGTGGGCAATCGACTCGTCGAAGGTCACAGGTGTTTGGATTTTTATCATTTTCGCGATGGGCATATGCAGAAATAGCAACGAATTCTTATTTTCCACCACAACGAAGTCGAAGTCCTAGGCTCTGGAGAAACTGAGCGTTCTGATGTGTCACTCGAATCGGAGCTGCTCGACGACTGATGATGCTTGGACATGTTATCGAGCTTTTATAACTACCACCAGATTTTCTTGTCCTCTCAAACACAATGCCCATTTTATCTCAAAGATTTCACATGTAATCGTATAGTTACAGTTTCACTGCGAAAATTGATTAATTTCCCGTCCTGATCGACTATTCTCAGTTGTATATCGTGTATTGACTGTACGGTGATTGGATGATAAATGACATTTGTCGGCACTTCCACGATCTTATATCCGGGTGGTACGGTTGGGAAAAATTGATCAATCGTATGTACTCGATGCTCGTTTATATAAGCACCCGTGGTAATATTACACTCAACTCGCAAGGCGTTCACTTTGAGTATGCGAACGGGTAACTCGGATTTATGGGTAATACCACCTTCGAGAGTTTTGGAGGTAAACCCGAGCAATCGACCAATGGAATCTTTTGGTTTAAAGTCCACAGAATGATTGCATCTAATTTCACTGAGCAACTCATTGTTATTAGCTTTAAGACTAATATTTATATCCTTGGGTACTGCTCTTTTCAAATAATTTGCGATATCTTCGATTTCATAGCTCCCAGTGGGTATTGTGATCGTTGTGTCTGGTTTTATATAAAACTTATTACACCCCACATCTATATTGGGTATTGCATTGAATGTCAGGAGCTCTATGAGTCCGAGAACGTACGTCTTTGTTGGTGATAACTCGATTGGAGGAAAATATTGAGTCCTCAATACCGACGATTCCCCGGAGAGTGTCAACGTGAACGAATCAGCCATGACTAATGTCACATCAACGATTCGCATACATTTTATAGTTGTCCGCTGAGAAACTTGAGACACAGGTGACCGCAAATTACCGTGTTATATTCTTGATATCTCTTATGATTATATTTTACGCTACCAACACCGAGATATTTCATCAGATCTTTAGGTGGTTGTAAATCGCCAAAACTATCGAAATACACCGCATCGTTGCCATTTTTCGTGTATGCAACCCAATGCGTCCCCGGACCGTTTTTATCATCAAGATTGATGATTGCAGATTCACGCTTTCTAGGTCCTGAACTGGGTAAATCATTCCGCATGAAAACACCTCGGAAATGTGGAATTTTCATAGCTTTTGCATAGTTAAGTAAATCGACATCCGTGAGGGCTCGGTGTGGTAGCTTTGTTAGTTTTTTGCCGGCTTCAAATACAGTCCCATACCCTTCTTATATGGTTTCAGGTATAAACCCGCCCCCAGGGCAATCGCCTCCATTGTCGCATTATGACGCTTGGATTCTTGTAATTGACGTTTGTTCACTTTAGCCTCATTGACAGCCTTTGCTATACCTGCTGCACCACCAGCTAAAGCACCGGTGGCACTGAGAGCCGCAAATATGGGGATGAGAAACGGTAATAAACCTCCAATTTTCTGGGGAACAGGTAAGATGCGAGGCACACGCACTTTTCCTTTAGACGCAGCCGAACGGGCACCCGCCAAAGCCGACTCAATAGCTTTAGGACCAGGCTTCATAGATTTCTTTGCCGCCTGTATAATAAATTTCAATGTTCTTTTCTTGTTCTTGGGTGATGTTTGCGTCTTGATTCCCCTCATACCCATACCTAGTTTGGATTTTGCTTTCATGGTGTTGGTGACCGCCCAGGCGACAGCTTTTTCAGCTACACTTGCGTCTTTAGCCAAAACTCAATTCCAGGCCCTCTCAGCAAGCACTTTATCAGCCTTATGACGCTCCGCAATATTATCGTGATTCTTGGAGTATGCGATATCGTGCTGCTTGCATACAGCGTCTAGAGCGTTGATACCACGATCACCGCGAGCTAACCTCTTTGCCAATTTTGTACCAGGTCCGCAGTATTGATAGCCAGGGACATGCAATTCGACAGGGAGATTGTTGATGATTTTATTTATGAATCCAGAACCGCTTCTTTGCCTACGTGTGTATCCAACCATGACTAATCATGAACTGACACAAATTCTATAAAAGCCTGTATTTTATACGTAAATATATTAGTTCTCATTACGACGTTTGCCAAGCATCATGAAATTTCAAGATCAAACGATTAAACTACCAATCGCCAATTTCGATAATTTGGTCGAGCGAAAAAAGAAGAAGGGGAAACGGCATGGGTCTCTATTGCCAAATAGTGTGAGGGCTGTCTTTTGCGGACCTTCGAATTGCGGTAAAACTAATGCCCTTCTCACGTTACTGACTCATGCGAATGGTCTACGATTTGAGAATGTGTACGTCTATTCAAAATCCCTCAATCAGCCAAAGTATGAGTTCTTGAAGAGACTATTGGAACCTGTTGAGGGGTTGGGTTATTTTCCGTTTGATGAGCACAAGGAGGTTGTAGAGCCGAAAGATGCGCATCCCAACTCGATTATGATCTTCGATGACGTGGCCTGTGAAAAGCAAGATAATATCAGAGCATATTTCTGTATGGGACGACACAAGGATGTCGATAGTTTTTATCTTTGTCAAACGTATGCCCGAATTCCGAAACATTTGGTGCGTGATAATGCAAACTTATTGGTTCTTTTTCGTCAAGATGAAATGAATTTGAAACACATCTATGCTGATCATGTGAATACCGATATGACCTATCAGAAATTCAAAGATTTGTGCTTGGCGTGTTGGAACGGCGGTAGATATAGTTTCGTGACCATTGACAAAGACAGTGAGATTAACGCTGGGCGATATAGGAGAGGTTTCGACTGCTTTATAAGTCTGAATCACGAATAAACCGCGTACAGTTACAACACATCGATCAAACTAGCAGCATGGCGAGCTCCAAGATACGTAAGCAGAACGATGTGTTGCAAGAAATAGCCAAGGCTAGCGATATCATTCGACGTAAACACGAAATGATAAAAATGGGCAAAGACACTAGCGAGCAGGCTATCAGTGAAATCTTCAAACCTCTGGTTACACCGCTGCATCAATTGGTAGATTCATCGAAGCAGCAACAGCGGCTACTAATGAAGCGAGAAGTGAAAACGGAGCCGAGTTCAATTGAAAAAACAGAGAAGACCGCAGATTTTGTAAAAACAGAAGATTATAAGAATGCTGCTGCTGCTGATGATGATAATGATGATGACGACGACGATAATGATGCATATAAAAGTGCGATTGAGGGAAGCTTGTCAACTAACATTGCGATTGGCAACAATACCACAACAGTTGCCGCTATGGATGATGATGCGAATGATATCCTTGATGATGATGATAACCAGGATGACGCATCTGCAATCGCCTCTACAAGCACACCGATGACCAAAAAAGAAGTCAAGACGATGCGCTATTTAAGCATGTTCAACTCGATCAAAGAGCAAAAGAACTTGGATATGAAATATGGTGTTCGAAAGTTAAAACTCGGCGGAATGAAGATTGGTGATTCGGATATCGTATTTGAAGATGATCGGATATATATAGGCGATAAGAGCTATGAGAACACACCGGGATTGCTTGAATTGTTATTCAAAAAGTTGCCCAATCCTGCGATTGTGGATAAAAACGATAGATTGAATTATGCTAGAATCGTGAAAAAAACGAATGCGCATCGAAAATATTACAATGCTGACAAAAGCTTGCGTTCTGATAGAGAAAAAAATTCAAAGTACAAAGATTTTATTGCCCCGTACATCGACTCACCTGCGAAAAACCCTAGGGAAAGATCCGGTAAAGGTTTATTACCCACCCATAAAATCGCGCGAGGACAAAGCATGGATTATGTGTATTGGGATGATCCTAATGAGCTCGTTGATCGTCTTCGACTACTCATGGCATCTCAAGCGGCTGGTAATACTAGCCACAACAATGAAATATCCTCCATCATTGAGGAGCTGCGCGAGGCGGAAATCATTTATTAGGCTGAGGTTAATCATAAAATAATCATTCGGTCACAGATCGTTGAACAATGAGCATAGACATATTTGGGCGACCGCTGACAAGCAACAGCCGCGAAAAAAGTGTTATTCGAGGTCTTCAGGGTGTTGGATTCAAATTCACCGCTGATAAACAGTACGATCTGGACGACAAACGATTATGTAATATCGCGGATCCGCAGGAGCCAAACGACGCTGTTTCTCTGGGTGTCCTCAATAGATGCATACAGGAGAGGCTTGACGATCTTCATAGCGTTTTCGTGAATATGATTTATCCCATCGACATCAAAATCGATAATAATGATAAGCAAATTCGTGAACTTATAACAAGCATTTCGAGGGATATTGCGCAATTGAAAAGCACAGTGGATTCGTTGGAAAAAACTTTCAGCAACACAAGATTGGTGTACGCTGATCCAAGGGTTGCTGAAGTAAAAACAAATAAAGTGTACATCAAACCTTAAACATTCGAATGGTAAGCAGCAGCAACAGCATGCAGAGAACAATAGCGGGTGAACTTCATAGACCCGCCCGGCGTAATTATCCTCGACGTTATGTCGATATACGCAGCTTGGATGAGACCTGGCAAGCCGATCTCGTCGATATGTCCGCATACTCATCAGTCAACAAGGGTTCAAAATTTTTGCTCACAGTGATTGATATATTTTCAAAATTTGCGTGGGCCGTACCGATTAAGAGTAAAAATGCCAAAGATGTGACTGCTGCGATGGAATCTGTGCTAACTCTGGGTCGCGTACCGAAACATCTACACGTTGATCAGGGCAAGGAATTTTACAACAAAGAATTCAAATCTCTTATGAGACATCACGGGATCAACATGTACTCGACATTTAGCAACTTGAAGGCGTCGATATGCGAACGCTTCAATCGTACACTGAAAAATAAAATGTGGAAGCAATTCACACTTCAAGGTTCTCATAAGTGGACCAACATTCTACCAAATTTAATTGCATCGTATAATAATACCAAACATAGCACGATTAAAATGAAACCGAAAGATGTAACTACAACTGATGAAAAACAACTGTATCGTAGTGTGTATAAACCGCGTCAAATCAAAAGAAGCAAACGAAAACGTAAATTTAAGGTCGGCGATAAAGTTCGAATTAGTAAATATAAGAATGTATTCGAAAAGGGTTATACGCCAAATTGGACAACAGAAATATTTACAATTGATGAGGTGAAGAATACCAACCCTCCAACTTACAAACTCACCGACTACCTGAATCAGCCCATTGAAGGCGGTTTTTATGAGGAGGAGCTCAGCAGGGTGCAATATCCCGATGGCTATCTTGTAGAAAAGGTCTTGCGAAGGCGTGGTGATCAACTCTATGTAAAATGGTTGGGATTCGATGGTTCACATAATAGTTGGATAAATAAATCGGATATGTAATATAATTTTCATGAATAAAATTTATTATAAACATATTTACATTTGTTTCTTCACTCTCCTCGATCTTAATGCTAGATTACATGATCATCATGGAAAAGAAATGTTTCCTCACATTTTCTCCTATTTTCCAACATTTTCTAACATTTTCTAACATTTTCTAACATTTTCTAACATTTTCTAACATTTTCTAACATTTATATGTAAAGTAAATGGGAAATTAATTTATTCTATTTTAGAAAATGTTGGAAAATGTTAGAAAATGTTAGAAAATGTTAGAAAATGTTAGAAAATGTTATAAAATGTTAGAAAATGTTAGAAATTTACGAGTTTGCAGAATCTTGGTATCCCCAAGGTAAAGTATCAGTTTTACCAGGTATCAACTTTCGCTTATCGTCACACCAGCCTAGAGCTAACTTATTCTGTATAATAGTGCTAACCGTGTGTCGACTACTTTTTATCATACACTGTTGTTCAACCAAATTTTGGTAGCCGAAAAGGCATCGTTTGTAATCATCAAACGTGATGGATTTTAATGTCGAGCCCTTTACACCCTTTGCACGTTTCTTATCAGTATCGCCACGAGTTCTGAATGTATAGAGTTTTGCTCGCAAGCCGATAAATTCAGTCATAATTTTTCAATTATTTTCATCTTTCATCAGAACGATGCGTTTTTTGTTCAACAGGGGAATGCCATAGGTATTATTCGGCGGGTATTCTGATGTATCAAACATGGCCGCAACATCACGCTTGATGATTTCGTAGATATTTGGAACGGTAAACTGATATATCAGGCTATCTGTATCAGTATACATTAATTTCGATTCAGTACTTGAAAAATTATTTTTCACATAATCATAGTGGAAGTTGTATAGAAATATTTTGGAAAGATCGAGAATAGCAGCACCAATGTAGATGGGTTTATTGAAATATACTTTAGTTCGACTTAGCTCAATAATTACCATATCTTCATCAAATATGGTGCAGCTATGAAATGTTGGCCTTGCAATGAGAGCTCGTGCACCACCCCTACCCTCCCATTTCGTGATAAGTTTCACGGTTCTATCGTTACGCACATTCTCCATGGTCTTGCCAAATACAGCGTTATTTATGAGCTTGTAGAAATTTTTCTCAAACTCGTTTTTCGACTGCTTTCGCATATTTGTGTTGAGATCGATGTATGACTTTAACCATGGCGATTGTGCGAACCTTAGAATTCTATGCACTTTCCTCAGCTTCAAACCAAATTCAATACATTGCTTCAAATTACGATAGTGCAGAACATATTTTTTCTTGGGTAGAAGCGTTGTCGTAAGTTTTCTAATTTTACTACCCGGCGGTGTGAAATGCTCGGGACACAGAGGTAAGTCGGCCTGTTGTTTATGGAGCTCTGTAGGATAATCTAAATCCACCTCTAGAATATAACCGATTGGTGCGTCATCCGGATGGGACATCACATCAATGGCATCATTTTCCCACTCGAACGACCCACTCGGCAAATGCTCACTCATAGCTGCACCATAAAGATTATTTACATCGAAATACATTAAATATGACTCCGCTTTGCTTGGATCAAAATCTTCACCCATGAATCGATTATTTGCTCTAGCATAGCGATTTGAGCACTGCGCCACACCACCTCTTATGCTTTTCTCAATAAATAATATCATTCCTGGATCGTCTAAAAGTTGGAGATTAATTTTCGTCTGTTTCAACATTGCATCAAAAGCAAGCCCCGGCGCGGTATAATAATGCAGGGGATCCAAGTTGTACGTTTTGAAGCAGCTATCGCGAAAATTTTGAAATATATCGGCTAATAAAAGTACATCAGTTTTCAGGTATAAATCCGAATAATCGCCTAACGTTTTCAAATCAAACTTGGCCCAAACATCTTTCGCGTGTTCGTAATCCGCATCGGTAATACCCGTGGCACTGAGTTTCGAATGGAAATTTTTTTTATCGGGTAATTTTATTTCGTCAAGTTTCTCCCAAGAATCAATATACTCGTACGGAAAGACACCTTTACGAATGATCAAACTGAATTCATCTCGATCGCTGTAAAATTTCCGCGTTATTTGCTTATCGGCATCGTCGACGTACGATGCTAATTTCTCTATACTGCTAGCCATGAATCGAAGTGAATCTATGAACCTCAAACTAAACATAGTACCGTCGACTTTCTTTGTGAATGATATGTATTTTTCCTTATTGATGGGTAGCAACGTAATATCACCGGGAAAAGTTGTAGCCAGAGATTTAATGATAAAGTGAGAATCGTAACCCGATAAATTGTGAAAAACCACCGGAATCGTGTGCGACTCTTGAAAATTCAGATTGCATCGATTGTGTGCGGCCCCGCGATATTTACCCGTAAAATGACAGTGATCGCGGCACTTTTTCTCTTCAGGTAAAAATGGCTTCTCACAGATGTAGCAATTTTTCGCGCGCATGTGACGATCGCGTTGTGCCTGATTCAACACCTCCATTGGAATCACATTTTTTATACGCGACTCTACTTTTACGGCTAATTCACGAAGCTCCTCGATCAACCATTTAATACAATCAGATCCGCGGTGACCCTTGTATTCCGATAATGTATCATCGTACACGCAGTGTGTATAATACGCCGCACTATGCGGAATATGCTCTTGGGATTCTTTTACCCCGGGCTTCATCATGCATTCAAGATCGGCATATACGACGAAGGGTACAGTGCTCTGATTTTTAAAATTGGAAAATCCCAAAGTGTTCTCCTTGGGAAATTCCATTCGCACTTTATTCAACCGCAGACAATCTTGTCTATGATTTTCATAGGCATTTTGTACGCTGAAGTGACACAAACATCTATCGCACAAAAATTGTGCACATTTATGATTTGACAATTGCATGCTAACCAAACGTGAAAGATTCTTGATCCAAGCAAAGTGGAATCGTGGTTTGAAATCATCTAAATTACCATTATCTAGTTCGCTTCCACTTTCAATCATGAGCAGGTGGATTGTATTGTTCTCTGTTACATTTTTACTCAAATATAGCGGGGTAACTATACTATTATTCGAGTTTTTCTTGCCTTCAAAAGTTTCCGACTCGATTCCATATACGTTAATACTCAAATTATTCAACTTCTCGAATTTTTCTACAGTATGAACGGTTGCGGGGAATTTGATACCTATACAATCTAGCTCCGATATGTACTGTCGATAGCTGCATGTCATAGTTGCGTTAACGTTTACGGGGTGGAGGGCTGAGGTAACAGACCACAGCAAACATCGATCGTCATTGTTTTTCACGTTGACCACCGCCTTCTTTCGCTGAATATCCTCGGGTAGCGGTGCGAATGTCGAGAGTCCACCGCGAAGAGGCTCGTATCGGTTGATGCAGATCACAGCATTTATGATCTCAATCATGCTCCAACCAGAATCACGCTGCTCGAAATCCTCTACCATGGTTAGCAGAGGATTCGTTACATTATCGGTGAACCAGGTTTCCAGATCCGTCGATGGAAGAATCGTGGCGTTGCGTGTATTGAAGTTCTTCACTTCCACACTGATCTCATCGTTTTTGACGTTTTCAAATTTACACGAAACCCCCACATTCACCTTAATACTTCCTTCTTCGCGTAGCACATTTTTCAGACGTTCGATCGTCACCACCCCAGCGTCAGTCAAAAATCTAGCCAAATCTTTATGTTGGAGATTTGTCACGGCTCCGGTGCGTATACGACACTTGAAGGCACTCTCCATATCATCCCATCGAACACGTTTATGAATATCATCGCCGATATTACCTCCAACGATAGTCGCACGATGTTGTTCAAATTTCACCACCCACGATTGGAGGAGTGAAATTATATGTTGCAGTCGTTGTTTTTCACTCACACTCTGTTTAGATTGCGTTAAAATATTGTTCAAGAATTGAATATTTTTGAGAGCGATATCGCGCCAATGAATAAAAATATCTTCATTCGCTTGTTCTGGGGGTAGTGTACACAGTAACTTGTATGCATCTTCCATCATCTCAACAAGATTCATATACACGGCGCTGTCCATTTTTTTTTTCTTGGGTGAATTTTACAACTGGGTAGTCAAACTGACACTCTACGAATGTTCACACCCACCGTGGGTTTTGGGGTTTTAGATGCACACGCCCCCCACCACACCGACGTTTAAATACCATGAAAATTCAAACGTTTCCAATGATCGGTCAGAGATTTTGTACCTGAGAGGCTTACATCTTTTGCACCTTTATGCAGAAAAAATATTACCCAAGTGTGTCAATGGTTAGCCCCTCCAATATTGTAGGCGTATTCAGAGTTTCTAGTTGGGTATAAAAGTGCGAGTTTGCTTCGGGATTTTACACAGTCTACAAACCCTACCGAAGAACAGAAAATTGTGAAAGAAAACTGAACAATCCTCAAAACAAGTGCAAGCCCTACCGAAGAACAGAAAAAATCGTGAAAGAAAACTTAACAATTCTGAAAACAAGAAGTAAGTATCGTTATTCTTCGATATCATAGCTTTTTTTTCATGGTGGATATAGTTTGTAATTGATATTTACCATTAAAACAGAAGATGGCTCATCGTCCAATTAATATCATCAAGCTGGTGGACGATGGTTGGATGTCTGACGATGATGGTTATGCAAGTCATCGTGAGGAGATGGAGGTGAATGGGGTTGTATATTATACATCCCATTACATTGATGGTGAACCGGTGTGGCTTAAGGATGAACCACTAAGGTGGGATGGGGAGGAGGTGCCAGCGGAAGTGGAGGTGCCTGAGGTACCTGAAAATTGGGATGAGGAGGAGGTGCCGGCGGTAGTAGAGGTGCTAGAGGTGCCGGAAAATTGGGATGATGAAAAGAAGGAGGAGGAGGAAAAGAAGGAGGATGATGAGGATGAGGGGGCGGAGGAGGATGGGGAATGAAAATAATCCATGGTAAGTACCCGTAATTGTCATTATATATCGTTCGACAATTGAAATACCTGTATGTTTCAGATCCGCGTGTGTAAACCCCGGTGCGTTTACCACCACCTAGTTGTAGATATAGTTTGAGTTTAGGTTAAGAATAATGTACATGTATAGTTTAAGTTATTCTTGTAAGAAAATTGTAAAATAAGCATAGTTTTAAGCTAGTTTTAAGAAAATTATCACTTTTATAATAGGTTAGTCTTAAGAGATAACAAATAAACATATATGTCATTATGAGATGATTCGAGTCATTGATTGCATAATTAAACACCCCGCCACTCATTTCGGCTAGTATAATTCGTATATAAGCTGAGAATTCGAAATTGCAGCCGTCCGATTGTCGGTAACAGAAAATCGGCAACCATGATTCAGAATCGTTACCATCAGACCATCGATAACTGAAGATCAACGATCTGCAGGTAAATTGCAGCCGACCGATTGCCGGTATCGGGAAATCGGCATGCATGATTCAGAATCGTCACCATCAGACTATCGATAACTAAAGATCGACGATCCATAGTGGCGCCATCGCATGACGAAAAATCGCAACCATCAGATCGTCGGTAAGCGCAGATCGGCAATGCAGGATTCTCGATCGTAACCATCAGAATATCGGTAACAATCGGCAGTGGCGCCATCGCACGACGCAAAATGGCAGCCATCCGATTGTCGGTAACAAAGATCGACGATCGGTACCCCCAAATCGTTACCATCCGACTGTCGGTAACTTACCCCGCTCGGTCGGTAACTTACCAACACAACTCGGCCGGTAAAAAAGTCATATCCAGAACCCCCACATTATATCTACTAACAACCAGTATTGCATAGACTAATAAACAGTAATCCCGCACTGCATTCACGTAAGTACAGCCAATAGTGCTGGTAATCTCTTGTAGCGCGTGTGTGTCCGAGAAATGAAATGTGTACATAAATACCTTGTATGGCGAGGATCTTTGTTTCGTTTAATTTCGGTTTAGGGTCTCTGTTCTTGAATTTATTACATTTTGAACCCGTAACACTACTATTTTGGAGAACAGAGTGTCCGAAAACTGCAACGGCCATATTTTTTACGAATAATTGGTATGTTTTCGACCCAGCAAGAACATTGTCATACGCAGATTTTGCGATCCACACGTTCCTTCCCAAGTGAATCTAAGAAAATAATAATCATCGAGTGATTCATGCGAATACGACCTCCGCATATTATCGCTATGAGCACGCTTACGGTCTTGTCGGTTTTTCTGATGAATCCAACTGGTGGTGCATCCGCACCTTCTAAATTGCGTACTACTCCTTCATACTGCTTTGCCATTGCTGAAATTCAGTATCATTAGTCAGTCTCTTTCTGCGTGTCTCACTTGCGTTGCAAGGATTTCGGCCAAGCACATAATTAAGCACGTGGTCGCGGCGGTGGTCCTTATTTGGCGGTCGGTGGAACTTTGACCACGACACTACCCAGATCAGTTCCAAATCATTCAAAAACAATTCCCCAATTTTTTCACATTTTTATCTTAACTGTTGTAATATTTAACCCCCGTTATTATGGGATACAGAGAGTTATTGAGTTGTTCCCAGAGGTGATATACAAAGATCACTCTAGTGCAAGATAGCAACGATAGTAGTAGTTTATTTAATATTCATCAAAGTTACAAAAGTGTGCTTGGAGCACTTGCTTCGGTTCGAGTCTGACTATTCGAAGAGATACTCTTCGCTCCTTCTGATATCCGCTCAGAACTGAGGCGCAGCTCAGACTTTGGCCTAATTTATTATCTCAATATGCTTATGCGATTATTGGCGTCACCTGCATGCGTTGCGCTTTGCCGCATTCCAGGTCACGCCTTGCTTAATTATTAAAGGTAATCAGTTTACGAAATGGATTGGAATGTTGAGTAACAATTCTCAACATCCCTCCCCCCTTAGGAGAATAGGCCTCCGGACTATTTTTCCCTTATTTACTAAGTACAAATTTCCTTAGACTTAACCTTATCTGCTAATCTTATTTTAGTCCAATCCCGGTTTTTATTATTTCGATAAAAAATACAATAATTTGATCTGTAATTACCTATATATAATGTTTTATCCCAATTTATTATATGTTTTTACTAGCGAAACCCAATTAATACTCAATGTTGTTTACGTCGTACCCGTGATAGACGAGTTACGTTTGAAATTAATGACAGTTTCCTTGGCTATCGGGGTCCGTTTCCGCGGCTGCGGAGGCTCCGGTGCCACTGTTTGTCGTGATGTTTCTTTACATCTAAATCTTCCTGAAGTTGCACATTTATATATAATGTAACCTATCATGCCTACTAGTACTAACCCACTTATTGGATATACCGGTGCCACATACGGCAGGTGCCGCCTATGACTACTCTTCTTATTATCTAATTCCTCATGTAAATTTTAAAGGCTATATCCTAATGAGTTGAGTTCATTCGCGTCTCGCAGGACGCTCTTTAGCACTACACTGACACTTTTATCACTGGACTTAGGGATTGCCTCCCAGTCCGTCTCGTGCAAACTAAGGTTATACGGCGGCAGGTAACTGAATTCCTGCCTGCTTTGATACTGCCGTAATGTCTCCATACGGAAATCCTTCGCAGTTACAGCGCATTTCCCGTTGAGAGCTATGATGCCAGTGCCTATCAATGTTTCACGCGCCGCAGGCAACCCTTCGCAGGCTACTGTGATTGCCTCGGCCTCTGGAGCTATGTATAACCATGTTCCTGGTCTATTCAAAACTAAAACTATTGCCTTGTTTACCCTAACTATTTTTTTCGGGCATTGTGATAGTTCTACGTCCAGCTTCGAGAGAATAGCAATTTCACAGGGTGAACCTATTCCTATTGAGTTCGTAGGGCGCCTTGGGTCGCACAAATAGTGTTCACCTAATCGTTTACACGTCCCCAAGTCTGCCTCCTTCATTCGTAGGTAATTTCTATGAACATGGTCCACCACTGCTTATTCCTCCGTTGTTTCTAGATAACAATAGGTATCGTTTTGTGCCCTTACAGGCAGAGGATATACTTCGCTGATGCTATACTCTTCACTACCTATCAGAGGTATTTCTATTACTGTGACTACCGTGTCTTCCCTCCCGTAAGATTTAATATCCGTGACTGTCATCAACAATGATACCCCTGGTCGCGTCAATGGTATAGGGAAGCTGTGACCCGCCAACAGGTGTGGTAGTGCCGACGAGAGGTACTCTAGTATTTTGGCTGGAGTGAGCACGGTGGGGTTGATAATACCCCTTTTTATTTCTGTTAAAAATTGTACCAAATCCTTCACATCACTCAGCAACGCATCTACTATTAGGCCTATTGCCTCTATATGCTCGTCGAGCTTTTGCCTCGCTGCTGTTCTCTCTATACCGTTGGAAAGACTGATACTAAGCTGCTTAGTTATCTCGAGCAAAGTTTGCTCATTTTCTTCCACTACCCTCATGGTAATATTAAACACTCCTAGCGTCGACGATACTATTTGGATTTGCTTACTCATTGCCGTTTTTAGGTTGGCTTGATCTTCCCGAAGATCATCGATCTCTTGATTTATCCTAGCCGCGTCTGCTGCATCCATAGTCCCGAACAAGGATTTGACTATCGAGCCTAAACCGTCTATCAAACCTCGGCGCTTTCGTGCCGGCCCGACGCATGTGACGTCGCGGACTAGTTGCAAACCCCTATCAACCTTATCTAACAAATTTCCTACTGTTTCCTAATTTCCTGCGTTATCTGGAATCTCGCATGTCTTGCGTATTTTGTTCAGGTGTGCCTTCACATTTTTTTCTCTCTCGAATACCGTGCGGAGGTCCATGTCTATTACTAAGCTCCATCTATCTTTGTACACCTGCAGCGTCCCTATTTTCTCGAAGTAAACGCCCGGATTATCCCTGAACCTCTCGATCTTGAAAGATGGACTGATTTCTTCTTTTGCCAGCGCCATCGTCAGGCATGATCTGCAAGTCAATTTAGATATTACTACTAATGCATCCCCTCCCTTTGTTATACGGTGAAATTTGTGAGGAATATGGTGAGGGGTGGGATAGGTGCTGGGGACGTGCTTCTCTCCTTCTAGTCAATGTTCTACGAATAACTTCAATCGGTTGGCGTGAACTTTGGTTTCCTTTCGACCCTTCCGGATGGTGTAGTTGACATCCGAATGCTTTTCCGTGATCTCATATGGACCTACATACTTTGGCGTTAATTTCGCTGATCTTCCCCGCCGAACCGTCTCATCTAGTAGAAGAACCTTATCTCCTGGCTGGAATTTTGTCTCTATCGTTTTTTTGTCGTAGTATGATTTTGCTTTTCCCTTGGCTGCTTCCAGATTCTCTTTTGCTTCGAGATTAGCGGCCCTGAGTCTTTCGCGTAGTTCCTGTACGTAGTCGTCATACGCGTAAGTAAGTCTGGGCGCTTGCTTTACCGATGATGGTATTTCCGCCTGGTGCCCGAAAACAAGCTCGTACGGGGTGTACCCTGTTGCAGTGTGAGGGGTTGTGTTGTACGTGAACATAGCGTACGGCAACCACTCATCCCAGTTGCTCTGGTCCTCTTCGATATAATTCTTCAGATATTCTGCTAGTGTTCTATGTGATCGTTCCAGTGCTCCGTTAGATTCGGGATGATATGCGGTCGTTTGAATTTTCTTGATTTTCAAAAGCTTACACATATTCTTAAATACATTGCTCGACAAATTCGTTCCCTGATCAGTAAGGATTACCTTGGGTGTTCCATATTCGCATATAATATTTTTTACGAATTCTCTAGCCACTGTGGAAGCTTCCTGGTCAGCCACTGGCATAGCTTTGCTAAATTTGGTTGAAGCATCTTGAAACGTAAGTACATACTTATTGCCTGTATTAGTTACAGTCAACGGCCCTACGATATCTAGCGCACATTTTTCGAAGGCTTTCGAAGGAGTATCGGTAATTATCATGGGTGCTTACAGTTTTCTCTGCGTTTTATTTTTCTGACATTTCTCGCATTTACCTATGTAGTCTTCTACTTCTTTGCGCATATTCGGCCACCTGTGTTCCATTTTTATGCGTTCTAGTGTACGCGATACGCCTTGGTGCCCACCCATGGGTGCGTCGTGATTTTCGTACAAGTTCTTTTTCTTCTTGTCTTCTGTGTATTCCGGTTCCGATTCATCATCATCTTCTTTTTCCTCTTCTTCTTCTTCTTCTTTTTCTTCTGACATTACGAGAATGATTGTACAGTAATGTTCATCGATGGTGTCCCCGTGGCTCACTATTTTTTCCAGAATCGAGTTTGACTTCTACGAATATTTTATTTGTCCGTGACCAGTGGAACCTTCAGGTCGTTAGGAATATGACAGCTGCGAGGTGGAGCAGTGTCACGAAGTAAGGCACTGGTCATTGGGAAATAAAATATTTGTAGAAGGGAAATTTGATTTGAAAAAAAGCTAGGAAAAATAGTGAGCCACAGGGACACCATCGATGAACATTACTGTACCTTCTGAAGGTTCCGTACCTTCTTCCAAAGGTTTTTCCTCTTCGAATTCCTGACTGTTGCTGTAAATTTTATATATTCTGCTGAGCGCGTCCGCATTCGTATTTAGTTTTTCAGGTTTGTAGACTACATCATACTCGTGTTCGGCGAGTTTTAATCTCATTCTCAGTAGAATCCAGGATCCTCGATTTTGAAGATCCATTTAAGAGGGAGGTGATCCGTGATCACAGTGAAATGCGTTCCATATACGTATGGTCTAAACTGCCTAGTCCCGAAGACGATTGCTAACATTTCCCTCTCAGTGGTCGAGTAATTTCTTTCGGCCTTGTTAAGCGTTCGACTTGCGTACGCTATTGGTAAATCTTGCCCAATTGGTCCTTGAGAGAGGATTGCTTTGATTGCCTTGTCGGATGCATCTGTTGTTATCAAGAAACGTTTCGTGAAATCCGGATACTTTAGGATGGGTGCCGTGATGAGCTATGATTTTAGCGTTTCGAATGCGCTTCTTTCTACCGTTGTCCACTCGAACTTGCGTCCCTACTGCGTACGTTGCGTTAACGGTCGTACTATACTCGAAAATCCTTCTATGAATCTCCTGTAATAACCTGCTAGCCCTAAAAATGACTGCACTTGTTTAACGTTTGTCGGGCTCTTAAATTTCTTGACGTCCGCAATTTTCGAGGGATCTGGGAGAATTCCCTCCGACGTTATCACATGCCCTAAATAACTAGTTTCCTTTCGAAGAAATTGACATTTGTCTGGCTGGAGGATGAGATTGCTCTCCTGCAGTCGCTTTAGTACCTCGATGAGCCTATCGTTGTGCTCTTTCAGTGTTGCTCCGTGAATTACAATGTCGTCTAAATAAACGTAGCACTTAGATGCTTGTAGTCCTGCTGAAACAGTATTTATCAAACGTTGGAATGTCGCTGGCGCATTCTTCATTCCGAATGGCATTGAATTATACTCATAATGCCCATGTGCTGTTGAGAAAGCAGTTTTTTCCTTGTCTTCTTCAGCCATCGGAATCTGATGAAATCCCGAGGCGAGGTCTAATGTAGTAAAGTACTTCGCTTTTCCTAACTGATCCAATATTTCTGTAATATTTGGCAAAGGATACGAATTCCCTACCGTGATCTCGTTCAATTTTCTGTAGTTGACGACTATTTTAAATTTCTGCTTTCCTGATGCGTCAGGTTTTTTCGGTACTACTAGAAGTAGTGCGTTCCATTGGCTACGACTCGGGCGTATTATGTTACTCTCTAACATGGCTTCTATTTGCTTGTTTATTTCTTGTTTCTGCGACTCAGGTAGGCGGTATGGACGAACATTAATCGGTTTTCCCCCATCCGTCAATGTAATTGTATGGCTGGTCGCGTTAGTAACACCTAGCTTATCCCCTGGTAAATAGAAGATTTCGCTATACTTTTCGCATATCTTAAGTAGAGTATTTCTCTTCTCCTCGTTAAGATGATCTGTGCGAATGGTATCATGTACTAGCTTGATTCGTTGGTTACCCGTTCTACCAGTTATGAAACCTATGTAGGCTGCTTCTTCGTCGCTCGTTTCGCTATTTTCCTCGCATAACTCCTCCAATTCCACGGTCGGCGTCTCCAATATCACCTCGTGATCGTTTAGGTTCAAAATGTCTACTATGCATTCTTGGTACGCCGGTTTAGTTAAGCAATTTCCTAGGTATACTCCGTCGGCGAGTTCCTTCTTCTCTACAATTCCGATGAACTTACTATTTGTTATTGCACTGAACTTCCTTATTGTTCGCGGCGCTAACCTAATTTTCTCCGTTTTTAACGGTCGTAAGAGCTCGAAACGTTGCCCGTGTATGAAAAATGCTTGAGCGCTTTTACCTATCGCGGCTTCGTGATCCTCTATGAAATCTATTCCAATGATGCCATCCGCATCTATACTGAAATCGTATCTTACCACAAAGAAAGGGTGCTTAATACTTCTATCTTTCAATGGGATTGTTAATATGACTTTACAAAGTGCCTCAACAACGCCTTGTCCTATTCCCGATAAACTCATCGTTTCTTCTAAAACTGGCAAATCATCTTTCAACATTCCTATTTTGATGATGCTGGCGTCGGCATCAGAGTCTACTAAAAGAGTCATCTTTTCCTTAGTGGTTCCGTTCGCCTTTAATTCTATTCTGTTCCGACTTGCTCTATCTGCGTTGGCGACGTTCATGGATTTGTACGATCCTGCATTCCTCGTCGATTGCTGGGATCCTTCATGCCCTGCGTTTTTACTATAAGAATTTTGGGAGTAACCCGTACTAGCTTTTTGGTTTTCGCCTGATCCGCTATCGTTATTTCCTGATCGTCGTTCATCGCGACGCATTCTATCCCTACAATCTTTCTATAGGTACCCTCTGCGTTTACAAAAATTGCATACTTATTCTACACGATGCACCGATCTACTCTGACCTGCTGTAGGTAACGATTGCTTGTATTTCACCTGAGTACAATCCCGTGCAAAATGCCCCGTTTGATTACACTTCAGACACTTCACTGCTGATGTATTCCTATCGCCCGGCTGGTTCGTTCTCCGATTTATAGAGTTTACGCCGTTTTGCGATTTTTCTTCCTCTTCCGCGCCCTTTATTGAAGCCGAAAGTTCCGAGAAATGGTACGATTTTACGATCATTCTCAAATTATAATGCAGCCCGTTTTCGAAAATGGCAAGTGTTTGATATCTGAGTAGGTCTTTTATTCCTTTTCTTTCCGCTGCTATATTTGTCCTAGCTCCGCATGCTCTAATAAGTTCCATCATAAGACGCGTAACCCTCTTCTCGAAATCATGCGCGTTTTCACCCGTTTTCTGTCTACTTGAAAATAATTCTACCAACAATGCTGGCGTAGAGCTTTTAACTCCGTACAATGCCAAAAGCTCGGCTTTCAGCTTTTCGAAAGAATTTATATCTTTATATCTGAGTTCCATGGCTGCCTCGCCCTGTATCTTTGTTTTTAGGACCAATTCTAACACGTCTGGTCTTTGATTCGGATTTACTTTATCTTTCGCATACTCGATTGTTTGCAACAAATCGTCCACCTTACGTGGCTCGCTTCCATCGAAAACGTTGACCATCTGCCGCACCTTCTTCAATGACAGGTAGTCCGTCATCTTGGTTGCTGTGTGTTGCCTTGATTCTTCCTCGTCAGGAACCGAACCCGGAATGGGTATTGTCTCCTAGGATGCTGTTTGAGGTAGGTCAGGAAAAAAGGAAGTGCCTGGTCTAGGCTTTGGGGAAGGAGTTGGCTGTCCCTTTCTATTGCTTTTAATAAATGCTCGTAAGGTTGCCCTAATCTCCTCTACAGTGTTTGAATCACCGACTGCTAGACCGTATCTTTCGCAAACTTGTAGGAGGACCTCTTTTCGAAGATCCTGTATCCACCCGGTTTGACCTTGCTCGACAAGTTCCTCAATCTTATTCCAAGTAGCAGACATCTACTCTAATCGAAAATTCTAATCCAAGCCTGATGAGCCTGACTGACTCGTTACTTTGACGAAAAAATATCTAAAACTCTTTGTATACTCTAAACACGAAAATTTTCTAAATGCTCGCACGCTTCTAACTGGCAGCTAGCTCTCAATGACAATGTTTGCGGCTTGAATACTAAAACTGCGAGGATTTCAAACTGACTTACATAAAAATGAATATCTTCATCTCGCTTTTCCACTTCTGCTGGGCTGTTGCTGACCCTCTGATTCCTTTGGTACTGTTGAACCGCTGCGTTCTGCTGCTTCTGCTGCTGCTGCTGCTGCTGCCGTAGGTACCTCGTGCTCGTTCCTTTGCCTTGGCCACGAATGCTGCGTGCTGTAGCTCTTTCCTTGCGATGTATTTTTCACTAGGTTACAACGACTGCGTGTTGCACCTTTTCAACTTTTCTATTTTCAATTATTTACTTCGTTCTTTATTTCCCTTTTCTACTTTTGTTTTAGCGTCAACTATCTTGCAAGCTCTGGTTTATCCGCTAGACCGCTGCCACCAATGTTGTAATATTTAACCCCCGTTATTATGGGATACAGGGAGTTATTGGGTTGTTCCCAGAGGTGATATACAAAGATCACTCTAGTGCAAGATAGCAACGATAGTAGTAGTTTATTTAATATTTATCAAAGTTACAAAAGTGTGCTTGGAGCACTTGCTCCGGTTCGAGTCTGAGTATTCGAAGAGATACTCTTCGCTCCTTCTAATATCCGCTCAGAACTGAGGCGCAGCTCAGACTCTGGCCTAATTTATTACCTCAATATGCTTATGCGATTATTGGCGTCACCTGCATGCGTTGCGCTTTGCCGCATTCCAGGTCACGCCTTGCTTAATTATTAAAGGTAATCAGTTTACGAAATGGATTGGAATGTTGAGTAACAATTCTCAAAATAACTCTAAACCCTGCCTGTAAGAGGGTGGATTTTCCCATTCAAAATACACGTGTTTCGGCTATATTTTCAATACATATTTTTTTATAAGAGTAATAAATTCTAAAAAAATCTGTTAACTGCGAGATTTTAGTGGGCATTGGTGCTACAATCTGATAAAAAATTGATATCATCGTACCAAGCAATCTAGATGAGTTGCATATCCTCTCAATCTGACGTTTTTCTTCCAATGCGACGAAATGTAGTATCCTCGATAGTATCGAATTATGAAAATGATCGAGATGTGAATTTTTCTTCAGATATTAGTAACACTAATGTCCACTCAAATCCCGCAGTTACAGATTTGTCTGATAATCATTACTTCTACAATAGAATATGTATTGAAAATATGGCCGAAACACGTGTATTTTAGATGGAAAAATCCACCCTCTTACTGGCAGGGTTTAGAGTTAAGATAAGAATGTGAAAAAATTAGGGAATTGTTTTTAAATTAGTTGTAACTGATCTAGGGGTCGTCGTGGTCAAAGTTTCATTGACCCCCAAATGAAGACCACCTACATACGAAATATATAATTCATAGGATTTGAGAAGAAATAGATGCAATCACACGCGTGAAAAATGTTATCTACATTGTACCGAGAAACATTTTGCCATTATAAATGAAGGGTGGCACGGCAAAACGGTGTAAGTACCACCGTGATGAGTTTTCAGTAGAGCAAAAAAACTGTCCCAAAATTCTACAAACTGATTTAAAAAAAAAATAAGAAAGTACTTTGTAGAGTTTTTCGAGCTCTTTGAAATGGCGCAAACCCCGATTCAATACAGCTATCTACCTTCGAGAAAATCGTTCGCGAAAGTCAATTTTTTTCGTGCCAGCGTAAGTGCCACGTTTTATGCAAACTTTTTTTTCTACTTTGGATGCTGATTACTGATTACGAACGCAAATACGATGCTAAAATTATTAAAAAAAATATAAATCGAAAGCTTGAACCGTAATCAATGAGATTCGCTTATAGATTTCCTAATTTGAACAAATTTTCAACCATTACGGGACAAAATGGCGGACGAGGGAGGGATCGGAAACGGTGTAAGTGCCAAAATGAACATAATTTTCAGATGGAATCATGAAATTTTACACCGTTCTGCCGTGCCAACTTTTTATATCTTCGCAAATAAATTTTTGTCAGCCATATCATTTGGCAAGGACATGCGTATGGATTTTCAAGAATTTTATCAAAAATAAAACGTATTTTCGATTTTTTGGCACTTACACCGTTTTGCCGTGCCACCCTTCAAATAGAAAAATAAACTTCATCGTGAAACCTTATTACACAATCATGGGATATTCATACGAATCGTCCACACGATCGTTTACACTGTACCCACTTCAGCATAAATGCGAATTGTATAATAGTAAATAATATATGGCATATTATTTATTACATGCGCACCTTTGAATTCAACGAAATATTGAATCACTTCTCGCTGCAGCTCGATATTGAGCGTAGTTACTTCTTTGATCAATATCTCTTGTTCAGTGATTTTGGTATCATTTCTTAAGGGGACCAGTACAGCTTGAATTTTCGAAAAAATTGGTTTTTCGTTTTTTGCAGTTTATGTTACCTAAAGATCTTCTACGTCTGTGAAAAAATCGAGTTTGACGAAATCGTCACGGTTTAGAAGTTACGGTCAAAAGTTCGTTATTTGGCTATCGCTATTTGGCGCAAGTGGCGCTGGTGCTTGATTTCGATATTGATCACATGGTGTATGATCGCCATTACTTGTGCAATACTTTTTGAGGTTACGTGAGCGTCTGCTCGATTTCCAGTGTTTCAGAATTGAAATAAATAAATAAAAATAGTACTTTTCAGTACTAAATAATTATAAATTTACCTAATATCTATAGCGCGTAATCGTTGTACGGGTGTTGTGACTTGGTGCTTCGAAAACTATAACCTAAAAGTAAGTATTCAATCAAAATAGTAATATCTACACTAATCTTCTGCCGAACTGTGTGTGCGGTCGAAGTTTTTTTGCTTTTTGTTCACAGATTTTTTGATAAAACAGAAAGGAAATATATAAAATATATCCAATATATTCAATATGAAAAAAAGAGAGAGGAGTTCTGGTGTTGGCACAAAAGGATGCATTGGCCGGTCAAAGAAGAGGGTGAAAACATTTCCGCAGAAGCAAACAGCGGCTGATGGACACAGCACTCATGTTTCAACAGCTTCGGATAGAAAAATCAGTGGCGACTACGAGGCTAGCGATTCTGCTAGCTATAGGCTGTTTCACGTTGAAACACTATTCCGTGCTCTGCGGGAACATTTATCTTGCAAGACATGTGGTGGGTCGATAGTTATGACTGAAGTTAGCTTGAGAGGACTGGGTGGAACATACGGTATCTCTTGTGAAAATTGTGTCCAGCTAAAAATCTTCAAAAGTAGCCCTATGATTGATGATACACGAAGCGCGTATGAAATCAATACGCGATCCATACTAGCGATGCGTTGTATTGGGCAATGCAATGAGTCTGCGGAGGATGCAGCAGGGCCCTCATATGCTGCTGGAGCTTTTTAAAGAAGTGAGTAAGAGAAAGAAGCATGTATGGAACAAAAAAATACATGGGAAAAAAAAGTTCTGAGAAAATAGTTTGCAGAAAAGAAAAAGGAAAAATTAAATTTCCAATAAAAAAAAAATTCTTTTTGAAAATTGAAAATTGAAAGAAAAAAATTTCATTCAACTTTGGTACAACAAATTTTTTGATGTATGAGCCTCCGGAGGAGTATATACCAATTTTTCTGCAAAAACTTCAAACTCGTTTATCTCATAACTATGTTTTTGGCGCTGTGTCGTAAGGTTTTTGGAGCACCGATGGTCCGATCTGGGTCTTTAATGGCTCATTTTCTTCAGAAAATGAATTCTCATGATATGAATGAGGGAATTTTTGAATGTTTTTTTTTTGGCTAAGTTATTTGCAAATTAGTGGCTCAAATTTTTGAAATTTTGGATAATTGACTGTAAGTTTTCACATGTTTTTTTCTTTCCAGATCCCCGCATTCATAAGATGTAGGACCGCTGTCTGAAGAAAGTGAGACGCCGAGACGATGAATTAGATCAACGGTGTGACTAAAACCTTACGACACAGTTTTTTTAAGAAACATTTTTTTTGATGTAAAATAAACTTTGGTTAACAAATAAAGTCATTCTGGAGTACTTGAAATATCTTAAACCAAGCTGTACTGGTCCCCTTAAACATTTTTCCTCTAGATACTTCCCAATAAACACTAGTTCGTATAAAAAACGTATAAATAGGTCATATACTCTACGTTTATTCCGAGGAAAAATGTTCCTCAGTTAAACGCATAAGCAGCGTTGATTGAAAACGTTACGTCTATACGTTTAACTTTACGCAATAAACAACGTTTAATACACGTGTACCACTTGAATTTTGACCAAATAATTGTTAGCTCAAAAAAAAATTGAGATATACGTAAAATGAATTAATTACAATATATGAGGCGTTGATCAACAACTACTAATCGTAAACAATCGCACTTTGTTACAAAGTAAGAATTTTGAGATTAGAAAAACTTCGCATTATTGTTGTGGTCGGGATTCGATCCGGGGACGCTCGCATTCGCTTGTATTACTGTTCGCACGCTCTATCGACTACGCCAAACTACTCATTGACAAAGTCAGTCACTTTCTCGTAATTACTCTGGATTTTGCATCTGTCTTAGTGATATCAGTGTTTTAATGTAGCTGAGATGTCTTAACTAAACATCCGAGTGGTAAGTAGGTTTTTTCAATTTAATTTCTTGCCTAGAGTTCCACACATTCTCACTCGATTTCATTATATTGCACGTTCATTATTATATTGGAAAAAACGTATAAATGACGTGTAGTTCCAAACGTATAATTATTGAAGGAACTGAACATTGTTATAGTGTAACTCAAAATCCGCGAGGTATTCGTTGATTTTTTGGTTTTCGAAGACGTTTTGAGGAAACGTACGCAATACGTATATGATATGTGTAACAGTATACGTACATTGGAGCGTTTCGTACACGCAATTAAATACACGTATTCTTGTCCAGTCTGATAAACGTATAAACAACGTGTGAACGACAGGTTTCGAGGAAACGTTCGTAATATGGATATGATATGTGTAACAGTATACGTACATTAGAGCGTTTCGTACGCGCAATTAAATACACGTATTCTTGTCCAGTCTGATAAACGTATAAATAACGTTCGAACGACAAGTTTCGAGGAAACGTCTGCAATACGTATATGATATGTATAACAGTATACGTATGTTGGATAGTTTCGT
The DNA here is from genome assembly GCA_963992785.1 of Tenthredo livida. Lineage (NCBI taxonomy): Eukaryota > Metazoa > Arthropoda > Insecta > Hymenoptera > Tenthredinidae > Tenthredo > Tenthredo livida. The sequence goes on along the minus strand of OZ023072.1, from coordinate 12,707,148 downwards.
ACGTGCAGTTGAATACACGTATCCGGGTGCAGTTTAACAAACGTATAAATAACGTGTGAACGACAGGTTTCGCGGAAACGTACGTAATACGTATATTATATGTATACCAGTATACGTACATTAGAGCGTTTCGTACGCGCAGTTGATTACACGTCTACTTGTCCGGGTTGATGAACGTATAAATCACGTAAATTTTCAACGTATTCGTTGTCCGAATCATACGTGTATATTAAAGGTACAAGAAGTTATTTCTTCGTTTAAAAAGCGTGATTATTAAACGGATAATATTGGACCACTTATAAACGTGTATGATATACGTTTTATAATAGTATGATGATATATGGATATCAAAAATCAACGAGAAAGACGTGTATAATACGAATAATATACGAACTGGTGTTTATTGGGTTTATCTCTTCAACCAGGTCAAGATGTTCGGAGTTATTACATTCCTGCGAAATAATTTGTAAACAGTAATTTTCGACAAAATCCCACATGTAAAACCATGTTCGTGTAATGTAACCATCAGTCATGGCATCGTTCATTCTATCAGTACCGTCGCTAACTGCAATTCTATAAATTAGATCGCTGGTTGACAGAAATCGATTTTGAATTATTATTTTCGCATTCACATATAAGCCGTATGCTTATTCCATAAGTGCAGGGACAATTGATTCCATTCACGTATATTGCTAACACACCTGACTGCAGTCAATTATGCTAATCTGAAATTTAGGCCACACTTGAGATGAAAAAAAAAATATATATTTGCTGAAACACAATGGTAATTTCCTTCATGAGAACCCATTCTTCCGGCAATCTCATACTTTATAAAGTGCCAAATCATCTATAAATAAAGAAATCAGTTGATAAATGAATGAATAAATAAATAAACAGGTGAACAGTCACAGATACTAAGAATCAGCTATCGTCAAGAGTCCGTGAGAATTATCAACCACGTCGTATATAGCTAAACGATTTCCCCAATTGAAGATTGAATTTTCCTGGAGTAAATACCCATAAAATCACTCACCGTATTCTTTTTCTTGTTCTGCACTACATCATCATTTTCCGGTGTTCGTTTCTTAATTTTCTCAGAAACATCAGCATGTTGATTTTCCTTATTACTGCCGTCCTGCGTGTGAAGGATTCACTTTATACATTTTTGTGTTCGTTGATAAATAGTACATTGTGTATCTAGGGCGGAAGATAGGTGATTACAGCGAGGGTTTGTTGCAGCCCGTGCCGAGGGATGTCAAGGGCGCCGAGGCAAGGGCTGCAACTAGCCCAAGATGTAATCGCCTTTCGCCCGTGGTGCACACGATACTTTTTGTCCTGCCTGCACCGGAAGTAAGCTTTTGAGTCCATACAATTACTGACTTATTAATATAATATAATTATTAAAGGATTTAGAATGTTGGTTTTCTCTCCGCCCTAGGGCTTCACTTTATGCCCTTGTGCGTGAAAAAAGGAACTTGCACTGTAAAACCAAGTGCGTTAAGTTACCATACTTCTCTGTAGTCAATTTTTATGCGCTTTAAAACGCTTCAAAACGACACGCGTAAGATGTGTAATGTGTTAAAACAATGCACTCGAATGTGTCGTTTTCACACATTACACATCTTACGTGTGTCGTTTCAAAGCGTTTCAAAACGTGTAAAAATTGACTACAGAAAAGTGTGGTAAATTAACGCTCTTAGTTTTAGAGTGTGACGCTCGCTTTGCATGCACGAATAAGCGTACTTTCGGTGCAGGCAGGATAAAAATTATGTTTACTCACAGGCGAATTGGGCTTCAGTTTTTTCACGGTAGAACTACCGCCTACTACTCGATCTCTATGCTCGTTACTACCAGAGCGGGCAGAACATTGTCTTGACTCACTCGTATCCTGTGATGGATGCAGACAAAATAGTATAATTGGATGTCCGCGAAACAGAACATATACGATAGATAAACTCAATAGTCGACAAAAGGCTCCCGACACGGTAAGAAAAAAATAGGTATTTTTCCTATTTTTACACAGGTATATTTTCAATGTTAGCCTAGGAAAATTTACTAAGCCAACATAGGAATCATTCCTATAAGACATATTATTCATTCCCATGTAACATAGTCAAAATTTCGATGCAACACAGTTATTATTTCAATGTTAACATAGCGATTTTTCATTTGCAATTTAATGAAAATACCAATGTAACATAGAAAAAATAGCGATGTTTTTATTGGAACTATTCCCACATCAACATAGTGATTGTACCTAAGTTCAACATAGGTATAATTCCAATATTGAAATAGCATTAATCACTATAATACGTAGAAATGATCCCTATGTAAAACATAGGTACAATCGCTATGTTGTTATAGGAATACTCACCATTATGATATAGATTTAGAAACTATGTTCTTAAAAATCTGTCAACGCTTGTTTTGTAATTAGAAAATGATTACCAGGGCCCGAACGTTCGTGCTGGATTCGTCACGGAAAGATTGTGAGCGCTCGGAAAAATGAGCGACGTTCAATTTTTTTTGGATTTTGAACTCTGAAATATTTCGTGATTTCAGGACTTAAAATATTTTTGCCGAGGAGGAACTTATAAAAAAAATTGCTTGATGGGGATATAGAAAAATTTTGCATACACGGAATATAGAAAATATAGAAAATATTCTAAGTCCTGAAATCGCGGAATATTTCAAAGTCCATAAAAAAATTGAACGTCGCTCATTTTTCCGAGCGCGAATCTTTCCACGACGAATCCAGCACGAACGTTCGGGCCCTGATGATCACATAGATTTTTGAATGTAGTTTTTATTTATCAGACAAATTAAATGAGTAATAATTTCTTTCTGTACTTATAAGGTGATGAAATAGAATACGTACAATCGAGGTTGGTTTAAAATAATAATAAAATAATATTTGTTATGGACTTTTTGTTTATTTATTGAAATTGTTAGACCGAATAAACATATGAATGAATCCAGAAATTAATGCTAGTTAATGCTAATCGAACTTTGCTAAATAGCATTTATTTTTTTATCCATTCATTACCTAATTTACTGTAGTTATTAAAATAACTGGATCTTAACAAATAAATAAAATAATTTCTTCATTGACATGATTTACTACTTGTCGAAGTCATATTTTAGGGGCGGGCTCAAAATTCTGAACGATTATGTGCCGAAAGGCCAAAATCCCAAATTTCAAAAGTACCGAAAGTTATAATTCCGAATAAAAAGTACCGAAATGAGAGTTTTTCCTGGACAAAAGTTGGGAAGAACCGTGGAAAACTCTTATTTCGGTACTTTTTATTCGGAATTATGCCTTTCAGTACTTTTAAAATTCGGGATTTTGGCCTTTCGGCACATAATCGTTCGGAATTTCGAGCCCGCCCCATATTTTATAGGTTGAGATAATTCATGAGAATTAGGAAAAATAATTAAAATTTAATGAAGATGCAAATTTAATATTAAAAAGAACAAAAAAATTTTATGTCAATAATTCCGATTTATTATAGAAATTATTATTATGTCAACATAGATATTATACGTATGTTACACATACGTATTGTTTCAATGTTCTTATAGAAATTATTCGTATGTCAAAATAAGAATTATACCTATGTCAAACATAGGTATAAAAGCTATGTTATTATAGGAATAATTTCTTTGATACATAGTAATTTTTGCTATGTTTAATATAGGTATGCTCCCACTTCGATCGACTCACTTTGGATAGGTAGAATTAGGAAAAATGATTAAAATTTAATGAAAATGCAAAGTTAATATTGAAAAAAAAAAAAATTCATGTAAATAATTCCTATTTATTATAGGAATTATTATTATGTCAACATAGATATTATAAGCTAGAAGACTTAAAATTTTTGACGAGAAAAATTTATCCGGTGTCTCGGGAATCGAACCCGAGCCTACTGGCTGCCAATCCGGGGGCTTACATCCACTAGACCACCTGGCCACCTTCAAATTTCACTCGTCAATTTTCAAGTCTAGTTCGTGTGCTCGGTTTTGTACGTTATGAATTTCGTCGTAGAGCACATATTGACTTTGAATGAGTGAGTGAGCACACGGGCTCACTAACACTTGTAAGGTAAGACTTACGTCTTTTTACCTATAATTTTATTGGTTATATTTAATCAAATATAATCAATGCCACAGAACGTGGTGTAATTCGTCGAAGAATGATTTTAAGCTAGCAGACTTAAAATTTTTGACGAGAAAAATTTATCCGGTGTCTCGGGAATCGAACCCGAGCCTACTGGCTGCCAATCCGGGGGCTTACACCCACTAGACCACCTGGCCACCTTCAAATTTCACTCGTCAATTTTCAAGTCTAGTTCGTGTGCTCGGTTTTGTACGTTATGAATTTCGTCGTAGAGCACATATTGACTTTGAATGAGTGAGTGAGCACACGGGCTCACTAACACTTGTAAGGTAAGACTGACGTCTTTTTACCTATAATTTTATTGGTTATATTTAATCAAATATAACCAATGCCACAGAATATATTATATCAAATATAACCAATGCCACAGAATATTTGATTAAATATAACCAATAAAATTATAGGTAAAAAGACGTAAGTCTTACCTTACAAGTGTTAGTGAGTCCGTGTGCTCACTCACTTATTCAAAGTCAATATGTGCTCTACAACGAAATTCATAACGTACAAAACCGAGCACACGAACTAGACTTGAAAATTGACGAGTGAAATTTGGAGGTGGCCAGGTGGTCTAGTGGGTGTAAGCCCCCGGATTGGCAGCCAGTAGGCTCGGGTTCGATTCCCGAGACACTGGATAAAATTTGTCTCGTCAAAAAATTTTAAGTCTTCTAGCTTAAAATCATTCTTCGACGAATTACACCACGTTCTGTGGCATTGGTTATATTTGATTAAATATAACCAATAAAATTATAGGTAAAAAGACGTAAGTCTTACCTTACAAGTGTTAGTGAGCCCGTGTGCTCACTCACTCATTCAAAGTCAATATGTGCTCTACGACGAAATTCATAACATAGATATTATACGTATGTTACACATACGTATTGTTTCAATGTTCTTATAGAAATTATTCGTATGTCAAAATAAGAATTATACCTATGTCAAACATAGGTATAAAAGCTATGTTATTATAGGAATAATTTCTTTGATACATAGTAATTTTTGCTATGTTTAACATAGGTATGCTCCCACTTCGATCGACTTACTTTGGATAGGTATATTGATAAATTAAAAACTCAGCGAACTGTCTTTCCGTTTAACGGCACCACTATCTGCTTTCGCATTCTTTGCGTAGTGAAATTGGCCTTCATGTACGTCGATGGTACTTTCATGTTTATTTTTTTCATCACCCGCCTTAGATTTGTCTTGCGAAGCGTGTTTCTGACGGAGCGCTTCGGTTTTATCTTCCAACGCTTTCCTGATTCGTCGCTGACTTTCGGCATTCGATGTCTGCTTAAATGAATATAATCGGAAAATCATACATTTTCGGGCCGTATGGTATACAGGGTGATTCAGAATTCGTGACGAATCTCTTGTGAGGGTAATCCTGGTCGAAATTGGGATCGAAAGTTCCTCAGCCATTTTTCCGAAAATAGTATATTACATACCTAGGGCAGTAAAATAAGGAAGGTCCCAGATCACATGTAATTGTCGTCCGAGGCGAAGCCGAGGTCGACAAACATGTGATCTGGGGCTTTCTTATTTACTGCCCGAGGAGTGTATACGATTTTTCGCATCGACGCTCCCCCGCTGCGCGGAACGAAGTTCCCATTTTTCGGCTCCGTCGATGCGAAAAATCGTATACACTCCTCGGGCAGTAAATAAGAAAGCCCCAGAGATCACATGTTTGTCGACCTCGGCTTCGCCTCGGACGACAATTACATGTGATCTGGGACCTTCCTTATTTTACTGCCCTAGATATGTAATATACTATTTTTCCCTGGAATTTTTTTTTCCTCCAAACGATTTTTTTCAACAATTTTTGTTTTTTTTTTTGGTTTTTTCATCATATGTCACTTTCTAAGAATCACAAATAATGCCAATGAGTTTTTTTTCAATATTGGAGAGATTTTTCCGTGAAAGTTGGTTGAAAGGTGGAAAAAACAAAAAATTAAAAAAATTGTTGAAAAAAATCGTGTGTCGGAAAAAAAATTTCCAGGGCAAAAATCGTTTTTCGGAAAAATGGCTGAGGAACTTTCGATCCCAATTTCGACCAGGATTAACCCCACGAGAGATTCGTCACGAATTCTGAATCACCCTGTATAATATATGACACGTTTTATTGAAGGCCTATAATACCTGCTTCTTACTGCTCACTGCCTTATCACATTCTGTTGCGCTCATCTCTAAAGCCGACTCAATCAAATTTTTTGGTGGCAGGGCTTGTCTTTTGGTACTAATTGTATCTTTCAATTTTTGCAAAGTGTCTGAAGAATAAATAATGATATGCACAACCAAATAACATCATCAACGGAGAGTACGTCTACTTTTTATGAAGTGCAGAAAGCTGAATAGTATATTGTTTACCAAGCGAGAAAATGGTCAGCGCCTCGTACTAAGTGACAATTATACCTCAGCTTCGCCTTGGAGGTAAACTAATTCATACTCGGGGCGCAACGCTCAGTAAACAATATACTATCAATCTCAAATCTGTTTAGCAATAATCCGTAAATAATATTTCAGCTTACCTTCAACGAAAATGACGATTCCTGTACAGTAGGAACTGCCACACTTCACTTTGTATGATTTTTTCCGATTCCCGATATTTTTTACATCAAAATTATGTTTACTTGACACACCCACAATATGTTTTTCTTCGTGGCGTGGGCATTTTGCATTGAACTTCACGTAAGCGAACATGGTGCAATATATTTTATTTTTTTTCTCGTACAGTCTGTTAACCTCAGAAAATATCGTGTAATGCAGGCTAGCGAAATTCACGTCACGTCTCACGATTATATCACTGCAGGTATATACACCAATAAAGTTGCAAAATTATTTGCCACTCGAGGGTCCCGACCGATGTTAGACGATACCTAGTTCTGTGCCGCACACACACTGACACCGCGTGCGTCGGGACACGTACGCAGCCTCGTTCTAAGAGGTCCCGGGACTGAGCGCTGAGTGTGTGTTATGCTAACGGCTAGCTCGCTGCACTACCTCCTACCGCGCCACAAGTTCGAAGGCTGATGCGATGGGGTTGTGAATATCGCAGTAAGGGACCGTCGAGTCAATTTCAGACTCGCTTGTATTAGTCTAGTCCAAAAGTTCAAAATCGTGTTAATTCTTGATAAAGGTCCTAAAAATATGTGCGATAGCTCATTGGATTCGGAATGACGTCTAGGAAAATGTATTCGACGGATTTTACTGCATGATAAAAATTGCAAAAGTTATTAACAAATTAAGATGAAAAAAAAGGTTTTTCGTGTTCTGGCAATTACTCAAAAACTATTAATATTTAAGAAATTTGAAAAAAAGATTCATAAAGAAAGGAAAATTTCAAAAAAAAAAGTCCCAGCTCCCGGAACTCTACCTACATTATTTATGATTTTAATTTAGCGCTGAAAATAGGGCCCCGCGCGGCCGATACAGCATGGCCGCGCTACCGCTCAACAGACTCTATTACATAAAATAATTTTTTCATAGCATTAAATATCAATAGAAAAATTTAAAAAAATTATGGTGTCATCAGAACGCTTCAAAGAATAAAGTCCCGTCGAGAAAAAAATTTTTTGTTGATTTTTCAAAAAGTTGTACTATTGTTAACTAAGTAATTTTTCGTAGGCTTTCATTTTTACAAAAGACAGTATAAAAGTTTAAATAATTGGCCTATAAATTTTTGGTTTCTTGGAGCCCCTCTTGTATATAATATTTAACAAGACCACGTTATAAAAGCATCTTAAATTTGTGTATTTTGTTTATTATAATTTTTTTAAGTTAACAAAAGATGAAAATCGTCGAAAATGTTGTTAAAAAATTTTTTTCCATCAAATGTTGAGTTATGGCTATTTTTGCATTTCATAGAGGCATTGTCCAGCGTTGAAAAAAATATTTTTAAGGCATTTGTTAGTAAGATTTGTATAAACAAATAGACTAGTTTAACATTTTTGAAAATGTTCTTTTACAATTTTGTTGTCATGGGTGAATAATGATTTGAAAATCATAATTGCCATTTCTCAATAGAGTAACCAAAGAAAATTATTTTTTCATGAATAATTTAATTGTTTCTTTGCTTGACAATTGTTCATAAACAAATTCAGATGACCATAGTATTTTTTTTTTTGAAAACTACAAAAAATAACGAAAACACCCATGTATAACAAAGTGAAAAAATTTTTTTTTTTACTTCACTCCGTATGATTTTGGACGTTTGACCCACGCTTCGCGTGGCTAAAACCCCCATTGTCACACCTCCTGAAGTAAAATTTTGTACAATACTCGACGAAAAAACTTCTTCTGATCTCGTGTGATTGCAAAACTCGCCTTTGGCTCGTTCTGCAATCTCACACTCGTCAGAAAAAGTTTTACCGGACTCGTATTGTAATGTACTATCATAGTTTTTACAATAATTTGTAATACTCCACGATACCAAAGTTTGATCGGTCACATAATTTGTCAAGTAACAAATCACCATAACTCATAAACTATTAGAGATACGATAATCAACATTCATATCATTTTTATCAAGGATTAACTACTCTTTAAATCGAGTTCAAAACGAAGTTTGTAACTATTGTTGATCAGCTATTACATGCTTTTGTTCAAAAAAATTGAAGTTTTTTCTGACATTTCTGTCTCTTTTATGACTTATAACTTGTTAAATAACGTAAATACGCTTATGGACCTTCAAGACAATTTTGTTCATCGAAAAAATATCTACCACACGATCTTTTCATTACATCAATATCTCTCATAGTTTGAATTATAAACATATTTTCATTATTATTTATCAAACTAGTGTCCTATTAGATATGAAATTCCTTTCTTTTTTGCATGAATTATTTATATTTTGCCACGACTTTACATTCTATATATAATAATTTGTTATATTGGCTTTAATCTGAAAATTTTGCTTTTGTTTATTTATAAATAAATTGATTTTGTGTTCACTTATATAACTATAACTATAACTATACCTAGTAGTTGACTTAAAAAAATTATAATAAACAAAATACACAAATTTAAGATGCTTTTATAACGTGGTCTTGTTAAGTATTATATACAAGAAGAGCTCCAAGAAACCGAAAATTTATAGGCCAATTATTTAAACTTTCATACTGTTTTTTGTAAAAATAAAAGCCCACGAAAAATTACTTAGTTAACAACAGTATAACTTTTTGAAAAATCAACAAAATTTTTTTTTCTCAACGGGACTTTATTCTTTGAAGTGTTCTGATGACACCATAATTTTTTGAAATCTTTCTATTGATACTTAATTCTATAAAAGAATTATTTTATGTATTATATCTTCATTTGTTAATAACTTTTGCAATTTTTATCATGCAGTAAAATCCTTCGAATACATTTTTCTAGACGTCATTCCGAATCCAATGAGCTATCACACATATTTGTAGGACCTTTATCAAGAATTAACACGATTTTGGACTTGTTGACTAGACTATATGTCATCTACGAGCTTCCGCGATATGGATACAGTGGCACGTGACAGTTGAAAGATTGAATAATATTATACTGTGGTAAGTTGCCATTATTAAAAGTTTGTAATTGATTCGGAAAATATATCTAATCAAGGGGACCAGTATGTCGCGGTTGTCAAAATTAAATATAGTCAAAATCGATTCATTTCTTGAACAAAGTACATTTTGCATAATTATCATCGTTTTGGGGGTCTGAAAACCAAGAAGGGGATTGTTCACCAACATGAGTCTCATATGTCGAAATAATCGCAATCGAATGTTGAATCTTTTTTTTTGGACATTAGAATTTCGTCGTTTTGACATAATTTAAACAGCCCTGCTTAAAATTTCCGATAGAACGATAGAATCCGGGTACAAAAACCGTATACGGTATACGGTTGTTGTATCCGGATCCTATAAAAACCGTATACCATACACGGTTTTTGTACCCGGATTCTATCGTGTCTATCGGAAATTTTATGCAGGGAGTGTTCTTTGAGAATCTATTTAATTTGTTGCCCATTTTATTGCCTTTGAGTGGGGACTACAAAGAATATAAGGTTCCTATGCTGGCGGAGTTTACATTGAAATGCCCTATACACGATTCCCCTCTTCATAATATTGATCATGTATTTGCACTGCAGCATGCCGAAAATGTGACGTATTCGAAGGGTTCAAATCGCCTTGCAAGCCTGTTATTATTTATATCATGGCTGATTCAAACGAAAGAATACCTAGAAACCCGAATAAACGGTATAAAACTTTTTTGGATCCGAATTATCGCGAGCACTGGGTTTCTCCGAAAACTCACTCATCCTGGATTTCAAGGGCAATAGAAGCCAATTGCATGCCAGCGGTAGGTAAGTCAAAACATGTTGGAATTTTTCTTGGAATTTTCGAACGAAATTTACAGGAATCATATATTATAGTGTTTCAAGAAATTAAAAAAAATTATAACTTTTTTGTCAACAACAATAATGACCTTTTTATTTTTTAGTTAATCTTGAAACACTATATTACATAATTCCTGTAAATTTTGTTCAAAATTTTTCAAAAATTGGATAATCTACAGCAAGTTGAAGTAAAAAAGGCGGTAATTGTACATCTTGCAAAAAACACGTTTTTTGTAAATATTTGGAAAACAATAAGAGCTACAACTTTATTTCAAAGGAAACAAAATTGCCGGAAAAAATTTCAATTGAAATGCATGTTTGAAAATCCTAAATTCGTGAGTTTTTTCCCAACTGGTTAGGGGCTAACTTTGCGGAGCACGAAAAAGTTATATCCCTTCATTACATCCGTCTTCTAAATTTACGAAAGCTATATCGAAAAAATGTGACCGCGCTTGATTGAAATACATTTGATTATCCTGAATTTTTCATTACGTCATCATGAGGAATGAATGCAACTGAGACTGGCCATCTGCAAGGAAATTATTTAACCACTTATACTCGTAGTATGTTTTTGTATATGATTTGTACTTTGCAGATTTGAATACGGCTGAGGTGAACCAGGACGGATTTGAGTCTGGTGTGGATTATGCGTCACGGTATGTTCCTTCCCCTGACCATTCAGGCAGTGCATCATCAATGGATACCAGTCATACGCTCCGCGATAGTAATTCTTTCATCGAAGCAGTATCCGACGATGACTGTGATACAGATCATCAGGCTGACGATAGTGAAGACGATGGGACTTACGAGCATCCAGAAGACGAAGAGCGACCAAATAACGCAGAGCAGCAACCCAGCGACGATGACTCCGTCATGTTTGAATCGTCAGCGCTGTCAGTTGCAGATGTCATGCAAATGATCACGGCATACTGTGTGCGTTTCTGTCTGTCACATCAAGCACGACAAGACCTAGTACAAATGATCAGATGTTTGGCCGGCCCCATGTACGAGAATTGGACGATGACGAAATACAAATTCCAGGACAAGTACGATCCACCCGCAGAACTTACCAGCTACACGTTTTTTTGCACATTATGTGAGGTACCGCTGCTGGGACCTATTACAAAAAAAGACTTCCGAAAAACAGCAGTCACCTGCACAGAGTGTCAATCAGCACAGCATCTGACGATGCAATCTTCCAATCGGTTCGTAAACGTTGACTTGAAATACCAATTCGGAGCATTATTGAATAACCGCAAACTACGCGAAAGCCTCATAGACAACTTGAGAGTACGAGATGGTGCTCTCAACGAAGAGGAACCGATCACAATAAGAGATGTATACGACGGTCAACTGTATAAAACCACGATGAAAGAATGTTCGCAAACGAATTCCATTATTTTGACGTATAATTTCAACACGGACGGTATGCCCATCTTTAATAGTTCCAAAAAAAGCAGCTGGCCACTACTTGTGATTTTAAATGAATTACCCCCTCATCTTCGATTCAAGCACGTCATTTTGTGTGGATTATGGGTAGGAGATAAGGAACCCACCCCCGCAATGATGAATACCTTGATGCAACAATTTGTCACACAAGCAAATAAGTTAACAATAGAAGGCATAACATTGAAGACGGCAGACGTGCCAGATGACGCTATTTTTAAACTCGTGCCATTATGCTGTAGTGTAAATTCTGTTGCACGGCCTATTGTTCAAAATAGGTTACAATACAACGGTTATCATGGCTGCAGCTGGTGCTATGCTCGCGGTAATCATGTGCGTGGAGCTGTTCGTTATTTATTCAACGAAGTGGACGCAGACCTGCGAACACATGAGACCCATAAAAGAGGCGTGGAAGTGGCCGCGGATATTGGTAAATCTGTAAATGGGGTGAAGGGTGACAGTATTTCATTGCAGCTGCTGCTTTTTGATATGGTCTGGGGATTTCCGTTGGAGTACATGCATGCCATTTTGCTTGGAGTCATTAAACTTCTGTGGGATATTTGGACCACTCACGGGTCTCCAGTTCACTTGACTGTGTCCCAAAGAAACGAAATTAATGTTAGATTGCTGCGAATGACGCCTATTTATGAAATTCAACGGTTACCGAGACCATTATCAGAAAAAAGCAAATGGAAAGCATCCGAGTGGCTGTCATGGTTGCTTTTTTATAGTCTGCCTTGTTTGCACAGTATCATGGCAGATGCTGTTTTCGACCACCTATCACTTTTGGTCCGAAGCACATTTACTCTACTTCAAAATGAGATATCCGTCGAAGAATTGAACGAATGTGAAATAAATCTTACAAAATTCGTCGCGGATTTTGAAATCCTGTACGGCGAAGAATACGTGACTTTTAATATTCATAGTCTTTTACATTTGGTAAAATCAGTCAAGATGTCGGGGCCACTGTGGGGAAGTTCTGAGTTCAGTTTTGAAAGCACGAATTATCATTTAAAAAAGAAGGTAAACGGACCTAAGGCAGTCGATCATCAGATATCCGGGAGATACTTACATAGGAATTTGTTGCAGTGGAAACGAGCTGGGGAAAACTCGCAAAACGCAGATATCGTAACAAAATCTTTCAACATTTTATTTGAACGTCAAGGTTCTGCTAATCACACAAGGACAACCGAGAATGCAATCTTGCTCGGTAAGGGTCGAGTAAAAAATGATGACGAAGCCGTTTATTACGATCGATGTATATTCGCTGGGACTCCATTTCATACTACAGGTTATAAACCGGATGAGAGAAAAAATGATTCAATTGTACGATTAGTTACAAATGAAGTCGTCCAAATCAATGCATTTGTAATACTTGACGGTCGATGCTACGCTGACGTTCAAAAAATTGATATTGACGAGGCTTTTCGAGTGACACATATATTGCAAGAAAGAAATGTTGATGATTCAGTTCGCCGAATATCTGTTATGGAACTCAAAGAAAAGGTACTCATCCTCAAAGTCGACGAGGCCACATATATTTGCAAAACTCCCCGCATCGTACTGGACTGAAATGATAAATGGTAAATCTAAAAATTATCCATCCTGCTTATTTGTACGTGAATAGTCTAGATCTATGTTGAGGGCAAATTATTCAGCTCTATATAGATATTATAGATACACGTAAAAGAAACAATGAATATACTCAATTTGAAAATAATATTGATGAATGAGAAAGTTGTTCATGAACCTTGTACGAACCTATAGATTTAGTTGAATTAATAAATGTGAACTTCTTAAGATTTGACAAAGAAATGTGTAATCTGATTAATTCAAGCCAAATACCAAAATGTTTGCGGCAACTATATCGTCTATCGTTCAATCGGTGTGTGTCTGTGTTTCTGTGTGTAAAGTTTCGAATTTTTCACGTTTCTTACCCTCTTACCTAATTTTTCACTAACTTTTCAATTACAAAAAAAAAACGAATGAGCCTCCGTAGGATCCTTCACGTGAAATTATACCCGAAATACAAATATTTGAAAATTGGGCTGTTTTATCACCCCAGGTTACCGGAATAGGTACAAAAAAACAGCAGGATACCGTTCCAGGGTTAAAACTAAAACCGAACGAATATTTCAATGTATGTATACCGAATAGCAGATACGATCCGACAAAGTTCAACGACTGCCGGGATGCGTTGTGACGTGAATTTTATTTGATCCTCGGATCTGGACCGGATAGCCAGCCTCCGAGATTAATCCACTCGACAATTGGCCAAAATGAATCACCTGAAAATAATGCTGGGCGCCAGGCGGATAACCGCCGCGTTCAAAAATATAAACAAAAGATAACCTACGGGTACGTAAAGCGTCGGCTAGCTACAGTACCGCGGAGAGGGGTCAGGATCATGTGAAGGATTAGCGGGACGTAAAATAACGACTCGAGCGTGTAGATTTAATAACAAAAGAAAAAAAAATAGAATTTATTCAATAAAAAAAAAATAATAGAAATAATACTTTGAACAATCGAGAATATTTCCTCTCGGATAAAGAAGGGCCACGGGTCGTGTAAAAGCGACCTGGCCACGTTTGGCGAGTTTTACAATATCTAATAAACTACTAGCTTCCACGTAGGATAGCAATAACAAGGAAAAATCATGCAAAAATTAAATAACTCGACAAACTAGGTCCTCGTGGGACAATATCTCAGCTAAAACACTGAATATGCTCCACGAATAGAACTTACAACTAATTAACAGGCTATTATTTACAATGGATGAGCTTTCGACTCGTACTAAAGAATAGAAAAAGGAAATTAATCAAAAGCATTAATATTTACAAGAGTTTACTAAGACTAGCTTAACCTAACTCTGCGAATCACGCGATTAATATTTAACTAGTATGATTTATTGACTCGAACCCGAAAAAGAAAGACTCGAAATCTAAACAATAACTAGCTGTGTCTCTCCCTACAGGAGGAAGAGAGAGCGACAGTGACTGACTAGGACTATCTCTGTCGCACTCGTGTGCGACAGGTAGCACACCCGAACTTAACAAACTATGAAATACCCGATATTTCTCTACAAAATACTGGCTCGAACGATAAACCCTAATACATGGGGACACTGGTGACGGCCTACCTCTCGGAAATCGGCTTAATTCGATTCCAAAAATTATCTAGCCTCGTGGCTGCTCAAAGGCAATATGGCTGACGGCCGTTGCCGAATTCAGATAAGCATGGGTAAGAATGGCTAACGCTTACCGTCCTCCAGCCATCTGAGAAACGCGGCCTTCTCTCGATCGAAATCCATCTTACAGGCAGATAATCCCACGGGGAAAATCTTCCTCGGGGAAACACTCTCACGCACACTCAGTCATTTCTGTTCAATAACGAAACCCACGGGGTTTAATCGCAATACAAAAAAATAGATTCGAAACTCCACGGAATCGAACCAAAATTTCCAGCAGTCGCAGGACACACAAGTGCTATTTTCGCTAGTCTAACGCAGAGTGACTAGACCGCATGGCGCCGGTAATCAGCGCCCTCGTGTTACGGCCAAATATCGATTTTTGTATCGACCGAAGGATCCCTTAAGCATGGCGATCGGTGGTCGCCGCGCGCGTAATTCAAAGTTCGTCACGATGATTTTAGCTCGCTACGTCGGAGGCTCACGGGTTGCAGGCTCTTCTTGGTGGCGGGAATCTCTTCCACCACCGATATCCCCCGTTGTAGAATGCCCTTGGCACTCCCCCGTGTCCTCTAGATTAATAGCCGGAGGTAGCGTGGCCACTACTATCCTCCGAAGCTTTTGGGTGGCGTTCGTCGAGTAGGATCCAAACAGTCGATACTGGAACGTATTGCGTCGGTAGTGGTGTGTCTGTGTCACAGTCTCTTAGCCGTCGGCTGGGCCTCGTCTCCCACATGTTAGAGAAAAGTCGTAAAACAAAACAAAAGAATAAATAATATGTTTAACAGTCTTTAGTCGGTCACGGTCGCCTCTCGGAAATTCTGTCGGACCTCGGGGTCTACCTATTCATTTTCTCATCTTCATTCACTCCGCTAAGGTCGTTTAAGGGGTGAGGAGCCTGTCGTAACATGCAATGTTACAGCGTATAGATGCGGATAGATAAGCTACTCGTAATTGCTGACAGAAACGGTTACGTTGGGGTGGATATGATATGCGGACAGAAACAGTCAGAATATTTCGCGTTATAGCGGATAGGATCCGGCAATGTCACAAGACACGTCGGATACCGGATGGATGCGGATAGATAAGCTACTCGTAATTGCTAACAGAAACGGTTACGTTGGGGTGGATATGATATGCGGACAGAAACAGTCAGAATATTTCGCGTGATAGCGGATAGGATCCGGCAATGTCACAAGATACGTCGGATACCGGATAGATGCGGATAGTTAAGCTACTCGTAATTGCTAACAGAAACGGTTACGTTGGGGTGGATATGATATGCGGACAGAAACAGTCAGAATATTTCGCGTGATAGCGGATAGGATCCGGCAATGTCACAAGACACGTCGGATACCGGATGGATGCGGATGGATAAGCTACTCGTAATTGCTAACAGAAACGGTTACGTTGGGGTGGATATGATATGCGGACAGAAACAGTCAGAATAATTCGCGTGATAGCGTATAGGATCCGGAACTGTCACAAGACACGTCGGATACCGGATGGATGCGGATAGATAAGCTACTCGTAATTGCTAATAGAAACGGTTACGTTGGGGTAAGTATGATATGCGTACAAAAACAGTCTGCAAAGTTCATATCATTGCGGATGGGATCCGATAACATTTGACGACGCGTATAGATGCGGATAGACGTGAATCCGAAATTGCTCACAGAAACGATTACAAGACGGTTGGGCCACAGAACTACGACAAAAACGGACAGAAATCCACCCATCGATCATTTTTTGCAGACAGAACGTATAGGATTCGGTTAGATTCCGTCAAATTTCACTATCGATTTCTATGGGCTTCTGACGGTTTTCTGTCTACTTTTTCAACAGGGATCCAGTGAAAGCATGAAATGCTGGCAAAGAAGCACAAGCCGGAGCTCCTATTTATTCTGCAAGTAGCGTTGCGTTAATATATCGCATATTATTGCCTGTTCCAAATCTAAGCCATATTTTCAATGTTGGGTCGAAATGGACCATATTTCCTAAAATAATGACTAAAATATCCATGTCCGAGCACTGAATTACTGCATTTTTGGGCCCGTCAAAATTCTTCATGAAAAAAGCAAATTTGGTATCAGCTTCCTCGTGAGCACTGCAGTTGTATTCGCTGATAATAGACATCGTTCCGACTGAACCGATACATTTGTACCTGTAACACTTATCGTAAGAAATAAAAATCTCGTTATCAACAATGAATTCGGCCGCTCCCTCTGTGCTCCAATGGTCAATTAAGAAGTTGACGAAAGCTTTCTTGAAATTAACGTTTTTCAATTCACTGCAAAAATCGGATGGTCGATTCTGTTCTGGACCTGAAAATTTATATTTTCGAAACATGTATGTAAAATAATTTATAATTTTTGAATTCAAATAACGCCACAGGGCACTACGCGGAAGCAAAGCGCGGGGAATGGAAGAAAACAGTAGGGTATCATCTATTTTCTGTAGTTTATGATAAAAGTTTGCACGATTTCCATTATAAAATACGATGCGCCACTGTTTCCTTCCGTTCGCCTCGCTTCGCTTCCGCGAAGTGCGCGATGGCCTATATTGGAATAATGAGTAATCGATCGAAATCTTCACCTGAAATGAGATATTCCTTTTCAAAATTATGTCTGAGCATATGTTCATAGTCCTTTATCGATGGACTTTTGTGAGTATCGAATAACACAAAAATTTTCTTTGCGGTGTTTGCATTTCCTCTACCGCTGGAAGTAATTTTTTTCAAAATTTCCAATGCAACATCTCCAAATGTTTGCGGCAAGTTTGTCAATGTGTGTAACAGGAAAAAACCATCAATTAACAGAATATCAATGTCTTCTGGTGATTTGTGGTCTTTTATTCGTTTCTCCAATATACGTGTGAGTACTCATTCATCTGTATGAACAATCGTGCCATCCAAGTGGCATAGTGCGAGCGGCACTGGCGTTGATGGATGAGACAAAATCTGAAGAAAAAAAATTTGAAATATAGTTCGGCTGATACCATTACGTATTAAAATGAATATTCGCGAAAGATCAAGAGGAATCACCCAAAGGTACTTATAATTATTATTAACAGTCACAAGTACCTTCTCAATATCTATTTTGCGATCTAACGAAATTCCAATCTACCTCCCAAATAGATCTCTTCGGAGTTTTACTTCCTGCATTTTTCCAGCGATTCTTATTTTACGTTTCGTAGTGCAACTTCGAAAATTCAATATTTTATTCCTTTTTATAACAAATTTATCGAAGTTTTTGGCGTTTTCAGCACATTTATCAATGAAGCTGTTTCTTAAACATTCGCCAATACTTTCGACGTTCAATAAAAAATTTGCTACTTCGACGGGTGCAGCTTGTCCCGTAGAAATGTTCAGTAATAAATCATCATTGGCGTTGGGGTCGAAAGGATTCATCCGAGTACTCAAAGCTTCATTAAATTTAGAGATTTGATTCTTACTTTTGTCTATTCTATTTGAAAATAGATCATTAGTGATATCTTGTGAATTTTTGATTCCTGACTCCTGTCAAACGTGCGAAATTATCGAACTTCGTAATCCATGGTTGAGACTCCATCTTATACGAGCAGATATTGAATTCGTCAGATGCATCATACTTGTCAAGCGTCTTGCAGCATCTGCATTGATGGTCTGTTCAAGAGTAAGGTCAATTGGTATACCCGAAAATGATTTGTCTGTTTGTTTCACTGAAATCAGAATATCCTTCGATTGCCCTGGGTAGTTATCCTCGAGACTGATGAGAGCGTCGTTGTACCATGCTAACCAACGTGCATAGTTCATGTGGTTAAAAGTAAAAAATAAGTTATTCACTTTCGCAAGTACATAACGGAGCAGTTGCAAGTTGGACATTCGCATACTACGTTCCAATAAGAAGTAATAATGAATGGACTGGATATAAATTGCGTAAAATTGCATCGTTTTCCCGTGTAAACCATTTGAAATTTGTTGATGGAAAGTTATAAATCTTCGTGTTATATTACGCACAGATTCATTTTCAATGACTATATCTTCTAATGGTTTACTTTGAAGATCCTTCAAATAATCTGTAACCTCCGCGTCCAATTCAATGTTTTCCTTTTGTGCAAAGAACTCGAATTCTTGTATCTGCAATGCGAGTACAACAATGCAATGCAGTCGTTTACACCTATTAAAGTGTTTTCCGTTTAAAAAAGTGTTGACGGAACCACTTCCTATTAAACCTACTTCCACCATGATGGTCGTTAAGCCACAGCCATCCAAAAAAGATCCGAGTGCCTTGAAAAATGCCATCATGATATGGGATACGCCCAAGTGAATAAATAGATTTTTGAACTCTTTTTTTTCTTCACTTTTGAGCTTCATTGCAATATTTGCAATTCCTAAATCATACGTAACCTGTGCATGAGGGTGGGCCGAAAATCCGCTTTTTTCGAAATGAGATCATTAATACCGAAAATATTATTCTTGGCAATATCAAAAAAAATTGTGTGCGAAAGGAAAAGATTTTAGGTCGTCATCTCAAGGTCGCCAAAGTGCGTCGAAGTTCAAAGTGATGAAAATATTTTGTTTTTACATATTTTAAAAGGAAATTCAATCCTCTACAAAAAAAAGTCCTTTGGTTGAACTATGTCAATGCAATAGTTTCTGAGATATTTGGAATTTTTGCTGAAAATTGTCATTTTGCTCGATATCTTTTTCTCTCGATATGAGTCAATTTTTAATTTTTTTTTTCTTTTCATAGGAAATGCAATCCTCTACAGAAAGAGTCCTCAAGTCGTACTGTATAAATATCATAGTTTTTGAGATAATCGCAGGTTTGGCTGAAAATAGTGATTTCTGCAACAAAGATTGGTTTTATAGTCAAAATTATAAACGCAGAGCATGTAGGGGAACCCGAGGCAAAACGGGCACCAAATCAAAAAAAGTAATGTGGTCGGAAATGATTTTTTATAAAATATGGCGACGTATTTTGGATAAATAATGACACAAAAAAAATGATTTCTATTTCATTCTATTTTATTTATTTTTTTCATTTTTTTTTTATTTTGCCTCGGGTTCCCCTATATGCTATGCGTTTATAATTTTGACTACAAAACCAATCTTTGTTGCAAAAATCACTATTTTCAGCCGAACCTGCGATTATCTAAAAAACTATGATATTTATACAGTACGACTTGAGGACTCTTTCTATAGAGGATTGCATTTCCTATCAAAAGAAAAAAAAATGAAAAATTTACTTATATTGAAAGCAAAAAATATCGAGCAAAATGACAAATTTCAGCAAAAGTTCCAAATATCTCAGAAACTATTGCATTGACATAGTTCAACCTGAGGACTTTTTTTTGGAGAGGATTGAATTTCCTTTCAAAATATGTGAAAACCAAAATATTTTTATCACTTTGAACTTTGACGCACTTTGGCGACCTTGAGATGACGACCTAAAATATTTTCCTTTCGCACACATTTTTTTGATATTGCCAAGAATAATATTTTCGGTATTAATGATCTCATTCCAAAAAAAGCGGATTTTCGGCCCACCCTACTGTGCATACTGTTCATTGCATTCTCTAGCAATAATTTGTGCTCTACGCATTGTTTCAAGTACAACAGCTTTATCAGTGGGAGATTGGTTAATCGGAGTCAAGTATGATACCATTTGTTTTTTATCAATGTTTGTTGTAACTTTGGAATTGAACCCAACCGCATTTGTTTTTTATCAATGTTTGCTGTAACTCTGGAATTAAACCCAACCCACATAGGCGTTCTTATGTTCCAAAAATGAGAAAGTACCCATGTGGCATCTAATTCTTTAATTTTATCTAAATCATCTGGAATTACGTGACGTAAATGGAAGTTGCTAGGTTTCATAGTTTCCATCATTCTTGGTTTTTTAGCGTATATTTCGATTTGTTGCACGGTGCCTGTAAGGGTTATTATTATTCCAAGCTAGAAGACTTAAAATTTTTTGACAAGAAAAATTTATCCGGCGTCACGGGAATCGAACCCGCGCCTACTGGCTGCCAATCCGGGGGCTTACACCCACTAGACCACCTGGCCGCCTTCAAATTCAACTCGTCATTTTTCAAGTCTAGTTCGTGTGCACGATTTGTACGTTATGTATTTCGTCGCTTAAGCACATGTATTGACTTTGAGTTAGTGAGTGAGCAGACGGGCTCACTAATACTTGTAAGGTAAGACTTTACGTCTTTTTATACCTTAATTTTATTGGTTATATTCAATTAAATATAACCAATACCACCGAAAGTGGTGTAATTCGCCGAAGAAGTGATTTGAAGCTAGAAGACTTAAAATTTTTCGACGAGAAAAATTTATCCGGCGTCACGGGAATCGAACCCGCGCCTACTGGCTGCCATTCCGGGGGCTTACACCCACTAGACCACCTGGCCGCCTTCAAATTCAACTCGTCATTTTTCAAGTCTAGTTCGTGTGCACGATTTGTACGTTATGTATTTCGTCGCTTAAGCACATGTATTGACTTTGAGTTAGTGAGTGAGCAGACGGGCTCACTAACACTTGTAAGGTAAGACTTTACGTCTTTTTATACCTTAATTTTATTGGTTATATTTAATTAAATATAACCAATACCACCGAAAGTGGTGTAATTCGCCGAAGAAGTGATTTGAAGCTAGAAGACTTAAAATTTTTCGACGAGAAAAATTTATCCGGCGTCACGGGAATCAAACCCACGCCTACTGGCTGCCAATCCGGGGGCTTACACCCACTAGACCACCTGGCCGCCTTCAAATTCAACTCGTCATTTTTCAAGTATAGTTCGTGTGCACGATTTGTACGTTATGTATTTCGTCGCTTAAGCATATGTATTGACTTTGAGTTAGTGAGTGAGCACACGGGCTCACTAACACTTGTAAGGTAAGACTTTACGTCTTTTTATACCTTAATTTCATTGGTTATATTTAATTAAATATAACCAATACCACCGAAAGTGGTGTAATTCGCCGAAGTAGTGATTTGAAGCTAGAAGACTTAAAATTTTTCGACGAGAAAAATTTATCCGGCGTCACGGGAATCGAACCCGCGCCTACTGGCTGCCAATCCGGGGGCTTACACCCACTAGAGGTAAAGTCTTACCTTACAAGTGTTAGTGAGCCCGTGTGCTCACTCGCTAACTCAAAGTCAATACATGTGCTTAAGCGACGAAATACATAACGTTATTATTATTGTTACAGTTATAATTATTTATATTTCAGAGGAGTAATGAAAACGAAAAAATCTGAATACTGCTAAATGCTTAGCACACTGCTTTATCAAAGTTATCTTTGTATGTCATTCAAAGAATATTACAATTATTTCCCAAATGATTTTAGAGAAACAGATGGAGGTGATATTGATACAAAAACATGAAGCTGGTGCAGCCGTTGTAATAATTTTTACACAGAATTAAATCAAATATCTTGCCAGTTCAATGTGAACAAATATTTATTTAAAATATGCGTTCATTAAAATATAAATCCACTGTCTTATTTTTCGTGTACAGTGTTCGAGTTATCACATTAACGATAATAATGATAAATTCAGATAAACATCAATACGAACCTTTGTAACTTCGTCGTCTCTTTTTAGTTGCATCATCAGTAACATCCTCCTGCGGATTTTCTGTATTTCCCGTCGAGGAATCCAATTAAGCATCAGTCGTGATTATATTTTCTGGTAATTCTGAATCATTTTCTCCCTCTTCAATATCTTGGATTGCGATTCCTACGGTGTCGTTCAAAGTTACTTTGCCGCTTGTAGTCTCGATGAAACGATCAAAGTTATCAAAAGCTGTCGACGTACGAAGCCCTGATGTCTGTTTCATATCAGACGGACAAAGAGAATCTGACTGCATTGTTGTATAAGTTGCTTCCGTTTCCAATCCTTGCAAGACTTCGTAACTGCAGATGTGTCCATATGCATGAAGAATTTTAACAACTTTTTTATTGCTAGTTAAACTCTTAGGAGCACTTCCGAGTGTGATAGATTTAGAAGGTATAATTCTTCCATTCGTAACTGCATGTATTACATCTGAGGCAAATGATTTTATGAGTCTGGTCGTTTTGACGCTGCTTCTTTTTCTATAGTTATAACCTGCTAGTAACGTTTTGTGAAATTGTAAATTCTCTTCTGGTAACTCACATTCGCCGCGGATCAAATCGGATGCAGTAATCTCATTTCCCAATGTTATTGGTTTAATATGTAGAATCATCTTCCTCAGTTGCAATGCAGCTTGTTGAACGAAATCCATTTTCCTAACATCATCAATACTCATCACGACCTTAGAATTCACTGGTGCGAGAATTTTTTCACCCCGTACGCTAGTAATCTTGATTTTTTTATGATAATATTTCTCTATTTTTTGTGGGATGTGATTCACATTGAAGATTTGTTCCTGAAACTCATTGTTATATTCTGCAAGTAACAATTCAGTGAAAACGCCCTTTACGAAATTCATCGAACACGCATTTTTCCGAACAATGATATAATCATTAATGAACAACGTTAGTTGAACAAATGCACGCTGGAAAGTAGGACGTTTTTCGTGCCACTCAGTTTTGTCCTTTGCTTTCGTCGCACTGACGACAGAGTAATTAGTTTTGCAGTGTTTCTGGTATGGTATTTGCTTGTTGTTATCCATGTGTTCAGCTACTCTAAACAGCATATCTATGTCATTCCATTCAGTTGCGTACTTTTTTATGGAATCAAATGCACAGTATTCGTTTGTGAAAGTTAGCTTTTCATAACGTTTGTTCCGTTTCAATTTTTTGTACACTTTTCTGCAGAAAATGCAATCGGAACTTTGACCCTCATGTTCAGAATCCTGTGAAGGAGAATGTTGCTGGTGTTGCTCTGTTTCATTATCGCTGTCAACATCTGGGACAGATTCAACTTCATCATTTTTCCTATAATATCGATACGCAGTCGTTGAAAAAAAAATCATAATGATAATTTGTTCATGCGGAGTAGCAGAAGCTCAAAAGAAATCAACATAGACATGACTATAGATAGATAGAATTGAATCTTTTCGTGCATGAACATTGTTTCGAACGGCCAGTAACATTCCCGATCAGCTCCGGAATTGTCAAATAATTGCCGAAGCTCGGATTTTATTTATGCTGTTCTGTACACTATATGCACAAAAAAAAGCTGGCTATTAGTTTTATTTTATAGCGAGCGATATATTTCTAGCGATCTATTGTATGCATGCTTTTATTATACAAATGTACGTGATCGAAACAACACGTGACATATTTATTATAGTAGGACGCTATAATGTACAGCGCATCATCATAACATTCCGAGTTTCGGAACTTATTTGAATATTTCGGAGCTGATCGGAATTGTTCGGCTAGCGAAACGAGAACGACACAATACATGCACCCTCTTAGAATGACCGTTAGAGTACAGGTAAATATTATATCGATGTAAAATGAAAAGAGATCCACTCACTCATTTTGTTCAGCAGTTTCTGGAGGTTTATCCTTTTTCTGTATTAAAATAAAATTACTATAACATGGTCGCGAATAATAGCCGATAGAATTATTCGGCAAACTTTCCGGAAGATCAATATTTGTAAACTGTTGATTATTTTTCAATTTTTGTTTCAATCGTAATGCCTCCTTGCATTTAGCTAGGGTTTTCACGTTAAACACTTTCACATTGTTCGATTCGTGGCACAAAAAACAAAATATACTCGGTTCTCCAGAATTCGATTTCTGCAGCTCTTCAGACTCCATGTTACGCGCGTGAAAGACCGCCGATGAGTCAGCGAAAATTTCGGAGCTCAGAACATCTGTCTTCGACGCAGCAAGAGAACAGTGATTATCAACGCGTTACTCTCATCGTAGAAAGGGTGCTCAAATTCTCTTAGATTCATATGGGTGTTATGGATAGATCAAATTTCTCATCTTATTCGATCGTTCGCTTTCGTGAAAACCGATATGAATTCCAAACACGTAACGTGTACATGATTCAGATCGAAAAAATTATTCGAATCAGTCATTTACATGATCTGAATTAAGGGATGAAATTTTTGTTGAGTGCAGAATTTCAAACATTTTTTTGAAGAGTACATACATGTAATAACCGTCTGCCGAAGAATTAAACTTCTCTAGACAGTGTGTTCGCTGTAGTACTAAAATGGCAGACGGGCATTGATTGTTTTTTCAGATGCGTTTTCATGCCATGATTATTTGTATTGCGTATTATTGTTGTATATGATAAAACCATCTGCCAACAGATGAACCGTCTTCAGATAGTGTGTTTGTTGTAGTACTAGAATGGCAGACGGGAATTGATTGTTTTTTTAAGTACAATAATTTTACATTGTTATTAATATTGTAATTTTTGTTCTCTTCTGTAACCGTCTGCTATTCAATTATTAGATGCTTGACGGTGTGATATACGTCTGATTCGATTTTGGTGCGGGCATCTATTGTTTTTTTACGTACTAAAAATTTCGCAATAAAAAAATCCAATGGATATATCACGTACATGTTTAAACCGTCTGCCGATCGTTTTCCAGGCATCTTTCGAATTGCTGAAAGTTTCTTCTCTTTGGCAGACGGGCATTAATGATTTTTTATGACCATTTTTTGTTGACATTTTCACCATGGAGGTCCTGAAGAACCCATCACTCGAAACCGTCTGCCGTTATGTTTCCGCTGGAATTTTTTTTTCATGAACTTCCCTACTCTGCAACGGCAGACGGGCATCGATGAATTATCTTGCTCACCGTTTCGAGACACTTCGTATTTATAATCCTGAAGTCGCTACCCAGGACCGAGTTTTTTTTGTTGCATTTTTCGGTTTAAAATAATGAAATATATGAGTTCTCTGCACGGCAGACGGGCATCAAACGTTGTCAAAAATCTGTCACGAGCTCCTGGTCTACTACCTGACATATTCGCTCTATTGTCGTATCCTGGGCCACGACAATTACGCATATCCAAGTTACATTCTGTTGTCAATTCATTCGAGATTACAGATGTTAAGCTTTCTCCAGTAGACTCTGTTACAGGGCGATAACCAAGAAATTATTCTTGAATTCGAACTTTTTCGTCGGAAATATCGACAAATCTAATTGTAAAAGGCATTTGCTCAACGTGACTAATGTCTGGCGTGCAATCTGTTATTATGGAGAAATACTTGGATTTTCTTGCGATATCTAGTATGATAGATTTCACTCAAGTACCTAGTTGTTGGATAAGTTCGTTTTGAATCGTTTTTCCACAATAGTGATCGTGAACTTCACGCGATCGAATTCGTCTTACATGTTCAATCAGAACAGGATCAAACTTCCCCATTAATTCAATGAGATCTAGAAAGTTGCCATTATTCAACGTATCCAAACGATCGAAGCTTCCTCGAAAGGCCAAATTATTTTTCGTCAAAAATAAGACAATCACTATCAAGCGCTCTAATACAGCTGTCCAGTGTGCTGCTTCTTGATTGATCTGCGATTGTAAATCAATGTCGATTCCGCTACATGTTCGAAGCGATTGTTCAGCATCGTACCATTTCTGGTACGATAAAAAATGCTTCCCGCTTCTTTCATGACTCTTTGAGTAGTCTCCAATGTGCTGCCAGTTATTAATCCCTTCTGTGCCTAATTTCGATTCAGGAGATTGATCAAAGAGCTTGCAGCAAAAGCAATAGCGCGGTCCATTGATTTTGAATACTGCAACCAGTTCCTAATTGGAGTTTCCCAATTTGAAAGCAGTCTTTGAAAAAAAGATACCGAAAAGCTACGATGTTTGTTATCTCTCGGAAAAGAGGATAATTTCAGATCCGCAAGAGTAATAGGACCTTCAGTAACATTGACATCTCGAATGGATGCTGTTATAGTGGGCCACTGTGCAATGTCTGAATATGCAGAATCATTTTTCAGAGTTAGAAGATTTTCCTGTGATGATTTTTCAAAACAATCTGATTGAGTGCTTTTTTCTTGATTGCTAATATGAAAAACTTGATCGATACTTTCAACTTCTACTTGAAGTTGCAACGTATCTGTAGCAACAGAACTTGACGAATCTGCAGCAGAACTCTCCGTAGCCTTGGTAATATTGGACTGTTCGTTTTTTCGTTTCATGAATGCTGCCATCGTTTTCGCAGCAGAAGCGTTCTCCTGCTCATATTTGGGTTTCATTTTGCGATTTTGCGCCCCAGATGCCTTGGACGACATTTAAGCTATTACTAGTAATAAGCGCGCAATCTCAATAAAACTATCTAATTTAGGTACAAAGTCAAAATAGCAAACGTAAAGTGATGTAGATAATTTAATATTTTTGTCAAGCGTAAACAACAACCGAAATCTACTATTACTCAGAATGAAAAAGAATCTCAAACCATATTCGAGCTCATTTAATTGTCATAATTGTGTTCGCAATATGAGCCCGATGATATGAAAGATGCGCGTAACTAGGCAAACCGTGACCAGAACGACTGACGACTTGTAACTGCTTTACCACCGGTAAGTATCTAGATGTGCGTTCATTAGCGCTTTCAAAGGGGGTATAATCATTCTACGCCGAACATACCATTCATGCGGGCGAGCCGTCGAAGCGGCAGTGGACCTGTCAGTAGATAGCGTGCAGTATGGCTCCTATTTTATTGCCCCCCATAAAACGGCCTCCCGCTTGGAGGGGCGGGGGGGGGTCGCCGGTTCTTGCCGCCACCATTTTTTTTTTTTTTTTTTTTCAAAAGTAGACCAACCTATGGATTCAACACTAAGTAAGTTTTTATATTGTAACCTATGTGAACTCTGTCGATTCTAGTCTAAGTTCTAATTCGCTGGTCTGGTATATATATAGATTGTGACGTTGCAGATTAGCTGCCGTCACAAAGGTTCCGAAAATCACATATTTTATTAGCTATATCGCGAGAGAGAGTTTTTACCGCCGTCTAGACCCTCGGGATACAAGTGACACACCTAGAATAAGCAATAGAGCCAGACTAATTTGAAGTGTTTTCTGTTAATGTACCGCGAGAGAGAGAGAGACGATTTAGAGGATGCCGCTGCAAGAACTTCTGCTACAGAGATGACGCGCCGGTAGGTGACACGGATCTCCGGACATACCGCCGAAAGTAGTACCATATCTACGAGGAAGGTTGGGGCCTTGGCTGAACATCGCTAGGCAGTGAATAGGACCTGCATACGGCCTCCTGCCAGCAGATACGACTCATCTAAAAAGCGTGTGGCCACGACAACGACGAGTCGGGTTGTACGAAGGTGCAATCTCCCGTTGCCGTACCACCTAACGTCTATCGCACTCAACACTGTTACGTGACACTTTACGCACGGGTGTCGTCGGAAGGAGACGCCACGTGGGACAGGACACCCTGATGTTCGAGGCAGATCAGAAGGAGGTGAGCCCGGTCCAAGGACACCTCGATCTGACCGAGAGGCTGTAGCGAGGGGGCTTTTTGGGAGTCAGCCGCTACGGAGTGAATCCGGAAGAGTTGGTGTTCTGAGTACGATATCGCTAAATAAGGGCCAAGGTCACACCTTCCCGAAACGCATCTCGCCGCTGAAATATCGCCAAACGGCTGTTCTACCGCAAGAAGTTCAGAGACCTAACGCCTAACGTCAGGCAACAAGATGACGCCTTGGGCCGAGCAGCTGACGAGCTGCTCGTTCATGGAACGTTTTTCGCAGGGCCAATCAGCTCATTAGCCGGTCCTGGTAGGCTCTCTACTTCAAATCCAAGAACTATCGTCGAGACGTACCGAATTATCGCCTAGAATCATCACTTCTACGTTCGGCCTAGTACAGACTAGACGTGATTCTCAAAATCTCTCTCGCATTAGTTTTCGCAGTACTAGAGGAACATAAAATAGTAAAATCAGTAAGTTAAAGTCCAGTTTTGTGCTCAAGATATTTCATCAATAAGGTAAGGTCTCTATGATCTGATTCCGCTAGTAAAAACCATAAGCTACCGCTGAATTTCTTCTAGAGTAGTTATCTCATTTCTTTGATCCGAATACCGTCTTTTCGGTATAATTATCTCTGACAGTGCGATTAGTTATTAGCTATTAGTTGTTAGTTGTAAAGCATTCATAGAAGCTTGGTTAGTTAAGGTCTCCTGTGTAGCGATCGCCCTACGGGCACGCGCCTCGTTTTATATTAGATTTAAGTTAAAGAAATTCAGCGAAAGCATTCCATGGTTGACTGTAGCTATTTTGAATATCGTCTTGGCTTGATAATTTTCCGCTTATTAGTCTGATTTCTACGCTTTATTTGATTTTGATTTGCTAAATATTATTTGAGAGCTTGTTCTTGCTTTAATTCTCGCTTTGAGAATATCTAACGCTTTGAGTTATTTGCTATCTCTGATTTAGTAATTTATTAGTGATTAATTAGTATAATATCGCATGGTGTGTCGCTTGTAATTCCAACTCCCCGAGGTTGGCTGAACGTAGTTAGTCATAGTTTTAAGTTGTTTCTTTATTAATCTGCCTTATTATTTTCTTATTCTGTTTGATTTCTATTATTCTGTTATTCTATCTGATTTCCTTGATTCTATGTGATATTTCTGATTTATGTGATTTAATTGTGCTATAATATTCCGATTTTCGCTATATTACGTTATAATAAGATTACTACCGCTAAGTAGTATTTTTGATTTGATACCTTGATTATTCTAGAGTAAATCTGTTATTAGTTTAGCTTATCGCATCTCTTAGCTTTTCTGAATTTATTTATTGAGTCATTATATCGTCTAATTAATAATTAATAACGCTAGCTTGCCGCATTAGAAACTTTGCTATAGAGTATCGTATCGCTCGGTGATACGTAACCTGGAAAGTAGTGTAGCTTGAATTATATCGCTTCTACGGCACAGCTAGCTAGCCGGCGTGTTTACGTTTTTTATACCGCTGCGTCGCGGTAAGGCTCAATAATATAATATTCATTCTTTGGTTAAATTCAGTATTTTCCTAAGCATTATTCCAAACGTTATTATTCGAGTATTAATTGTGACTATTATTTTGATAACTAATTCTGCGTAGTTTAGCATTGTCGCTTATAGTCGACTTTTCTGTTATCGCTAAATCTGTTATCGTATCTCTTCTTGTATTAAGAACAATATACGAAATCCCCGATTTCACTGAAGGAAATTTATATCTGGTGTCTTATATTTTATTTATTCAATTAAAAAGGTGAAAATTGCGGGGTTCACTTTAGCACTTGTCTAAACGACGGTAGATACTTGAGTGACGATCGGACCTCGTGTCCGATCGTCCTCGGCTATCTTCGATTTATTTCGGCTACTTTTTGAATACTTCGGTTTCCCCGCGTGGCTTGTGGAGATTTGTGACTTGCTATGTCACAACTCCCCCCTCCCCACGCGGGGTGAAGCCTATAGGGTGAACCGTTTTATATGTGTAGTGTTTTGTGTACTTATATTCTATTTTGTATATTTCATATGTTTCTTATACTAACTTATTCTCTATGTTCTCTCCTCTCTATCATCTAGAATCTATCCTATATTTTGATTGACTTTTTCTTCATCTTCATTTGTACTTTTTATCTATTTGCTAATTTGTGTTAATTCTCTTTTGGATTTATTCTGTTTATGACTTCTTTCCCATTTTGTATTGCTGTTTCTACCTTATTTACTAATGTGTGTCGTTTTCGTTGTCTTTTCCTGGTGTCGTGTCGTTTCGTTGTCTTCTTCTGGTGTCGTGTTGCTTCCTTGTCGTGTAGTTTCGTCGTCGTGTCGTTATGGTGTCCTGTTGCATTTATGTTTCTCCCTTTTCTTGTCGATCCTGGTGTTGTGTCCGTGTCGTCTCTCTCCCTGTTTCGTTCCTTATGTTATTTATCGTGTGGTGTCAAATGTGGTGTCTGTGTCGTCTATTTCGATGATTAGTGTGTCTGTGTCTGTCTCCATCTCGTCTGCCGTCTCGTACTCGTCAGATTCTGCTTGTGGGTCTGTGTCGTGTGTGGTTTGTTCGTGCGTCATGTTTTCTGTGCGGTCTTTTGGCGTTATTTGATATTGTCTGGGAAATGGTGGGTATGATCGTGTACGTCTACTTCTGGGGTCTTATCGTCGTGCTGTACAGTGGTAGTGTGATCGTCGGTATGTCGTATGTTGGTGGTGATGGTGGTGTGTAGGGTGGTAGGTCTTCCAGCGTCATGGGTGGCGGTTGTGTGGGTGTAGCGTCCCGTTTATTTTTGTGTCTGTTTTTGTATTTTATGTATCTGTCTGTCGCTTCCATTAGCGTAAATCCGGCGTCTATTCTGTCTATTAGTTCTGTAATTCCGTCTCGTGTGTCTGTGGTTGTGTGCTTGGATGTGCTTGGTATCGGTTGTATTTGTGTAGTTGCTGGTGAGTTGTGTGTGTAGGGTAGATTGGGGTATCTGTGTGTGTGTGGTGCTAGTCCTGGTATCTGTAGGAGTGGAATTTTCGGTGTCGGTCCTGTCAGTAGTGTGTATTGTTGTGGTATGGGTAATAATGTGCGTCGAGTCGTTTCTGTATTTGTCTGTATGGTGGTGATGTTCGTCGTTGTGTAGCGGTGTGGGTGCGTCGGTTGTCCTGGTGTTTGAAGTACTGGCGTCTTTCGTGTTTTGTCCATTGTCCTTGTTTCTGTGATATATCGAATGTAGAATTAGTCACATGTATTTTTAAATGTATAGTTTTAGATTGTCAATGTGCCATTTGCCTATGTTTTTTTCGCTTTCTGTCGCTAACTCATATATAGTAGGTGAGATTTTCTTAATAATTATGTATGGTCCAGAGTATTTATGTGTCAATTTAGCTGCTATGTGGTCCACCTTTGATGAGAGTGTGTGGGTCTTTTTGAGAACCCTATCTCCTACCTTGAATTCCCTGTTTCCGTGTCTTTGATTGTAATAGTGTGCCTGTCTTTCGTCTGCTTCCGTTAGATGTCTTTGTACTTCTTCTCTGATAATCTGTAGTCTGCGTAAGTGATCTGTCCATTCGTCTGTGTCCTGCATCTCGATGTCTCCCTCGTTCTCTAGTTGATCTCGTAGGCATTGTGTCGGCTTTAGTTCTCTTCCCAGGTTCAGGAATGCCGGTGTGTGTTTCGTCGATGTGTGTGTACTTGTGTTTCATGCAAATTGTAGATCTTGTAAGTGTATATCCCATTCCCTGTGATCTTTTTCGACGTATGCTTGTATGATCGTTTTTATGGTTCTATTGACTCGTTCTACCGGGTTTGCTTGTGCGTGGTATGGAGGTATCGTCGTGTGTCTAATACGGAATTTTTGTGTTAATTCGCGTATTAGTTTGTTTATGTATGGTGTGCCGTTATCTGTCAGAATTACGCGTGGTGTTCCCCATCGTGATATGACGTGTGTGTGAAGTGCGTGTTCGACTGTCTGAGATGTTGCTTTTTTGAGTGGTATTATTTCGCTGCATTTTGTGTATAAATCTTGAAAAACTATTATGTATTGGTGTCGTGTTTTAAATCTGGGTAGCGGACCCATAATATCTGAAGCTACTACTGTCCATGGCTTTTCTATTATTCTGTGTCTCATGAGACCTGCTGGCTGTCTTTGTTCTACTTTTGTTTTTTGGCAAATCTCGCATTTTCTAACGTAATTTACGGTATCTCTGTACATCCCGGGCCAGTAATACTCTTTAGCTATTCTCTGGTATGTTTTTTCTATGCCTAAATGTCCTGATTGTGTTGTGTCGTGATTTTCGTGTAGTACTTGTGTGATTTCCTCTGTAGGGATTACTAATTTCCATGAGTTTGTGTCGGGTAATAGGTTTGAGTGTAGAGGATCGGGTCTATGGAAATATAGGTGTGTGTCGCGTATTCTCCATGAGTCGTTTTTCTCTGGTCGTGTCTGAACTTGTGACTTTTTGTATATGTACCATTTATCTGTTGTGTTTGCTATGGCGCCTAAGTGTGGTTGTTCTTCGTCTTCGGGTAGTCGTGATAGTGCGTCAGGTACGTGGTGTGCCGAGCCTTTTCTGTGTACTATTTCGAAGTCGTATTCGAGTAGTTCGAGTGCCCATCTCGCTAGTCTGCCTGTCGGGTTTTTTAGATTATGCAGCCATTTCAGTGCGCTATGATCGGTGATGACTGTAAAATGGTATCCCTCTAAGTATGGTCTAAATTTCTGTATTGACCAGATGACTGCTAGGCACTCCCTTTCTGTCGTTGTGTATTTTCTTTCCGCATCGCTCAATGCACGGCTGGCGTATGCAATTACTTGTTCTGTATCTTGTTTTGTTTGTGTGAGTACTGCGCCTATTCCTGTGCCGCTTGCGTCTGTTTGTACTTGAAATGGTAGTGTGTGATCGGGACATGTTAGTGTGGGTGGTGTTGTGAGTAACTGTTTGATTGTATTCGTCGCGTGTTGTTGTTCTTCACCCCAGGTCCATTTGTGATCCTTTTTTAATAGTCGTGTGAGTGGTTCTGTTATGTGTGCGAAATTTGAGATGAATCTTCTGTACCAAGAGGCCATTCCTATTAATCTTCTCAATTGTTCAACCGTTTTCGGTTCTGGGTAGTCTGTCAGTGGTTGTACTTTGTCTGAGTCTACGTGTAATCCGTGTTTGTCTACTATGTAACCTAGGTATTTAACTTGTGAGCAACCAAATTCACATTTATCTGCATTAATAGTGAGTCCTGCGTGTGAGATTTTATCTATTATTTTTCCTAGCCAGTGTATGTGTTCTTCGAATGTCTGTGTCACCATTATAATGTCGTCTAAGTATGCAAATGCGTACGGTTCTGATATTGGTCCAATTATTTTATCTAGTAACCTTTGGAAGGTAGCTGGTGCTCCCGTGAGACCATATGGCATCCTTTTAAATTGGTATAATCCTTTTCCCGGTACTGTAAATGCTGTTATGTGTCTGCTGTCTGTGTGTAGTGGTATTTGGAAGTATGCTTGACTGAGATCGAGTTTTGATATGTATTGTGCAGCGCGTAATTTGTCTAGTATGGCTGTCATGTATGGTAGTGGATATGCGTCTTTGCGTGATACTGAATTTATTTTTCTAAAATCTATACAAAATCTGTAAGTGTTGTTCGGTTTTTCAATCGTAACAATTGGGCTTGACCATTCGCTTTCTGATGGTTCTGTTACACCCTCTGCTATCATTTCATCTACTTCCGTGTAAATCGCGTCTTTTATTTTGGGTGATACTATCTAGTATCTTTGTTTTATAGGGGCGTGACCTTGTGTATCTATTTTGTGTGATGTTAAGTGTGTTAAGCCTAGTTGGCCTGGTAGTGATGTGATTTTATTTCTTAGTAATATCTGTAGTTTTGTGTGTTGTGTGTCTGTGAGTTGTTGAATCCTGCTGCATATTCGCGGTGTTTGATAGTTCGGATACAGGTTTGGATTCGGTAGAAAGTTCAGAGTCGGTAGTAGGACTTTTCGTTTTGTGGGTGCATTTGTGTGTGTGTATTCTATTCTATCTATATTTTGGTCCTCTGTATTTTTGTATAAGTTTGGATTCGGTGGGAAATTTGGAGTCGGTAGTAGGACTTTTCTTTTTGGTTCAGGTGTGGTTGTGTGTGTTTGTTCCTGTGTATCTGTATTTCGCGACTTTTCTCACGCTAATTTTTCTGATTTTTCTTGTACTGCTGCTGCTTTTGCTTGTTTTGTGTGTGTCTGTGTTTCCTGTTCCCTGGTTTCTTTAGGTTTTTCTGTTTCTATTTCTGTTTTTCCTTCTTCGCGTTTTGCGTTTTCTTGTTCTACGTTATCTTTTTGTTTGATCGGGTATTGAATTGGGACTGGAGGTGTCTTAGGCCATCGCTCCATTATGTATGTTACTGCTGGCTTTTCTTTCATCGACCATGTATTGTCTACGAAGTCTCATCCCGAAGTGTCTCATTGCATCTATCCCGAGGATGCATGTCCATGCAAGTGTTGGGATTATTCCTAATTCTATACATCTGCTTGTGTCTCCTATTCTAATCCGTCTTGTTGTTATTCCTATTATTCCTGCACTTGTGCCGTTCGCTACTAACACGGTAGTGTTAGGTGTATCTTGTATGTCTGTGTGTCTTTCTTTCAGTATTTCTCCGATCTTTTGTCCGAAGTATGAGTGTGTCGCTCCCGTGTCTACTAATGCATTAAATTCTAGTCCGTCCATGTCTACTTTTATGTGGAATCTCGGATCTCGTGGATTGTGTGCGATAGTGTATGTCGCATGTTCGGGTGTGTATGTGTTTTGTGTTTGGGGAACTGTCTCCACCCGTGTTGGCTGTTCCCTTACTCGTTTCCCGACTGCTGCGGTCTTGTGCATTGCCATCTCATGTGGCTTGGTGCGTTGCAGTTGTAGCAGCGTCTCTCTGTTGTGTCTGTCTGTGTGTTTGTCTGTCGTGTGTATAGCGGTGCTGGGTATGTAATGGCTGGGCGTGTTGGTGGTTGTATCTGCGGTCTTGTCTGTGTTGTGTATGTGTTGTGACGTTGCAGATTATCTGCCGTCACAAAGGTTCCGAAAATCACATATTTTATTAGCTATATCACGAGAGAGAGTTTTTACCGCCGTCTAGACCCTCGGGATACAAGTGACACACCTAGAATAAGCAATAGAGCTAGACTAATTTGGAGTGTTTTTCTGTTAATGTACCGCGAGAGAGAGAGAGAAAGAAGATAAAGAAGACGACGATCCTGAACTTCCGCTACTAGAACTTCCGCCACCAGAACTGGTGTTAAAGAGACGGCCACGCAGTACGTAATCCAGTAATCGTACTAGGACAGTACCGAATCAACCAGAGGGAAGACTGTGGACCTTGGTCCAATATCGCTAAGCGGTGAATAGGACTGTGATGCAGTCTCCTGCCGGCAGATGAATCTTGCCACCCAGCATCTGGCTATCACATAGAGACAGCCAGCTCCATCACCCGCTCCAGCTGCCATTACCGACGTCACGCAGAGTCCGGCATAAGGACCAGTGACGTAACGTTATCGCTGAAGGAGGTATGACGTAAGAGTGGACAAGAATAGTGTCCTGCGTCCTCTGGATAGGTCAGAAAGAGGTGGAGGTCCAGAAGGAACACCTAGGCCTACCAGAAGTTTGCAGTCGGGTTATCTGATGACGAGATAACCGCTGTAAAGTGCATCCCATGCGGTTGGTATCGCTGTTACGGTATCGCTTCGTAAGAACCAAGGTCGCAGCTTGCCGAAGATCCTCTCGCCACCGAAGTTCAGCAGAACGGCTGATCTAACGCAACGAAGTTCTGAAACCTAACGCCTAACGTCAGGCAACAAGTTGACGCCTTGGGCCGAGCAGCTGACGAGCTGCTCGTCCATGGAACGTTTTTCGCAGGGCCAATCAGCTCATTAGCTGGTCCTGATAGGCTCTTGATTTTCAAAATCAGGAAGGATCGTCGAGACGTACCGAGGTATCGCTTAGCCTCATCACTTCTACGTTCCGCTTCGTCTACGCTAGACGTGTTACAAAACTCTCTGTCTCGCCTAGTCTCGCTCAAATAAGTGATATATTTAGTTAAAGTCGTAAAGTTAGTTAAGTGTGTGCTTCAAAGCAGCTCAACTTAAGGTAAGGTCTTTATGATCTGTAAACTGCTAGTAAAGCCACAAAAACTAGATCTGAATTTCTATTTGTTCATTTATCGTAGATTTTCTTTGTACCGCGTGCCGCCTACGGGCCACGTAGTCGCCTATTATCGTATTTACAGAAATTCAGTGAAAGCACTTTATAAATTGGCTGTAGTAATCAAGAATATCTTTTGGCTTGATAATTTTCCGCTTATTAGTCTGATTTCTTTGCTATCTTTACTTTTGATTTGTTAAGATTATTTGAGAGCTTGTTCTTGCTTTAATTCTCGCTTTGAGAATATCTAACGCTTTGATTTATTTGCTATCTTTGATTTAGTAATTTATTAGTGATTAATTAGTATAATATCGCATGGTGTGTCGCTTGTAATTCCAACTCCCCGAGGTTGGCTGAACGTAGTTAGTCATAGTTTTAAGTTGTTTCTTTATTAATTTGATTTATTATTTCATTATTCCGTTTGATCTCTATTATTCTGCTCATTCTATCTGATTCTGTGTTCTATATGATATATCTGATTTATGCGATTTACTTGTGCTATGTCATGTTCTGACTTTCGCTATATTACGTTATAATAAGATTACTACCGCTACGTAGTACCTTTGATTTGATATCTTGATTATTCTAGTGTAAATCTGTTATTAGTTTAGCTGATCGCATCTCTTAGCTTTTCTGAATTTATTTATTGGGTCATTATATCGTCTGATTAATAATTAATAACGCTAGCTTGCCGCATTAGAAAATTTGCTATTGAGTATCGTATCGCTCGGTGATACGTAGTCTGGAAAGTAGTGTAGTTTGCATTATATCGCTTCTACGGCACAGCTAGCTAACCGGCGTGTTTACGTTCTTTTGTACCGCTGCGTCGCGGTGAGGCTCAATAATATAATATTCTTTCTTTTGTTAAATTCAGCATTTTTCTAAGCATTACTCCAATTGTTATTTTCTCGCATTATTCGTAGCTATTATTTTGATAACTAATTCTGCGTAGTTTAGCATTCTCGCTTATAGTCGACTTTTCTGTTATCGCTAAATCTGTACCACATTTAAATAAGAACAATATACGAAATCGCAGATTTCACTGAAGGAATTTATATCTGGTAGTTTATATTTTATTTAATTAGTTAAAAAGGTGAATCCACCCACTCTACCCTTATCTTTGTAAATCTGAGCTAACCTAGCTTCAAGGCCGTCGTTCCGGCAATTTATTAGTTTGTTGAATATCGCTATAGTTGATTTCTGTGAAAACGACACTTACGTGTCTGGCGCCCAACACTCTCTTAGTTTTTATTAATTAGTAATTTATCGAAGGAACGCCGTAGGGTGCGGAGTTGCACTCTGAAACTCCTTTACAAAATGGCGCCCAACGTGGGGCCACGCCAATAACGTTCAGAGTTTTTCTTGTTAGAAATTAACCGCTATAAAATATAAATTAGACGAACCCAGATAAAATCCGATTCGTATATTGTTCAACTGTCTTGGCCACGTTGTAGGTGGAAGACGTACAGAAAATCTTCCGATAAAAATAATACGATTGGAATAACGCTGTTTTCTTTTGATAATCTAGATTAATTCTTTCTTGCTGACGAACCTCCTTTCAAAACCTAGAAATAAGATAAAACGAGACAAACCGTTGGAAAATTAATTATTCGAACTAACTATCGCAATCTTCGGTTATATTATCGCAAATTTGAATTAATCAACTTCTAACCGTCGGTTAGTTAATCCGGAAACAAAAGAATAGCAACAATCTATTATTTCATTGTTCGAATTGAGTGCTATAATCCGCTTAGACTCAACTTATCGCATTTCTTTGCTGTTTTCGAAGCTATCACGCGACCATTATTATTGCTTAGGGATTACCGCTTTGTTCGTCAACTCGAACCTCGAACTCATAACATCGTATCGCTGTTATTATTTAAATTCCGCTAATCCCCAATCAATAAACCGTTACCAATTCAAATTTGAAAATTTCAGTTAGATACCGCTATCGCATAATTAGTTCACAATAATTATATGTCACAGAGCTCTAGTGAGTACGATTGGGTACAGATAATATCTGAGAGCACCCTCAAATTAGTGTTATTGCGCCGCAATCTCGCAACCAACGGGTCAGTACCAGAGTTACGCGAACGTTTAATAGCTTCCTTTAAGGCAACACGCGTAAACATGTCGCTAAAAGACTCTTCGGGGGGAGGGGGAATACCGCCACCCCCGGGGGAAGACGAAAGTAGTCGCCAATCTCCACATTCCCACCAACCAGGTGACGAAGGTCGGAAGACGCTTTCCTCTAACCCCGACGACACGACGGAAGACCCCTCACGCATTTTACCGCCTGATCTTAATAGTCATGTCGAGGCCAACGTGGTAGTCAATTCGACTCCACCGAGTCAAGTAACGCCTCCGCTTAACATAGCCGCAAATATCGCACCTCCACCACGCGTAAATAGCGTACCAGGTAGAAATCCCGATAGCCAACCTTTTATACCGCAAACTCAATACGCTAGACTCGATTTAGATGCTTTTCAACTATCGCAACCGCGTTATAGAGGCACGGCCGGTCACACACCGCGAATGCCTAGTCGACCTGCATTCAGGGAACCACCCCGATCTCAGTTACCGCTTAGAAACGGTCCCCTGGAATATGATTTACCGCGAGATCCACCACATGATGGTTACCGCTATCACGAACAGCTGAGAGCTGCCGATAGACCAAGACCTCGCGCATATTCCGCAAGACACGAGTCTTATCAGGTCGAATACCCTCTAGATGACGAGGAACAGCCGCGAGAAAATCGAGAGTATTACGAGTATCACTGCGAACAGCAACCCGACAATCGACCTAGGTACCGCGATCGCGACATACCGCATTATCAGCCAGAAGCTAAGTACCGCAATCGTGACGTACCGCCACCTCGCAGAGAGGCTAGATATCGCGAGCAATACAGAGCCGAAGATTCTGGTCACTCGGACGACGACGAATATCGCCAGGGTACAGTAAATCAAGTTAGTTACTATTGGTCACCGGAAATGCGCAATCAGGATCCGCGTCTACGTCAAAATACCGCTAATAACGATTCCCGCTCTCCTTCGACTCTAGCTGCATTTGAAGCACTGCGAAAATTTAATTTAAAATTCTCAGGCACGCGTGAAGAAGACGGCGAAGCTTTCATAGCAAAAATCAAGGAAGGTAGGACGCTAGTAAACATTCGAGACAAAGATGTTATCAATAGCCTTCCATTCTTTTTGTCTGATTTCGCTCTTTACTGGTATCGCGAAGAACGACCGAATTGGCGGTCGTTTGCTGAATTCGAAGCCGCCTGGCGACGAAGATTTGCAAATGCCGACCTTCGGTTTGACATAAGGGAGGAAATTCGAAACCGAACGCAAGGCGAACATGAACTCGCCTCAGAGTATCTCACCTGCTTAAAAGCTTTATTCGGTAGGCTACACCCCCCGTGGCCAACAGAAGAAAAATTAGATTACGCGTATCACAATATGTTACCGCGATATCAAGTACTGATCAGGCGCGCAGGATTACGCAGTATCGCTCACCTAGAAGAACTAGCGTTAGAGCTGGAAGTAAGCTTCCGCTGTGCAAGTCGCTATAGAACACCGGCGACACCTGACAAGTCTCTAGTTCCGTGTTTAGCCTATCGCGCTCCGAAAAACGTTAGCTCCAAAACAAAACACGTTATTGCCGCAATAGACGTACTAGAGGAGGTTGACGAAATAGTAAATGCCTTACAGACACCAACTCAGAGGCCCAAGGTCACGCAAAATGCGAAGAAAAAGACTCCCACGCGTACCGCTATTAATCAATCGCTAGATTCTGAAATTTCGGACTCCGTTCTAACACCAAATATCGCGAACATAGCTACCGCACCACCTAGTGCGCCACCAGTATCACGCGAAAAACGCAAGCCGAGACCACAGCTTTGTTATAACTGCCATCAAGCAGGTCATCGTTTTCCGGATTGTAAAGAGCCGCGTACTCTATTTTGTTACCGCTGTGGCTATCCTAACGTCACAAAAGCTTCTTGCCCGCGTAAATGCGCGGAAAACTAGATATGGAGCCGTTGGATCGGGTAACTACGGAAAATACCTCCCCACCCGATTATTTGCCGAATATTGAATTGCAAGATCATCTGTGTCGCTTTGAAAAACTAGAAATTCTGTACAGTAGTTCAAATAACGCTTCCGCTCAGCATGCTATGCTGTTCATTACGTTTAAGATTCAGGGGTATTCATTAGATGCGTTATTCGATTCTGGTTCCTCTCGCACCTTTTTAGGCATCAGAGGCATAGAATTGATAAAATTATTAGGCTTACCGCTCTATAATACCCAGAATCGCACCGTATATTTAGCAGCCGGTCAAACAACCGAGCTTATGAGCGAAGTGCGACTACCGATTGAACTTCGCGGCCGTCACTTTGAGATTATCGCTCGCACGATACAGAATTTAGGTTTTCCTTGCATTATCGGATTAGATTTTATTCGCCAACTAGAAATGGTAGTCGATTTTTCCGCAGCTACCTGGTATTACAAAGACGATCCCGCTCAGATCTTTAAATTCGATGACATTACCGAGAATTTAGTGCATCCTACATGCAACGGTATCGTAACGCTATCCGAGAAACAGACTCTCGAACTCGCTCAATTTTTAAAATCCGAAGTACCGCCAATGCCAGAAAGTCTCGGAGCTACCAATTTAACGTCTCACCGTATAGACGTCGGAGGTCATTCCGCTATTCGTCAACGTTGTTACCGCGTATCACCAAAAATTCAAGAGGCAATAGACGCCGAAGTCGATAAAATGTTAGAAGCTGGTATAATTGAACCCTCACATAGTGAGTGGGCGAGCCCGATAGTTATGGTTAAAAAGCCTAATGGCAAATATCGCTTTTGCATTGATTTCCGCCAAGTAAACAACGTCTCGAAACGCGATGCATATCCGCTACCGCGCATGGATGCGATCCTCGATAAGTTACGTTCCGCTCGATACATTTCTACCATCGATCTGAGTCAGGCTTATTTTCAAATACCGCTTACACCGGATAGTAAAGAAATTACCGCCTTCATTGTTCCGGGAAAAGGACTTTTTCACTTTACGCGAATGCCTTTCGGTCTAACTGGCGCTCCAGCCACTTTTCAAAGGTTGCTTGATCAGCTGATCGGACCTGACATGGATCCTCACGCTTTCGCGTATCTTGATGATATTATAATTACAACTAAAACTTTTGAAGAGCATCTCGCTTGGCTTAGAAAAGTATTGAAAGTCATTCATACCGCCGGTTTAACGATTAATCCCGAAAAAAGTAAATTCTGCCGCTCTGAAGTAAAATATCTTGGTTTTGTTGTAAATGAAAACGGACTGCAAGTAGATCCGGATAAAACTGCACCGGTTATTAACTACCCGATACCAACTAACGTCAAGCTCGTGCGTAGATTTTTAGGCATGGCTTCCTGGTATCGCCGTTTTATTCCGAATTTCGCTGCTACTTCCGAACCACTTACGCGCTTGCTTAAAAAGGCACAGCCTTGGATATGGGAAGCCGAACAACAACTTGCTTTTGAAACTCTCCGAGATAATTTAACGAGTGCACCGACCTTGACTTGTCCAGATTTCGATTTACCATTTACATTACAAACGGATGCTAGTATTGTAGGCTTAGGTGCAGTACTGACTCAGACTCGCGATGATATAGAATATGTTATCGCTTATGCAAGTCGATCACTTTCAGACGCCGAACGAAAGTACTCCGTTACCGAGTTAGAATGTCTCGCTGTCATCTGGTCAATCCAAAAATTCCGCGCGTATATCGAAGGTTACCGCTTTACAGTAGTCACCGACCATAGCAGTCTGCAGTGGCTGCATAATCGTAAAAATCCTA
This sequence comes from Tenthredo livida, assembly GCA_963992785.1. Taxonomy (NCBI): domain Eukaryota; kingdom Metazoa; phylum Arthropoda; class Insecta; order Hymenoptera; family Tenthredinidae; genus Tenthredo; species Tenthredo livida. The sequence goes on along the minus strand of OZ023072.1, from coordinate 12,664,566 downwards.
CTGGTCGATTAGCGCGTTGGGCTTTGGAATTACTCGGTTACGATTTTAAAATAGTATATCGCAAAGGCGCCTTGAATGATGTACCTGATGCATTATCTCGCATTCCGGAAGTCGTTGGTGCAATTATACCGCCTCCGATTACTTGGTACGAACGTCGAAAAAACGAAGTAGTCACGTCGCCTAAGAAATATCCCGCTTGGAAGATCGAGAACGACGAACTATATTTTTATCGCGAAGATCCGATGCTTGGCAAATTAATTACCGACTTAGAAGCTTGGAAATTGGTCTTACCAGCTGATCGACGCGATCAGGTCTTACGCGAAGCTCATGACGAACCACAGGCCGGACACCTCGGTGTTGATAAAACATACCGTCGCGTAGCCACGTCTTATTACTGGCCTGGTATGTTTCGCGATGTCACCCAGTATGTTAAGCGATGTGAGACTTGTCAACGCTGTAAGGTTAGTCAATTAGCTCCCGCAGGCCTTATGGGTCATCGTGTTATCGAACAACCATGGACTATTGTCGCCACTGACATCATGGGCCCGTTTCCGCCAAGTCGCGCTGGTTTCGCTTATATTCTCGTCTTTCAGGATCTCTATACTAAATGGGTAGAGTGTTGCGCGCTTCGAAAAGCTACCGGTAAAGCGATTAGTGATGCGTTCAAGGAGTTGATAATTTCTCGCTGGGGTGTACCGCAAGTTTTGCTGACAGATAATGGCACGGAATTTAATAATAAAACACTGAAAGAATTAGCTACCACCTATAATTTAGTACACTGTACTACGCCACCGTACCATCCTCAGGCAAACCCGGTGGAAAGAGTCAATCGTGTCTTAAAAACCATGATTATCTCATTCTTAGAGAAAGATCATCGCGAATGGGATTTATATCTTAGTGATTTCCGCTTCGCTTACAATACCGCCTATCATTCCTCGATCGAGACTAGTCCCGCTTTTCTAAACTTCGGCCGCGTACCGCAACCGATTAATTCGCTAAGACATAAAACAAACGAAGACCTCGCTGTTGCTCCGTTACCGCCAAAACTCTGGGCTGAACGTATGGAAAAACTGCAGCTGCTGCAAGAATGGGTTACCGATAACCTTGATAAAGCATACCGCCGCCAATCGAAACAATATAATCGCCATCACCGTCCTCCAACTTTCGCAATCGGAGATCTGGTGTTAAAACGACATCATGTGTTATCTTCCGCTACCCAACATATCGCAGCCAAGCTAGCTCCTAAATTCCATGGTCCTTTCCGCATTTCCCGTCTCCTATCACCTGTAGTGCATGAAGTAAGCGACATACGTAGTGGGAAAGTAGTTGGGAAAATTCACGTTAAAGATCTGAAATTATATCAACCCGTGATTTTACCGGTTAAATAGCCAACTACCGCCACTGACGCTATCTCGCCACTGATAATGGAGGACTGGTGGATGGACCCGAGGGCCTTACGGTACCTGGTTCCCTTCATCCATGAGATGGACTCAATCGAGGCCCAATACCCCGGTATCGGAGTGGCCATTACAGAGGCTGTTAGGGCCGTCCAATTAGAACCCGACCCCATTACAACCGGACGAGGTCGGTTCGCACCTTCGGTCGAGGACCAGGGCACGCAGACTCCTTTACAGGCCAGTCTGGAGGCCAACACACAAACCGAGCCGGAAAGCTCAACCACCACGGAGGTGGCCACCCAAACCACCCGCATATATCGCTGGGAAGGCGGCACCCAGACGGGTAGAGACCTGGTTCCCACCCGAGATGTCGCGACGCAGACCAGAAGGGTGACCTTTGACTCTCCGCCTAAAGGCCCGGTTCCGAGACCCACTAACCGCTCTCCGAGTCCACAACTAGGGAGGTTCCGCATACCCGGTGACGAAGAGTTCCGGTTCTATCAACCTACCGCTACCGTTCCCGCCCCGCTCCTAACGCCGGAGCCAGAACAAATGGAGTACGAACCCTTGGCTAACGAGACCCGACCGAGACCGACTCCGAACCATCTGCCAAGAGACCGATATGCCCGCACGGGCCCACTATCTGAAACCCCGCCGGCCTCTTACAGCCGCCCTGCAACCAGAGAGCACGCTGGAGCCCCACTGGCGAAAGTGCAATGTACCATCGCTGACCGCCGACGACCGGCTCAACGACGTCATGCACCCGCTCGATCGGCATATGATACGACACCTCCGGTACCAGATTGGCACGCACCCTTCGGAGCATGTTGGTGCTGCCATCAGCATGGACATCAGCACCGGGCCTGCCCGATGGCCGGAGAACCAGGCCACGAATATTGCTACCGCTGCGGACTATCAGGGTATAAGTGCTCCGAATGCCCGTATTGCCGCGGTGACTGGGACGAAAAGTAATCTGATATCGGCTGCGAACCTATAATCACGCCTGTCTTATCGCTACGCGGAAGCTAAATTTAACTATACGGCCTTACGCCCCTCGTACCGCTACGCGGAAGCTAAACTTAACTATACGGCCTTACGCCACTCGTACCGCTACGCGGAAGCTAAACTTAACTATACGGCCTTACGCCACTCGTACCGCTACGCGGAAGCTAAACTTGACCATACGACCCTACACCGCGACTGTATCGCCAAATATAACGAGTAATAAACTCCCACTTATCTTGTCTCATTCGCTTTTGTCTCGCTCACCAAAAATTTTACCCTTAGTTTTAAGTCAAAAACACCTATCTCTTAGATATAGTATAATCTTTCACCCGCAGATTCGTCGTCAGTAAGTTAGAACCATCTAGTATTAATTCTTCTGCTTTCTTGCTGCTTTCTATCGCTATCTTATCTACTTGATTTAGCAAGTTCCTAAGGAGTGTCTTTTTAGCCTGCCTAATAAGTTTAGTCTTCGAGACACTTGCCGCAGATAACATCTTTGCATATCGCCATCTAAGTATGGTTAGTATTTTGATAGTAGTAAAGAACAACTTAATACAACTTCTCGTTCAGTAGCCACACCATGGATGATTTCGTAAAATACCGCCAGAACTAGCTGCCAAATACGTAAGTAATCTATCTTTTCTGATCTTTGTATTTTCTATTGTGCTCAGTCAATTATGAAGTTGCTTGTATCGCTTGTGGTCTAGCTATGTCATAGAGTCCTTGCCTTCGGCTAGGCCTCCTTTTAGGAGGGAGGAGTTGTGACGTTGCAGATTATCTGCCGTCACAAAGGTTCCGAAAATCACATATTTTATTAGCTATATCACGAGAGAGAGTTTTTACCGCCGTCTAGACCCTCGGGATACAAGTGACACACCTAGAATAAGCAATAGAGCTAGACTAATTTGGAGTGTTTTTCTGTTAATGTACCGCGAGAGAGAGAGAGAAAGAAGATAAAGAAGACGACGATCCTGAACTTCCGCTACTAGAACTTCCGCCACCAGAACTGGTGTTAAAGAGACGGCCACGCAGTACGTAATCCAGTAATCGTACTAGGACAGTACCGAATCAACCAGAGGGAAGACTGTGGACCTTGGTCCAATATCGCTAAGCGGTGAATAGGACTGTGATGCAGTCTCCTGCCGGCAGATGAATCTTGCCACCCAGCATCTGGCTATCACATAGAGACAGCCAGCTCCATCACCCGCTCCAGCTGCCATTACCGACGTCACGCAGAGTCCGGCATAAGGACCAGTGACGTAACGTTATCGCTGAAGGAGGTATGACGTAAGAGTGGACAAGAATAGTGTCCTGCGTCCTCTGGATAGGTCAGAAAGAGGTGGAGGTCCAGAAGGAACACCTAGGCCTACCAGAAGTTTGCAGTCGGGTTATCTGATGACGAGATAACCGCTGTAAAGTGCATCCCATGCGGTTGGTATCGCTGTTACGGTATCGCTTCGTAAGAACCAAGGTCGCAGCTTCCCGAAGATCCTCTCGCCACCGAAGTTCAGCAGAACGGCTGATCTAACGCAACGAAGTTCTGAAACCTAACGCCTAACGTCAGGCAACAAGTTGACGCCTTGGGCCGAGCAGCTGACGAGCTGCTCGTCCATGGAACGTTTTTCGCAGGGCCAATCAGCTCATTAGCTGGTCCTGATAGGCTCTTGATTTTCAAAATCAGGAAGGATCGTCGAGACGTACCGAGGTATCGCTTAGCCTCATCACTTCTACGTTCCGCTTCGTCTACGCTAGACGTGTTACAAAACTCTCTGTCTCGCCTAGTCTCGCTCAAATAAGTGATATATTTAGTTAAAGTCGTAAAGTTAGTTAAGTGTGTGCTTCAAAGCAGCTCAACTTAAGGTAAGGTCTTTATGATCTGTAAACTGCTAGTAAAGCCACAAAAACTAGATCTGAATTTCTATTTGTTCATTTATCGTAGATTTTCTTTGTACCGCGTGCCGCCTACGGGCCACGTAGTCGCCTATTATCGTATTTACAGAAATTCAGTGAAAGCACTTTATAAATTGGCTGTAGTAATCAAGAATATCTTTTGGCTTGATAATTTTCCGCTTATTAGTCTGATTTCTTTGCTATCTTTACTTTTGATTTGTTAAGATTATTTGAGAGCTTGTTCTTGCTTTAATTCTCGCTTTGAGAATATCTAACGCTTTGATTTATTTGCTATCTTTGATTTAGTAATTTATTAGTGATTAATTAGTATAATATCGCATGGTGTGTCGCTTGTAATTCCAACTCCCCGAGGTTGGCTGAACGTAGTTAGTCATAGTTTTAAGTTGTTTCTTTATTAATTTGATTTATTATTTCATTATTCCGTTTGATCTCTATTATTCTGCTCATTCTATCTGATTCTGTGTTCTATATGATATATCTGATTTATGCGATTTACTTGTGCTATGTCATGTTCTGAATTTCGCTATATTACGTTATAATAAGATTACTACCGCTACGTAGTACCTTTGATTTGATATCTTGATTATTCTAGTGTAAATCTGTTATTAGTTTAGCTGATCGCATCTCTTAGCTTTTCTGAATTTATTTATTGGGTCATTATATCGTCTGATTAATAATTAATAACGCTAGCTTGCCGCATTAGAAAATTTGCTATTGAGTATCGTATCGCTCGGTGATACGTAGTCTGGAAAGTAGTGTAGTTTGCATTATATCGCTTCTACGGCACAGCTAGCTAACCGGCGTGTTTACGTTCTTTTGTACCGCTGCGTCGCGGTGAGGCTCAATAATATAATATTCTTTCTTTTGTGAAATTCAGCATTTTTCTAAGCATTACTCCAATTGTTATTTTCTCGCATTATTCGTAGCTATTATTTTGATAACTAATTCTGCGTAGTTTAGCATTCTCGCTTATAGTCGACTTTTCTGTTATCGCTAAATCTGTACCACATTTAAATAAGAACAATATACGAAATCGCAGATTTCACTGAAGGAATTTATATCTGGTAGTTTATATTTTATTTAATTAGTTAAAAAGGTGAATCCACCCACTCTACCCTTATCTTTGTAAATCTGAGCTAACCTAGCTTCAAGGCCGTCGTTCCGGCAATTTATTAGTTTGTTGAATATCGCTATAGTTGATTTCTGTGAAAACGACACTTACGTGTCTGGCGCCCAACACTCTCTTAGTTTTTATTAATTAGTAATTTATCGAAGGAACGCCGTAGGGTGCGGAGTTGCACTCTGAAACTCCGTTACAGTGTATGTCGGCTGTATGTTCGGCGTCGGTAATAAGACTCTACGTTGCTGTGTTTGAATCTGTGGCGTTGTGTGTGTGTGTGTGTGTACTTTGTTTGCGGTGTATTCTGTTTCTTAATCATGCTCTGTCTCGTTTCTTTCCATGATCTATCTGTTTCCCATTGTTTACCTGCGTTTTCTAGCTGTTCAAATGTTCTTATTTCGTATTTTCCTATGTATTGTTTGTATTCTAACTTTAGTTTTCTATATGTCATTTCTATTTCTTGTGTCAGTGTGTACGGCGGGTCTAATTGCGTGAATAGTGTTCTGATTCTAATCACGAATTCCAAAATCAGCTCGTTGTCTTCCTGTACGCTATTTCTTATTTCTTTTTCAATTCTATCTCTCCGCCGTGTGTCTGTGAATGTGTGTCTAATATGTTCTGCGAACTCTTGTAGTGTGTTCCATCTTCCTCTGTGTATTCTATACCATTGTTATGCTTTTCCGTCCAGTATCGGTGTGAGATTGTCCATTAGTTGTTTGTCTTGTATGTCATATCCTATTTGTAAGTCTCTTAAATTTTGTAAAAATTCGTATAAATCTTCGCTAGGTTCTCCGGTGTATTTTATGTTCCATGATTGTATCGCTTTGATCGGTATTATCTGTTTTGGTGTTTGACTGTTGTTGGAGCGTTGCGTGCTTTGTGGTAGTACCGTCTCTATGTCGTAGTGTGTCGAATATGTCGGTGGTGGGTCTAAGTCTATCAGGTTGCGCATTGTTTGTATGTTTCGTCGGTTTGTGCCTATAAATGTGTCTGCGTCTGTTTCGTTTCTACTTATGTTCGCGTGTGTGGGGTTTGGTGATATGTTGTATATGTTCTCGTCCAGTTCAAATTGTATGGGTGTCGTGTCGTGTATGTGTGTACTGTGCAGCGTGTGCTGCATTGTTCTGTTCGAATATAACTGCTCATTTTGTGCATGTTCTACTTGTATCTGTCTCATATCTTTGATTGCGTTCATGTTGTCTTCGTTCTGTCTATTACTTATAATTACTTGCCTATCGTCTCTAAATGGTTCGTGTACTTGTAAGCGTGGTTGCGAGTGCTCTATTTGCGCGTATCTAAGTGTGTGTTGTCTATTTTGTCCTTCTATGTCTACCGTGTTGTTTATAAAGTGCGCACGTACAGGACCTTGCGGTTGTGTGCCGCATGGTAACAGAGGTTCGCTCTGTCGTCTTTCCGCCATTTCTGTGTATGTGTGTATGTGTGTATAACCGTTTGTCTTTGAATTTATCTGTTCTACGTGATATCTTTTACTGTTTTAATTTGTTTAACGTCCTAATAGTGTGTGGGAAAGTATGGATTTTTGCGTTGGGCGCCAATTTGTAACGGGTTTGATAGTCCGCTATAAATAAATGGAATGACAGGACGGGGTGTGAGGGAGAGTAAACGTGGTCAAGTATAGTGGAATGAGTTGAACAAATTATAATATTAGTTCATTCAGTCGATCTTAAATCTAGGTACAGGTGTGAGAGTGTAGAGTGGAGTGTCCGATGAGCGGGTGAATGAGGTTAATATAAGCTTGGCCAAAAAGTACTGACCATATTTAATGAGGGCTTGGAACTATTTCTCTAAATTGCGGGGTTTACTTCAGCATTTATCTAAACGACGATAGATACTTGAGTGACGATCGGACCTCGTGTCCGATCGTCCTCGGCTATCTTCGATTTATTTCGGCTACTTTTTGAATACTTCGGTTTCCCCGCGTGGCTTGGGGAGATTTGTGACTTGCTATGTCACAACAGGTCTCTGAACGCCATGCACTCGCACTCACCACGTTCCAGGTTGACGATTTCTCTCGCCATCACCTCTTGAAGAAATTTAGCTTTCTGCACCCCACGACAGAAGATGTTCTTTGCCATATGCGTGATGCCCCGTGAATTCGCCTTCAGTTGTTTATGCGTCACATCGCCCTCAAACCATTCTATACCATGGTGGTTACTTGTCAACCAATTGTTCTGCGAACGCCTTGATGAGGATAGCTCGCTTTTGGAGTGAGGAGGTGTGATGATCCAGTGGGCCAGAGCCTTATTCTCGTAGACGACGACGGCAACCTCTTTCGGCATGACCTGCCCGCTCTCAGTGCAGAAGCCTTGTATATCGATGATGTAGTTCATGGTTGCTTGAGGAACTGAACGACTGTTACTCGAGAAGGTTTGGATCACTACTGGCAGACTATGGCGAGGGTTAGACTGGCTCAGGTATTTAAGCATCCCTGTTTTATGGTCTCAACTAGCCCTTTCCGTATTTGGCGAGATGGAAGGGATGAGCAGGTTCTAGCAGGTTTTACAATGCTCACAGGTCGTTGCCCGCAAGGGATGGTGCAACTGCAGGTTTATGGTGTACAGGTTCCAACAGGATTCCGTGACCTGAGCTAGCTAATATTCTCGTTCAATTACCAAAGTCTGTGATGACTTGTCGCATGGAATCAATCTCAATCACGTTATCGAATTCTGCGTAGACGATACAGTTTATAGTCGTGGTCAGAGGATTCTCAAAACGTGTTTTGATTCTAATACTGCCATGCTTGATGATGTTCCAGTGTCCGTTATCACTGGCTGAGAGGTCAGGAGTAAGATCAAATGCTGTGAGACAGTATCCGTCCGCATAGTCCTGACGAGAAATCGAGTTCCCCTCGTTTAGGAAATGTATACCGGTTCCCGTGAACAGGGTGTTGAAGGAATCCACAAATAATTTGTTCGTGAAATCTGGCTGTAATGGTTTCGACGGAATCTGGGTGCCCTCGATATATGAGGATAGGTGGTTCAACCCGAAAGATGCGAAATTAAACGGGTTGCGTTTTCTGTCACCGTTATACGCTTTGTTATCAACAAATCCGATGAATAAACGTTTCGGTAGTTGACCAAGAAAAACATTATCGAGTGTCTCGGCTTGCACGCTGCTATGTATCGTCATTGTCTTGACCTCAACGCGCGTCATCGGGTATTTCGCAGTTGTTTTGGCAAGGATTCGTGCATGTGCCAACAGAATACCGGGACTGATTTTGACACGTCGTATGAGTAAGGTTACGTCCGTAACTTCCAATTGATGATAATCGCCAGCTTCCATCATGCAAAAGGCATTCCTGGATCTGACGAGTCGCAATCGGAGTTCCACACCGTTTAACAGAAATTTTTTCTGATTGAAGACATCGCAATGCAACCGCCCGAGCATATCGACAGGTTTTTTTTTCAGCGAAATATTAATTTCTACTTCTAAATCCCTCATTGGTGCTAGCCGTGATGTCGTCAAAGTGGCCTGGTGTATCAGAATACCATAAGCCCGAAGTGAGATGCGAATTCTTAGCTGCGTCGTCATGATTCAGCAAAGTCTCGATGTAGGCTCTGTATGCGTATGAATTGTTACTCGGTGAAGCCAGTTTCTGATTGAAATACACATCCGCTTGATTAAACATACTATGCAGGAAATTGTTCACAGGGGCTACACCAGAAGAATCTTTAATGACTGCATCGACCCGCATTCTCTCTGCACGTGCACATACCCGGAGCATCGTGTGTGAGAGATCTAAGTACTCATCACCCTGCCCCGGTACAGCGAATTCAATCGGTGAGTCATCGGTGAGTGCAGACACAGGTATGTACTGCACCCAGTGACCACCTTCGATAGATGTCTGTGTAGAAGGTAAAGTAAAGAGGTCCAGTTCGGATTTCAAGCATTTACAGAAGCGGGCATGTAGGTAGGCCATTTTTGCAGTGTGGCCCAGTAAGACTATTCGCTCAAGGTTTTGTCTTTACGCAGCTCCGGAAATATCCGGAACGGGTCTTTTCTTGTAAGACTTTTTCTTTCTAGCTTTCCTAGCAGATCCTTCAGTACTCGTCGTCTTCTTCTTCTTCTTCTTCTTCGAGGTGGACTTGCTCGTTTTCCTTTTCTTTGTCTTAGTAGGGGTTTTACGTCTTCTGCGCAATTTAGACCTCGTAGCTGGTACGGATAGCATCGGTGAAAGGGCAAGGCCAGACTGTCCCAACGCTCCCCCGTACCTGAGTTTATAGCCCTCTCCTTTCATAATCTTTTCAAGCCCATCCTGGGCTTTCCGCTTCAGGTTCTGGCCTGTCTCGCTGGCGCGTGTCTGAAACGCCTGTTTCCACGGTACGTCATTGTCCAGGTCCGACATGAAATTCATACCACTACGCAGAACTTCTTTACCGAGTACACGTGCTTCTCTTTTCAACAGTGGAATAGCCTGTCTGAATAGGCCGCCCAGAAAACTACCGAGACCATGACCCCGGTGGTTGGGTGCTCCGACAAAACCGCGATCAATCCCCCCGCCTATTTGCGACTCGTAATACTCTATGTATTGTGCCATGGTATTAACTCGGTTTTCCTGTTATTTTCAATACCGTCATCATACTAGTATATTTTCTTGAAGTGTAATGTGACTGTCAAGGTTCCGTGGTCAAATGGTATAGATTTACCCTGGTGGTCTCTTATAGATATTTCGATCGTCCGGAAACTCGAAAGAAGTAAAGGAAGATAGTGTGGCGGAGAAAATGTTTTGACTTCCACACCCGCGGTGCCGACCCTTTGTCTCAGTTGAAGTATACGCAGAAGCGGCGCATAGACGTCTCCTACGATACGTGATTCTACGATGTCACAATAGACGAAGATGAGAGATGGGAGCTCTTGGTCCTCTTCACTGGATTGCAACGGTAACATGCGAGCCTCTGGTGTAGGAAGCAGCTCTTCCTCCTCTTCACCGGATTTCAACGGTAACATGCGAACCTCTGGTGTAATGGGTGGTTGCAAAACTTCGTCTCCAGCCGTAATCCCGTCGTCAGCAGCACTTGTACTAGATCCCGTCTCGGCTAGTTTACGATCTAACTCCTCTTTCTCGCTAGCTAGATACGTCAAGGGATACTGTATCTCAACAATAGCGACTTCCCACTCGCCAGAGAGCTCGATCGTCCGTGGTAGCTGCGTGATATAGCAACAGGTCCTGTTATCGGGAAAAATCCGCATCGAGCTATTGCTGGGTAGGGTTATGTAGAACTGCGACTTCATTACGATGCAATATCTTGAAGGCCGGCGGCCGGAATCCAGCTGTTGAACTTTTCGGGGTAACCTTTCCAGCTGACAAGAACTTTCTTACTGGGTCCCCGACCCTTGCTTCGAATGATTTCATCAATTTGGAACTCGGCGTTCTCAAGGTCCTTGGTCACGCGCTGTAGTTCAGGTTCATAGAAATATCCGTCGATTTCCTCTCCCGAAAGGTCCTCTAATTCGTAAACGTTCGGTAAACCTGTTACAACTCGTCGAATCTTGAACAGTTCCTCGCTCCAATTAGCCTCGTATCCCTTCGCGAAGGCACCCTTCGTCTTACTTATACGCACGAGATCGTCCTTGGCGAATTTTGGCTTCCGTGCCCTGCGTGGCTGATGGTCACGTTGAATGTTCGCGCGTGCCTCCGCTGCGTTGAAGAGGGTCACGGCAGAAGAAGCCATTTTGATACTCGAGTGTACGCTGTCGTTATACGAGCTAACGAGCTTTCGCAGGATATCGATGTAACGGTGAGTGTTTTTATGAGTAAAATATCTCCACATCCGTTCCTTCAGAGTACGGTTGAATCGCTCGACAACGGCCGCTTTTACATCAGGGCTACGAGTCACGCGAAAACGTATATCATTCTCGGTGAGGAGTTTTTGGAACGCTCCACCCACGCACTCTTCACCCTTGTCGCTCTGTAGGGTTACCGGTCGACGCTCCGTAGAAGACAATATCTGTTTGAAGCCAGCAGCTACGTCGCTGGTCGATTTAAGATATAGAGGGATCACTAGGGTGGTCCTTATTTGGGGGCCGGACGAATTTTAATCGAAACGCCCCCCAGAACTGTTCCAAATATTGAAGAAAAAAATAAGTCAAATTTTCAATTTTTTATTTCACCGGGAACACATGCCCCAACGAGCTTTTTCTTTTTTATTCAACAAATTCATTGCTGAGGGATAGAAATTCATAACGAAAAATTACATTTTTCGTTATGAAATACAAATTAGTCATGTGAAAATATAAACAAGTGAAAATTGAATTTTTTTTCCGTCGTTCATTTTCGTATTTCACAGAAACAATTGATGACGAATCGTGAGGGAGACAATATTCCTTAGTTTTGAATTATTTTTACATGAACAATCCGAGTTTTTACTTCATTCTTTTTGGCAGTGTTTTCGTTGGTTTTTCTAAAGTTTTTTTTTCTAAAGCGTGACTAACTTCACTCCCAACACATGACCTCAGAATGTTGATTGAATGTTGATTTTTGATATACAGTGAAACCTCACAATAGCGGACACCTTTGGGACCGGAAATTTTGTCCGCTATTCAGAGGTGTCCGTTATTCGGAATATAGCTAGCTAGGGGATGAATAGCTAGGGGATTTCTAACTTGTCCGATATAAAGAGGTTTCCGCTATTAAGAGGTGTCCGTTAAGGGAGGTTTCACTGTATTGGAAATCAATCAAGGTTTCCGAGAAAACGATCCTCAATAACGGAATGCGGATTATAACGAAGGCTTCGACATAGTTAAAGAATTGAAAGTTGTCAACGCCATTGCCGAAAAAACCGTTGAATCGATCGAAGACTATGATGATCATCTAACTAAAATGAACAACAGAAACAATTTATTATGCATATTGTTTCGGAACATAGAAGGAACTATCCAGATTTCCGTATTGACAAACCCTTTCCAAAAATCTGAACGCGTATGTAATATGCTGTCATTTCACTACCCTTATTAATTTGCTTATTTTATTGATGAAAAAGAATCTTCGTACCGGAAAATATTATTTGTTACTAGTTTCTGATTGTTCATATGAAAATGTAAACATTTTGCTACTAAACATTCAGAGGTTTCCGATCACTTAAGTTGTAAAATGCGATGAAAATGCTTCACCTACCAATTGTTTATATTTTTACATAATCGATTTGCATTTCGTAAAGCTAATTATCATTTTCACCATGCATTTCTATGCCTCAGCAATGAATTTAGTGGAACAAAAAAAAAAAAATCAAAAGCTCGTTGGGGCATGTGTTCCCATTGAAATGAAAAATTGAAAATTTGACACATTTTTTTTTTCAATATTTGGAACCGTTTTGGGGGGCGTTTCGATTAAAATTCGTCCGACCCCGGAATAAGGACCACCCTAGGGATCACCCATACAAATTCACTCAGAACATCGATGACAACCAGTAGGTATCGGAAATCGTCATTATGCTCCTTTATAGAACCAAGTTCTACCGAATCAGCTTCCCAGAGATCGTCCATATTTGAAACGTTGTACCACAGTCTCTGGAACTTTCGTTGTACCGGTTTGTATAAAGTATAGGGATCCTGAATACCTAGCCAGTTTTCTATAGCACTAGCCTTCACATTCCGAACAGCTCTCTTCAACTTCCTAGCCCCGGCATAACCAGCTGGGGGGGAGGGATCGTAGTATATCCGTTCTAACTCTCTCATTTTCGTAATGCAAATGACAACCAGCCTTGTTTCGGCGAGTGCTGTGGTGATTTTCCGGGTATTTCTTCCGTTCGTCGAAATTTCGACGGTGAAAAGAAGGTTTCGTCGTCTGTGTTACCAGAACCGGCACTCTGCTCCCTGTCTGGATGATCGCCACTACTGGTCCCGCTGTTCATGGATCTGTGCGGTGCTCTGTGACCTTTAGCCTGACTTCGTGTCACAGGGGTTACTGCGGCCGGTGGTGAGGTCGATTGAGCATTCTTCCAGACATTAAGATTTCCGACATATTCCCGTGGTATATTGATGCTCCGGAGAAGACGTGCGTACGCATGTCTACCATGCGGTTGAAAGCTTTTTCTAGAACGCACGGTGTCGTTAACAAGATCGACAATATTTGAACCCGGGAGAGGTTTGTTGTCTATGCTTACGACGCCTTGGTTATCCCAGGAAAAACGTGAGGGAAACTCCGCCAGATGCTTGAGGAGAAGTTCCGCCTTCGACTGGTATTTTTTTGGTACTGTCGAGGCAATCCTCGATATCCGTTGTTGTTTGTCAGCGGAGCTTTTTTCTTCTTTTCCTTGTAAGAGTTCCGCAGGATTAGTTTTATCAGGAACGGAGTGAAGATTCACGCGTAGCGGTTTTCTGGACTCCTCGGCGGAATATACGAAACGCTGTAATAGCTGTTGATAAAGCTTCCATTTCGCTGTATCATCCAGCTCGGGAGAGTTCAGAATAGCGCGCATCTCTCTATCGAGTCTGGATGCTGGGGAACTTGTGCTCTGTTCGCTGTTCTCGGCGTCACCCGCGGAAGCTGCTGCCGAGGAGGTTATACCACGTTGAAAACGTTCTACGGTGTCCGACGGTATTAGTACCATCTTCTTTGCATGCTCCATCGTTCGTCTCGTAATTATTGACCGAACAGCTGAGTGAAAAGTGTCCCAAGAATGGGAGCTATTAGCATACGCAGAAACCCGCTACCGTTTTGAACCAGTAATTTTTTCTTGCTTTTCCAGCTTCCTTTGCTAGCAGCCAGTTCACGAAGAAGATGTTGATGTTTGCCTAGTCGAGCTTTTTCCTGCCTGGTGAGTATGATGTTACCGTGCACAGTGTTGAAAGCACATTCACATATATTTTTCACGAGAGTATTATCGGCAGTGCGTAGTAAAGCTAGTCTCTGTTGCGGTTTCAGACTGCACAGGGCCTTTAGAGTCAGCGTATTTGCACTTCCGAATCGTCTACGTGCCTCAGCACTACGTCTAGAACCACCTCCACGTTGTACGGAGCCCGCGCTCCCGACCGTTTGTACAACGCGTGACATTACAAACGAACGACTGGTAAACCGTGCTGAGTGCGTGACTTTATATCTTTCCTCGGGACATATACATCCTGGTGTTTGTCGCTGGGGAATATATTGCTACGGTAGCGACAGTTTTCGGGGGTGCTTTGTTTCAGATCAAGTAAAAGATAACCGTGTGGCCGAGCTGTTGCATCGTAGTAGGCTTCCTGGGCAAATCGTGGATCCTCCGGGCAGACTTGTCGAGCCAGATGTTGTACCTGAGCGCGATCTCGCGGGTTCTTGAAAAATATGATATAATTCGCGTTCAGCGAAATATCGCGTTGACCGCGTCCCTGATGAAACAGGTTCTGTGTGATGAAGAACACGCTTAGATTCTTATGATGACACCCCTTGGTGAAAAGATCCACTATCATATTACCGAAGGCCTCTCGCATAAGATCATCTATTATGAGCAGCTTGGGCAGCGTGTTCGAGTCATAGTCAGATTCTTGGGGAAGGCCTTCCCGATACTCGATGTCGCTGAGAGTTGCTCTGGCTCCGTTTTCTGTAATATGGAGGGATTGCTGCTCGGCGTAATACCAGATTATACGACTGAAGCGAGTATCGCACATCTCGCCGATATGACGCAGAAACTTCTTAACAAAGATTGATTTTGCATATCAAGAGGGACTGGCTATTATGGCGGAAAACGGGTGATTCCAGCGAGTATCCATTTTCTCACGTGAATAGAACACTAAGACCTGAACATTTCCCAACGAATACTCCGAGAGATATGGAGAAATCAGGATAACAAAAGCTACTACATACGACTAGAATAAGTTTTCTATTCTGCGGTGGGGCCTCCCCGGCGGCGCGGTGCGCACCATCTTTTAGCTAATAGCGGCGCGGTGCACACCGTCTCTTAGCTAATAGCGGCACGGTGCACGCCGTCTCTTAGCTCATGGCGGGCGTGCTCACAGACTCGGCATTCCGGACGGTAATCAGCTTATAGTCAGCGTGTGAGCCGCGTATCTAGACTATGCGCTTAGGCTAGCTAATTTGGCGCATTTAAGAACGTAAGGAAGATGAAAACTTACTGGACGGCTGGCCGACCATGACCAAGTCAAGCTAGCCCTTTTAACAACTCAGCGACTATTCAACTAACTGAAATCAACGAGATTTTGAGATTTATTCTACTTATTTCATTTTTAAATACATTTTTATTTATCTCATTTCATTTACAGATAAAATGGTTTTAACAGGTTCTATTTCCAATCTAGGCTCATTTTCTGTAACCTGATAACAGGTATTTCGAAGAAGGTGATAATAAAAGGTATACAGAGACACAAAAATAATAGTTAATTTCGTAATAGTTTTATTCAGGGTCAAGATCCAGGTAACAGAGTGTATGTGGGAAGGGTTAACCAATTGAAATTGATAGATTTTACTTCATAGCTTCTTTTATTATGAAGACCACAGTTGTCGTTAATTATGTATACTGTGTATATTACCTGAGCAGAGACTAGACCGTGTTCAACCGTTCTGGTGTACATACATTTTCTTATTGCTAATAGTACTTTCATTTTTTACAGAGCAGGCACTCAATAGTATAGTATTACATACTAGACTAGACTAGATTATTCTACTCCTAATAGCTTAAAGTCCTAATTATAAGATAAATTTACAAAAGTTGTACAACTAAAATACAGTAAAAAACTAACTTAAACCTAAACTGGATGTAGGGTGCTGTTTCCTGGTCTCTTCCGGTTATTGTTACATACGGACCAGGGACGGAGGCAGTTACGCCTCTGTATGCCCGTATGGGAGGGTATCAAAACTATCTGTGCAACAACGTCTTTTGACAAAAACCGGACGACATGTTTTCGTCTGATCGCGAGTCACCACATCATGCATTGCGGTTCGTCGGATCGCGCGATACCTAAGATGGATACTTTCCCCCTCCTCAACTACCATTTCCCGTATAGAATTGAAATTTATTTTAAGTCGCGTCGTATAATTGAGGGTTATGCCCTTGACCTTGCAAATTTCTATTTCCCTCCCATCCGGGCATACTACTATGAAAGCATAAAACTTCGCCCCGCCGGATACAAAGGCCCGTATGTAACTGCCTTCGCCGTATTGTTCTAGCTCGTCGATCAGGTCACCCAGAAAACTGCCTACTGGCGGCTCGTACTCTCCGGCTGCACCTGACCGCACGTAGATGACCGAGTCCGTGTCATTATATCATACCCTACGATCCAGTTTCTCCAAATAACTATACAATTTGAGCCGCGCCTGTGCCGTAGTATACGCAGCTATGACCACGTTCGCAAGACTCGAGGCCTCCACGCTGTCGTCCTTGAATGACCAGCGAGCGTACAGAACGTCATCGTTCACGGCTACTAGGTCCTCCAGCAGAATCGACGGGCTTGTCACCAGACCTAGCAGCTCCTCTCTGGTCTTGACCACGATGGTTTTTGAGAGGTTGTCTCGCTGGCCAAACTTACCTCAAAAGGAATTGAGACATAGCTTCGACACAGAACGCAGCCCTGGATTTTTGTCTATTTTAATCTTATCCAGTTTGATTCCCGCTACCCGGGAGTACTCTTCGATATAGCGAGACCGGCTCTCTTCGCTACTACAGGCAGAGGGCCAGCCGCTAGCCTCCTGTTTTATTTTCAAAAAAGTATCAATGTACCGAGCAAAATGTCCGCCTTCCCGGGTAGAGGGATCAAACACCGTCACCTCGTACTGCCAGATCTCTGACACCGATATCACCCTATAACCCATTGCCACGGCCTTTTTCACCTCGTCTGAAACCCATGTCCCACTTATATACCTCGCACGGACGTCGTTGTGAGGACATGGACCTTGTTTCATGTCTCGGCAACATGAGTTACAGAGAGGGAACATTAGTTTGCCGTGCATACGCGGAGGTAATACCGGATGATAAAGATTTCGGGGCCGCAGTACTTTACATTTAATCAAACCCTCGACTCTAAACAGATCTACTCCACTGGCCCCGGTCAGATTTTTGCATTCCTCGCCTACTAGTACTACGGGATGACCCAACGGGAATTTTCCGGTTTTACAGATGTAAGGGTATAGGGAGCAAACATCCACATAACGGATCTCCTCACCAAGTCTGAGGTCTACCTCGCGAAACCTCGACGTGTTACCCGTCCGGCCACCGTAGAATGCATCACGCGGGTTCAGCTTAGCATTCTCCACACTCGGTAGAAACTCGCTACGTTCGAGATGTGCCCGCACTTCTACCCTTGCATCCACTAAACCTGAAAACTCGCACTTCCACATTTCCTTTACCGCGATACCGTGGGCGAGCATACGTCGCGTCTTGGCCTGAGTTTCCTCAAGTCGCCTATCCATGTTCACGCCACCCACAATTTCCTTATCCCTATTTACGCGATAATAGCGAGGACAGCCGTGCCAATAACAACCATGAAATTCTAATACGTGGCGTGTTCCGTCCGCCGACTGGTAGTAGCCGTCTACTTTACGTCCTAGCACGCGTTGTTCACGAGCCCTACCCGCGTGTAAGATCTCCTGACCTATCTCATGTTCCCTCCAGACCAACCACTGGATGGCCTTGGAGGATTGTTTATCGGCTAGTCGGTAGCCGGCGGGCGGAATAATCCCTATGCTGTTATCGCGAAGGAAATTTTTCCGGTATAGCATTGAACATGCAGAGGCGATTGTTGTACTCTCCGTGAACGGGCATACATCGCCGGTACGAAGAAATATATCACGGAATGCTAGGCAGGCTAACCGTGAAATCGTGACGTCTGACCGGCAGTACTCAACGATTTCCCTACTAAAATCAAAAACATAACCTTCTCTTACGGCCCCTTCATACCACGCGTAGAAACGGGCCCTACCCTCTACCGTCATGGAGTCTGGCGCGTAAAACTCAGCCGCAGGTAATACTCCCACATACCGCTGGTTAGCCGGAATATTAAAGAGGTGCGGAAATACACCCTTTTGCGTGGCCTCCGGTAGGCCAAAAGCCTTTGGCAACGCGGCTAAAGCCATCGGCATGTAGGCGAGAGAGTCTAAAAAACGTACATTGGATGTCTCTAGCAAGACTATTTTGCTACCGTTTAGTATTACCTGCGGAGCCACACCACCTTTCTCCACTAGGTAACGGAGAATAAACTGCCCGTCGAAACCCTTCGCGTTATGCGCTATACAAATAACCTTTCGGTAGCCTTCGACCTTCCTATCAACGAGTTCTATCAATTCACGGACCGGGTCATCCCTAAAAACAAACTCGCGTTGTGCACCACACCCGAGGCAGGGGTCGGTAATACTCACGGCTAGACAACGTGTACAGGTCCGTTGCGCAATACACAAATTTGGCACGTGTATATTTATCGTCTCGTCACCGTCTACAGTCTCGTCCTGTCGTGTCTCAAAGTCGTAAAAAATGAAAATGTGATTAGCTACCTCCTCCGTGTTCCGCTTTACAGGCCTCATGTAACAGCGATGATTAATTTCTTGGCTCGAGCGGCAGGTCCTGCAGTATGTCCACCCGCAGATATGCTTTCCCTTCGAAATATCCGTGAAGATATCGCAGGTTCCAAATACCCGTAGGGTACTACAGACCGTTCGTTTACCGCTAAACGAGCCCTGCAGAGTGTGTCGTCTACAACACTCTGCCCCGTAAAAATCGCGATTACAGAGCTCACACTCGACTTTTGCAACTCCCCGGTCACATGCAGGGGTCGAGAGACAGCGATTGCATCTGTTTGAGCACCTGTGCTCGTTACCGTGTGCGTAGGCCACATTACACGGCTGGCAAAAGAAATCAGAGGTCGCGGCTCCTCTCATGTTCAAAATAGTGTCATAGTGACCAAGACGCGGATAATAAAAAACATTCAGTCTAAGTACTGGACCGCGGTAGCCCATACCCAGCACAATATTCTCCCCGTTGAAAAGCTGCCGGCCGCCTTTACCTATCGTCTCGCTGTTGTAAACTAGAATTGCTAACCCTTCCCGTGCCAAATATTGCTGAAACTGCGCAACTTTCTCGATAACGCAACCCTCCTCGGGTATGATGACACCCGCTTCTACTACCAGCTGACGAGCTTTCTCAGTCTGGTATTTTTTCCCTGACGCCCTAGCCCTGTTCCACTCCGCCTGTAAGGGTCCATCCCGTACAGAACCTCTCCTCGCATGCACTCCAGCGACGAACATCGCCCTCGGTAAACATAAATTATCACTTTTTTTTTTTTTTTAAATAATTCATCTGATGAGAAAAATTAACGGACGATCCGGGAATCGAACCCAGGATCTACGGAAGCCTATCCGGGGACTTACACCCGAGACCACCTAGCTCGCCCACGGATCACCGCAATCTTTCTCATCTTTTGATATTCTTGTGCTCAGTATATATGTGTAGTTTGTTTTGAATCTTGGGTATGTAGCAACGAAGGAAGTACGCAAGGCGAAGTCATATACACTATAGCATCTGTGTGACGGATGTGTCACGAGCAGGCTGTGTGAGTTTATTGCATTTGGCGGCCTTGTATATGTGCGTATTATTTTTATTAAGTAATTAATCAAATCGTTAATTAATTAGTTAACATTTTTTCATCCCGGGGTATTTATTTAAATAATTTATCTGATGAGAAAAATTAACGGACGATCCGAACGGAGACCACCTAGCTCGCCCACGGACTTCCTTCGTTCCTGCGTACTTCCTTCGTTGCTACATACCCAAGATTCAAAACAAACTACACATATATACTGAGCACAAGAATATCAAAAGATGAGAAAGATTGCGGTGATTCGTGGGCGAGCTAGGTGGTCTCGGGTGTAAGTCCCCGGATAGGCTTCCGTAGATCCCGGGTTCGATTCCCGGATCGTCCGTTAATTTTTCTCATCAGATAAATTATTTAAATAAATACCCCGGGATGAAAAAATGTTAACTCATTAATTAATAATTTAATTAATTACTTAATAAAAATAATACGCACATATACAAGGCCGCAATATGCAATAAACTCACACAGCCTGCTCGTGACACATCCGTCATACAGGTGCTATAGTGTATATGACTTTGCTTTGCGTACTTCCTTCGTTGCTACATACCCAAGATTCAAAACAAACTACATAAATTATCACTGTTCGTTATAGTCAGGATAGAGCGTTTACCAACTAGTTGCTCCCCGTTCAGGGCTAAGCGTCTTCCCTGACCTGCCGGAACAGCAATAGTTGTTATGTTTACCGTGAACGGCTGATCGATTGAAAACTCACTCGCGCTCTGTGTAACCCGAAATACAAGTCCCCATAAATCCTCGAAGCGAAAATCGCGAGCCGGCCGAAAGCTTAACCCCGCAGAACCCCTCGTGAAACCCTCTGTGATGAAACTAATGCCCGTGATATCGTTTGGAGTGCAGAGCGAGGAGAAATATCTGTAAAGCTCGCGGAAGGCCTCTTCTAACCAGGCAATTGGATTCGCAGATTGAGGTGGAACACCGATTCTTACGGTTACCTGACACCTTCCTAGACCGAAACGCTGGTAGCGGCGATTTATCGGCTGCGTGATTTGGAATCGGTGTCCCACCTCTGCCTGCTCCAGCCATTCGTCGTCTTCGTCGATGTTTTCATCCTGGTGCTTAGCCTCGTCAGCGAGAGGATCAGCCACACAAGTACCGGTGTTCGTCGACGAAGCCCCGCCCGTCTGCGTCCTCGAGGTACTGGCGTCGTTGTTAACCCCGAATAGCCAGCTAGACGAGCGAACCCTAAGGGTTGGTTGAGCACCTGCGGAGATCGAGTAAAAACGTTGAATTATTTTTTCTCGTTGAAACAATATACATCAAACTATGCGCTAGAGTAAGGAGGCGTACAATCAGAACTACTCCTCCTCGGAAGCTGGAAGCAATCCTGCAGGAAGTTCCCCACGCGGGGATGGTATTATTAAAGTCTCCAACGAATCGAAATCCGATGGAAGATTTTCCCGTATAACTTCCGAGCTGGTGTTTGCAACCATGGAGATTTGATACTCCTCAGCAGAGTTCTCTATGGCAGCCGCTGTTACAGATTGAGCGGGATTTTGCAGAGATGATCGGGAAAAAGGAACTGGAGAATTATTATTCAAAGTTAAGAATACCTACGTTCCTGCAGCTGGCTAAAGACTTCGGGATCGACGGTTGGTGAGAGATCCCATACCTGACCATCCTGCTCCCACGGTTTATTCTCCACCGCTGTTATGAGATGAAATGTAGAAAATAAGACGTTAAGAAACATTTATAAAGCCTATCAGAATAAGCGACCTCGCAATAACATCGTTAGCCAAGGTTACGAAATTATTATTACTCACCTTCTTCAGAGCTGAAGACGGGGGAAGCGGGCAATGACTCGTCCGATTCGGATTCTTCGATAATCCGGGCCCGTGAACGCTCCGTTTCGCTCTGCGACGCTGGTATCGGCGAATCCGTCACTTCGATGATCGAGACCTGGGAGAGACGCTCGATCGTCTCGCTTTCCTCCTCGCTACCCGCCGGGATTCCACCCTGGGATACTGAGCGGTGTAGCAGGAGAGGCTCACCAGATACCGCACGCGTGACCGCCGTGTCCGCCACGCAATCACCTGCGACCGTTTCCGCGCTTGCTACTGTCACGTGAGGGTGAAGCCCGAGCGGATGAAAAATTGATTCACGTAACCAAGAGATAATTTAAATTTTTCACTCACCTTTCAATAAGTCGGTAAATGGGATCTTGCTTTCCTAGCTCTATACAGAGCCGTACGTCTATTTAAATATTCTAATTATGAGGCCAATTACTAGGATTAGGATCAGGTGTATGGAGGGTAAAACTCAAATGATAATGATTGATTAACTGGTAAAAGCAAACTATATTCTACAAACGATTTCGGAAAATATATGCAAATCAATGGTTAACAAAAATGGGATTAAAAATGAACGTATGATTAGCCGTTGTAAATGATTATTAATGCGTCTAGGAAATACTATACTGAAGTCGGTTCCCTGTCGTTACAACTCTCTCTCTCTCTATTATGTTCATATAAAGATAACGTACTCTAATAAATAAGAAAATAGTAGCGATGTGATTCTCTAGGCAAGACTGATTTGTACACGAATTACTTATGTGCAAATCTGCCTTATGATCCCTTTCTGGTGATTTACCTAGTAAGAGAAATTTTGGTATGAAAGACTTACACCAAAATCTATCTTTTGATCACTATTATTTAATGGTAAACAATCGGTAATTAAAATTAAAGACTTAGCGTTGCTGTCTGACTGTACTGAGGTTGGGTCCCGTCGGATAAAATCGGAGCTGTTGGGTGATAAGTACTCCAGTGGGTCTCACCTCGTCGTTAACTCGTAGGCAACACTAAACCAGTCACTTGTTTTGAATTAAGTTTATGAACCGAAGCTATTAATAAATAAAATACTCGAAAACTTTAGGTTCGATTACAAATGTGAATGAGCGAACTGAATTATTATTCTAACTTGAAAGTTTTAACAACTATTGAATATTGAATTTGATTTGAATTAAGTTGTTGAGATTTATAAATGTGTCCATGCACTTCAATTAGCTTTCGCTATTTGATGATTTATTTAACGAGATTAACTAAGTCCTTTAGTTTCGTCACTTAGAAGATTTTCGATCACTCACTCTTGCTTGATTGTTAAACCTCGGGACACGTCCGTGCACTATGCAACTTTTTAGACGAAAGACAAGTAATTCAGTTTAGATGCAGCCACGAGGCCGCTGGTGCATTGCATAGGTGTTACTCCGCCGTGGTAATTAGCCAATCAGAGACCTGCGTCTTTACGCGGATGAGTAAACTCATCGCTCCTGGCCGTTTTACCTAAGACAGCGTTCCGCGGTCCCAGCCTCAAGACAGTCTGTTTGCAATAACATTTAAAATTTCATGCATTCCAATTCTTAACAATTTTCCTCACACATCCTTCCATACGTTCTAATGACTAATTTGGTATCATCGAGAATTTCCTTAGTTGATTGGTTAAGCCTATTTGTTCTGGTAAAAATCAATTTATTGAGAGAGTAGTCACGATGAACCGACTATTCAGTGCTGGGTCAGCAAAAAGCCGGGCACTGCATCTAACCTTAACTTACCTCATGGTATTAAATTCTTATCTCTAAGACTCGATGCGGAGTTCGTGACTTCTAAGCAGAGAGGGTTTTGGATTTTTGAAATATTATATTCTGGATTATAGTATATCTGAATTCTTCCCACGGATATTCATCTATGGTTTATTTTATAATATGAAAAATGAAATTTTGAATAATGTGTAGTCGCACGTAACACTACAATATTATGATTCTGTTTTTATACCCAGCTCCGAGATACGGACAAGGAATTTTTAACGCGAAAGAGGCACTTACAGGTGAAAGCAGCTCCATTGCTAGTCACTGACAGGTCATACGACTCGGCCACCTCGAGAAGCTTCCCATCATCAACACCCCCCCTGCCTGAACATAGCTAGCTCTGGAAATAACAGATCTAGATGAGATACGATTATAACATCGTCGGAGTATAGTATGAAAGTCAATTAGCTGATTTTTACTTACCGGGGACAGCGGAACGAGCCTCCTCCTCTAAAACTCTGACGCTTTGGAGGAACGGCTGCATCAACGCATCTTCCTCGGCCCTCCAAAATCGCACCTGATCCACCATCACTCGCATGCAGTCTAAGCTGCCACTTGAACAGTTTCCGCGGTGAATCGTGGCGAGCACTTCCACCGAACACAGATTTATTATTTGGCGGAACATCATTAGTAACACCTCGACATCGGTTGTACGCGGTATAACTTTTATAAGGGCTGCTATCCGCCTGTTGACGATAACCGAGTGGTGGCGGATCAGGTGCCGCAACACCGCCAAGGACGCTTTCCTGATTCCGGCTACGGTTCGCGACATTTTCACGTACTCAAAATAGGTTAAAAAACCGAAGTAAAAATCCAAAATGCACTTCAAAGAACGAACGAAGTTTTTGGCTCTGAGGAGCTTACAGTTCTGGTACAAGTTTACATTTGACACTCCTCTTTATGCAGCCTATCGGTCAGTACCACCACCACCACCCACAAACAGTTGTAGGGAATGGGTGGTCGACGGTTTTACCCCTGAGCTACCGTTAACTGTTTTCTGCGCTCTATTGTCTCAATCGTGACTAAGGTGGCCTAATAAGACCAACGAAGTAAGTACAGTAGAACCTCGTTTATCCGAGGTAATGCGAGGAGGGGGTACCTCGAATGATCGAAAACTCGGATAACACAAAAGAAGTAACAAATTCGAAAATTTCAATTATTTTTTATGTATTCGAAAGGGTAGAATGAAATTTAATCACGAAAGTATTTACATAACTATATCCGTCATAGCAACGAACTCAAGATACTCCGCGCGTACAACATAGGTATAGCGGCTTTTCTCGGTTTTATCCGAGTTTTTCTGTATTTTCCGAGCATATACCTCTATTATTGCGGAGTGCTCGGATGAGCCCGCTGCCTCAGATAACACGGAGACTCGGTTGATCGAAGGCCTGATAATCGAGGTTCTACTGTAATCATTTACAAGCTATTTTCTTTTTGAGCACATAGAAATGGCTTTAATTAGCAAGCCTCGTACACCTCGGTGCCACGGCACAGAGGTAATCCCTATTGTTCATAGTGCAAAATAGTTCTGTCTCGCATGGGCGAGGGTAAACCCCTACCCCCGTGATACACTCGCTGTACGTAGGCGATTCCCAGGTATGCGACACTTCATTGAACAGCGCGGTTACCTGTGAAGCGAGCGTATAAAACTCCAGCCAAACCATTGCAGGATAGTTATAAACTGTATCCTTCTTTTCACCTAGCGACTTGTCTATGCACGTTCATTAAACACGACGAGACTTGCACACTGAGACCTTCTTGCTTATAGTGGCCAGTTTCTTTTTCGACACGATGGGGGGTTAGTTGTACGCTAGACCTTTTTTTTTCAATCAGTCGAAATTTTGAAAACGTCATAAACAGGCGTTGGTTATTCAGAGTCTAATTACATTTCATTGTCTGAGGGTGGACTCGCTTACTCCACACTGTTCTGTACAACACGGTGTCTAGGAGCAGTTCGCTACATTTTTCATGGCTGGGATAAGATTGCTAGAATACGGTCACCCGGGCGGGTCGCGGACAGGACAGGACTTGTCGTCGTAGCTTTCCCGGTTTGTTCTTCGGTACCATAGGGATCAGCTATGTTTTGACCCTTTTTTTACCCGGCCAGAATTCTCGAAATCCGTCAAACACACGGAGTATTCAGCGGTAATTGCATTTTATTGCCCCAGAAGGCCTCCGCTCTCGCTATTCTGCAAAGTACCTATTTTACGATCGGCCCAAAATACTACTCTCTGTACCTGGGATGGTATTGTCGGGACAGGTATTCTCTGGAGACTCTCTGGCAGGATAGGACTTGTTTCAGATTCTCTGGAGGCTCTCTGGCAGGATAGGACTTGTCCCAGTACCTTCTTTCGGAAAGCTGGCACCGCAGATCAGACCTCGGACCCGGAGGAAACCGTCGGAAAAACTACGACCACTCTCCGGCCCAGCGGATTCGTACTGGAGCCTGGAGGTGAAAACCCTTCAAATAAGACCCTATTTTCTCTTCCGTTACCCAAAAACATCTCGAACTTCGAGAGGCAAACATCTCTGAACCTGTGTGCTACGTAACGTGTAATAATCATGGCTGCTAACGTATCCCTGCTCGGAAGAACCGACCCCACCGGGACATCCTCTAAACGGCTTAGAGAGCGTAGAGCACTACTACAGTCAACTGCGTATGGATTGAATAATTCCTTCTCTAAAACGGCGTTGGTCGGGTATAAATTAACCAGTGATTACAACTTTGAACCTGGTGTACAATTGAACGGAACTGGTGTTAACTGTGTTACCCTGCGCATGCCGACATGGCTGAATTTAAAAAGGAATTTCGAAAACATCTCTGCATACTTCGAATCTGCGGAGTGTACCCATGAGGAAGGCTCAAAGAACGAACCACTGGACCTGGGCGGATCACACATAGCGTTTACAACCTCTTTCGGGTTGAAAACAATTGTTCTGACAGAGCCAGAGGGATTATGGCGCGAGCACGAGCGGGACGAACCCTTGCCTAAGAAGTCGAAATCAACATCAGCCCCCGGAATTCTGATGCAGCAGGCGACACTTGAAGGTCTTGTGGCTGTTGCACCCTGCATTACCGAGTATCTGACCACTCTCTCGAATCGCTCTTCTACAACGAATCTATGTAAAAACGAGTTGGTTAAAGAACTCGCCTCGCTAGCCAACTCCCGCGACCTCTGAGACGCACCGCTCGAGCAGTACTTGGATCTGGTGTCAACGAAATTCGACGAGACGTTAGGGATCATCAAGAATGCCGTCAAAGCAAGTTTTGTAAAAAACTGTTTCAAACTGACCATGCTCGAAATGAAGGTCTTGTGCCCCCGTGCTCTTGCCTAAGAGATTCAGAGTGTTTTGAAGTGTACCAGGGTTTTGAAAAAATAGGATTCTTATATCTATTTCCTGTTCGCTATAAGTAATAATCTGATTTCATTATTATACGATATTCAATTAGCGATATATCTCTCGTTTTAGTTAGATTTGAACCTATGTTGTCTGTATTTGAATTTATCTGCATCAATAAACACGAGCTGAAACCATAAACAAGTGTCCTTTTTCATGAATCATAACCATGGTCACCTCCGAGTCCGCAGACTGCCCCGTCATAATCCCTACCTTCGAAAGACGGTAACCCTGATACCTGCATCCCCTAGTAATAAACCAAAATATATATATATTGTGACGTGGTATTTGTAAATTCCCCGCCACAAGGCGATTCTCTCGAGAATGCAACGATGCGTGGCGTAGACAGGGTCTCCAGGAAAAGAGAAAACTTAGGGAAAAATGATTAGGTCTAATTAACACTATTTTATTTTTTGTAAACTATGTAATCTCGAGCTCGATATTCCACGAGACGTCTGTCGTCGTGGGAACTACCGAAGGAATAGCGATTCTACCGAACGTAAGAAGCCTCCAATATCGTCAAGGACGATTCTGTCGGCGTGCAAACCATGGTTGGTCCAGAAAACCTCAAGGTCAGCGCCTCCTCTCAAGTGGAAAGATCTATCACCTCCAACTATCGGATTGGCGGCGTACAGGGATGTGCGAAAAGCACAACGAAATCCTCCCGTCATCCGAAGAGCTACCGCCTACAAGAAAATGCATTTCCGGTACGAGGGTGGTGTACAGGGTCATGTGCAGGTGCATCCTCACAGCCTCCCACCTGATGAGTATCGGTCAGTGCAGCTACTATCGTCAAACTGTCTCCGAATCTGTTATCGCGGCCGTGGTTGGTCATGACAACCCCCGGATCAGCGTTCCAACCTACCGAATCTTTTCGTGGGTGAAGCCCTAGTATGCCGAGACACGAAGCTACCACTAACTTTCTGGTGGATCGACCAATGGTGTAAGGCCCTAGAAGAAATATCGGGTGGCCGGGCGAGCGAGGCTCCATGTGAGTCCAGCGCCCGGGGATTCAAAAGGAAGGCGGGAATAGGAGCGGTATTAGCAGCGGCAGGGGTGAGGTAGACTTCGCCTAAATTACATTCGTCAAAATCTGTCGCTCACCGACCAATTAGATCATCGATATGTCACGTGAGTACGCTAAGCCTGAAGGATGAACTAGTGGAAGAAAACACCGACTATATAAGGCCGGTACACCTGTTACACAGCCTACTTCTTCGCTCTAGTCTGCGCTACGCATCTTCAGCATCGCTTATCGTATCGAGTTCTACAAAATAATCCTATCGAGTTATCGAGTCTTATTTAAATCGTGAGTTTGTGTTACGTTGATCAACTTGATTAAGGTAAGGTCTTAATTCTTTTGTGAAGGCACGAGGTCGTTCGTAATAAAGTTTTGGTTATTAATTTGGTAAGCAGCTCGTCTGTCGTAGTCTATCTCTTAAATTATCGAACAACCTCGAGTCTGGCTGAGTTACATGGATCTTTCATTGCTTTTTGGCTATAATTTATTGCTTATCGCTTTTCGTATGGCTTATATTTTTGATTTAGTATGTTAGAATAATATTGTGCATAAAATACTGTAGAAAAATACCTTTTCCTGGAGTACCCTGAGCGAAGATAGCCGCGACGGCTTAGACCTCGCGTATAGTTTAGTCTGTTATCGTTAATTTGTTATAGTTTAGTAAGATATAGTCCGTTTTGGATGAATTATTATTCGTATGTAAAATCTAGTAAGTTATAGTTAATTTTGGATGATTCAGTATCGTTTCGATCAATATAAATTGTCATAATTTGGTTAAAGAACAATCTCTATCGTTCTAATTCAATTGTTAACGTTGAACCTGTAATTCGCGTCTCTCGAATGACCGCGTGGTCTCTATTTAGCAGTAGATTTCGGAGTATCGTAAATTGTATGGCCAAGCGTGGCTAATTAATTAGTAGGGATCTATATCGTTTGTTATCGATTTTTCTTTCATAATATCTCAAAACTCTAGTACGTTAATCTCAGGATATGTTATGATATAATTTGCATTTGGGTACGAAGTATCGCTCTGTGATACCAAGTCTGGAGTCTAGTCTATTCGTTTTATATCGAGTCAGCTCTGACACATTCCTCTGATTTAATTGTATCATAAACGAGTAAATTCTGTCCTGAACAGTTAGGAAAACTATCGTAACAAATGATTAATACTATCGCCAATTCTGTATCATTCGTCTGAATTATCTAGTTTAATTAATAAATTATTGATTGATGTGATCTCAACTATCTCAAAGAATTAATATTGTTTTACGTGGTGTACCCTGCCCCTCTATCTAAGGCTTTGTTATCTGAGCTAGTCGAGTTGTCGCTCGACGCATTTCCGTAAGTTTTTCTGGTTTTAGTAAGTTGTGTTATCGTATCGAAACCACGCAGTAGCGTCTGGCGCCCAACACTTTGGTAATTAAGTAATTAACACGGAAAAGTGCCGAATTGTAACCAGATCTGTGGTTTTTCCTCTCCAAGTTAGAAAACTGCGTTACAATATATACCAGACCAGCGAATTAGAACTTAGACTAGAATCGACAGAGTTCACCTAGGTTACAATATAGAAACTTACTTAGGGTTGAATCCATAGGTTGGTCTACTTTTGAAAAAAAAAATAAAAATGGCGGCGGCAAGAACCGGCGACCCCCACCCCCGCCCCCTTCCCCCCCCCCTCCCAGCGGGGGGCCGTTTTATGGGGGGCAATAAAATAGGAGCCATACTGCACCCTATCTACTACTGTCGATCCACATAACAGTGGACTTAGGTACTTCGGTCGACCGTGCATGTATCCATTGTGACCGTGCGCCCAACCAAACTCGCTTCGACTGCTGCGCCTCAAGTCGAATGCACTCGATCTTCTCACGCGATGGAAATTTTCGTGCTTGCACCCAAAAAAATTTAACTAAAAACAAAAGCTCATTTAAGCGCCCCTGAACCTCGGCGCCCCGGGCTACTGCCCACTTCACCCGCCCCTAAGGCCGGCGCTGATCTTGGATGGTGACACTGAGAAGGGTTTTGCTGTCATTGATTTTGCGCGTTCGTTTGCGAGTAATGACTCAAAGTCTGAGCAAGACGAGGAAGAAAATTGTGAGACTTCGAACAGTGAAGACAATGCACTCATTGACCTGCTCCTCTTCCCTATCCCTGAACAACCCGCTCTAGAAAGTTCTTCTTGATAACGTCTCACCTGTTCAGTTGACGAGGGAAGGTCATCATTGTGGATTGAGATTCCGCTAAGTGCTTGACTAAATGCCAATCCAGGTTCAGGGCTTGTGGGTGTAACTATTACCTCAGGTTCTTTGTCAGTAACCACCGGTGGAACTGAGCATAGCATCGGTGGAGTCGTCGATTCGACGAGCATGTCCAACAACTCTTTTTCATCGTCCGATGTCTCGACCGATAGTTGTTCTGTTACGACAGCTGGTGCAAAATCAGCATCGGTAAAAATATTGGCGTTGAAGGGGCACATCCCTGTTTTTCTAAATCCGTTTTCCGCGTTAGAAGTTGCCGCCGCTTGTTTAAATGCGTTTCCGAATAACTCGGCTATTTGTAGTAGCGTAACCACGTGACCGGGATGTGCTCTCATCCACTGTTTTACTTCGTCAGAGGAATGCAGTGAAACAGGCCGCATGACGCTTACATCGAGTGGTTGAAGCCGATGGGTGCTGTGGGGTGGGAAACACATTAAGATCACGCCATTAGATTACGAGCGTAATCAATGACATCCAAATTATTGGTGTGCGTTGAAATGCCCATCCAGTAGCAACAACACAGGCTTACGTTTTGTCGCGGAAGAAAAGGTAACGAATCGTTTGAAGCAGTTAAAAAAAAGATGTCACGTTGCATCCTGCCCGAGGGATGGTCTTTTTCCCAACTTCCAGGTGGAGCACCATTCAAAAACCCCTTTATGATATTTTTTTCGCGGAAAAATTAACATTGGCGGCATCGATGAGCCCGCTGCAGACACGCGTAATTCGACGGTAACCGTCTCTCCTCTCTCTGCTGATGTGACGGTTCCTACTTGCCTTTTGCCCTTCGCAGCCACGACTTTTGACTGGCATTTTAGTACAGATGAAAACCTAGTATCATCAACGTTCCATATTCGTTCGGGCGGTATTTTGTGAGTCCACAGAATATTTTGCAGTAGGTCAAAAAGCCTTCCTACCGATGCTCTGTTGAAGCCCATGGCACGGGCAAAAGAAGTAGCTTGGGGTTTTCTCGGAGTCAATTCCGAATGCCTTGAAAGAAATCCAGCCATCCAATCTTTTCCAGCTATTCCATTTGAAAAATTGTGCTCAATTTCGTTTCTCTCGGCGAGCTGAAAGGCAAGCATTCGAAGTTCTTTTGTTGTCAGTCCGTGAAGCCAGCCC
The DNA here is from genome assembly GCA_963992785.1 of Tenthredo livida. NCBI lineage: Eukaryota > Metazoa > Arthropoda > Insecta > Hymenoptera > Tenthredinidae > Tenthredo > Tenthredo livida. Next base: position 12,633,206 of record OZ023072.1, on the reverse strand, counting down.
GCCATTGACAGCAGGTATGATGCCAATTTGTTCTCTTGTTCTTTGCTGAACACTGTGCGAAATCGTCCTAACTCTGTGAATGTAGATAATTCAGGAATGTAATACGAATAAATCATAAACTATGAATGACCAATTGTTACCAACAAAAAGTGATATCTAGCTAAGAGGTTAACCCTATGGCGCTTGATGTAGCAAATTTGTTACGTTCGCGTTAGTCATGTAATAAAACTCATATTTCAATAGTTTCAAATAATCAGACGGTCCTGCCCGAGTTGTGAACCCACACAGCACCCAATATTGCCCAATATTGTAGCAACATTGCCGCAATATTGCAATATTGTAGCAACATTGCAGCAATATTGCAATGTTGCAGCAATGTTGCTACAATATTGGGCAATATTGGGTGCTGTGTGGGAATGAGCTCTGTGATTGGTTAAGGATGTTTGGCAGATTCATTCGAGTGATGAGAATTGTTTAAAATTTTTATAATCGAAAGATAGATAATTGAAATGTCCACTGCCAAAATTTCAAGTTGATTCATTACACCGTTTTTGAGAGATCCATTTTGAATCTGCTTCTCATACACGTAGAGGTATGGAGAGCCGATAAGGTCAGTGTGAGATCTAACTTACCGCGCGGGTAATACGGAAGATTTCATACTAATCTTATCGGCTCTACATACCTCTACGTGTATAAAAAGCAAATCCAAAAACTAATTTCTCAAAAACGGTGTAGTGAATCGACTTGACATTTTGGCAGTGAGCATTTCATTTATCTATCTTTCGACGATGAAAATTTCGAAGATTTCTCACTATTTGAATATATCCTCCAAACATCCCTAACCTAGATCCTCCGTAGCTCGGAAACTGGGGGTTTATCGAAGTTATGGTCGAGGACTTTTGATGTTAGAACTTCCTCAAGAACCCGCCTATCTTAATTGGCGAATATCACTTTTTCGACGGTATAGTGGTCTCGGCGTTAGAGGGTTAACCCTTTGAGCGGCACATTTTTCTATGGAACAAATTTAGAAGTATGAAGGTATTGGAAAATAGAACGGCAATAATGAAAAAACTGCAGGAAAAAAGGTGGTACATATGTGTACCACTGCCCCTCAAAGGGTTAAATACTTTGGAATATATCTCGAATACTTTAAAATAAATCTCAATGAGCAGTCTTTTATTTCAGAACTTACTTTTATCAACCGATATTACCAAATTTATTCACTCTTTTTTGTAGTGTTGTTCGTGGAACAGAGTATTGCAATGAAGCCTCGGCATAATTCATTGTCTGATTAACCACACTTCTAACTGCGGCTGCCATTGAAATTTCATTCCACGACTGGCTATTTATAGTTCTAACGAAATTTCTTACCAATTTTACTAGCCAAGCTGAAAAACAATGAACCTTTATAGCTGTGATCAGCCTACTCGACAGAGCCGCTGAAGAGAGTCACGAACACACGGCAGCATCTAGTGTACACTGTTAAAAATTTCGATTGTAAATTTACTAAAAAAGTGTAGGAAGTTTGTTACGAACACGGAATAGTAAAATTTACTTTACATATTTTCTGCAATTTTGGAAATCTGGTTCGCATATTAGCTGTACTATTATGATAATATCATCAAACAACGGTACAGTAACTTTAATAAAACGGAATATCATTATTGAAATGACAAATTGTGATTTTAATGTTTGAATGTAGCTCAATTTTCATGACAACGTATATTGAATTCCAAATAATGGTGGACTAAATTTACTAAACATGTAAATATCAAATTTAACATCCGATTTTTCCTTTCTACTATGTTTAGCTTTGGCGCAGGTCCTAATTTGTGGAAAAAAAAATTAGTTTTCACCAGAGTTTATGCGTTTGAACACGTAAATGACCATCGACATATGATGAACACCAACGAAACGCATTTTCAATTCGCTAAAAACGCTAATAATATTTTGGTCGTAACCGGGATTTGAACCCACGCCCGCTCGCATTCGCTCGTATTACTAGTCGCACGCCCTATCCACTACGCCAAACTACCTATTGATTGTTGTTCGAATGTCTTTTTATTCGTTCGGAGCCTACACATCATACAATAGCTATATGTGTCATCAAGCTGTATAGTGAAACTCAAGGTTGGACTTCGAGTTCAGATAGAATGCATTGCAATATCTATCTTCTTCTTCACCGACTATCGAACTTGACATGCGTTTTTGTCAAATTTCTACTACAACCTGGTGTTTTGTAAATTAACAAAGTGACTCAATGAACATTAAGTTCCGGAAATTCATCAAAGTCATGAATTTACTCCGGCGATTTAACACAAATGCGATAGATTTACTGAGCTGGTCTTGTGAATTTGAGAAACAGTCAAATTATTTTGCTGTCAAGGATAGTGATATAAGAAATTCAGTTTCAAATTCCGGAACCGCGTCATGTCCCTACCGCCACTGTGAAGAACCGTCGGATGCCCAAATTCTAGCCATTGTGTTTCTCTCATCAAGTGTGGTGGAATCAAAAATTTAATTGTAAATTTATGGATACCGCATAGTAATTTACATTCCTAAGACGAATTGTTGATGCTAAAAGTCTGTATGAAAATTTTCTCGTTCACTTGTTTAGTACATTTAGAAGTATATCCAGCAAATTCCAAACATTGTTTAGTAAATTCACAAACGCAATGCAATTACTATACAAATTAGTAAATTTATCATACACTTTTGTGCTTTTCGTATATTTCGAAATTAAGAATTTTTTCGCAAAGGACCCCGCACATTTCTTATGCGAAATGGCTTTCAGTCGAAATATCCAAAATTGAAGTATATTCTAGTTGACGGCCTACTGATGTAATGTTCTCATGGGCGCAACTCAAAATAATGGACCAGTTTTGAGATATAGGCCCCTGAAGTTAAGGATTTTCGGGGGTGGATAGGGGGGGGGGGGGGGGGGGGGGGCGAGTGTGTCCGCACCCGCGTGTTTGTCTGTCTCGTATGTACGCATAATTATTTTTCTCAAGATCAACGACAAGGAAGTTTTGGGATGATTACCGCATTAGAATACTTTATTGAAAAATGATCATCATTCATTGGTTGAAGATTTCAGGAAAATCATTCATTTTTATGGTAATGGCCTCATACCAGCTTAACTTCAGGGGCCTATATCTCAAAATTGGTCCATTATTTTGAGTTGCACCCATGAGAACATTCGATCAGTAGGTCGTCAACTAGAACATACTTCAATTTTGGATGAATCGACTGAAAGCCATTTCCCATAAGAAATGTGCGGGGTCCTTCAAAAGAAATCCATAGTAATTCACAATGCTTTGCCGAATTTGTGAAATTGGGAGTCTTTTGTAAAGTAAATGTGTAGTAAATTCACAAACATTTTCAATAGTGTAGTTTGTGGCGATGTTCATATTGTTAACAGAACGGCTGCCGTATGACGAACGCATTCACACCTTCAGAAAGAAGATGTTTCAGGAGATTCATTCAAAATTTCGCGTATATTCACAAATGTATTGATAATCATATTGAATAACAGAAATAGAAAAATTACAAATTGGATGTTAATATGGGAAAACAAATATTAAAATTACGTACACAATGTTAAGATGACACGAATATTTAGTGAAGCTCCTGGGAAATGGAATAGTCGAAATACGAAGAAATTTCAGGAAATAAGGAAAAGATTTTCGATTCAAAAAAAATCGAAAATTTTTGATTTTTTTTCAAATTTCGGAAGCAAAAAAGTTTCTTGGGGAAAAAAATTTACGACTTTTCTTCAAATTTCCGGAAAACAGAAAATTTTGCTATGGGAAACAATTTTTATTGAAAAAAAAAATCGAAAATTGTCGAAGAATTTTTTTTTTTGGCCGAGGTGCCCTATTCGCCCCGCTCTCCCCCCATACCTGTATCCGGATGATTTGACATGCTATTCGCCTCGTAGTTTACGTTGTCCAGGTGGTCAAACTAATGACTAACGTTACTCGGGTCGTCCGCTTCGTAGTATTCACTATCGTTGTCATCGGGTTGTTGATTTCCGTAAACGTAAACTACGTGATGAAAGTCCTGGAGCACGAAAATCAATAACTCGAAGACAACGAGAGTGAGAACTACAAAGCAAAAGACCTGGGGCATGTGAGTCACCAGTTTGACCATCTGGACAACGTCAACTACGGGGCGAACAACGTACGGCACGAGAATGACCGACCGGACGACGTGAAGACTAAAAATTACGAAATAAAAAACCGAGATTTCAGGTAAAGTTCATACGACGCGGGCACCATCACGTTTACAGGATTGCTACGAGACTGAGCACGTCACGTTACGGCCGTCTTATTGGGTGGACTAAACCTACTTTAACTCAGGAACGACTGGTCCCTCGAAGTTTTTCCTACACAACTTTATTCTTAAATTCCGATAAGGAATCTGCCTGTGAAATAGTTCCGCGACTTGAGAATCATGCTGTATATCAGGGGTCGGCACACTCATTAGGCCAAGGAGCCAAAGCCGTAAATCCACTTAACCCATTCACCGGCACTAATCCTTTTAACGCCGTTTCTAGGAATTTGGCAGGTATGGGTAGGGATATGCAGGTATGAAAAGACTTGGACGGTCAGACGCAGTTTTTGCCGTCCCAAATAGACCGCACACCCCTTAGTTCCTTTTATTTCTCCTGAACGCTGCCCCTACCATCGAACTTTCAGGTAAGGACAACTGACCGTTCTCAGGTAGACCGAGGGGACTTACGGCCGTAGTAATTGACACTTGGAGCCAGGTTGGCGCATTGCGCCAAGCCTGCCGACCTCTGCTGTATATGAAGCATTCTTTCTCAACCGGGCCACTTTTGTTTTTCAACCCCTCCAATATTTCTCAAAATCTGACAGTTCGAAATATGAGTCATAAGGTACGTCTGTGATTTTTTTCAGATTTTTTCAGGCGTCCGTTCAGGACTTTCAATTTTTCATTACGAACACTGTATCTCGAAGAATGTTCATCAACCGAAAAAAAAACATGACACTAAAAACTTTTATTTTTTCCGCTTTATCGAAAAAAATCAAAATCATAATTTTTCCGCATTGGGAAAATTGAAATACGGCAGAAAGATGAGAACAATTCTTCGTAAGTCAAAAAACACACCTTCGATTTCGGTACAAATTTTACGGGATGTCTGTCGTTGGGCGATGAGTCTGCGAAAAAATACTGAGAATGGCACATACAATGGTTACGATGAAAAAAAAAAAAAAAAATCAAAATAGTTGCTGTGTGTTATCGGGAAACATTTCCTGGACAAAACAAAATCCGGGGAAACAAAATTTGAGTCTGCAAAATCTCATGAACATGTTTATTTCGAAGAATAATGGACTTTTTAGATCCAGGTACGAATTCCTCACGATTGCCGACGTAGTATAGGAATCCTCTTGAAACCGGCTCAACCTCCCATAGTAGCACCTGCATGGAAGTCGAATAAAAAATCATTTTCATACGAAATCGGACGCTTACGGACTTGACTTCAAGAAAATTTTATTCCGCTTACCAGAATTCACTAATGACTTACCTAGATGTGTTCCAAGTTTATTTATGCATTACTTTTGCCTCGTCTCCTCGCTAATGCACCATCTGATTCCCTTTTGGCAGCCCGTCATTCGAGGAGGGTTGTCTTTTTTTTAGGAATGTCGTGTTATCTATTGAGAAGGAATATTTCTTTTAAACTAGTTGCCGCTCATTATTCGGTCTCACCGAGTGATATTGTAACGTCCCCGGTATCGTCTTCGCTTCTTGAAACCGGTCAAACAGTTGTCCAGCAGCAATGTCATGAGTTTCTTTCGGACTGAAGTGAATTCACGTTTTTGTCAAGTTCTTTTTGGCCCAGTTGAACAATGCTAACGGTGTCAGAACTTGCTGCTCCGGAGTGGCCGCTTGTAGACTAGCACGACTGGCCAATCTTTTCACATTACCGGCAATTCCATCGCACGCTCCGTTTTCGTGAGCAGTCCGAAAAAAGTGCCATTCTGCAGGGAGACCAAAGTCCTGTTCGTGGTTCAGAAGATTAGCAAAGTTGAATCTGTTTTTGTATTGTTGGCCCGCTTCATCAGAAACATAAATCAACGTCTTTGGGTTGAAATTTGCCTTCAGATGATCAATTATTATGCGCTGGAATAAGTACACCGCTACGGTATTATGTCGCAAATCGTCCGAAAAAATTGCCATTGAACCATGTCGTAATTCTGATCCATCTTTGTAATAATAGACCACATGATGAATAGTGCATTGGTCATTGTTCCAATGAAAGCCTTGGATTGCATTCTGCGCTACAAATGCGTAGTTCTCAGCAAAGTCACATTGAATGATAAACTCGCCTTCGTTCAAATTCTCATTGCGATAGTGGAAGTATTGTGATTGTTGACGAGCAATGTAGGCATGAGTTTTTACCTTTTCAATTTTGGTGCATAGTTCATCGACAAATGCATCACATGAAAGTACCCGAATCTCAAACGTGGCTCGGTCGGTTTCAGTCCAATTGTGGAATTGAAGGTTTTCAATTGTTGTCTCGTCCAATACCTTTCGGAGGTACTCAGCCAAGCGTGCTGACCCCGTGCATGCATCACACTCACCGGGGTAGCATACAGCGATCGGTGCATCACAGATAATCACGTTTATAAAATCTTCGTACGTATTCAGATGAAATGTCGAATGCTCAGTCAGTCGAGAGAAATCAACAGCATCGATCATTAATTTGACGTTTTCGTGATATACGCAGAAACAAACGCTGTGGGTACCACTCGCACCGGTTGAAATACAGTGCCGCGGCCTCAACTTAGCAAACATCAAAAAGCTTATCGTGAAATCTGGGTGTGCCTGCAAGTAAAGCTTATGAAGCTCCTTTAGGTTGCAGTACACCAGGCGTTTTTGCTCATGTATTCGAGTACCATCCGGTTGTTTTATTGAAATGTAGTCGTTTTTACCCGCCATCTGCTTCCTATTTGCATCGTGTACGTAGAAAGTTCGTATAGCTCCCGCGATTGATTCATCCAATGCGATTCCTCGTTTCGGATCAGGTGATGTGAGAATACCGCGCGAACTAGCTAAATCTATGACTGTTCGAATCATTCGTCGAGGTGCACGAAAAAATCGCGCAGTTTTTCTAATACTCCAATCGCTTGGCTTTGGAGTGAGTATTTGGATTTTCTCGGAGAGCGTAGTTGTTGGTTCTTGAAACTTTAACTTCAACTTTTCAAGAATTTCCACGCCTGCTTCAGCAAGCTGTAATCAGTCTTTGTCAACCACGGTATTCTTGCTATTTTTGTTTGGTGAAGGAACAAATGATACGTCGCTTTTTTGGCTCGGTACCGTTGCCTCAGTTGTTGACTAGTACAAGTACTTTGACTACATGTATTCTCAATATCAGTTTGTGAAATTGGCACGTTAATAGTTAATGCAGCAGTTTCCTTTGAAGTCGACGGCTCAGAAGATTTAGGCAGATTTCCCAAGTTTGGCAAGTCGTAAGACGCAGGTTTGAAGTTTATGATTTTCTGTCGGCAGTAGCTACATAATTTGCCTTCTTTGACGAACGCCGATTTCTTCACGTGATTAGCGGAAGCTTGTCGTAAATTGGACTTCATAAGATGGTTCTTCTATCCAAATGGATTACAGCACCGATCAGTGAACACCATCGCTTGTTTTGTTACATGGTTATCAATACAATCCACGATCACAGTTTCGATAAAAATGTCAAAATATTCTGAAGAAATCGACTAAAATTGAACACAGCGTCCCACACGTTTCCTTTTGACCGAAGATTCACTATTGTCAGAGTATCCGAGACTTAATTCTTTGATTCTGTAACGGTGCCCATGTTAATATTCTTATATTTTGAATTTAAACCGTAGATAGGCCGATCGCGTGCGCCATCTGTGAGCGTGCGACAGCAGTCCCGACTCGCGGGCCTACTTGAAAACCTTAATCGCAAGTAAAGCAAAGCGAGTCCGGATTGAATACCCGGCCCGGCGGCCCGGCTGAATCAGAGAGAGCATAACCCTTTGAGGAGGAGTTATAAGAAGTGCAGTATCCTGGGAAACGCTTCGAAAACTTCCAGGGTGCCGTCGTTGTTGAGTTATAGAAGGTTTAGTCTAACCAATAATACGGCCGTAAAGTGACGTGCTCAGTCTCGTAGCAATTCTGTCAAACTGATAGTGCCCGCGTCGTATGAACTTTGTCCGAAATTACGGTTTTTTATTTCGTAATTTTTATTCGTTACGTCGCCCGGTCGGTCATTCTCGTGCCCTACGTCGTTCACCCCGTAGATGACGTCGTCCAGGTGGTCGAACTGGTGATTGACATTCCGAAGGTCTTTTGCTTCGTAGCGTTCGTTATCCAGGTCGCCAGGCTCGTGATTTCCGTACTCCAGGACTCTTGCCCCGTAGTTTACGTTGTCCAGGTGGTCAAACTGATCATTTACATTCCCCAGGTCTTTCGCTTCGTAGTTTCCACTATTGTTGTCATCGAGTCGTTGATCTCCGTGCTTCAGGACTTTTGCCCCGTAGATAACGTTGCCCAGCTGGTTAAACTGCTGACTTACGTTACCTAGGTCGTCCGCTTCGTAGTTTTCACTATCGTTGTCATCGAGTCGTTCATCTCCGTGCTACAGGACTTTTGCCCCGTAGTTTACGTTGTTCGGGTAGTCAAACTGGTGATTTACATTTTCCAGGTCTTCGGCTTCGTATGAGGACCTTCGCCTCGTAGTTTACGTTGCCCAGGTGGTCAAACTGATGATTCACATTCCTCAGGTCTTTTGCTTCGTATTAGGACCTTCGCCTCGTAGTTTACGTTGTCCAGGTGGTCAAACTGATGATTTACATTCTTTAGGTCTTTTGGTTCGTAATTTTCACTCTCATTGTCATCGGGTTGTTGATTTTCATGCTCCAGGACCTTCACCCCGTAGATTACGTCGTCCAGCTGGTCAAACTGGTGACTTATGCTACTCAGGTCATCCGATTCGAAGCTTCACTCTTTGTTGTCATCGGGTTGTTGATTTCCGTCCTCCAGGACTTTCGCCCCATAGTTTACGTTGTCCAGGTGGTCAAACTGATGATTTACATTCCCCAGGTCCTTTGCTTCGTATTCGGACCTTCGCCCCGTAGTTTACGTTGTCCAGGTGGTCAAACTGGTGACTTACGTTACTCAGGTCATCCGCTTCGTAGCTTTCACTCTTTGTTGTCATCGGGTTGTTGATTTCCGTCCTCCGGGACTTTCGCCCCATAGTTGACGTTGTCCAGGTGGTCAAACTGATGACTTACGTTGTCCAGGTCGTCCGCTTCGTAGTTTTCACTATCGTTGTCATCGGGTTGTTGATTTCCGTGTTGCGGGACTTTCGCCACGTAGTTTACGCTGTGCAGGTGGTCAAACTGATGATTTACAATACCCAGGTCGTCCGCTCCGTAGCGTTCGTTATCCAGGTCGTCAGACCAATGATTTATGACGTGCAGGTATTCTGCTAAACGGAGAGATGAAGCAACTCGATTTCCAAAAACTGAGTTTATTGATTGACAAGCAAATCTCAACTATTTTCTTATGTCAAGAAAGGCGTCATCTATATCCGAATGAAATACAATCATAAAATGCAATTCATTGTACCTGATCGTCGGATAAAATGCAGAATAATTTAAGAATTTAATTTGAATAATCACTAATGGAGGAAATAATTCAATACATCGGTTCAGTCAAAAATCAATAGTCGTCATAAACGTATAAGATAATTTAATTTTTTTCCATAATTCATAGTTCAAATGAAGTTCACTGGTTAACACATTTATTTATCAATTATCATGAAACAATAACAACAAGTCGAAGTCAAAAAAACACGTGGATAGCTGAAGTTACATAGGTCGATATAACACTATAATAGTACATGACGATACGACTGCGATAAAACCTCTTCTGACGAGGTTGCAGCAGGAGCTGAAGGCGAGTATTGCAATCACACGACATCAGAAGAAGTTTGTCTATCGAGTATTGTACAAAATTTTACTTCATTAGGTGTGAAAATGGGGGTTTTATGCACGCGAAGCGTGCGTATAACGTACAGTATCACACTGGGTGAAGTTAAAACCAAAACTAAGCAAAATAAGGAGAAATTTGGCCGAGAACGGAACTATGATTGGCCAAATTTACAAACGAAGTGCACAATTATTTACAAATTGAATTATATGCTTTAAATGTCAGTCCGGAGCAGTGATTCCGGCCAGCCTGTAACATTGAAAACACACTACATTAATTTGAGGTGAAAATGTGCGCATAAATAATCACGTCGGTCAGACCAAAATTCTTTAAGATCAGCCACGATGAACATAAGCCATTTACCTATAGGAGGTGTTCAAAATGTCCTCCTCCCATTTGGACACAGAGCTCCGCGCGTCGGATTAAGCTTTGTTGGGCTCGCTCGAGCATTTCCGGGGTATCTTGGTAAACGTATGCCTTCACATGTCCCCACAGAAAAAAGTCCAACATCGGTAGATCTGGGGATCTTGATGGCCATGCTACCGTCCCACCGCGACCAATCCACGCACCGGTAAACTTCCTGTCCAGAATCTCACGCGCGACTCTTGCATTATGGGCAGGGGCGCCGTCGTGTTGGAACCATAGGTCCATTAGTTGCTGCAATGGCATGTCATCCCCATCCAACAAATCCGGAAGGTCAATATTCGAAAGATGCCTGTAATTTTGGCCGTTCAGCCGACGTGGTAACACGTGTGGGCCAACCTGTAACAACGCTTCCAGTTATTTATCTTGAATAAATGGCTCTTTTTCATCCATCAATTGCTACGTTCGTTAAGTTACGTAATCCATTTTCTCACCATGCTATTTTTGATAGAAGTGAATTTATGTCAATAATTACATGTGATTTTGGATAAAAGATAATGTTTCTGTGATTTACCAAAACGATTTTATAAATCCCAGCCCACAAGTTCAGCCCGAATCTAACTTTGAACCCCCGAAGTGAAGTCGCGTGTGGATTTTCGTGAGCCCAAATGTGGTTGTTGTGGTAATTAAATGAGCCTTCTCGGCCGAAGCTTGACTCATCCGTGAATAGAATGTTTCTCCAAAAATTAGGATCGACCTGATTCGGCGCCAATAGCCACTGACGAAATTCGAGACGGCGTGGATAGTCCGCAGGTTGAAGATCTTGAACGCGGGTATGATGGAACGCGTGTCTCTCATCATCGGCCAATACTCGCTGTACCGTGGAATAACTTGTTCCACATATTCGAGCGACATTTCTTATACTTATTGCGTTCTCGTTATCCACGGTAGCCAATATTTGATCTCTAATCCGTGGATCACGGCCGTTCGGATTGGGCCCTACTTCATTTCCGTGTATAGTATTCGGAACAATCGATCCAGTTGTACGGAGACGATTTATTAGCCGTAGGATTACATTCACACTTGGTTGACGCCGTTCATGATATTCAATCGCATATTCTCGGACGGTTGCAAGTGCATTAAGGCCACACGCGCCATAGAGCAATAACATATCACAATATTCTTCGTTAGAAAAAATCATCGTTCGTGAATATTGATACCATTGCGAAGTGGACAAGCTTCACGCAAAGATTTGTTTGAAACGAACACGGCAGAACAAAGCATTATTGAAAAACAGTAAACATGAAAATCTGTGCTCGGCTCATTGCCATGCATTAATCATCAATGTGTTAACAATAATCGATTCTAACTAAGAATATTGTGATATTTTATTGCTTCAAGGCGCCTATGGTCTTGATGCACTTGCAACCCTCATAGAATATGTGATCCGATATCCCGCATGGCATTAACCGAGTGTCAATGTGATTCTAAGATTAATAAATCGTGTTGGTACCACCAGATCGGTTGTTCCCAACCCGAACTACGGCTACGCAGTAGGACCAAAACAGAATGCACGTTATTCAGTGCTGGAAGACCAAATATTGGCTACTGTTTATAATCGAAACACAATGAGCATTCGAAATTTTGCCCAAATATGTGAAACAAGCTATTCAACAGTACATGATAACCACATTTTGAAGTACGAAGACCCGCACGCAACTGCACTTCGCGGATATCAAGTGAGATTCGGAGTAAGTCTGTCGGTTGGAGTAGCTGATATCGTTTTGGAAAACTGCAGAAACATTATTATTCATCCAAAATCGAATGTATTTGATACATAAATTTATTCGTATAAAAAATAGCATGTAAAGAGAAGGAATTCTGTAACTTATAGGACGTCGAAATTGATGGGTGGAAAAGAGCCATCCCACGAAAAACATCCAAAGATGTAAAAAAAGCCGCCAAGTACCCACACGAAAATTGCAACTGCTTTATAAGTAAAACTTTTCGCCAGTCTCTGTCGTGAAATGAAGAAAAAAACCAAGCACCGAACGTACCCCTGCGATCTCTCAGCAAGTCTACGTCGTGAAGTCGGAGTTTCGTGTGAGGATATCGAGACATCATTCCAAGAGCTACGTACTTGGCGGGCACATTCGGTGTTTTTTCTTTGGGTTTGTTGTTTTCGCGTTGGATTGATAGTACTTTATCGTATTTTGCGAACGTTTTCTTTCCGACTGTTTTTCATATTGTTTATTCATCAAATCTGGCATCTAAAATACATCGATTGATAGGACACGACTCCTTGCAGTTTCATTTTGTGTTTGGCTGTTTGTCTTACAGTTCTTTCGAACTGTGCACAGCTGCTTGTAACGGTACTTGGCGGCTGATGAATGTCTCAAAGTACTATTTTTCCGGTCGTTGGATATACATATACGCGTCATGAAATTTGCATCAACTGACGATTGTCTGATTTGCAGTTAACATTGGTTCCATACACACTTATTTAAAATGCATCTTCCGATCTTGTATGACGTCATTGTCGTGGCAGTTGAGAGATCAGCGCGTGCGAGTTTACGGGAGTGCTCTAGTGCGTGCGCCTTTGGCGCCCGCACTACAGTACTCCCGTAAACTCGCACGCCCTGATCTCTCAACTGCCACGAATGTGTAGTTGCGAATGATTATTCTCCACAATCGAATGAGCAACAAAATATTTTTGCACTTAAGTGAGACCGAACTGTTACGAGGATGGGTTTCAAGTATTGAAATTGATCCTTCCCACTACGTGTATACGCTCGTGCAGCTGCAATACGCATGCATCGTGAGCAAGATTGTATGGCATAGTATACCCAGATAACAATTTTCATATTACGATATTATACAAGAAGAAATGATAGAATTATTGCAAAGTCTACAGTGTAGAAAATATGCCTCCTGTGAAATGTGAATGTTATATGTCATTTTTCATGTAAAAATGAGTGTATGCGAGAAATTATACACTTTCTATAAACATTGTGAACCTCATAAAATTCATAATTTCTTTTATGTAATTATGATAAATAAGTCCCTATTATTCAAATATAAAATCTATAAAATTTATATATAAAATATAAAATCAAAATACACGTAAGAAGAAATGGGTATTTAATTCAAACTTCAAATGGTAAGGGAAAATACTACTTCGTTATACAATAAATGTTGCAGAAGTATGAGATTAGTTTATAATAATGTTATAACGAATGTTGGTAAGTCATATTATTCGATATATAATTGTTAGTAAGAAAATATGAAAATTGTTATCTGGGATAGGTACCTACACCAAAGCAATCATCAACTGAATTTTATATTCATCATTATATCAAACTGCCATACTCTATGCTACTTATAGGATAGGGGAAAGGTGGTTAGCCCCGTCCAGCGGGTACCTCCAGTCATCTCAAGTTTTGGACACTTACGCACAAATAAATTTAAAAAATAAAATGCGAAAATGTGACCAAGATCGTTTCCCTAATTTCCACGTTTCATTTTTCAAATTTATTTGTGCGTCAGTGTCCAAAACTTGAGGCGACCGGGGATCCCCCTGGACGGGGCTGCCCACCTTTCCTCTACACGTATATCGGTAGCTGCAAGTTTAAGGTTTTATACCGAAATAACAAAGTAGAGTTTTCTTGATAATTCGCAAGTTTTGCAAGTAAATAAGTTTATTACTCCATATTAATACTATATACTCAAGCTCTACGGTATGTCACTTATCATGGGAGAACTTACTATAGTACATCGCTCCTTGGCTCCATAGTAAGGTACGTGATTCCAGAGTTCCGAGTCTGATCTGATAATTCAATCATAGTGGAACAACCACGATTTTTATTTATTATACCGGGTATTTAAGCTGTCAAGTCAGACACATAATTAGGGACACGTAGAAGTATTTTCTGATACATTTATCGGTTGGCATAACTAGTTTTTCAGTGTATTTTATTGCTATCGCATTAAAAACTCAATTTTTGCGTAGAACGAACCCGGTTGTCCGTACAGCTCTATGAAACCGAATGTGCCCGCCAAGTACGTAGCTCTTGGAATGATGTTTCGATATCCTCACACGAAACTCCGACTTCACGACGTAGACTTGCTGAGAGATCGCAGGGGTACGTTCGGTGCTTGGTTTTTTTCTTGATTTCACGACAGAGACTGGCGAAAAGTTTTACTTATAAAGCAGTTGCGATTTTCGTGTGGGTACTTGGCGGCTTTTTTTACATCTTTGGATGTTTTTCGTGGGATTTCACTTCTTTTTGCAAGTACGAGAATCAAGAATTGCTCATTCAATTTCAGCAGGGTTATACGTTATGATAGTCTGATCATCACAAGAAATACATTTGGAATTTGGGCAAGGGGAGAAACATTCAGTGAAAGACAAACACATTCACTTCAATTGTCAACTGTGACAAACATAAATAATTTATTAAGTACGACTTAATTTTGTCTTATACAGTATGAGGTTGAAGTTCGTAACGTTAATGCAACAAAATATTCGCCAAAAATTCTCACATTCAAGGCTGGAACGTTTGAAATGGATCAAGAACGGTGCATAATTCCTCAAATTGTGTGAAACATGTTTATCTCGCATATTTCATAATTCTAACAAAAAAAAAATAAAGCAAAAATGGATAACTCGACCAAACTGGTCCTCGGGGCACAATAACTTAGCTAAAACACTAATCACGCTCCACGAGGAGAAATTACAAATAATTCACGATCCTACGATAGGCCTACGGCTCAATAAAATAAATACAGTAACAAAATAAGACGGCCTACGGCCTACGACAAAATAATATAATCAAAAATCAAGATCAGACGACACCAATCGTTTTCCGACGACTGGCTCGCCTCTGAGAGGCTAAGCCTCCGGTTAAAAGACTGCTCGCAAGAGCTGATTATTTACAAAATCACTTGAAATTAACTTAACCTACCTCTGCATCTAGCGCGATAAATGAATGAAATTAACAACAGCGAATTACAAACAATACGACTTAAAATCTGAATCCTATATGGCTCAGCTGAGCCTCAAGCTCGGTCTCTCTCTGTAGAAGAAAGAGAGAACGACAGTGACCGACGTACTATCCTTGTCGCACTCGTGTTCGATAAGTAACGGCTCAATCAAACTACAAATGACGCGAATAATTTCTACCAAATAAAGACCCGAACTCTAAACTCTAATGCATGGGGACACTGGTGACGGCCTACCCTTCGGAGATCGTCTTCATTTGATTCCAAAGGATTCTAAATAGCCTCGTGGCTGTACAAAGGCAATATGGCTGACGGCCGTTGCCGAATTCAAATTACCATGGTCGGAATGGCTTACGCTTACCGTCTTCCAGCCATCGTAAAAAGAGAATCTTCTCCCGCTCGAAATTCATGGTTTTACAGGTTCCTCGGGGAAAGAAAGATCCTTTACCACACACACTCTCAACTCCCACAAAACCGAAATGACTAATCAAATAGCCCACGGGGCTCCAACGCAAAAATACAAAATTCGCTTAGCGCAACAACGCAAAGCTAATACACAAGTGTTCTAGGCGCTAGCCTAACGCAGAGTGAGTAGACCGCATGGCACCGGTACTTAGCGCCCTCATTAGGCGATTGATTATCGATTTCGCAAATCTACCGCGAGATCCTTGAATATGGCGACCTTTCTTCACGGCGCGCTAAATTCGAAGTTTGCCACGGTGTTTGTAGCTCGCTAAGTCGGAGGACCACGGGTTGCAGGTTCTTCTTGGTGGCGGGAATCTCTTCCACCATCGATATCCCACGATGCAGAGTGCTCTAGGCACTACCCCATGTCCTCACTTTCGATGTTGGGGGTAGCCTGGCCAATACTACCCTCCGGAGCTTTTAGGTGGCGTTCGTCGAAGGTATCCCAACGGTTGATATGTGGCGTCGTGCGTTAGTCGTGGCGTGTCTCACTCGAAGATTCTAACCGTCGGATGGGCCTCGTCCCCCACATGCTAGAGAAAAGTCGTAAAACAAAACAACAGAATAAATAATACGTTCTATAGATTTCGGTCGGTCACGGTCGCCTCTTGGAATTACTGTCAGACCTCGGGGTCACTCTATTCATTTACTCATTATCAGCCACTCCGCTCAGGTCGTCCAAGGGGTAAGGAGCCTGTCGTAGCATGCAATGTTACAGAACATATATTTTGCAATTTGTTGATCCGTATGATGATTTTACACACATACGAATTCAATTATACTCACCTCGAGAGTCGGGACGACTCTTTTACTAAGAGGGGGGGGGGGGGAGGGGGGGGGGGGTAGTGTTACATTTGGTCAAATCACTCTTATCCTATTCATTTCATAAACACCATCCAGTAGCCTACATGATAAAAGATATCTTTCAAAATATAAGAACCTCGGTTGTTGCGTCAACAACTATTATTGTAAAACAAATCAGTCTTGCTCTAGCTTGCTTACTGCACAGACTTGTATTTCAGAATACACAATCTCTTATCCCAAAACTTATAATATTCACCTTGATTTGCTTTATTTCTCTTGGGGAACCTACTTTAAATAACCTGATATCACGACGAACCCAATTTCGTTACAGCATATTGGTCCCATTGTCTTGAAGAACATCTTATCAAGAGTACTGTGTGAGCATTTTCTTCTACTCCACGTAGCTGCTCGGATACTGTGTTTAGAGGATTTGGCACTGAGGTATAATTATCATGCCAAGATATATTTGGAGAGATTCTTTCTTGCTTCGAAGAGGTAATATGGTGCTCATTCACACTCCTCGAACACTCATAATTTGATACATCTTGCTGACGACGCAAAAAATCTGGGATGTTCTTTAAGCTGCATTAGTGCGTACCCTTTCGAAAGTCTACTTGGTAAGCTGAAGAAATCTATTCGTACAGCTCATCTTCCTTTACCTCAGGTATGTCGAAGGTAGCACCAAGCAGAATTGATTGGAACAAAAAGACCCATTATTCAAAAAAAAATTCAAATAATGAAAGTTAAAATCACTGAAAATGGGATTGAGCAGGCAACGAAATGACGGTATAAATCAATCATCTTGGCAAATGAAGCACCTGATCATATTATTTTTCTAAAAGATTCAACTATCGTACAGATTGATAAAATGATGATTTTGACTAAAAATCCTGATATGGTAAGAATTACAGGCACAGAGTGGAAGAGAAATGAACCTTCGTGCAAGTATCTTAGCAACTCAAAATATGTGAGATTATCGGAGCTTCGCAGTAGGCCGTCAGCGATAATAGGGACTTGTGACCTCAGCACTATAGTCGCAAAAATCATGAAGTTATCTCTGTCTCTACAAACAAACGGTGTGAAAAAGGTCTACGCTCTCTATCCCTTCTCCATAACACACAGTAATTTTTGGTGCTACTGTTTAAAAAAAAAAAAAAATTGAAAAAATCAACAAATTAAATAACATTAAATGGACATAAAGCAATAAATATACATTGAGGTCACTGATCTCTATACTTACTGGATAGCTGATCAGCGTACTCGAGCTGATCCCAATAGAAGTAGACGAAACTGACACCAGCGCTACTATATCCAACCTAGAACTAAAAATATCCAATCTGACCGCCTCACGTACACCGCGTAATGAAAATGACGAAATGAGCGGTTTGCGTTGACCATAGCTAATAATTTCTAAATTGACGGTTTGTAAAATCCCGTTGTCTGACAGCTTCAACGGCAGGAGTATGATCTGTATTTTATGCCATATTTAACCTATATTTTAACCCATATTTCTGACCTTTTCTGTAAGTTACATTTTCTCCAACTCAATGTACGTACCTGAAGAAATGCGAAGACGGACGCTTATTTTCTTAGCTCTTGCAATGAATAAAAAAAACTCCATAATGTCGATAAATTATTATTAGGTATGAATGTAAATAGAATATTATTCACAAATATGAAGATTTCCAATTTAGCGCGCTATTGAGCTGTCATGGACCACACGCGAAAGTATGAATTTTACGTATGTAACATACCACACATACATACTAAGTCTCGTGACTTGATAGTTCCAGGTTGTTTATTGTGGCGCGTGTGTCGATTTTCAGCGCTTCTAATTGGCACAGCTATTCTGCGCTGGAGGCATAGGAGTCAGCTATCCAGTTAGCATAGAATCAGTGATTGGGGTCGATATGCGCAGAACCAGAGTCGAAAACGAAAAACAATAAAAAACATTCAAATATCTCCGCTCGTTCGGTCGGATATAACGAGTTTTGTTGTGTGGTGCGCTGTATACCTATATTCAGAGTTGGGTTACATCAGGTTAGGTTAGTTTGTTGAAAAGCGCGCCAAGCGTGCTGTTTTCGGCGTCTTAAAATAACGCGTGAAACAGGTTGGACCAGAGAGCTTCAATTAACGTAAACGTAAGTGCATTTCAATAATGTTATTTTGAAGATGAATCAAGGGAAATGCGCTAAAATCTGAATTTATTCGCAAAAAAAATGGAATTACGAATAATTTAGACGCTGCATCACGTAACCTGAATGAAAAAAAAAAAGAAGTTTAACGGCTTATTAGGATTCTATATATTGTAACTTTTGGCGAGTTTCTCAGGCTATAAGCTATAGAGAAACCCGCAAGTTATTGTGAGTTCTTTACCTGAATTGAAGTTAAGTTTGATTAATAATAATTAGGGCTTTTTCTTGAGGTAGAAAGGTAAGGAAAAGGATGAGTTTTACCACCAAAAGCCACCTATCTAACCTTTTTGTCTCTACTCTAAACTGGGACTCAGGTAGGTTTCCCCGCCAAAGCCTCGGTTCGTCGACTCGGAAGTTAATCAAAGCCGACGACAATTCTGAAGATCAGAACCAGAAAGTTAATCCGAGCCTGATCTGCTGAGCTATATTTCTGAATTTCTACGGATCCGGGAATATCTCGACGCCGAGACCGTGCGTCAGACTCAAGATCGTTTGCCTTCGCCCTCGGACACACAAAGTTAACTGAATGCCGTGCGCTCTTTGCAATGATTTAAGCCTGTTCCCTGCTGGCTTGACTGAGTAGATGTTAGCTGGGAATCAGGGCTGAAACGACCAATAAAGTCCAACGATCAAAGAAATCAAAAAGAAAGAAAATATAATCATTCTACTCTGATAAATTTGTACAGTGATTTCCTTAATCCTAAATCTCTAATTCTAGTGGTTCGTGCTTTTACGATCATGCATATTTCGATTTGATTTTTTTTTCTCCAAGTTAAGATTTATATTATATTCAAAGTTTGAGCTATAGTAATTCTTTATCGACCATTCTTACTATAATTAACTCTAGTGCAATGAAGTTATTTCCGACATTAAATCTAGGCGATTTAATATTGGCAAGTGAATTTATGTTAAACAAAGAATGAGCCGTCGAGGCGCTATGCCTTTCGACGCTCTATGTGAATCTACGTGATATGAGTCGCTGTGACGCTATGTCTCCGAACGCTGATGATGCCTGCTGAGCGTGCTTTTTTTATGATTGAAATCCCCACTCCTTTGGACTCGCAACGTCGTGCTCGAGTGCAGAGGATTAGCTTAATCCTCTGGCCGTTTGTTCGATCTATTTCAGCTGTTAAATCTGGACTATATACCGCTGAATATGTTACATTGCCCCCTTTCAGAAAGTGAACTTCTGCATCCACAGTTTCTTTTTTTTTTTTTTTTGCTGTTGTCGAGAAGCTTTGCTTGATGAACTTCAGTTTATGTTCGTTCCTTCAGCAGGCCGGTTGATGCCTCTGGATCGTAATTTTTCGATTCCTTAGTGTTTGACCTTATCTTCGTTATATCCGTGTTCTTCTTTTAAAGTTTCTTCAACCCTAGTGGATCCGTGGGGTCCCACTCTTGATAATAATTAGGCTCATCTGGTGGTGTGAACGGTGTAAGTTCAGGTCTCGTATGTGCCGGTCTATCATCCTTCCTTGTCTTAAGTGCATCAGGCATCATAGGTGGTGCATGTTGCACTTTCGAGACTGACATGTCTGGTGCTAATGGTTTGGTTTCTTGTTTTTATGTGAATCAATAAACTTATACATGTTTAGTTTATAAGCTAATTCTTCCTTAGGTGTCCTGTCTGCAACCTACAGCTTCTGCATTTTCCATTGCAGTCCAAGATCTACATCAACCCAGTTCAAGTGCACTCGCTGGTCGTTGGTTAGGATGACGTCGCTGGTTATGGTCGGTAAGCTTCTTACAGGCTTAGGGACTATCTCCTCTGGCTCTCGAATGAGATCTTACTTGACCTTCTCGATCTCTGCTAAGGGTAACACTCCATCCACTTCTAGCATCGCATCGATGTCGTTATACCTTGCCTCCTCCGTAGCTACAGGTAAGAGGTTATAGCCTTCCATCGATGCATACGAAAAATTGTTGTTGTGATCTAATTTCTGTTTTTTAATCTTTATTTTCTTTTCCCCCAAAGGTTTTCCAGGCTTTAAAGTCATAGTGTCTCTCTCAGGTCGAGGCCTTCCTCTTCCTCTGACGAATCTTCCCGAGGGATAAATGATCCTATCAAACTCAGTCAGGATCTCTTCTCCATCCAGCGACGTTTGTACCTTCTTATCCTGGACGCTCACGTATCCGTACGACATTGTATCGATTGCTTGTACTGGATTACGCGCTTTTATCCACGTATTTACCCAGCAAACCAATACATAACTGATACATAACTGTAAGAGCACATCTAGAGATCGGAGTAATGTAACATAGTTATGTCTCTGACATGCGACATATCTTTAGAATATAACATATTGTTTACATAACATAAGATGCATGAATGATACGTAATATTGAGGGCATCACGAAGTAACAATGTAATATAACAAAGTTACGTAGAGGAGAAATAACGTAACTTCAATTCCGTGATGTATCATGTACATTACATGAGACCCACAAGTAATACATAAAATTGAAAGCATCTTCAGGGATCCGGAAATATAACATAGTTACATACATGGGACATAATATTTCTGCAAATATGACATGTGTCGTATATATAACATCAGACCCATGGATGA
The DNA here is from genome assembly GCA_963992785.1 of Tenthredo livida. NCBI lineage: Eukaryota > Metazoa > Arthropoda > Insecta > Hymenoptera > Tenthredinidae > Tenthredo > Tenthredo livida. The sequence continues at coordinate 12,611,818 of OZ023072.1, read as the reverse complement.
TACGTTACAGAGATGGCAACACCAGGGAACAGAGTCACATAACATAATAACATCTATGATACGTGCAATATCTTTAGTTCTGCAATTAAAACATCGCAAAATAGGATATCCGTATCTGCTGGCGATAATTTCTGAAACGTATGTAAGTGACTAACATGATAGTACGCATCAATCGAGGAATAAACGCTTCAGAGCTGTTAGATAGCGAGATCGAAAATATAGAGAAATCTGGCAGTATTCACTACACGATACTGTGGTGTAGTGGCGAGAGCGTGCGACTACTAATCCAAGCGAGTCCGAGCGATCATGGTTCGAGCCCGGGTTAGGTCAAAATAATGCTGTCGTCTTGAATGAACTAAAAATGCGTTTTGATCTATCTGTGGTTGATTATAAATTGTTACTTTGTCATATATACACCATAGATGATGGAAATTAGTAATAATAACGGCTTTTTATTTAGCTTTTCCAGTGTGATAGTTAATTGTATCAGATGCATCTCCAATATGTATCTGATACATCTTTCAACATGTCTTTGACATATCTTTGATATGTCTATGATATATCGGTGAGCCGTCGCTGATATGTATCACCAGCACATATCTAATACATTGATGATACATCCAATGTTGCTGACATCGTGCTGTACCAGTAACATACTTTCTTATGAGTTTGATACATAACGTGTAACATTCGTTACATAGTATATACGTATTTGATACATATTTTGGTTTGCTGGGTATATGGTCGATTCTAACAATACTTTATTTTGGAAATGTCGATCACCCCATAATATCTGGTTCGATTTGGTTTACAATAATTGTCTAGCTTACATTCCTTATATTCATAATCCTTATTTCTTAGCTTTTATTTCTGGCTTATATAATGCTTAAACATATTCACGTGGTATCGACCACGCTCTTTCTGAGTAATAGGATTCTCCAATATATGGCCCTTCATACAAAGCAAAAAACAAAGCCTTTTTTTTTATTTCGTGTATAAGACACATTTAAAGTACGCACCAGCACTCAATCATCTACCTTAAAACTAGACATCTTATGCGATGCGTTATAACGATCCGCTCGATATTTTCCTCTTTTTTTTCATGTTTTCTTTAGCTAATTCAAGTTTGTACTCATGCGGTAACTGAAACTGTTTTGCTAGAATGCAATTTCCCCAAAATCTTTTAGGTTTTTCATTTCTCTGTAGTTCACGCGGAGCAAATCCCGTTGTATCGTGGTAAACTTCGTTCATACACGATTCTATTACATCTAACCATTTTATCCAATCTGTATGTTTATCTGTGATAGAGGTTCTAAAAATCTTCCGATTTCCCGATTTACTCTTTTCACGATATTACTCTGTGGGTGCCTGATAGTGGAGAATATTGGCGTTACGTTTTCATTTTTTAACTTATCTAACCACTCAACCGATGTAAATTGAGTTCCATGATCAAATTGTATTTTTTTAGGTTTTCCTAAATCTGGAACATATTCATCAAATATGCTACGAATGGTGGATTGCGCGTTAGCGATTTTTAGCGGCTACAATTTCACATACTTGCTAAACGTATTAATTACAACTAACGACCATTTGTAATTACCACGACTTGCAGGTAACGGACCAAAAAAATCAATTGAGATGAGGTCTCCAACACCGGCAGGTATGATATTTTGCATATTTGAATAGCTGAAGCAATTAGTAACTTTGCATTTTTGACATATGATGCAACGGGCTAGTTCCCTACGTATGACTGTACCAAATTCAGGATAATAAAATCCTTATCTTAATAACTTGTAGCATTTAGTTGATCCTACATGTCCATAAATTTCGTGACATTCAAGGATTGGTGTTTTAACAATGGATTCTGGTAAATATGCACGCAGTTTGCCCCCTGCTTCTCTTTGGTACAAAATGTCATCTTCGTATCTAAATCTTAATTGATCTTTAACTATTCCTTTTTCTACCAGATCAGCAATCCGCAGATCCGCCTTTTGTAACTTCGCCAACGGACGGAGTTTATGCATCAGATCATCCCCAACTTTCTTAGCGTGTTCAGCTATGATTTCTATTAAGTGTACTGAGCTCGATTCCTCATTCTGTTCCGATGGATGTCTACTGATTATGTCAGCGACTATATTGTCTTTTCCTCTTATGTATTCTATTGTGAAATTGTAATTCTGAATATACCCTAGTGAATTCAGTTTCACCAAAATTACACCAAAAGTACACGGTGTAGTTCTGGTGTAATATTGGTGTGATTTTGGCAAAACTCTACAATGCGTCCCAAAGTACACCAAAATCACACGGTGTATCTCAGAATTTTTCACACCACTTTCACACCAATTTTACACCCGACCCATTTTACACCGATTTTACAGCAATTTTACACCCGACCCATTTGACACCGATTTTATACTAATTCTACACCCGACCGATTTTACACCAAATTTACACCCAAAATATTCCTACCAAACCAATATTAAAAATTTGTAAAACAATGTTCTTGATAGATGGCGAAAACAAAGTCAGATAAATGCGTGAATGAATCCATATGAGTTTATTAATTCTGTATTGTACAACAGCCAGGTACAAACTAGAGTCTACACATCTAGAAATTGAATGCTAATCCAGTAGCATACAGCTTCATCAAATAAACCAAAATGAAACTATGTGGAATCAGTATGTAAAATGAGGAATTCGCTGGAATTCAATCTAAGTACACGGAATTGGGTGCCAATTTGATGATTATAAAAAAACTGGCACACAATTTCCATTCAAATTCTATCCAATGTGCTATCTCTTCATACTTAGACAAAATTGGCTCACAAATCCTTTTAATTACAATCAATTCGCGTCAATTCCATTCTTCACGTACTCGATTCCTTTTGATTTAACGCCTACAAATATCCATGATCAAAGATCATATAAACTCAGTACCAATCTCATAGTTTATAGTTGGTGAAGTACTCAAAAATAAATCAAATAGTATTACAGTAACTTGCAGCCTTAGAAATATCTATAATTACAGCTTATGTAAACATAGTATCAGCCTTATAGTTTACGACTAGAACAGTTCGCAGAAACGAATCAAATGGTATTACCTACAGTAGTTTGCGGCCTGATAAATATATGGGGCATTCCAGCTCAACTCAACCGGCCAACGGAAGTGACCTCTTCGATTTTGTTCTCGAAATAAAATATGGTAGTTCTATATTAAACATAACATGTCTGTGAAGATCAAGCCTTAAATCAAAACTCTGCCCAAGTTATGATTTTATGAAGATTCGAGTCGCCTCACATTCAAATATTCACTGCCACTGAACGATGAGTCAACTCAAAAAGGTGTCTAATGGATTATGCCCGATACAAAGTGTAGTTTGGATGGAAATTCAATGAAAGATTTCTCGTAAATCTCAATTTTTTCGGGAGTGCCCCAATCGATGGGGATGAATTTTGCACACAAAATTTTCGGTGAAAAACTACAAATTTTGACACCCGAAACAATATGCCCGGACGTCAACTTCCGGAGTTGTGCAGTTTTTAAATAATCATATAATTACCATTTTCTTGTAAAAATAATATAATATTATTTTATTGATGATATCCAAAAAAGTCTGAAAAAAATAGTTAGCCACCGCAAACCCATTCATGAACATTACTGTACACTCAGGTTCAAGAATTGGCCCCTGCCTTCCATGTGAACTCGTATCCAGTTAAATATAATCAGTGATTCATGAAAACAGAAAGTGCTATTCGACACGATTGACGGATAAATGATGTTTGTAATAACTAAAAATATTATCAATCACTAAATTGATTTATTCATGTCTAATGGCAACTTCCCAAATATTTGTATCCAAGCTTTCTATGCTTTGCATCATACCCAATGTTATTTATTCGTGCGAACCAAAATTTCCTCGGAAATGGTAATTATATAATTATTTAAAAACTGCACAACTCCGGAAGTTGACGTCCGGGCATATTGTTTTGGGTACCAAAATTTGTAGTTTTTCACTGACAATTTTGTATGCAAAATTCATCTCAATCGATCAGGGCACTCCCGAGAAAATTGAGATTTTCGAAAAATTTTCGAGAAAAAGAGTGCTTGAAATTTTCCATTGAATTTCCATCGAAACTACACTTTGTACCGGACATAATCCATTAGACACCTTTTTGAGTTGACTCATCGTTTAGTGGCACTGAATATTTGAATGTAAGGCGACTCAAATCTTCATAAAATCATAACTTGGGCAGATTTTTGATTTAAGGCTTGATCTTCACAGACATGTTATGTTTAATATAGAACTACCATATATTATTTCGAGAACAAAATCGAAGAGGTCACTTCCGTTGGCCGGTTGAGTTGAGCTGGAATGCCCCATATAAAATCACAGTTTATGTAAACTTAGTATCAGTCTTATAGTTTACGACCAGAATAGTTCTCAGGAACGAATCAAATGGTATTACAGTCTCTTGCAGCCATATAAATATCTAGAATTACAGCTTATGTAAACCTAGTACTAGTCTTATAGTTCACGATGAGAACAGTTCTCAGGAACGAGTCAAATGATATTATCTACAGTAGTTCGCAGCCTTATAAATATATAAAATCACAGCTTATGTAAAATTAGTATCAGTCTTATAGTTCACGATTAGAACAGTTCTCAGGAACAAAACAAATGAGAATCTGATAGTAATTAGTACAGGGCTTGGAAACAAATTCAATGAGAATCCAGCAGCTCACAGCCTCACACATATCTAGAATCACAGCTTATAGATACATGCAGTACGAACATTGGAGTGAAGTTTATAATACAGAATAAAGTATAGAGCAGCTTAAAATAAGACAAATTAAAATAACTGTGATTGATTATAGAAATTAGAAATAATAATAATGCTTGCAATTTCTATCATGACAGATCAACTATTAACGTTTCATTGAGAGACGACGTGGATGTAATGTAATTGAAAAAGTCCCACGAAAACTTATTGAGCCACAGAGAAACCATACACACTAGGATGTGCAGAAAAAAAATTTTTTTTCTTCAAACGCGCATCAACATTTCGGCGGGGCATCTTAAACAGAATATCTCAACCAAATATGAGTTTTTAATATTGATATTCAGAACTGCCTATTCCAGTTCTTCCATTTTAAAGATTTTTTCAACATGTTATTCAAATGGAAAATGGAAAAAATAAAAAAGGCGCCATTAAAGTCCTTTCCTTGTTTTTGTATAACTCGATATCTCAAGATTTTTTGCCCTGTTTTATGGATAACAGAATCAGATTTCAAGACAGCACAATATTGCTTGGAGGCGGAGGGCCTATACCTAGTACTGATCAATTTTTATCCTTGTAAGATGAAGAATGGATCTGGTCATGTGTGATTTTCAAGACATCTACAAGAGCAAGTTGATTACCGGAACCATAGAAATATTTTTCAAATTTATTCATATACGATGCGATTGATCTCATGACAATTACCCTTTTTTAATGACCAGTAAGACTTGATCGCTTTTAGATGTCAATTGTCAATTGATGTTCTTTCAAGTGATGGTACAACTTTTGTTATGGAATTGAATAAATAATAATAATTAAAAATAATTTTTTTCAAATCACTGCTACGCTGTGAGAAAACATTTTAATGATTCAGTTTTTTTACAAGTGATTAGTGCTATTTGATACATATGATTTTTCTAGATTTTATGTCCTCCGCTGAACAAAAATTTAGTCCATCGAAGAAAAAGTAGTTGTCGTAGGGTACAGGCTGCTGCGTTGCATGAAACTTCTTCTAATTTGGAGGAAATATTCTGTGTGAATGTAGTTTAGGGGCAAACCAATAATATTTCATGAATTCAAGTTTCAGAAATAGAAATTTTTGATTCTGAAATATTTTTTCAAAAATAATGGGAAAAAAAGTCTTACAATCAAAAATTTCTATGTCCAGAACATGCATTCATGAAATATTATTGGCTTGCCCCCAAATTACATTCACACAGAATATTTCCTCCAAAATTGAAGAAGTTTCATGCAACGCAGCAGCATGTACCCTACGACAACTCCTTTTTCTTCGATGGACTACATGTTTGTTCAGCGGAGGACATAAAATCTAGATAAATCATATGTATCAAAATAGCACTGATCAACTGTAAAAAAAATGAGTCATTAAAATGTTTCTGACAGCATAGCAGTCATTTGAAAAAAATTATTTTCAAGGTGTATATACCCTCTTAAAATAACAACAACAAAATTCATATGCTAGAAGCGTGTCAGAATTCTATTAGGAGATGAGAGTAGGTAGGTATAAATAGTTTCCACTGTTCTGCCACGGAGATGATCACACTAGTAACCTTTTGCAGAACCTCTTCGGCGGGCTTTGAAGGATTTTCGTGAAAGGTCTCTTGCATCTCAATTTGTGTCGCTAAAAATTTCATGTATTTTTTAACCACCCTCCACCGATACCGACAAACATAAAGAAACTATGACCCTGAAGATTTCTGCACTTTTGAACTTTGACCAGCCATTTTTTGATAACACGCTTAAAGTATAACTGTCAACTTTTTCATAGACCAGGAAGGTACGACGTCAGGAATTAACCCTCATTAAATTCTGAAGTTCGCAGTAAGTTTTCAACTTGATGAATCGATTGAACTTAACTTCCGGCTATCCTCTCGTCATAGTGGCAAGAGATTGTCGCAGTAGCACAGGGCATTTCTTTATTAGCCTTCTTTGATTCCTGCATAACAGCTCCGTCAGCTTTTCTCACTAATCTACTCAGTGCCTGCTCGAGTAATTTCTAGAAAAATATTTAATATGTGATGAAACGTAAATAAGATATCATCCGTTAGAAATTGAACTCACCAGGAGCCGATCAGGCTTTTGGGTCATGGATTCTGCCCAAACCTGTAGGGGTGTTTACTCGGACCAAAATATAAAGTACCGGCTGAATAACTCTCCGGAATGGGCCTTTACTCTATAAATTGACCTAAATGTACAATAGAAATCAGCGTAACCTGGGTTTTGCAAATTACCATGAGATAACCAGTTTTTATACGGCGTTATGAGATTCTACATAGCACTAAATATTCATACATCGAATTCAGTGGTTATTGTACATCAAATCCCTGAAATTTATCATCGCAGGTATGGACATCACTTTATTCTGCGCCTATTGACATATTGCTTCTTGTCGTTTATCACTCATACAACATTCATTCGGTGAATCCGAAGATTTCTTCGCACTTGAAAGATGTTGCATACGTATTCAGGTATACTTATTTCATGAAATGGCACTTTGTCGTACAGTAAGTGAGGTTAAGTTGTCCGATCAATCGTTTATGAGCAACAGCCGGATGTAGGAACAAACTGCTGCGACAAAACCTTTCCTAATAAGAACTGGCAATTAGTCTTCACCACACAATATTTTTTGATTCCTCTAATCCAATAATTTGCTGTCTGGATTGACGTATCGACGTTGATCGTCGAGCATGCTAGCCGTATGCGAAACCGCCTTCGTGAAAGCGTCGTCTGCTCGTTAGCTTAGAAACACGTCTTTTCTCCTAGCAGACCATGAAAAATTAATTTTTCTTGATTTTGACGAATCTCGTGTGCTGGATGAAACCTATCCGTCCCTAATCATCGAATAAATCTACTATATATCACTTTTGATCATCGTTTCAGAGTTTTTGCGATTTTTTTTTTTTTTTGGCCGGTAAACGTAGGACTAGGACATGCTTTTGAGGCGAGGTATAATTCGGGTGTGAATTTGGTGTAAGATCGGTCGGGTGTGAAATTGGTGTGAAATTGGCGTAAAATCGGTCGGGTTCAAAATCGGTGTAAAATCGGTCGGGTGTAAAATTGGTGTAAAAGTGGTGTGAAAAATTCTGAGATACACCGTGTGATTTTGGTGTAATTTCGGACGCATTGTAGGGTTTTACCCAAATCACACCAATATTACACCTAAATCAAACCACACCAAAAATACACCAAAATGACACCAGAAATAATGGTGTAAATGAATCCGCTAGGGTACAACACCCATCTGGTCAATCTTGAGCTTGTTAATCGACACGTTAGATCGAACGTAAGTGCTTTATGATCACTTCTCATAACAAGTTCCGCGCCTATTACGAATGTTCTAAACTTCTCAAGTAAATAAACTATCGCTAATAATTCCTTTTCCGTAGTAAAATACCCAAGTTCAGCCCCCTTGAGCGTTCGACTCGCGAAACCTATGATTTTATGTTCATTATCATGATGTATTTGATATAACATACCCCCAATTGCATAATTGCTTGCATCACATTCTAAATGATATTTTGCTTTCGGATCTGGGTGGTGGATAACCATTGTTTCACGAAATAATTCCTTTACTTTTTCAAAGTGGTTATTTACATTTTCCGTCCACTTCCATTTCACTTCTTTTCGCAATAATTGTAAAAGCGGATACGTTAATTCTGAGTAATCCTCAGTGAATTTATTGTAATAGTTTGCTAAACCCAAGAAACCCTTTAATTGTTTTACATTCTTCGGAGTAGGAAAGTTTTTTATTGCCATGATTTTATCAGATTGAGGTTGTATACCCTTGTCTTGTGTTATTTCATGTCCCGAAAATTCAACTTCTTTTCTGAAAAACTTGGATTTTCGAAGTTTAATGTTAAGTTATGCCTTTCAAATGTCTCAAAAAGCTCTTCTAAATGTTTCAAATGGTCTTCGATCGATGCAGAAGTGCATAAAATGTCATCAACAAAATTTATAGTAAAATGTGCTACTTCTTGTAATATAATATCTCATGCTCGAACTAAACTAGCGAGGCTAGTGTTCAACCCGTATGGAGTCATTCTATATTTATATGTTTTACCTTCAAACATGAAAGCTGTGTATTTTCTTGATTCTACTTCTGAGGCTACTTGCCAAAAACTTACAGTCAAATCTAAACTTGACAGCAGTTTTGTGTTTCCACATTTTTGAAAGAGTACCTCAGTAGACTGAGCGCAATCTGTATCAGGTATTATCAATTTGTTGATAAAGCGAGCATCAAGTACTAACCGTATTTCGCCGTTTTTCTTTGCTACTACCACAATAGGGTTAATGTATTCGCTACATGATCTTTCTATAATTCCGTGATTTAACATTTTATCTGTTTTATTTCTGACTTTTTCGCGGTGCATGATTGGCAGTGGATGTGACCTGCGTACAAACGGTCTATCTTCGTAAATTTGTATTTTGTGTTCGTAAACTGACATTCTCCCAGGAATTTTGCCGAAAACGTCCCGATAAGGTGAAGGACCCAGTACCGGAACGAGACCCAATATCGGAACGATTTGACACTCAATAATTTATATTTAATCTCGTACGCGATGGAATTTTTCGAATCTTGATTCATTTGATACCTTAATCTTTTATTTATATAACATCTATAAATGTGAATTGAAAGTATATTCGAAGTATGAAATAAAAATTGTGAAATATAGCAGTAGTCTCAGATGTACGACTTTTCCAAGTTCCTTAATGGTTTTGTTAAGAAATCAGTTGATGATCTTAAGCTTGTAGAAAGTGCATAAAAAAACTTTTCGGATATTTTTTTTTTTTATGTGTTTGTAGAAGTATTTTGAAATCAGAATAATTTATTTATAATATGAGCAAAATTCCCTTTTCATTTAAATTCTACCGTTCCTTTATTGGTCCCCTAAAAATGAGCTGTACCCAGTGTCGGAACAGCCATCCATGTTGCTTTTATCGCATGACACATGCAGGGCATTTTATTTAGTGTACAGATCGAGTGGGGCCAAAAAATTAATTTGTGATTGAATATTTAATGCAGTAAGTACGTTTGTTATAAAAAATACATGAAATATACATTAAATTTAATTCAGATGGTAAAAATTAATCTCTGTGTCAAATATTTTATTCGGAAACTATTTAATTCTAGTATAACCTCAAAATCATTCATTTCTATTCTATTATTATTTACTTGATAAAATGTTTGTTTATTTTTTTTCTTATAAAATATTAAATCATTCAAAAATATAAAATGCATTTTATATTTGTACATATTAAATAATTATTGAAACTCACTATAATGGAGTACATGGCATTTATTTTATATATCAATTATTTACTTATTCACAGGTTGTAAATAAAAAGAAAAAAAAAAGAAAATAAAAATTAATTTATTATAAAAGAATAATCAAACCCTTTTATAATAGAATTTTTCGATGTTAAATGCTTCTATCACTAATTATTATTGCCTCAACTCATTTATCATTAATTATTTCTTCTAATTAACTGCTATATTATTCAATCACTTTAAGGTAAGCATAATCCTTTCATTGAAATAAACTCATTTTATTGACCGTTCCGGTACTGGGTTAACTATGTTCCGATACTGGGTCTGGGCTTTTTAGGTGTTCCGATACTGGGTCTCTAGACTCATTCGTGAAACAAAATTTTAATATATCAAATTTTAGTAAAACTAATCAATGTAATTACGCCTGAATAGCTAAATGTCTATTCCATCCGGTGAATTAATTCATTTTTGTCCATCAGCTACTTAAGTATTTTGCAAATAAGAAAAATCAGTCATATACCCTTCGTCGTTCCGGTACTGGGTCCTTTACCTTACTTGTTCAACAAATCAATAAAGTTTCTTTGCTGCTCGCTTTCCGACAAATCGCATTCTGAGAGTTTGTCTCTGATTTCATCATCGGTTAACTCATAGTTCTCATTGTCTTGCATGTTACTTTCAATGGCTGAATTTGAAAAATTACTTGTAAATCTTTATCACTTGATGGTAATTCTTTCGATTCATGCAGCTCTAAGTTCTCCGTTTTGCTATCAGTATTTATCGTTAAAATATTTGATTTCAAGTCTAGATGGGCTTTCCATCTTCTTGATGTATCTATCCCAATCATTACTGATCTCCGAAGATTTGGTATGATGAGAAATGGGATTTGATCCTTGAATATTCCTATTGTGATTTTTACAAAAATCCGAGTTTTTACTTCAACTGGTTTCCCACCGGTGGCTCCCACATTCTGATGATTTACCACTGGCAGTTTTTCGCAATTTTTGAAATTTTCAATGTTTTCGTTATACCAAGTTTTGGACATGCACGTGATCTGACTTCCCGTGTTGATAAGAGCTATGTTTTCTATGGCTTCTAAATGAAGTTTTATTAGAGGACAATGCACGATTTCTTTATGTTTTACTTTCTATCCTCCTTCAGTAAAAAATCGGTAGGATTTTCGGAAGAATTTAAATTTATAATTTCTGCCGCGATTATTTCCGTATCGCGCTGTGCCTTACTATTTGGCAGTGTTTCGCTCACAGCGCTGATTGGGTTTCCGGAACCGATTCGTCGGTTTCGGCGTTCTCGTTATATTCGATTTCTTCCGCAATCATACTTATCTTTCGAGTATTCGTCCAGTTTGGACGACGGTCGCTATCACGAGTATTTGACTTATATTTATTTTCATTTGAGTCATTCGAATTGTCGCGTTGTATGGTCGACCTATTGTCATTGTTTGGCTGCGGGTTTCCGTTTCGCCATGTGTTTACCTTCGGTTGCTCATCGATATGACGAGCCGTGTTTTGATAACGGTTTGCGTTCTGTGAGTGAGAACTTGATTTTGGAATATTGGAACGTCCCCCGGATTGCATCTCATCTAAAAAGGTAAGCAAGCTATTCATGTCTCGAATTGATCTACACTTTGCTGCTTCTACAACATGTTCGTCGAAATGACGTATCAGATTGCTAACGATTTCGTTTTCTGTCATGGCAGGAACTCACCCGTTTGCTGATGCAAATTTCCTGCTGGCATATTCAGACTATCCTACTTTTCCTTCAGGTAAATAATATCCAAACTCTAAGTCCCTTCGGATTTCCCGTAGAGTTTCTTCACCCCAATATCTAGCTAAGAATCGTTTTCTAAATTCTTTCCACGAGTTTATAACGCCGCGACGCGCAACCCACCAATCTTTAGCATCATTCGTCAAACTTTGACCTATGAGTTTAAGACCAATGTCGTCGCTAGTCCCTAAAAACGCAAAATACTCGTCTAATTCTCGAATATAGTTTACAGGTTTTTCCCAAGGTTTGCCTGCGCACGTTGGTAGTTTCAATTGTTTTGTTATTGAACCTATAATGTCATTTGTTTGATTAGGACCTACACGGTGTCGTCTAAGACGCTGTATATCAGAATCAATACTTATTTTATACAATTCGTGTTTATGACTAAGCTCGGATATCATATCCTGATTTGTTTCATGATTATCTGTGATTATACTTTTTAGGACTTCATACGTGCTTACTTGCTCGCTACGAAGGATATTCTCGCTAGTCTCTAATTTGTCTTTCAAATCGGCATTTTCAACACTTATCCTATCAATAACAACTTTCAGGTTCGTATTTATTTCATCAATTTTGGTGTTACATTCTACGATATTATCTTCTGATTTCTTATCTATCTTAGATTCATATTGAGTTCTTTCTTCCACGTTTTTTGCTTGGAATCTTAATATAGTTTGTTCCATAGACTCGAATCTAACATCCATTTTCTTTTCTAGATTTTCTAAAGAAGCTATAATCCTGGCCATCTGATCTGCCGGATTCATGTTTGATTCCGTACTCATCGTGAAAGATGTTGAAATGGATCTATCGCCTGCAAAACCTGAATCTCGTTCCCTATTTTCTAAATTGACGACACCGGACTTATTGGATTTAGTTGGATCTTTATTGGACATTTCAGCCCTGATTCCGACCAATAACAATCCCGAGCCTGCCGCACAGGTCTCTGTCGGTCTATTTTTTCGGAATATGAAACTTGACTCTAGATCTTACTTGATTTTATTGATTTTAACGTCAATTTGAATGATTTGACTGATTTGATTATATTACATGCTTTTTTCCAAACGAATTTACTAAGAAAAAGCCCGCACGTTGGGTGCCAAATGTAACTTTTCGCGAGTTTCTCAGGCTATGAGCTATAGAGAAACTTAAAGTTATTGTGAGTTCTTTACCTAAATTGAAGTTAAGTTTAATTAATAATAATTAGGGCTTCTTCTTGAGGTAGAAAGGTAGGGAAAAGGATGGGTTTTACCACCAAAAGCCACCTATTCAACCTTTTTGTCTCCACTCCAAACTGGGACTCAGGTAGGTTTCCCCGCCAAAGCCTCGGTTCGTCGACTCGGAAGTTAATCAAAGCCGACGACAATTCTAAAGATCATAACCAGGAAGTTAATCCGAGCCTGATCTGCTGAGCTATATTCCTAAATTTCTACGGAACCGGGAATTTCTCGACTCCGAGACCGTGCGTCAGACTCAAGATCGTTTGCCTTGGCCCTCGGACACACAAAGTCAACTGAATCCCGAGCTCTCTTTGCAACGATTCAAGCCTATTCCCTGCTGGCTTTACTAGGTGGATGTTAGCTGGAAATCAGGGCTGGTACGAGCAATAAAGTCCAACGATCAAAGAAATCAAAAAGAAATAAAATATAATTATTTTACTCTGATAAATTTGTACAGTGATTTCCCAAATCCTAAATCTCCAATTCCAGTGGTTCGTGCTTTTACGATCATGCATATTTCGATTTGATTCTTTTTTCTCCAAGTCAAGATTTATATTATATTCAAAGTTCAAGCTATAGTGATTCTTTATCGACCATTCTTACTATAATTGACTCTAGTGCAATGTAGTTATTTCCGACATTTAATCTAGGCGACTCAATATTGGCATATGAATTTATGTTCAACAAAGAATGAGCCGTCGAGGCGCTATGCCTTTCGACGCCCTATGTAAATCTACGTGATATGAGTCGTTGTGACGCTATGTCTCCGAACGCTGATGATGCCTGCTGAGCGTGCTTCTTATATAGTTGAAATCCTCACTTCTTTGGATTCACAACGTCGTGCTCGAGTGCAGAGGATTAGCTTAATCCTCTGGCCTTTTGTTCGATCTATTTCAGCTGTTATATCTGGACTATATACTGCTGGATATGTTACAATATGGTATGAAAAAAAGTACGGAAATATCAATTAATAAAATTCATCGGCACCAGCAAAAATGAAACCACTCTCTCGGATATCGATTGCATTCCACGTTGCTGGGTACGATACGATATTGACAAAGGCCAAACTGTTGCAAAATTTCCAAATCCACCATATTCGAAAAAAAAAACGGACTTTTCTAGAACAACTGATCAAAACAGATGGTTCTCCACTTCCAAGTTGGCCAGAGTATGCTATCGAATTAGTTGGTGACGCCGGTATGCACTTAATCATTCAACATATAAAAATTCATAACACCTGCTCCGCTGAATTGCAACTGCATAAATTTTCATGCCTAAGATACATACGACCATTCTAAGAAGAGGCTAACTATCTTGGAAACAAAACCCTTTGCTTTTACATCTGATTCTGATATGGCACCCCAGGAAAAAGTTGCTCAAATAGTCGAACACTTGAAAAAGCACCAAGATCAAGCTATTCCTATAGAGTAGATAATGAAAGTACCAGGAATGGAGGATGACCGATCGACAGAGTGTGACCATTCTTCTTTACAATGTTACTTCTAGACGTTATCTTGCAACGAGTTTGTTTCATATTTGTAGCGGATTACTCAATTGATGAACGAGACAGTTCGTCTAGTCAAAAAATCTCAGCAGCTCCTCCACGCAAAAAAATTAAAAAGGGCAAGGGGAGAAAGTCTTTACAAAAGAAAGCAATATCGATGTTACAAAGAAACGATCCTAGTTCGTCAAAATCCCAGAAAAGCAAAGGTAATTTACATATTAGCATTTCATTGTCAGTTATGAAGAACGCAGTGCTTGAATTGTCTTATTGCTAGTATTCCAGTTGTCTTTAATTGAAAAATATCGACGAGTGAACTTTTTCCAGAACCCAGATCACAAAAGATGACACTTTCAGTAGAACCAGAAAAACATCCAAAAGTACCTGCAAAACATTTGATGAGTATTTCCAAAACACTTGCTGACTCATCAGAACACATTGCACAAACTAGAGTAGTTACCGATGTAAATCTTAACGAAGGTCCCTCCGTTGTACAAGGTATTCAAGCAGTTTTCCTTCATTTTTTTTGTCACCTGAAATTTAGAGTACTTGTCCTTATTCAATTGACTTACCATTATTTTTGAGAATCAGGAGAACTTGAGCTCGTAGAACTACTGAATGAAAGGCCAAGCTCATACAGAAAATAATTTCATTCCTATTAATAACACACAGTATGTATGAATCTGATTTTGAATTAAAAATCAATAAAATCTTAAGTTCCTATAACGAAAAAGGTTTCAAGAATGCTAGTCAGCAAATAATAATTGTCTTTGTAAAATTTGTAGAGCTCCCTTCGAACAAAAAGAAAGAAGTAAAATTCCCACATTTACTTAAGTCGACGATATTTGATAAATCTCTTTCAACAGCGTCAGATGTACTAATGAAAAAGGCAACAAAGGATTACAGCAATGGTATTTTTAAATCTGTTGTTGCTACCGTTAATAATTGTCAGGATGGGAGAGGTTATTTGAAAAACAAAGAGTACAACTTTATATATGAACAGATTATTTTCGTTTATATATGATAGATAGTCTCTCGATACAGTGTTTCTTCTACTATAGCGAGGCTTAGACTAACATGCTCGACTTTGTACATGTTCGGATGCTATCGCGGACGCGCATGCGCACTCGTTTTTCCCGTCACAGGACGTACTAACGAACTACAACAAAATCCTTTAACATCTGTTATCTCACATTGATTCTGAAATAATAAATGTTCATTTCCAGATACCGTATTAATACTCACGGCTCTGAGAGGACTCAGCGTTGACCTTCAAGCAATTACCAACGCTCATAACAACGTCTTGGCAGCAATACAGGATAGTCAAGTTTCTATGCAGACTAACTTTGATCTAACAGCTCTTGTTAGCGAGACTGGTTTTGAATTGCCATTTAAGATGTAAGAGGAATTTACAAAGTTTGATGTACAACTGCAGGATGGTAAGTATCGTCAGCACTGTGTGAGTTTCATTGAAAACTTACATTGAAAAAACTGGGTTGATTATCTTCTCAGCTCCTGGTATACAGCAATATTCATCGATGGTGTCCCCGTGACTCACTATTTTTCCTAATCTTTTTTTAAATCGAATTTCCCTTCTAAAAATATTTTATTTATAGAATATTTTATCACTGTACTAGTATAATAGCCGTACAATTAATTTCCTTGATGATTAAAGAAAAACAAATCGAAAACAATGTTCTCTTCCAGGCCGCTTCGCTACTGTTTTATATCGATAGGGAAAACCATGTCAGCAAAAGCATTACGAACATTCTGAAAAAATTCATCAACTGAAATGTTTGTATGCATTTTACGGCTGTGAAACAGATGGCAGCCAAAGATGTTTTTTCAAAAATACAAAATTTTCCAGCGCTATATGTTCGGTACTTTTCCAAAATATCTTTATGCATGACATCTTATCTACAATCTAGACTCCGACATAAAAATATCTTCAGAATTCTATAATTTGTTTCCCAGAAGTTGTTACGCGCCACCATACTGACAATCAGGCACAAACAATTTCGGAAAAATATTTTTTCCATCGCCTCGGCCAAGCTATAGCAAACTCAAAAAACTGGGACGGCTGTCATTTGGAAAGGGCCAAAAACGAGAAAGCCAAACGCGAAAAGGCCACACAAAACATAGCCAAAAAGTAAGCTGTGTGTTGACGAATATGTTGACGGAGCATCTATTATATTTTATCATATTCTATCTTCTCATGTACCTACTTTTGAAAAAAGAGTTGTGAGATACCCGTGTACTATTTTCAGTTAAGAATGACCAGAAACATAGTCAGTTCTAACTTTGAATATCATTTTGAAAAAGTGTTGTAAAACACTTATGTACACACATGATATCGGTATCTGTCCGTATGAAGTTGGCCCCACAGTCTTCTTTCTGTTCTTTTCTCTATGTAACCATGAAGGATAGAAGAGGATAAAAAACTCTGGTGCCAACTTCATACGGACAGATACCGATATCCTGTGTGTACCTTATCATTTTCAAGTTTGAAGAAGAAAAATAGCCAGTTTTCATTTTCTAACGTGATTCTAAACAAGGTCTTGTCAAATATTCACTCATCTCATTATTTTTAAGTACAAAGATGGAAGATAGCCAGTTCTGATCTCCTAATATATTCATCAGAAACGTGCTGTGCAATACTCATGTACCTTATACCGTGAGAAAATCTTGAAAGTATACGGTCGACTGTGCGTGCGCCAGGTTTGCAATCTGCCCATGCAGGCTAACTACTCTGAACTTCAGCTATCAAACGCTGAAATACGAGTTTTCAAGGATAAGTTGATTCCAAGTCAGTTGGTACTGTCTATCGAATAAATATGGCCACAATCAAGAGCCCGCGGGCCATAAAAATTAAATTATCTGGTGCCGAGTGTATACTTTCAAGATTTTCTCTTAGTATATTATTTGTTAGTTTGAAAATGATTATAAACGTAATCAGTTCTATTTTTGCATACTATTATCAAAAAAGTTTTCTATTTCAACGCTTCCGAAGGGGATAATCGAACGGATGAATAAAAATAGGACACCCTGTATAATGCCTAAAGTCAAAAGTAAAGTCAGAAGTAGAGCGCAATAAAATAATAAAACAGTGAGAGCAACAAAAAACAATCAGCCTCGAACTGTTTCTAAAAAAAAGGCCGTAAGTCGTGTGCAGCTCTCAATGGCAATCAATCGAGGAGACTGAAGAAAATGAGAGAAGATTCAAAGCGGAGTGAGCTGCGTTTGAGAAGAAGAATAAAATAAAGAAACAGAAATTACCCAAAAAAGTGAAGGAAGAAGAAATAGAGAGGAAAAAATTGATTATTCAACAAGAAAAAATTGAAGAAATTGCGGCTAAACAAAAAGCAAAAAAAAATCATTATCAATTAAAAGAAAAAGGAGCAGCTGCAATAAAAAACAAAATTTCTGAACTTCGTAAAAAAGAGACTAAATTGTGATAATAATTATCAAAAATGAAAAATTTCAAGATAATTATTGATTGAATAATTATTTCGAATGTGATAATAATTGTTGAGTAGGTAATTAAGAGATCAGAAATCATCAGATTTCATCAGAGGTTCAATCGTGATCATTGAGAAAAAAAAATTAGATACGCGACGCGCAGTATTATGGGTAGTAGTAATTGGACAATCCGCAGTATTTGGTGCGCAGTAATACTGTTAGGAAAAGGGTTAATATAAAGTAACGAGTGGTAGACGGATTAACTAAGCTTTATTGATATACATAAGACAAAGTGAGCAGCTCAAGAGGTAAACCGCAACTGCCTGGTACGGGTGTCCAGTTCAAGAACGTGCACAATACTTATATCTATACTTATACCTAATGCATGCATAGCGGTTCAATACCTTCGTATTTCCCTAACAAATACCCTCTCGCATTCTAGACCCTGCAGTAATACCAGCAAATGCATTGTTTTTTTGAATGCTTTTTATTTGATGAAAAAATCATTTGATCACATCGTCAATTTTTTTCCAAGTTCAGAATGAGTAAAATATTGATTTCAAAACAAGAAAACCTCAGCAACTTTGAACGATTTTTTGAAATATCCTCGTCAAGCTAGCCCCGCATTTCAAACCGCAGTAATACCCACACTTACCTACAAGCACTGCCAATTCCTAGTATAGTAGAAATCAGTCGAATAGTTTCCCCGGAATTTTTGAATCTACGGCTTCTAGCTTTACTTCATTTATTCAGATGAAAAAATGCAGACTATGTTCTTAATTTAAATTTTAGTTTGCTTAGCATTTGCTTCCAGATTCTATATCTCTATTCTTAATTCATATAATCGTAGAAGGTTATTCTTTTTTCCGAGTGAGCGAAGCGTTCGCGGTCTCTCGTGAGGTTCGCCGGGTGCATCGTATCCACTACGTTTATTTTGATGATGTTGTGCCTGCGTTTCGGTAAACTAAGAATAGCCCCGCAGTAAGCTCGGAGAGAAAAGTAGTAGCCAAATTCAATGATGGATAAAAGTGAACAGCCCAAAAAAAGCCCAGCTATTCCACCGAAAGAGACGAACAAATCGGACCAGCCGTAGCGAACTGTTCTTTTGTATTTCAACAGAGATCTCGCCCTTATGTTGATCGTGCAAGACTCATTGGCTGACAGAATCTCTACCTCGGTATTTTTCAAGACAATATTATCGCAGGAATGCAAGCAATCACATTTTGACACGTCCACTATCTCAGCGGAGTTCCTATTCAGACACTCGTATCTGCTCATCGGGCACTCTTTACTGCCATCATTAGATAGATACCAAGGGACACAATTGCACAATTTGAGGGAATTCGCAATTCTGCAATCCAGCACGCATTCAACATACGGAGATTGTTCGCCGGGGAAGAAGCATTTTCGTTGAGAACGCGTGAGAACTTGAGCCTTAGGAGATGTGTACGTTTCCTGCAACTCCGTGTTGATAGTGGCAGGAAACGGAAGGAAATATGAATACAGGTGTCTCAACAATCCAGTATCTTCCTGGAACGTTGCGTAAACCCTGAAACAAATTATTGGGGTGACGATTCGCAAGGCAATTCGAATGACAATCTGCAATAAGCAGTTGAGGAGATGGATGAAAAAAGGGGGCCGGTTCGAAGTTCCGAATCTTCAAAGCTCCGAACGGTCAAATTTCCGAATTTTAATGCAACGAACTCACAGTTTTCGGAAAGGGTATTTCACCGAAAGTCTATGTAACCGATTTTGAAAATTCCGAATCGCAGCACACCGAAGATTCAAAATTCCGAAAGGTCAAAACTCCGGAAGCTCAATATCCGAAAGGCCATGTTATGGAATAGCGCTGCCCACCAATGTTATGGAATAGGATAGGTTCCGCTACCACCCGTGATATGAAGGGGAGTTGGAAATTGTAGGTCCGTGTCTCGTTTTTGAACCTTATTGTAACCGGGCTTAAGGCACTAAGTGATCGAAGTGAATAATATGAGACACTGGATGATTGTTTATTGATAGAGTTTAAACGATGGTGAAACCCCCTATATAAATGAATTACAAGTCCGTACAGTTATGTGAAGGAATGATTTTGAGTCTACTAGTTTTGAAGTAAGTGCTATCCTTAGAGTTTCTTATTGAAGTACTGATTGAAAAGCAAGTGATGAGCACTGATCTGAAGCCTTTCATTGTTCTCCCGGGCATGGGCGCGTTTATGCTGACAGTTGCATATTAGTAGGGATTAGGTTCTACGAATGTAAGGATGGGACTTCCTCTGATTAGAGGAAGTGAGATGGGATTCATTCGAGATGTTGTGTCTTGGGTGTCGATAGTAAGAGTATAAAGAATAGTATGGGATAGATATAGAGTAGGTGTGAGATAAGTAACAGCCAAAACTTCGAAACTATTGAACATCAAGCCGTCGTGCGTCGTTTAAGGGGGGGGGGGGTTAATTCTGTTCGGTCAAAAAAAGGCCTATTTCCGAGAACTTTTTTATACCATATTGTTATGATAGATTTATTTTGAAAATTACTTCCCCCCCCCCCCCTCCCTCCCTCAATCGACACGTTAAGAACACGTTCGATCTTTCGACATTTTGGACTTTCGGAACATCGGACTGTCGAATCCTTGAGCTATGTGCATCTAGACCATTAGAAATTTTGATTCTGTAAACTCTAGTTTTTCTGGAAATTTCGAAATCGTTTAGAATAACTTCAGAATTTTTACCGTTCAGAGCTTTGAAGATTCGGAACTCTGAACCGGCCCCGGCATGGGTAGCAATCACCTATCCACCCGTGTTGCACAACGATATTTTTCATTACACGTGCACGGTAACACCGATTTTCCGAGTCGTATTTCCAAACAACAGTATGTAGTGCTGTCTGATGACAACTGTTGACGTCACCTGTGAATACAAACGGGCTCTATGGGCCAGGCCCCCGAAAATCAGAAATAAACTATTTTTCCTAACGAGCGTTGCAAAATTCAACAATATTGGTAACTTGTATTGAATATTGAAAAACCATCGAGCAGACTCACCTCCGGTGGGGTCCGGAGCTAAGCCCCGGCAGGGGGTTCGGGGGGCAAGGCCCCCCGACTACTGAAAAAACTAATTTTCATTTGAAACAACAAGAGTAGTCAACGTGTTGAAAATGAAAACTAAGAAAAATATCTACTTCTTTTGTACGAGTCAGTCCACGTCAAGCGGGACGGATTTGTCCAAAAATATTCCTCGATGTTTCTGAATCTCTTGTAATTTTTTTGCATATTCTCTGGGTGAAATGAATAGATGTAACATTTTTTTTTCACTCGAAGGGCTGAGAAGCTGCAAGGGGTTGAATTTTCGAAAAAAACGCCAAAAATCGGAATCGCGCTCTTCTAACGTCAATATCTCCGGTTCCCTTTGTCGTACAGACATCGTCAAAAACTCATTTTGAAGCTATTTAATCGCACTTTCATGTTATGAATCTTCAATTCATGTTATAAACAATTTTACATTCGTTATTAACAATTACATTTTTTGAACGTGATTTTCGAGAATACACCCTTCGAAAATTCTAAAAAAAAATACGAGCGTGTTCTTTGATTCATTCTCTACGAAATCTGTAAGCCACGAAATAGAACTCCGATGGAAACTATATTTGAGAAGCGATTGATCCGTGCGGGTGGTCGCGCGCAGGTGTCTACGCGGGCGCGCCCCGACTGAGGCTTGTTCGCTGTACATGTAAAGAATATAGGGGAGCATATTATACGTTCGAATTCATCAAATCCAATAATTTATGGAATTATTTATTTCATTTCATGCTGAATACTTGACTTGAAGCTACAAAAATATAATTAGAGAGGTACAACCCTTACGCAAAAAACCCCCAAATTTACGGTGTAAATTCGCACCTCTGAAGTTTTGGGGGTTTACCATGAAAACTTAGGGTTTACCCTCAAATTTTACCCCTAACCCAGGGTTCGCCTCGTATTTGGGGGTTAAATTTGGGGGCAAACCTTGAGTTTTCATGGTAAACCCCCAAAACTTTGGGAGTGCGAATTTACCCCTTAAATTTGCGGGTTTTTTCCGTAGGGGGAAACCTGACTTAAAAAGAGATGCGTTGATGGTATGAACGTCGGATTTTTTGATGAACCCATTTTTGATTGAGATACTGGAAAAAAAAGTGAAAATAATTTGGAAATTGAAAATAAAATCTGAAGAAATGTAATACCTCAAGTAATTCTTGCAATATCGAAAATCCCTAGGTTCATACCATAGATGCATCTCTCATGAACAAGAGAGGGCTAAACATTTCAAGATTAATTCAACGCTAGTCCTGATATTATACGACAACCCAGTCATTTCGTATTTTCTTGTCTTCAGCGTAGCCACTATCAGACTGAAAGTAATACATGATGTAAAATATGCACAATGAGGGTCGAACCCTTCTTAGACATCATGAATTTTTCTGGATTTTGTCAGAGTCCTCAAGTCGCAGAAAAAAATCAATTTCTCTCTGGAGATTTCAACTCCTCCAAAGGTGTACATTAGACCGTTTAAAAAAAAAATCGATATTTTTTTTTGGCTTTAAACAACCTGAAACTATACTTTGACATGAAAAAATAACCTGCGTGAAGAATGAGCCCTGTCCTCGAAGATTTAGAGGTGCCTTATCGGACTTTCGTCTTTCTGATCAGCGCATGCCCAGAAAAAACACTCTGACATCTCAAAAAATCAATTTTCAGGGAATTTGCGGTCAAATGATTGTAATTGCTATTACATGAAGTATCAGGGCAATTTCAAAGTAACTACATTTTTTGAGATGTTATTGCGGTTTTAGGGGTACGAATTTTCATTCACATCAAATATTCTCAGTCAAGATAATGGATCATACTCTAAAATATATAATACATATATGTATATTAGGGTGGTCCTTATATGGAGTGTTTTTGAATTTTTACGCTCCCAAGGATTCAGACGGATCCTTTTCAAGAAAAAAATTTTGTCCTAAAGTTTTAATACTCTATCTCGATTTTAACGTCTCGCGCACGACCGCAAAAGTATTTTTTTTTTTTTTCAATTTCCTACAAAAAACATGTATGACCCAACTTTGTCAAGTCATTAACGTCGAAGTTTTAACATTCTGCGTCCTGCGTTGATTTTAACATCCGGCGCACGACCGCCAAATTTTTTTCGACTTGCCGAAGTTGGGTCACACATGTTTTTTGTAGGAAAGTGAAAAAAAAAAATAATAATTTGACGGCCGTGCGCGGGATGTTAAAATCGACATAGTGCATTAAAACTTTGGGACAATTTTTTTTTCTTGATAAGGATTCGTTTGAACCCTTGGGAGCGTAAAAATTCAAAAACACCCCATATAAGGACCACCCTGATGTATATATGATTTTTGAAGTATGATTCATTATTCTGAACAAGAATATTTAATTATACTACCTTTACGAGAATCAATCGGACGAGTCGAACCAAATTTTAAGTCTTCTAACTGAAGAACACCTCCATATAGAGCGTGCAATCCCCAGAAAGACCGAAAAAACGGAAGTGCATGATAATTAATTTTTTTTTTTTTTTTTCAAGTAAAAATTCCTTCAGCTCGGGTTTGAACCGGGACCTTCGCATCTGTACTGCGACGCCTTGTCCAATTTGACCACTAAAGGTCTGAAGGAATCTTCACTTAAATTTCATGTTATTGTCCTTACCTACCTCTTAGTCCACAGGCCTGTGTTTTTTATTGCATAGTGACTCTATCGTTCGAATCCTAGTAAAAACTTTACTTGAAAAAATTAATTATGATGCACTTCCGTTTTTTCGGTCTTTCTGGGGATTGCACGCTCTATATAGGGGTGTTCTTCAGTTAGGAAACTTAAAATTTGGTTTGACTCGTCCGATTGATTCTCATATAGTATAATTAATAGGATTCGAACGATAGAGTCACTACGCAATGAAGAATATTTCATGTTAATGAAATCAGAAAGACAAAACTGCGATGCGGCACCTCTGAAGCTTCAAGGCCAGAGCTAATTCTTCACGCAGATTGTTTTTTCAAGTCAAATCATAGTTTTAGGTGGTTTAAAGTGAAAAAAAAAATTGGCGATTTTTTTTTCGTTTTTTTGAAACGGTCTAGTGTACATACCCCCTTAAACTGAATAGCAATAGTAACTAGAACGAGTTTCAACCCATTAAACAGGCAAAGTCTTTCCCCACTCTGCGGCTGAGCGAGCGGAGTCGAGTGTGGGGACGGCACGCCCAGAATGTGTGACCGCACAATTTGGACTAAGGGATGGAACAGACAAATAATATCCACTTTCTTACGGTACGTCTCTGACGGTCTGCGCGGTGTGGGTTTCACCGACACACTAATACACATAGAATTCACCACTACACTACATGGCAGCAATTTCATTGGCTGTCCGCCCGCCTTACACCGATACTCGAGGTGCGTTTGCCTGTTCAATGGGTTGATAACTTGATCAAGGAATCTGCGAGATGAGCTAGAGCAAGGCTTTGAAAATAAACCTTTTGTTATTAGTATAAAGCTGTGCCTTGTTGATACCGGTACGTCTCTGACGGTCTGCGCGGTGTGGGTTTCACCGACACACTAATACACATAGAATTCACCACTACACTACATAGCAGCAATTTCTTTGGCTGTCCCCCAGCCTTACACCGATACTCGAGGTGCGTTTGCCTGTTCAATGGGTTGTTAACTTGATCAAGGAATCTGCGAGATGAGCTAGAGCAAGGCTTTGAAAATAAGCCTTTTGTTATTTGTATAAAGCTGTGCCTTGTTGATACTTGATGCTAGAGTGTGCCAGCTCGAGCATATTCATATTACGCTCTTTGCTGGTTGATTCACTCCTGAACAACGGTCAGAGGCATGGATAACAACGTTTTGGTTACCCGCATCGAAATGATCATAAAGAGTTGACAACAAGAGTTTTATTGTTATAAGCTAATTTTGAGGTTATAGTTTTATATAATTTTTAATCATCGCGACTTGTATGAATGTATTTTTCTCTGTCCGCCCTGTCCTGGGTTCGCCTGCTGGGCTCTGATTTTCTAAATAAATAAATAAATAAATAAATAAAACACGTTCAATTATTTTACCTAGTAGGAAACATCGTGATGTTAAAGCTGAAGAAGATTGGCGTTCCATCGATAATACGTCCAAACGATGGAAGCATGCAGCAAATCCCAGCAGTTGTGACTATCATGTTGAAAGAAGAGCAGTTGAGTTCTTTTCTGCTGAGTCTAAGATACAGTGAATTCGTAATTTTGTTATTTCAGAAGAATAGGAGAAAAAATAGAGACAATAGATCGAAAGTGTCCAATGTTCAACAAAAATGACAGATTTTCAACGAAGAAATGGATTCCATCTGGATCTCAAAAAATGAAAAACGATAAACTCGGATGAAATCAGATTCAAATCATATATAATATGTTCGGAAAGATTATAGTGTAACTATGAGAAAATTGAAGATCAGGACGAGATTAGGGGCCGTCCATTTATTACGTAAGATGATATTTACCCATTTTTGCCCCTCCCTCGACCCCAAAATCGTAATCCCGGGAAGTCTCCCCCCCCCCCCCCCCCAAGATCTTACGTAAGATTGAATAAATACCAGAAATATTAAAAGTGATTACAGAAATCGTATACATTATGCAGCATCTACCCTAGAGTTAGTGATATTAATGTTTGATCGAACAAATGTATAAGAATCACAGAGGGCAAGGTCGTTTTATCATATGAGTGAATCAAAATACACAAAATAATCTAGAAAATTGAGGAATAAAGTTGGGAATAAAAATCTTACGTAAGATGTTTTCGGAGCCCCCCCCCCCCCCCCCCCCCCCTTAAATAAGACAGAGTAGAAAATGTTGACCTCCTTCTCCCCCCCCCCCCCCCCCACTTTCATTTTTTCCCGAACATTTCTGGCGTTGTTCGAAAAGCGAAAAAATACTGGAAAATATGAGATTTGAAACAATTAGAGGGACATCTGCACCTTCGAATTTTCGGAAAATCAATTTTTTTTTCTTCGCGTTTGAAGAACACAATTGGTCCAAACTGTTACGGTTAGAGGGATTGAGGCTAGTAAGTTTAATACACGGGGTCAGGTTCAACAAATAGATTTATTCAACACATATAAATAGAAAACTCGTTCCCTGATACACTTCAGCTATCAACCGTCCACGTTGCCGGTTGAAGCGGGAAAAGAAAGAGACATGCGTTATCAAGGCATGGTCCGCCACCTACAGCTAAAAGTAGTTAGCCACAACTAGGGACTTATAAAGCAAGAAAATCCCTGCGGGGTTGTCTAACTATATCAAGCTTTATTGCATATATTACAACACAAACTATCTGTAAAAAATTCGGCGTATCGAATTTCATAAAAATACAAAAGTGACATTCATTTAAATAACTGAGTGCCGGAGAAAACTGAAGACAAGACTCAGGGGACAGAAGTTAGCGGACGGCAAGACCATCGGAGGCAAGGGAGACTCACGAACAACGTGATCGGTCAGATCCAGTCGTACTATGGAAACGCCATCAGAAACAACGCAAAATCGGTCGAAGGTATGAAAAAAGCTATATATGGGCTATATGGCACCACAAGTTCTCGACTGACGAGGAGCCGCAACATCATCTCTGCCTGGAGGGTCCGAGATCCTGGTGTAAGTACGAACAGGCGCTTGCAGCTGGGACTGTTGGTACGTTCAAACACCGGGCTGTTCTCCCGAAGGCCGTCATGAACGTAATAAAACCGATCTTCGTTGACCTCAGCCACGGTGCCTTGCTCAAGCGTTGTATCGGAGGTAAGACGCAGAATGCCAACGAGTCCCTGAACAGCGTGATATGGAAGCTTTGTCCGAAGACGTTATTTGCAAGGCATGAAGTCGTTCAAGTTGCAACCAATATCGCGGCGGTCACTTTTTCCGAAGGACAGCAAGGTATGTTAGAAATCATGCGAAAGCTTTCAATTGAGCCAAGACGCCACGCATTCACTGCAGCGAAACAACAGGATTTGTCCCGGATCAAGTCGGCTGATAGGCGTGCGGAGCAGCATACGAAGAAAGCACGTGTCGCTCTGAGGCAACTACATACAGTGCCGGCAAGTTATGAAGTTTCCGTGTGTGGTAGATTTGGAGTTGGGGGGGGCACACATTTTTTCAGTTTTCAGATCTTTCATTCAGTCATAGCGAAAGTACCTCCGTGACCGCACAGATATGAATCATGTTCTGAATTTTAGCAAACTTTGTTGCGTGGTCTGTGATACTCAATAAATTTTTCTTTGCAGTGATCGAATTCCGTGTGTGGAAAAACCACACACGGAACATTTTGAGTGTGGTTGTCTCCACACCAACCACACAATAGTTGCCGGCCATGACTACATATGAATCAACAAGCGGAGGCAGTCGAGATGGACGGTAACAGTTATGAGCTAGGAGCCTTCTAGAAGTGAGGTAGCTCACGACGTCGGCTGAGTCGAAAAACAAGCTTTTAACTTTGCCCGTGCCGGTCCAAAGCGCGGATCAAAAAAGGAGGATGGAAAACTGTGTCGAAGTATTCGACTGCGATCGGTCTTGGCCTACGTCTTGAAGAACCTTGCCGACGAGTATAGCCCGAAGCCCAAACTTAGATTTTAGCAAAAATTGATGATAAAAAAAACTCTGAAAAAAGTAGTAAACAAAAAAGTTCCAAAGTTGATTTCTGTAGAATGAATATTTTGACCGGTTATCGTAAAGAGTCGGGAGCATTACTGAACCGATTTTGGAGTTTGTGGTTACGAATTTTTAGAATCGAAGCCTCTATCAGATGAACATACAACTTTTTGATATGACTATTTTTGGTTGAGATAATGGAAAAAGTAGAGAGAAAAAATTGAAGAATCATAAAAATCTCAGTAAAAACTAAGCGAGTTGAGCAATTTTTGTAATATCAAAAAGTTGTATGTTCATCTGATCGAGGCATCTCTTCTGAACAATTAAAGACCAAAAACTCCAGTATCGGTCCAACGATACTCCTGATTCTTCACGACAAGCAAGTAATTTTGTATTTTTCTATATGGAGCGTAACTACTATCAAACTCAAAGTGTGTAACGCGGCCAAGCCACGACCTGTATAAATAGTAATACAACAAGGCGCATAGCGCACGACATCTGTCGTTAGCGCGGTCAACCATATCAAAAGGCCATCTGTTGTTAGCGCGGTCAACCATATCAAAGAGCCATCTACCGTAGGCGCGGTCAACTTACGGCAAATCGCCATATTGCCTAAAATCTCTCTCGCTTACAAAGTAACTATATGAATTAGATAAGTTCGGCGATAAAATAGCGATTAAACAGAGAAAAAGGTATCTCTCTGGATATAGCAAAGTGAGCAGCTAGTAGGGG
Organism: Tenthredo livida; assembly: GCA_963992785.1. Lineage (NCBI taxonomy): Eukaryota > Metazoa > Arthropoda > Insecta > Hymenoptera > Tenthredinidae > Tenthredo > Tenthredo livida. The sequence continues at coordinate 12,583,400 of OZ023072.1, read as the reverse complement.
ATCGCTTCGGCACACTACCTGTCTTCTCGTTTTGGCATGTCTATTGCACTTTCGAGTACACGGTCTCGTTTGAGGGGTGAGGAATAGCTAGTGGGGGATCGCTTCGGTACACCACCCGTCCTTTCTTTTGCTTCTTGGACACAATCGTGGGAGTCAAATCAGTAAAGTCTTTATATTTTTGAGGTAGAACGTAGCTAGTGGGGGATCGCTTCGGCACACCACCTGTCTCTTCTTTTACTTCGTGGCGGGTCAAATCAGTAAAATCCTTTCTCGTAATTAAATTCTCTCTCTAAATATTCAATCATCTCGGTAATATCAAATCAAATATGAAGTAAAATCACTTGCAGTAAAATCACTTATGGTCAACTCAATCAGTACATGTATTAAAGTCCCAATAAATAGTCAGTTATCAAGATATAAAAAACATAATATAGAAGTCCTAGTTACTTTTAGGCAAAGCGATTCAAATAGAGTCATTTTAATTAGCATTTAATCAAGAACTACTTAGATAAATTCAGGTAGAACAAATAATATAAACGTCCCAACTAGTTATAGGCACTAAACTCACCTACCCAATAAACACTAGTTCGTATAAAAAACGTATAAATAGGTCATATACTCTACGTTTATTCCGAGGAAAAATGTTCCTCAGTTAAACGCATAAGCAGCGTTGATTGAAAACGTTACGTCTATACGTTTAACTTTACGCAATAAACAACGTTTAATACACGTGTACCACTTGAATTTTGACCAAATAATTGTTAGCTCAAAAAAAAATTGAGATATACGTAAAACGAATTCATTACAATATATGAGGCGTTGATCAACAACTACTAATCGTAAACAATCGCACTTTGTTACAAAGTAAGAATTTTGACATTAGAAAAACTTCGCATTATTGTTGTGGTCGGGATTCGATCCGGGGACGCTCGCATTCGCTTGTATTACTGTTCGCACGCTCTATCGACTACGCCAAACTACTCATTGACAAAGTCAGTCACTTTCTCGTAATTACTCTGGATTTTGCATCTGTCTTAGTGATATCAGTGTTTTAATGTAGCTGAGATGTCTTAAGGGGGTATCTAAGTCTCGAGCTCCATAAAACGTCAACACTTTTCATAACGGTATAGCATTTAGGGACATGTACGGACACAAATATAAATGATACCGTTCCAAAGTGTACAATTTCAGCTTTAATTTGAAAATAAAACGGTCACTGTAGCATCAAAATTGTCGCCGTTGCAGCTACTGAAGTACTGGTCGGCGCAAAGCTGTGCTGAAATCTGCGACCACGATCCTGGCTGAACGGAGTATCCGAAAATTATGAACTTGGGATTGTTTTGTTGGTCAACGTCTCCTTCAGGCTCCTATGCGACAGATTTTTGATAGATTGAAATTTGACAAAATTATGAATATTTTTACTGAGAAAAGTCAATTTTCTTGATTTCAATTAACGTTTTTACCTGTATTTTGGAAATCAAACGACGGATCGAAAATCTGTCGCATAGAAGCCTGAAGGGGACCTTGACCAACAAAATAATCCCAAGCTTTCAATTTTCGGATACTCCGTTTAGCCAGGATCGTGGTCGGAAATTTCATCACAGCTTTGCGCCGACCAGTACTTCAGCAGCTGCAACGGCCACAATTTTGATGCTACAGTGACCATTTTTTTTTTTAAATTGAAGCTGAAATTGTACACTTTGAAACGGTATCATTCATATTCGTGTCCGTACATGTCCCTCAATGCTATACCGTTATGAAAAGTTTTAACGTTTCATGGTGCTCGAGACTTAGATACCCCCTTAAGGGGACCAGTACAGCTTGGTTTAAGATATTTCAAGTACTCCAGAATCACTTTATTTGTCAACCAAAGTTTATTTTACATCAAAAAGAATATTTCTGCAAAAAACTGTGTCGTAAGGTTTCAGGCACACCGTTGATCCAATCCAGTGTTTCGACGTCTCAACTTCTTCAGACAGGAGTTCCACATCTTATGAACGCGGGGATCTGAAAAGAAAAACACATGTGAAAACTTACAGTCATTTATCTAAAATTTCCAAAATTTGAACCACTAATTTGCAAATAACTTGGCCAAAATAGACACATTCAAAAATTCCCTCGTTCATATCATGAGGATTTGTCGCCCGAACAAAATGAGCCGTCAAAGACCCCAATCGGAGCAACGGTGCTCCTAAAACCTTACGACACAGCTCCAAAAACATAGTTCTGAGATAAACGAGTTTGAAGTTTTTGCAGAAAAATTGGTATATACTCCTCCGGAGGCTCATACATTAAAAAGTTTGTTGTACCAAAGTTGAATGAAATTTTTTTTTTTTTAATTTTCAATTTTCAAAAAGAATTTTTTTTTTTATTGGAAATTTAATTTTTCCTTTTTCTTTTCTGCAAACTATTTTCTCAGAACTTTTTTTTCCCATGTATTTTTTTGTTCCATACATGCTTCTTTCTCTTACTCACTTCTTTAAAAAGCTACAGCAGCATATGAGGGCCCTGCTGCATCCTCCGCAGACTCATTGCCTTGCCCAATACAACGCATCGCTAGTATGGATCGCCTATTGATTTCATACGCGCTTCGTGTATCATCAATCATAGGGCTACTTTTGAAGATTTTTAGCTGGACACAATTTTCACAAGAGATACCGTATGTTCCACCCAGTCCTCTCAAGCTAACTTCAGTCATAACTATCGACCCACCACATGTCTTGCAAGATAAATGCTCCCGCAGAGCACGGAATAGTGTTTCACGTGAAACAGCCTATAGCCAGCAGAATCGCTAGCCTCGTAGTCGCCACTGATTTTTCTATCCGAAGCTGTTGAAACATGAGTGCTCTGTCCATCAGCCGCTGTTTGCTTCTGCGGAAATGTTTTCGCCCTCTTCTTTGACCGGCCAATGCATCCTTTTGTGCCAACACCAGAACTCCTCTCTCTTCTTTTCATATTGAATATCTTGGATATATTTTATATATTTCCTTTCTGTTTTATTAAAAAATCTGTGAACAAAAAGCAAAAAAACTTCGACCGCACACACAGTTCGGCAGAAGCTTAGTGTAGATATTACTATTTTGATTGAATACTTACTTTTAGGTTATAGTTTTCGAAGCACCAAGTCACAACACCCGTACAACGATTACGCGCTATAGATATTAGGTAAATTTATAATTATTTAGTACTGAAAAGTACTGTTTTTATTTATTTATTTCAATTCTGAAACACTGGAAATCGAGCAGACGCTCACGCAACCTCGAAAAGTATTGCACAAGTAATGGCGATCATACACCATGTGATCAATATCGAAATCAAGCGCCAGCGCCACTTGCGCCAAATCGCGATAGCCAAATAACGAACTTTTGACCGTAACTTCTAAACCGTGACGATTTCGTCAAACTCGATTTTTTCACAGACGTAGAAGATCTTTAGGTAACATAAACTGCAAAAAACGAAAAACCAATTTTTTCGAAAATTCAAGCTGTACTGGTCCCCTTAACTAAACATCCGAGTGGCAAGTAGGTTTTTTTAATTTAATTTCTTGCCTAGAGTTCCACACATTCTCACTCGATTTCATTATATTGCACGTTCATTATTATATTGGAAAAAACGTATAAATGACGTGTAGTTCCGAGCGTATAATTATTGAAGAAACTGAACATTGTTATAGTGTAACTCAAAATCCGCGAGGTATTCGTTGATTTTTTGGTTTTCGAAGACGTTTTGAGGAAACGTACGCAATACGTATATGATATGTGTAACAGTATACGTACATTAGAGCGTTTCGTACACGCAATTAAATACACGTATTCTTGTCCAGTCTGATAAACGTATAAACAACGTGTGAACGACAGGTTTCGAGGAAACGTTCGTAATACGTATATGATATGTGTAACAGTATACGTACATTAGAGCGTTTCGTACGCGCAATTAAATACACGTATTCTTGTCCAGTCTGATAAACGTATAAACAACGTGTGAACGACAGGTTTCGAGGAAACGTTCGTAATACGTATATGATATGTGTAACAGTATACGTACATTAGAGCGTTTCGTACGCGCAATTAAATACATGTATTCTTGTCCAGTCTGATAAACGTATAAATAACGTTCGAACGACAGGTTTCGAGGAAACGTCTGCAATACGTATATGATATGTATAACAGTATACGTATGTTGGATCGTTTCGTACGTGCAGTTGAATACACGTATCCGGGTGCAGTTTAACAAACGTATAAATAACGTGTGAACGACAGGTTTCGCGGAAACGTACGTAATACGTATATGATATGTATAACAGTATACGTACATTAGAGCGTTTCGTACGCGCAGTTGATTACACGTCTACTTGTCCGGGTTGATGAACGTATAAATCACGTAAATTTTCAACGTATTCGTTGTCCGAATCATACGTGTATATTAAAGGTACAAGAAGTTATTTCTTCGTTTAAAAAGCGTGATTAATAAACGGATAATATTGGACCACTTATAAACGTGTATGATATACGTTTTATAATAGTATGATGATATATGGATACCAAAAATCAACGAAAAAGACGTGTATAATACGTATAATATACGAAATGGTGTTTATTGGGTAGGGTTCCTACATTATATACAGGCACTAGTTTTTAAGATAATTCCCAACTCTCTAAAGAGTCATTTCATTTAGTATAAGATATAGTCAGATTCAACTCATTCAAAAGTGATTTCAATTAGTATAGGTATTAGTTATCAAGATAAAAAGACAATTAGATATAGGAGTCCTCAATAGGATACAGGACAGTTTTAACTCATTCAGAGTTATGATATTTAGCTTTAGGTATTAGATATTAAGATCACGCTTGACCGCCGGTAAATGCTTACCAACAAAAAAAGCTAATTAATATAGAAGTCCTCAAAAGAGGCACGTGAGATTTTCACCTCCAAATGTTCAAACCTCAACTTTAATTTTAAAAAACTGTTATAACCATCGTACATTTTATTTGAACCATATTATGCTAAATGAAACGCATTTTTTATATGTACCAATATAATTTGAACTGAATCACCTTCCCTAATTCTTAAATTATATGAAAGTAGGCCCGTGGATTAATTCCTAAACACCCTGAGATTAGAGTTTACATCGGCATTTCGCCGAAATAAGTTAGGTAAAAATTCAGAGCAACACAAGTGATATAGAATGTTAAGTATCGATAATGAGGGTCAAACCCTTGCCAAACTTCATGATTTTTTTGGGTTTGATCAAAACCTCAAATTCGCTGCAAAATATCAATCTCTTTCTCAGAATGTCAACCCATTCAAAGGTGTGGACACCCCCTTAAGGGAGAAGTATATTGTACATCAAATCCCATTGAAAAAGCACCTCTGGTGCAAAAACCTTTCGCCAAGCACATGATTGTGGTATTTAATTCCACAAAAATAGTTCCGCAGCCAATATATTATTTCGATGAAGAACCATTCTCCGTAAAAAGAAGAAGGAGGACAACAGACGCTATAGCCAAGTACAGGGTGTATAAAAATTATATGTCATCGCTCGGCCAGGTGATTCTTCAGCTCGAGATCGATGAAGATCTGTCAAAGCATGGCCCCGCAAAATTGACCTCTACCTCGAAATTGAAGGTCAAATTTTTTTATCATCTTCGAAAATTCTACTCGTCAAGAGAAACAAAAGTCTCTGTGAAACCAGGGGTGGCAAATGAGCCCATCACCCCGCAAAAAAATGATGAATTCGAAGAAAATTTTGCCCTGAATGTTGATGAAAGTAGCCGAATAATAGTAAAATTGAGCAGAGAGGGTTTGGAGTCACAAAATACCGCGGAAGTGACGAACCGCGGAGACCTGATCTCTGCGTGTGTACCGAATCGCGCGCTCGCACACAGAGGATTGTTGTTGTGATTCGGATAATATAATAGAACTCACCGGCTAACAGATGAAAGGTTTCCCTGTTATGCTCAATTTTACCATAATTCAACTTATATTATTACATTCGAGGCAAAATAACATTCAATAATTTTCTTCAAATTCATTATTTTTTTTTCAGGGTGAAGGGCTCATTTGCCACCCCTGGTTTCTTAGAGACTTTCGTTTCTCTGGGCGAGTAGAATTTTTGTAAAAAAAATTTAATCGTTAATTCCGAGGGGGAGGTCAATTTTGCGGGCCACGTTTTTACAGATCTTCATCGATCTCGATCTGCAGAATCACCTGGCCGAGCCATGACATATAATTTTTATACACCCTGTACTGTAACATGTCAGCTATCGCCGATCCAAAATAGCACGCGCATTGAACCTCTGAAGAAAGGGTAAGCCATTATGCCCCGAGAGTTATTTGTCAAATGTTTTTGTTAAAATATGAGTGAATTTAGGATACTACATTACTATGCCATCTGCTGTCGTAATGCGAGAAATATCTAGGTACATGTATAATGAGTTTACCTATCTACGTGCGAGTAAGTAGCACGAGAAGTGGGAGTCACCAACTCTCGCTTAGTCTAGCACGGGCAGTTGACCATCAGTTATGTGAAGCTTGAAGAACGAAATGTGATAGAATAAACCGGAATACATCATAATAGAGTGATTTATGATTTCATCACCTCCTGAACCCACAAAAAAGTTAACATGGTAGCAGAGCGTGGTTTGAACGGTTTGAGTGCGAAAGAAATTGAAAAAAAACATTGAGTTTTGGGGGTATGGAAAAACGTAGTCGGAGTATCAAGGCTGAGAAGGTATGAGAAGATGGAAAGAAAGAGAGAGATGGATTGAGCAAAGTTGAAGAGAAAACAATAATCTCTCAAAGGGTGATAATTGGATGTACAGAAAATTTACGAGTAAAAAGTGACAATCAAAGAAGTGAAATGTCCGACGAAATGAAAATATGTATACCAGTTTTTGACTGGAAAGAATATAGTAGTATGTTATTACTGGAGGTAGGAAAGGGGTTGGTGGGACGGGGGGACGGGGGGACGGGGGGCCACCCGCTCACCCACTTCATTCGAAATCAGCAGTGGACTTAGTCCAAGTAACCACTTGGCGGAAGGGGCGGAAGTGGGTGAGCGGGTGGCCCCCCCTCCCGCCAATCCCTTTTCTACCGCCAGTAATAACATTTCATCACCATTGCTATTAACTTTCAGTAAACAATAGTATATTGTGCATCAAGGGAAGAAAATAGGTAGAAAGCTCCTATTCTTCCTTGATGCACACGATATTTTTTATCACACATGCACGGAAACACCGATTTTCCGACCCGTATTTCCGAACTATAGTATTTATTCCGTCCGATGGCGCTTCGTAGGGAGTAAAACGCTATTTTCTTCCCGCTCCCTAGGGAAGAAAATAAACTTCCACGACATGCGCATGCGCGAGTTCATCTTGTGTACCACGGGAGACAAAATGCCATTTTACTCTCGCATAATAGGGAGGAAAATCGGGTTTTTCGTGCATGTGTGATAAAAATATAGTAGTACACTAGGACCTCGATTTAACGGCCTTCAATTTAAGCGACGGTCCCCACCATGTCCCATCTATCGACCGGTTTGCCGCGTGGTGGGAGATAGTGGGAATCGCTTCATGTCTCCGCGGTCAGGCCCGCATAAAATAATAGTGGCACATGAGGGGCATTGTGGAGGTTATGTTAACGTCTATACCCAGATAACAATCGTGCGTCGCACGCTGTCCGCAAGCCGTGCGACGCATGCTATGCGAGCGAAAATGCAGAATATTTGCCCGCACTTGCCCCAACGTTGTGATAGGCATCTCAGTGCGAGCGTAATGCGTCGCATTATGTCATCACGCTTGAGGGCACGATATGCAGGCACATGGGAGTAATACGCTTGGATTGATGAAAACCATTATTATAAAAATATCTGCATTTTTATGTCTTAAAAGTTTAAATAAAACTATAATATTATGATACCTCGTAAACGTAATAACATTCTGACAATTGTATTTCCAAAAGCATGCACAATTATAGTCTTTTCACGACTCATTTGACTAGTCCGTGCCTTCCCCTCTGACCTCAACCGGCAAGCTCGCGTCCACGCACCGGCTTTCCGCTTTCGTTCATATAGCACGCGTCGATCATCGTAAGAAAGTACAGTGGTGAAGCATCTGCATTGTGACCTACGGTACTCATCAGTTCTACGGTAACCAAATTTGATTATGACATGTTTTTAAACTGAGTGTTGTTTGTGATTCATAATCAAGTGGTACTATAACCTCACTTTTTTGTATTTTTTTCGTGGCCATTGGGATGGACACGTGGGTGCTCTTTGGCTCTTGGGAACAAAAAATATATTTAAATTATTATATTTGGCAGTTTATTTTTGTACTAGGTGACGAAATTAGGCTGAAGCACACTATATATAGGAAATACATATATTATCGTCGTGTCATTTTCTAGTGTATTTATTTTATATCTGTCTTGAAAAACAGTTTGATAGAAATACAAATCCGTTAGCACTCACAAAGAGAGTATCAGGATTCCGGATCATGAATCCTGCTGTAACTTAAAGAGAGGTGTTTGTTTCCTTGGCCCAAAAAATTGAACCCATGATGTTTAATTCTGTCTAACAGGCTTTCATTCTTTTGGCGAGCTTCATTTAATATATAATAATATCCAGCAGTAGAGGAATATTTGGCAGAGGTGTTGATACTTTGTTCTTCATTCGAGTGAGTTTTCTTTGATAGAATCTGGTATGACACGACATAAATGTGGATTAGCGTGCTGAGAAAACATATATCTTACACAGGTACAGCAAGCTCAAATTACACTATTTGTCAGTACGCGCTAGTAAAATGAATGAAATTGTATGAACATGACAAAGAAAATAAATCAGAGCAGTCCGAATAGAACCTGGATTGAATCTTACTGTTAAATCATGATCATTATACAAGTTTGATGTAGTTGAACCAACTTTGAGGCCTCCGAAAAGCCTGCAAATGCTCCTCTGCCACAGTGAAATAGCCTTTGGTGCTCATGTCGTTGTCTTTGAAAGAATCCCTACACGGACCAGAGACCTTCAAACTCACAGAACTTGTTCAAGATTAGGTGCAAAAGTATGAAGGAAGTAAGAGTAAGATTTATTCTCCGATTTCTTTCTAAATATATATTCTTCAAATAATGAGAATCAAAAGAGTTTAATCATGCAACAAAAAAAAAAACCAATTATACTGAAGATCAAAGCCATTCGTCAAATTTCACTTTCTTACCATCTTTGTCACCTCATTTTAAATAAACTCAATCAGTTTGAAGATATGTGGCCAACGTGGGGATTCATTGAAAGGCAACGACATGAGTAATGAAGGCTATTCCACTAAGGCGGAGGAACATTTGCAGGCTAGGCGGAGGCTTGAAAGCTTGTTAAATAACCTTAAACTAGTATAATGATCATGATTTGACAGTGAGATTCGATTTGGACTCGATTTGGACTGTTTCGATTCACTTTCTTTATCATTTTCATACAATTTCATCAATGCTACCAGCGTGTAACCACAAATAGTGTATTTTGAGATTGCTGTACCTGTGTAGGTATATGTTTTTCAGCATGTTAACCCACATTCATGTCATGTCATACCTAGCATAGAAGACTCAATCCAATAAAGAAAAACAAAGTATTAACACCACAGTCGAATATATTCATTTACTTCTGGATATTACTATTAAATGGGGCTCGCTAACAGAACAAGGGCCTGTTAGATGGAAAGGGATATCATGAATTTCATTTTTTGGGCCCACGAGAGGCACTCACTCCTCCAATGTTCAGATGGGTCGATGATCCGGAACCCTGATACTCTCCTTGTAAGAATAAAAATTATCTACAACAGTTCACGATTTGAAAAAAAAAGATCAGCGCTAGTACGAGGATGTCCCAAAAATTCAAGAACTTTGTGGAGCTCAGTTCGAGACACAAACGAAGACGATTATCCGTAGTTCGTGGTCAAAGAAACATTGCTGATGTTTCTGATAGCAGTTCCGATGAAAGACCAGCAAATGAAGCGATACAAATACCTTCGTCATCTGAGTCTGGAAGCGATTCACAAGCTCCTCTTTTGGAAGAAGCTTCCAGTGATAATACTGCAAGTTCTGATGAAGACGAAAGGGACAGTGATATTGATGAGGCTGAACCAGAGGATGATAACATACCCAATGAGAATGTCGAAGCAGACAATGCGAATGGATCCAGCAGTTCGGATGATGAAAATATTCAAGTTGTTCAAAATCCCGCGGATTTAAATAAAAGGATTCTGAAGAATGCTTTCCTTGCAGCTGGTTTAAAACATCAGCAAGGAAATTTATTACTCGAAACATTAAGAGCATTTCCGTTCGGCCTAATCTACCTGCCTAAGGACAGTCGAACACTACTGAATACTCCTACAGCTGTCGCAAGTACATATATCCAAGAAATTGCTGGTGGAGAATATATTCACATTGGATTGAAGACTACAATGATGAAAAAATTGGAAGCCCTTCCGGAAAACTTTCCATCAGTACCGGATTTTTAATCTGCCCGATAAGAGACCTATTTGGAGCGTATCCGATATTGTGTGTGTGAGAGCGGGAGAGATATGTGTGTGTTGGTGAGTCTCAAGTAAGCCATATAGACTGTTAGGCAGTAGTCTCAGGGCCAGCGGCCTAGCATGTTCGATTAGCCATTAAATAAATGTAATACGATATTGCTAACGCCGAGTCAAGTAATTACCACCCCGTCACTCTTCCTTTAGTCCCGGACATAACAACTACCGACGAGGATTAAGCGGAAAAGTGCAGGAAGCGTAAAAATCGGGTTGAAACGAAACACGCGGAACAGTATAGTGAGTACTTTGAGTCCGAGCTAAACCGAGATTCAGTTCTAGTTCAAGCAAGTGAGTCGAGACAGGGAATATCGGCAAGTAGGAAGGTAAACAAGAGACACGTAGACGATTACGTGAGGGCAAATTCAGCTCATACGCACCATAACATTGGACTTGTCGCGAATACATGACGGATTTGAGAAAAACGGCCATACAGAAACTAAACAAAGCCGAGATCATCGAAATACTAGGTACATTCGAATCAGAATCAGTCTACAATTTGCTATCAATAGACGAACTACGATCTGTTTTACGTGTCAAGCGAAAAATCCAATTAGAAAAAAAGGATCAAGGCGACAAACCGAAAGTTGTGCGTCTAAGATCATTCCGAAAAGTGAACGCCACAGGGCGATAATAGATAAGGAGGCAGGCGCAATAATATTCGGTTTCAAAAAATTCTATCATTACATATACGGTAACGATATCATACTAAAGACTGATCACGAACCCCTGAAGTTCATTTTCGGGAATAAAAATATGTCGACTATGATTCACAGCCGACTACAACGTTGGGCATATTTTTTATCAAGCTTCAAATACACAATCGAAGTGGTCAAATCAAAAGCCAACGGAAACTGTGACGCATTGTCCAGACTACCAATAAAAGACAAGAGACCCGTTTTAGAAAATGAGTACACTTGCATCAATTATATCCAAAATAATTGTCCAATCATTGATTTTAAGACAGTCACCACAGCAACAGCTAGTGATAAAATACTAAAAAAAATCATCCATTATGTAAAAAACGGTTGGCCAAAAACAGACGACTTATCTATCATAGAGAATAATTTTTTCAAAAAACGTCACGAATTAGAAATAGAACACGGTTGTCTATCTTGGGGCTATAGAATTGTCATACCAGCGGCATTGCAAAAAGACACCTTGCGAGAACTGCACTCATCACACATGGGCGTAGTAAAAATGAAACAGCTGGCACGGAGTTATTTCTGGTGGCCGTACTTAGACAGAGATATTGGAGAGGTAGCGGCTAGTTGCAAAATTTGCTTAGAGAATAGACCTGAACCGACGGAAACATCACTTACACCTTGGCAATGGCCTAGTAGTCCCTGGTCAAGAATTCATATTGACTTCATGGGCCCTTTTCATAATTACATGTTTTTAGTAGTCGTAGATGCACATTCAAAATGGACTGAAGTAATAAACATGAAAAGAGATACAACAGCACAAAATTTGATCAAAGTATTAGACGAAATTTTCTCTAGATTCGGTATTCCAAAACATTTGGTATCCGATAACGGTCCGCAATTGGCAAGTGATGAGTTCAGAAAGTTCCTGAAAATGTACAAAATCAAACACACCTTTTCTCCGCCTCATTACCCAGCCACTAACGGCGCAGCGGAAAACTTGGTCAAGACCGTGAAAACCAAAGTCGACAAAATGATCAAGAATGGATATCCTCTCGATGCCGCGATAAACAGATTTTTAGGTGATTATCGCAACACTCCACACGCTACCACAAACAAAACACCATCAATGTTGATGCTCAAAAGAGAAATGCGCACGAGATTTGATTTGTTGAAACCCGATACAGTAGGCACAGTAGAAAAGAATCAGTTCGATCAACAACGTTTCAAACACGGCAATTGAAAGAGCGAATTTTCAGGTAATGAAATAATTTATGCTAAAGATTATCGCAAAGATACAAGTCAAAACTCGAAAGCCGTTATAGTTGAACAGCTCTCACCTGTCACTTATAACGTACAATTCGACGATGGATTTGTTACGAAGCGTCATAAGAATCAGATTGTGGGAACTAGGTACGGTCGTAATCTTAGAAAAGGGGAATGTACGAACAGTAATGAACCTCAGTGCAACGATGAAAAAAATATTGTAACTCACAAGGGGAGAGAAATTGTAAGTGGAAAAAGTGACAAGTGTCTAAGTGACGATTCAGAAAATCATTCAACGAAAAGTGATCCAGTGAAGCGCAAATACACGAAGCGTAATTATGTAATACCAGGCGAACAGCCGCGACGCTCGGAAAGAATTGTCAATAAAAAACTACCCTAATACCAAAACTTAGAAGAGGGGAGTTGGAGCGTATCCGATATTGTGTGTGTGAGAGCGCGAGAGATATGTGTGTGTTGGTGAGTCTCAAGTAAGCCATATAGACTGTTAGGCAGTAGTCTCAGGGCCAGCGGCCTAGCATGTTCGATTAGCCATTAAATAAATGTAATACGATATTGCTAACGCCGAGTCAAGTAATTACCACCCCGTCACTCTTCCTTTAGTCCCGGACATAACACTATTATTGCCGGAATATTCAAAGGAAAGCATAAGCCAGCGAATCCATTTGACTTTTTTGAACAGTTCATCCAAGAAATTATCGAAGTACGAGAAGCAGGTGGGATCTTTATAAGAAACCAACAAATTCCTTTGAATGTAAGGTGCTTTATTGCCGATGCGCCTGCAAGAGCATTTGCTTTAAATCATTATGGTCGTATGGCGTCAAACGCCTGTTCCAAGTGTAGAGTCGAAGGTCTCCGTTGCACTGTACCGGGCTTCGAGGGAACTATGGTCTTTCTGGGTACTGGGCATCCTCCAAGAACAAATGAAAATTACGCGAACCTTCTAGATGAAGATCACCATAAAGGTAGATCCCCTTTGGCTGCGATACTTGGATTAGTGACAGAAGTTCCATTTGAAGCTATGCATTCAGTCTATTTAGGGAATGTGAAGAAAGTACTGTCCGCTCACGTTGAAGGAAAGTTTGGACATCGACGTTTCAGTGGCAGAAAACTCAATATTCTTGATTCGAGAATGCTATTGTTGAAAGATCATTGTCCCTCAGAATTCAATCGCCGGCCTAGTGAAATCTCAATGTACAAGCACTTCAAAGCCACTGAGTTCAGGCAATTCTTACTCTATACTGCTGCAGCTGTCTTGAAAAATGTTCTTTCGGAAGATTATTACGATCACCTAATGATCCTCAGCTGCGTCATGCGCCTCCTTGTTTCAAAAGAGACACCCGGAGAATCATACGCTTTCTGCCAAGAGGCTCTAGAAAGTTATGTACTTCTATGTGAACGACTGTATGGGCAACAGTTCATATCATATAATATGCATTGTTTGTTGCATATAGTACCTGATGTCAAAGAACTTGGTAGTTTGGAGACATTTAGTGCATTTGCCTATGAAAATAACATGCCAACGATTCGGAAGTTCATTAGAAAACCACACCTCACTCTTCAGCAAGTCTATAAAAGAATAGGTGAACTTAATGATATAAGTTTAGAACCTTTTGATGACAATATATATATTCGTCCTTCTCAGATCCATGCTGCAGGACCACTTCCACAAGGTTTGCCTGCGCACCGTTGTCGACAATATAAAAAACTAGAGGTTGGAAAATTCACGTTAGCAACAAATTTGCGTGACAGTTGTTGCATTCTTAGAGACTCAAGAATCTGCCTGATAGAAAATATTGTGCAAATTAATGGAAAAGTTACCTTGTTAATTGTTAAAGAATTCAGAAGGACTGCTCCAATTTACGACGTTGGAATGACATCCAATTCTGTCGGAGTGTATCACTGTTCCAATTTATCCGATAGAGTACAAGCAGTTCATCTGAACTCCGTCGAAAGCAAAATCTATAGAATTCCACAATGGAGTAATATAGAAGGAGAGGAAGAGCATGTAATACCAAATGAGTGGATTTGTGTCTCTTTGCTTACATCCATTGCTTTGCCTCAAAATCGAAAGAATCTGCCGTTACGAAGAAGAATAAAGTTCAAACATATCATATTTTCGAAACAAGAATGAAAAGTGTTTCTTGCATATTTAAATACGTACTACAATTGTATGTGATATTTCATTTGATATTATTTTTTAGTATCGGGCATTTAAATGAATAGCATAATTATACCATCATTATACTTGATTTCCGTTTTACTCATTGTCTTTTACCGCTAATACCATCACTGAGAATATTAGCTTGGATAGTATACTAAAAATCATAATTCGATTATTTTGATTAATTATAGCGTCATGGCTCACTTAGTGAATTTGAAGGGACAAGCAAAAACAGATGCTAAGAGAAAGCTTAGAATAACAAGTAGCGGCAGAAAAGTTAAACTCCCATTGCATCTTTTAACTTCTGAAGATGAGCCTCTTGCATCTAAAAAGTCAAGAGCAAGCTTAGATGTGAAAGCTGAACTAGAACGGTTACGAGTTATAGTAAGTGAAAAAGTTCCCAGAGAGTCGGAGCAGAATACTGTACCGAGGAGTGATAGCGTCAGCTTGCCAAGATCTAGTTCAGTATTTATAACTGCAGCATCAACGTCATTGAAGTATGTCATTGAAACTACGATCACTCGGTAGGTGAATGTTGAAAAACTTGACGTTAATTGGAATTAATATTTCACATTCAATGCATTTTTTTTTACCTTGATTTCATCATGGGCTTAGATTGCTTTATCAAAATTATAATATTTATTTCTTTTATACTTGAATTTCTACTATAATAATGCATCCTTTGATTAAATGAATTATACTCTGTCTCTTTACATCGCAGTAGTTCATGAAGTCGCTATAAAGTTCACTCATTCTACGCTAATTATTTACTTCATTTTTTTTAGATCAAAGGCAACACTAGCAACTGACGCAAATGGCAATAACGGTAACTTGCTAACATCAAGTATTTCGGCGCCGATACCTGAATCAACCTCCAAGGAGGACATTCATAGTAAACGGTAGGTAAACTTGGACAAATCTTACAAAAACTTGAAAGGAATATATTATTAGTCTGCATTGCATGTTGATCTCTGGAATAAATAAATTAGATTGCTTCAAAAAAATGTTAATCACATTTGTAATTAACTCGAATTTTGAGCATGAATAAAGTTATCAAAAATTTCAGTACGCCATTATCAAGTCGGTACCGCAAGTATATTCGTTCTACATTAATCGATTCTTTTACTGTTTTTTTTTGTTTTTTTTCAGGTCAGATGAAACATGTAATTTTAACTTCAGTGAAGCTACACCGAGAGCCACACTGTCAAACAACACCATACTCGTGCCCAGGTGTGCTTCCATTACCTTTCCACCTCTGGAAGAAAATGAATTAGATTGCTTTCGAAAGATTTTAATCACATTTTTAATCGATTCAAATTTCGAGCATGAATAAATTATCGAAGACCTTAGTACCTAATTATCAAGCCGCTACCGCGAGTATATTCATTCTACACTAATAGATTATTTTGCTGTTTTTTATTTGTTTCTCAGGTCAGATGAAACATCTAATTTTAACTTGAGGGAACATGGCTCTGCTCAAAGTAGTCATCAAGATTCAAATATTGTACCTTTCGCCAATAATGATGATGATTCGCTCAAAAAAGAGGTCTTACGAATCTTACAGTGAGTTGATTATCAAGAATATTTCCATTCCAATAGTTCTCATTGACATGAAATTGGCTATTAAATTTTAATATTTACAGTTTCTTGAAACTCGAATGAAAATGAAGAACAATCAATTCTTTTCAAATATCTCAACATTTTTTAGTAACTCTTAGCATAGCCCTGATCTATGCGCATCAATTCTCCTCGCAGGATATTCATCAATTCCATAAAATATAATTCCAGAGTCATTGTGAATCAAAACAATGAACAACTGAGTCTGAGTAAGCAGATAGTGCAAGAGCTGCAAAAACGAAATAGTACCGACGACGTACAATACGCCAATTCGCTTTACGAACCTCTTGAAGGCTTTCCTTTAAGAACAGTTCAAGAATTTAATGAACTCAATGACGCTGGGAAGAAAGTTATGAGACAGAAACTGGTAACCTTTTATACTTACAATGCATGTTTTTATAACATTCAGCTAGAATTTGTAATTTTTATTTATTACAGACTAAAAAAGTATAATTTTTTGTTCTCAGCATCAACATCTCGTCAACTTAGGTGGAACTAAGCCGAAGGAATTCCTTAATTGTGCCTTAAAACAAATTATGACTGATGAGCTGGTCTGCCAATTCACATGGCTGGGGGACACTCACAGCGAAAAGTTTGGCGATAGGAAAATAGCAAAAATTTTGTACAGTAAGTTGTTCTTGTCATAATATTTTTGTTACTTGGCACATCCACCACTGTAGGAAATTATAATGCAACTTCGACGCAATTTACAGTACTATTAGGGCTGTGATGAGTGATTAAAACTATTCGATACTTTCAGTATCAGCGCAGAAATGCCCATTATTTAAAGGGCCCGACTCCGCGGCCGAATTTAAAACAGAGATGTTGGACGTTTTGCGTGTAACGAAGCAAAGGCATCGCAACGCACTGAAAAAGACCAAGGAAGGAATGAAGCCAAGAGATGAAAATGCCAACTACAAAGAGGTACTTAGAAGAATTGAGGAACTAGAGGATCGAGAATTAAGAGCGGAGTACTCAGAAGTTGACAGTCAAGAACTGAGTGGAAACGAAGATGAAGAAAATGATGCGCAGGGACTTGCAGATGATGAATCTGAATACGATTAATTTCAGTACATAGCGACCAAATACGATGATTTTGAGTCACGATTCGATTCTTTCAAGCTTGTTTATGTTTTTGAAAAAATCTATGCAGTTGAATTTAGTGTTACACCAAATTCCTAATCATATGTGATACTTTCAGACAGAAATTATTATCCGTATTTTTACCATTGTATTATTCATTTTACTTCTTATTTTTCATCAGGGCTATATTTCAAGTTGACTTGCGTTTTGTAGGGAAGCAATATGTGTCAAAAAGCAATATAATGAAGACTGCCGTAAGAGAGATTCAGTGTTAAGTACACAACCGAGTACACAAACTGCACAAGAACTCTGCATTAAAAATGGCGATGAAAAAATCGGCTTCTTGCTTCTATACGACAAAAATCGAAAACTCGAAATTTTCCACAATTATCAATAACTTCGGATATATTTTTGAACTTTTTCAAAATACGTGCAACCTCCGTTTTCAAAATGTGCAAAGTCACTTCATTTCAGGCCTGTTGCGTGCCGAATTGTAGTTGCTATCGTACTCTTTCGGAAACAACTTTTTTTATTTGTGTGATATAATCTTAAGTATCTTTATATATTAGATATAAGTATTTGCATGTAAAAACAAAAATCTATATATGAAGGAGTATCTGTCAACTCGGCAACCCATTGAACTAGAGGTCTAAGTTGAGTAACGTGAAAATGATTAAAACCATTTCTGGAATGCAATGACCAAAAAATCTGAAAAGATTACCAACATTTTTTTTCATCTTTAATAACATGTACAAATTATTACGGAAATTTCGGAGACCTCAAGTTAAATGGGTGGCTGAGTTGACAGAGACTCCTTCGTATACGTAAAGACGTGCAATCAAAACGCATATAGGAGACATTCTCCAAGGTGGATCGTGTGTGATTACTTAATATGCGTTCGTTTGAGATTTACTGAAAATTCAGTTTGGTAAACGTTCGGTTTATCATGCTTTCATTGACAAAGTAAATTTCCTGTGATATTATATTACCGAAGTGTTGAAATAAATATTGAGTCTGATAGAATAATAAAGCGAAAGAAAATTATATCTAATATTATATTAATTAAGTTATATTATAGTTGAATTATGCATATATTAAAAATTTTCTAGAAAGCATAACTTTGTGTTTTTATTTGACGAGTTATTACATTATAAAGAAATAATTTTGTGGACGCTCAATACGCATATACTACGTGCTCGCATGCGTGCGCGCACGCATGCGGGCCGCACGCGTGCGACGCATATGTCCCTCCATGGAGGACGCATCTGCATGGTGCTCTGCAGTCACGCAGTGCGGATCAATCCGCACGCGTGCGGCTCATTATGCAAGCACTGTGTGGACACTTTGTTATCTGGGTATATTAATGCAAAATATACCGTGCCGTTGCGCGCTTCATTGTACGGCACTGCTGGCGCCAGCGGCCGGAGCCCGGCTGGTGCGCAAATACTGCTCGGGCGGAACGTACGCAGCCTCGATTTAACAGGGTGGAGGCGTATCCGGTCACGCCACTGACCGTTAAATCGAGGTCCTAGTGTATGTGGAAAAAATGACTGATGATATATCTGAAACTGAAAAAATGTGATAAAGTGACGAAAGGGAAATACGTGTAACCAACACGGTACAAAAGTGGAAAGAGAAAGACTTGAAAGCCATGAATTATATCTACACCGCACTTTCAAACCGACAGTGAGAGTTCGTGATCGATGGAGAAACCTCTCACAAGATTTTGAGAAAACTGCATTTGTTGTACAGTAATGTTCATCGATGGTGTCCCCGTAGCTCACTATTCTTTCCAGAATCGAGTTTTACTTCTACGAATGTTCTATTTGCCCGTGACCAGTGGAACCTTCAGGTTGTTAGGAATATGACAGCTGCGAGGTGGAGCAGAGTCACGAAGTAAGCCACTGGTGATTGGCAAATAAAATATTTGTCGAAGTGAAATTTGATTCGAAAAAAAGTTAGGAAAACTTTACCTAAAAGAATCCACAACCTTACAAATTTCCAGCAAACCAATACATAACTGATACATAACTGTAAGAGCACATCTAGAGATCGGAGTAATGTAACATAGTTATGTCTCTGATATACGACATATCTTTAGAATATAACATATTGTTTACATAACGTAAGATGCATGAATAAAACGTAATATTGAGGGCATCACGAGGTAACAATGTAATATAACAAAGTTACGTAGAGGAGAAATAACGTAACTTCAATTCCGTGATGTATCATGTACATTACATGAGACCCACAAGTAATACATAAAATTGAAAGCATCTTCAGGGATCCGGAAATATAACATAGTTACATACATGGGACATAATATTTCTGCAAATATGACATGTGTCGTATATATAACATCAGACCCATGGATGATACGTAACAGAGATGGCAACACCAGGGAACAGAGTCACATAACATAATAACATCTATGATACGTGCAATATCTTTAGTTCTGCAATTGAAATATCGCAAAATAGGATATCCGTATCTGCTGGCGATAATTTCTGAAACGTCTGTAAGTGACTAACATGATAGTACGCATCAATCGAGGCATAAACGCTTCAGAGCTGTTAAATAGCGAGATCGAAAATATAGAGAAATCTGGCAGTATTCACTACACGATACTGTGGTGTAGTGGCGAGAGCGTGCGACTACTAATCCAAGCGAGTCCGAGCGATCATGGTTCGAGCCCGGGTTAGGTCAAAATAATGATGTCGTCTTGAATGAACTAAAAATGCGTTTCAATCTATCTGTGGTTGATTATAAATTGTTACTATGTCATATATACACCATAGATGATGGAAATTAGTAATAATAACGGCTTTTTATTTAGCTTTTCCAGTGTGATAGTTAATTGTATCAGATGCATTTCCAATATGTATCTGATACATCTTTCAACATGTCTTTGACATATCTTTGATATGTCTATGATATATCGGTGAGCCGTCGCTGATATGTATCACCAGTACATATCTAATACATTCATGATACATCCAATGATGCTGACATCGTGCTGTACCAGTAACATACTTTCTTATGAGTTTGATACATAACGTGTTACATTCGTTACATAATATATACGTATTTGATACATATTTTGGTTTGCTGGGTTTGCATAAGAAACAAACTTGAATAGATAAAATTGAAGGACTATGCAGAGTCAAGTGAATTTTTCAGTGAGCTCGAAAAACTAATAATAGGATTGAAAAATGCCGGGGCACAAGTCACGGAAAGGGAAAAGCTAAACTACTTACGCTGTGCCTATTCGCACGTCAGATTGACTCTGAGAGAGACACTCCAGACACTCCAGAAACGCCAGAGTCGGCGAAAAATTATCAGCGTGACTGTCAATACGACGGAAAATTGGAGTGACTCAACAATGGCCATGTAGCGTATATGTAATATGTATGAACGGCAGACACTCTGAAAACTGGAGTGAGTTCAATTAATATGTAGCCGGACTCTGACGATTCATATGCGGTGATCGTACGAGCGCGGAAATATTTGTTCATACTTGCGTCTCAAAGTTACTTTCACGGTTAATGTTAGGTGTGAAATAAATTCTGATACGAAAACATCGACCAAACGCGCACGCATGCGCAGTACACTGATATTGTGCCAATACTTTCACCATTGAGTATATTTGAGCGGCGTAACAGGTCCGATTTGAATTTGAAGAATCAGCCTATCATTCTCAAAACTGATGAAATCAAAAGTTTCTAGATTCCCAAAATGCCAACGAAGTTTGTGAAATGTTTTTTTTTCTCCGAATTTCGAGTACTTGGGCGTTTCACCACAAACTGGAAAACTTCGCCTCCCACAAAGATTTCACCCATGAATGACTCGAATTCGATATTATTTGATGGTATGGGGAGGGGCCTTGATCGAAGGGGCTCTCCAATCAAAGACTGGCACCGTAGTTCGGTGGTAATTTGTTTGTTGTTTGAGGGGGGGGGGGGGGGGGGGATAGGAATTGGAGAAGGATGGGAATAGTGGGGGGGGGGGGAGCAGCGGTGTACAGGTGGACCTAGACAAACATTTAGGCGCGGCGTGGTTTACGGGTGGGGGAGATAAAAAGAGTCTTCCGTGGTATTGGAAGAGGGAGACGGGAGATAGGACGGGGTCGGGTTATCGGACGGACAGGGGGAGGGGTGCGTGGATCCTTCAGCGGAGTGCCGATCACCTGGTGGAGGCGTTTTGGAGGCCGTGTTCGTTGTCTATCGCCACCAGGTGTCACTGTGTCGGCCTGTAGTCCTCGGCGGATGAGCCTCGGGATCCGGGAGGTTTTGGGGAGGGGATGAGGGGTGTTGCTATGATCGATTACGATCCCTGACGTCGTCGGAACTCCTTCCAAGGGCACCCTTAAGTCACATCTAGGATACTGACGTGGCCGGTCTACCGGGTCCAGGGTTTTTAGGCCGATCCTCCAGGTCAGCTCCGCCTGTTCTCGCAGTAGATCTAGTTGCCTGTGAACGAGTCTCGGTAGTTGTTCTGTCTGCACTGGTGTCGCCTTCTGTAGTTCTGCGGGAGAATCGGGTGTCTCGGCGATAGGAGGTGACATTGGCCGATAAAAAGATTTGCACGATTTATTTCGTAGCAATTGGTTTTATTCAGGTAATTTGATTACACTAAAGGCTTCAAATCGGTAGATGACTGATAGCCATATAGGTTTTGCACGAGGATGTGCGGATGCGGATGTCAGGTAGCCGGGCACTCGGGTCTATAGCGTAAGAGTGGGGTTACTTTGATCGCGACGTAAATTCCCGTGCTGCGCCGTGTTGTGGCGGAGCGCGTAGATACGGTAAGTTCGTCAAGGCGGGGGTGCACGGAGCGCGGCGGCTGCCTGGCCTCAGCGCGTCGAGCAGCACTTAGAGGCGGGCGCCGTGCGGTGTGGCCATGTATGCTAGGTTGCCTGCCGGTAGGCGCCCTGAGGAGTATAGGAAGCTATGCGTGTAACATACTTTTTATTGAAATTCATGTTAACAAGTTGTTTGAAAGAGCCAATAGTCTGAAAATATGAGAATAAATCCATGAGAAGAAAAATTTTCACATGAACACCCCTAAAAACCGGTCCCCTGGCATGTCACAGATGCAAAATCGAAATTATTTCGTGACGTGTAGTGAACCAGTAATAATATTTTCCAATACTACTCTAGTATAGTTGTCCATAATGAAGGCACTTTACAATTTGCATAGTTATAATTTTTCGATTCACTATTTTCGCGCCGAAATTGTGAGCTAAAGTTTGTCCCTTGATTTTTGCTAACACAGTCGTGTGCGTATATGCAGTTTGTACTCACTCCCTCCAACCAATCGAATCGCTGCATTGATCGAGGAAATATAAGTGATTTTAGGAACTATACAATAGTAGCCGCAAGTTCCAAACAGAGAAGAAATCTCTGCCTTGTTCCGATCATGGCTCATAACCTACAGACGGAATAAAAAATAATAACACTCGAAATGTCCGAGTAAGTAATAGATGAAATATGTTATGAAATTGCATATAATATTAATGATATGGCATTAGCATTTATCACCTTCCAAAATGTGATCAAATTTTACAGCCCTGACCAAAGAAAGCAACGCCAAGGAAGAGCTTATCAACGGCAGATCGATGCCTTGATTGAATATTTAGAAAAAAATCCGAACGTAGCTACTGGGAAGTTCAATTCATTACACGGGAAATCAGATTATGATTCTTGTTGGGCTGAACTTTCAAGAGATCTCAATAAATTAGCTAATGACGGGCAAAACAAAGATGTTAAATCCTTGAAAACTGTAAGTCGTATACTCATCACTTATTATGTGAACCTACATAATTTGGTGTCTTACAGACTTGGAGGGATATCAAAAGTATCTGATAAGGTTCAGAAACTCCGTAAAGCAAGAGCGCAAACAGGCAATAATTCTATAGATGACTTTTTGGCTGAGCAAGAAAAACGTGTATTGGGAATAATAGGGCACAAATACGTTGAGGGCATTGGAACAGTTTCAGACAGTTTTCCAGAAGAATTTGCGGTAATCATTCTACCTCAGTCTCTATTTTTCATTTGTACTGTGTAATTAATTTTTTCTGATTGGTTCAGAACGTTATGGACAAACTTTTTGAAGGTCACAAGCATAAACCCGAGTAAAAATGATTTTATATAATTATATAGAATTGTTCTACATAATTCTATAGAAATATTGGCACGATAGAAATATATAGAATTGTATATGGGCATATCTCACAAACCTTCAACTTTCATGTAACTTGACTTACGGCTTGCGAAAGTTAACTTGCAGGCAAAGAATTGGGTATTTATGCATGTAGCAAATTATTTTTGAGATACACGAAGCATAATCAATGTAAAAAAATTATATACCCTGCCTACAAACTTCTTGTCCCTGAATCAAATGCAGAAATTAGCTAGGTTGCATTGTGTAACTATGACTTCAAGAAAACTTCGTACGGGATTGGCATTGATATGCAACTTTAGAAAAATTGGAAAAAAATAATTGGCTACGAGCAAGGTAGTATGAACATAATGTACGTAATTGTAGTCACCAAAATTCGTCTGCGATACCAGGGACACAGTACGAAGTACTGTCACTCGGTTTCGATATCGCACCTGACACCCAATGTTTCACCATTAAAGTACAATAGCACAAGCTAATTGGATGCATTTATCTGGATGCACATGAAAGTCGAACTATCACGGATCGAACGCACTGGAATTTACGTCGGAGAGTCAATTTCTTTTCTCGCAGTGTTCTTGACAATGGGTACATATTAACGCGTGGAGAATAAATGTCAGGAATGTCACGTCATTACCCTGATAATCTGGTCAAGTAAAATGCTTATATTTAAATCCAATATATTACTCATATCACGAATTATATTTCCAAATATGTGCGCGATTGTTTTATCAAAAATGACTTTTCTCTGGGTTAAAACGTATTGGAATGTCAGATTCGGGAATGTCAGATTCATAAATTCGTAACATAAATTCGCAACCATTCATTTCTAAATCATTTTCTAAGTCAGTAGCCTTTGTAGCAGTTACCGTTCAACGTTTATGTATACGATTGAAGTGAAATGATTTTAATAATAATAAAAATGATAAAAATTAATTACTTTTTTTAATTTCAATTTTGGTTTTTTTTTTGGTTTTTTTTTTTCTTCGGTTTGCAAATAGTACTCTAGGTGTAGAATAAAGATACAGATAGTTCTGACACCAAACCGAAAGAAAATAAATAATCGCGAATTTGAAATGGCATTACTATTTTTTATGCGCGCACCCAGTATAATATGAATTGTACATGAATAGATATTTCTTCATGAGGGTCTTGTAATGCGAGAAAAAAATTGGCGGAACTGTGTTCCCCAAATTGGATTTTGTTTTTTTTGAGCTGCGAAAGTTAACTGTTTGTGAGATATGCCCATATAATTCTCTGAAATTCTATAAAATTCTATGAAATTCTATATATTTCTATCGGGCCAATATTTCTATATAATTATATATGATCAGATATGATCAGATCTAATCATCTGTTTCGAACAAATTAAAATAAAACAGTCGATTAAATTAAAGAAATTTGTAAACTATAGTTGTTATATCTTTTGTATGTCGCAATGATCGGAAATTGTAGTTATTGCTGATATCTTACTTTTTTTGGCGATGAAAAATTTCTCACAGGGATTCGAACCCGGGTCCTGCTGCGTATCAGTCGAAGCTTCTACCACTGTGCTAATTCAGGTATTTAATAGTTGAAACTTTTAGAATTCTATGTATTTGTCACGAAAATTTGCCTAATTTTAACGATGAACTTAATATTGATTATCATGATCGAACGATCTGATCATAGATGGACCGCTATATGATTATACAGGGTGTTCCAGATTGGGCGCAACAGATTTCGTGGGCGGATTCCTCCATAAATTCTGGAACGAAAAGTCCTCTGCCAGAAAATTCTGTGATCGACGGGTACCCAGCTAGAGAGCATTCAAGTTGACCCACCACAGAGCGGATACAGTAGAAAGTCAGTGCCGGGTCACGAATGCTATCAATGCTGTGCCCGTAGCTAGAGTGTTCCGCTCGTTCACTGGAATTATTTTTTCAATATTCCGGTCCTTTCGTAGTTTTCGTCATCCGGGGTATTTCCTCCATAATCTCCGTCGTCCAGGTATCCCTCTACATAGTTTTCGTTATTCAGGTATGACTCTTCGTAGTTTTCGTCGTCCATAGGTATGTCTCTTCGTAGTTTTCGTTGACCGGGTATCCCCCGTCGTAATTATCGCGTACAAAGTCTTCTCCACCATAGTTTACGTCGTCCAGGTATCCCTCTACATAGTTTTCGTCATCCAGGTATGTCTCTTCGTAGTTTTCGTCGTCCATAGGTATGTCTCTTCGTAGTTTTCGTCGACCGAATATCCCCCGTCGTAATTATCGCGTACAAAGTCTTCTCCACCATAGTTTTCGTCGTCCAGGTATTCCTCTACATAGTTTCTCTCATCCGGGTATTCATTTTCATAGTTTCCGTCATCCAGGTATCCATTTTCATAGTTTCCGTCGTCCAGGTATCCCTCTCCATAGTTTTCGTCAATCGGACATCCCCCGGCGTAATTCTCGCGGACAAAGTTTTCTCCACCATAGTTTACGTCGTCCAGGTATCCCTCTACATAGTTTTCGTCATCCAGGTATCCATTTCCATACTTTCCGTCATCCAGGTAGACTTTATACGCGATAATTACGACGGGGGATATCCGGTCAACGAAAACTACGAAGAGACATACCTATGGACGACGAAAACTACGAAGAGACATACCTGGATGACGAAAACTATGTAGAGGGATACCTGGACGACGGAGATTATGGAGGAAATACCCCGGATGACGAAAACTACGAAAGGACCGAAATATTGAATAAACAATTCCAGTGAACGAGCGGAACACTCTAGCTACGGGCACAGCATTAATAGCATTAGTGACCCGGCACTGACTTTCTACTGTATCCGCTCTGTGGTGGGTCAACTTCACTGATCTCTATATACTGACTGGATAGTGGACTAGGGCTGCTGAGTGAAACCAATTGATCAGCGCCATTTGCAATTTTTCCAGTCAAAGTCTACGCGGGCAATTCAAATTTATACATGAAATACACATTTTCTTTTGAAAACTACTTTTTCAAAGTTATTTTTCGGTCGAACTATGCCAGAAATAACGATATCCTGGATAAAGTACACATATTCAGTCGGACCCGGGTCGTAAACTGTGCATCTAATCGTAATTCCCGCGTAGATTTTGACCCAAGTTTCGGCGTTCCTCCGACCCCACCAAGCCCCTGGCCTGGCTTCTAATGGTTTCACGCTGCGCCTGTAGTAAGAGTACCAGTCCACTATCCAGTCAGTATATAGAGACCAGTGGTCAACTTGGATGCTCTCTAGCTGGGTAACCGTCGATCACAGAATTTTCTGGCAGCGGACTTTTCGTTCCAGAATTTATGGAGGAATCTGCCCATGAAATCTGTTACGCCCAATCTGGAACACCCTGTATATGGACTTATATCGGTTATGTCTCATCAGATATTTATAAAGATAATTGGACAAAATTGTTTTTTCCCGGAAACGTAACATTTTTGATGCATTCTCTTAAGAAGTATATATGTCAGTTTCATAGAACTCTATATAATTATATATAACTCTATATTAGAGTATATGGGGTATTCCAAAATATTTTAAACGGTAATTTACCCCGACCCCTATCGATTTCCGAATAAATTATTCTCAGGGTAACCCTAGACCCAGGTATGATTGCTGAATTATTTTAGAATTTTGCGATTTTTTTTTTAGAAGTTACTATTTTTTGAAGATCGCACTTTTCGGCAACAGCTCGTTTTTCATCCAATTCTAGTTGGCAACCAAGGTATCCCACGGAAAGTGACTGCAGCACAACTGTCCAGTTTTTTGACGTACTTCAAAATCGAAATATTTGTAGATTTTTTCAGACACCGGAAGTGCCGGAATTCTCGTTTCAAAAATCAAAATCTCGGATTGCGAAAAGTCGCCGTGATCGATCTTTTTTAAATTTGTAGACAAAATTCGACATCGAAAGATGGAGTTCTTAAGACCAGGCCGAAGTTGGGCCTACATCGGGTTTAGGAGGTATGGCTATTTTAATCACGCGAAAATTCATATTCCGGCGTTATTTTTGTTATTATTATTATGATTATTATTAAAATTGTCGAAATTATTATTTTTGTTATTATTATTATTATTATTATCATTATGATTATTAATGGATAACAAAAATAATAATTTTGATAATTTGAATAATAATCATAATAATAATAACAAAAATAACGCCGGAATATGAATTTTCGCGTGATTAAAATAGCCATACCTCCTCAACCCGACGTAGGCCCAACTTCGGCCTGGTCTTAAAAATTCCGTCTTCCGATGACGAATTTTGTCTACAAATTTCAAAAAGATCGATCATGGCGACATTTCGCAATCCGAGATTTTGATTTTTGAAACGAGAATTTCGGCACTTCCGGTGTCTAAAAAAATCTACAAATATTTCCATTTCGAAGTATGTCAAAAAACTGGACAGTTGTGCACCAGTCACTTTTCCGTGGGATACCTTGGTTACCAACTAGAATTGGATGAAAAACGAGCTGTTGCCGATGTTACGTGCAAGCGAGATGTGGCGAGATTGCCGTCTATGCTGGTCGTAATTTAGAATACGGAAGTCACCTGAGCGGTTAAGTAACTTCCGTTGTGGGTCTTTGCTTTATTAAACCACTAAAGTGGACCTGAAGGATTGAGTGAAAGGATAGTGACTCGAACTGGATGATGCCAGTTCGACACAATTAAATTATATAGAGATGTATTCCTGCCAACGAGTACTATATGATAACAATTTCAGTAGTCGTGGTGGGGATTTGAAATAATAGAATTTATTGTGCTAATTACAGTTTTAGTTGCGTTTATAGTTGTAGTTATACTTAAGGTTATAGTTAGGAATGATAGATAGGAATTTAGATGGTATGAGCCAGTGGAAACAGTGATACCTGACTGCGCGGTGCGTCAACTTTTACAACCCGTCACCAAGGAGGCCGATTGGTCGAAGAGTACGGATAGCCCTTGAGGTGTCTTGGCGGTTGCCGTGCGATGTGCTCCTGTACCAAGCCGGTCTTCTACAGTCGGAAAAACCTCCAGTGACAAGGTGTGACGATCCCAAGTGCACGGTCACTTCCGAAAATAATTCTGACTGCACGAGCAAGGGATACGGGGTCTTTTTATCCCTTGCTAATCGGCCTTTGGCGGGGGATGGAATTTCCTTGGTCAGCTTCCAGGGAACCTCTGTTTCGCCCGCGCAGTTTGGCTTACTCATCCGCTAGCTCATACCTGTGTTGAAATTGCTGAACCGGCGGCCTAGATTCTACCGTCGCGTGGTGTATTGCGACACACTCCGGTTCGTTCGTAACACCGAAAAGTGCGATTTTCAAAAAATCGTAACTTCTAAAAAAAAAATCGCGAAATTCTAAAATAATTCAGCAATCATACCTGGGTCTAGGGTTACCCTGAGAATAATTTATTCGGAAATCGATGGGGGTCGGGGTGAATGATCGTTAAAAATATTTTGGAATACCCCATATATATGATTATATGAAGTTATGTACAATTATATAGAGTTCTATATAGGATATATGTAGAACTCTACATAATTATACCGGGAATATTCGGTGAGGGTAACCGATCCCCTTCGTACGACCAAACCAATACAAGCGCGAACCGCGTATGTGAGATTCGACGGGCGGGGCTAGGCAGCCAGTGGTGCTTCTACCGAATCTTCCGCGCTGGGCCGAATCCGTATAGCTCACCTTGATACTTAACCTACAAAGCAATCATCGCACTGAACACGGAGGAAAGTAAACGCGATTAAAATGAATTTGCCTAATGTGAACATTTATTTTCAAAATTTATGAACGAATTTAGAATCAAATATCAATTAGTTGGATTCAAGTATTGATTATCAGTGTTCAGGATCGATATTTGAGACGAAGTGGAACAGGTAAGTAGAGGGTAAATCATTGAAGACAACATGGTCAAAAATTGGTTTATTTATTAATTTATTTATTTATCAACAGAAAAATTAAATTTATCAACGATTATTAGTTAATCGAGGGGTCCATTGCTGTTGAATTATGGTGTACGCACAAACTTATCGGAGATTGAATGATTGGGAATCGAAGAGAGGCTACCGATGAGCCACTGTCGAACGTAGTACAATTTTACTCGAACCATTTTCGTCTCTCAACGACTACTTCTATCGGAGGCCTGAGTGCTGATATGTACCTCACCGAGGCTTCATAGCGTGCGGAGGGGTTTTGTCGTGGGAGTTTGTAGTGCGATGAGGTAGCGTGCGAGCAGCTTCGTTGCAAGGGTTTGTGGCACTTAGACGATATCCATTGAACATTCCTCACTCTAACGAGCATTCAACGTTTATGTCTCGAAGCAGGCGGGGAAGCTTTGTCGCAGATGTTCGTGGTGCGATAAGGCAGCGTACGTTTATTGCAAGGGTTCGTAGCACGTCGGCGATTGCAGTCCTTCTCTGGACCTTGGCGAAGCCTTGCCGCACAAAAATTCACTAGAAAATGCTCGCCTACGCACTGCGAACTTTCACAGAAAGCACCACTGTACGCTACCACCACAGTACAAACACCTGTGACGGAGTTCCTCGACGAACGCTTGCAACGAAGCTCCTCGTACGCTGCCTCGTCGCACCACGAACATCTGCGACGAAGCACCTCTGCCTGCGACAAGACATGAACGTTGAATGGTCGTCAGACGAGTAAGAAATGTTTGATGAATATCGTCGACGGGCTCAGAACCCTTGCAATAAAGCTCCTCGGACGCTGCCTCGTCGCACTAGGAACATCTGCGACGAAGCTCCTTCGCCTGCTATGAGACATGAACGTTGAATGGTCGTTAGACGAGTAAGAAATGTTCGATGAATATCATCGACGGGCTAAGAACCCTTGCAACGAAACTACTCCGTACGCTGCCAAGCCTCGCCGACGCTGTTGCTAGCTCTGATTTCTTCATTCCCTGCTTGGTTCTCGGTCATTATTCGCAGTCTGTTGACTGAGGTCAGCTTGGACAACGATACTGGCGATATTTCTCCTCAAGAGTTAGCGGGCGATCAATCATTGGGTACGTAGAATACAAAATTAACGAATATGAAAAGACTTACAAAACTTATAAATTCTCATGATAGTCAGTTATACCTCACTTTGCTGTTTCAGAGGAAGAAACGATGTCCTGGGATGGCAACATCTTCTTTAACGAGTATGAGTTTATTCTTCTCAGACACCTGATTCACGACGAACTACAAACTCCTGCGACAAAGCCCCTCCGTACGCTATGAAGCCTCGCTGAGGTGAATGTCAGCACTCAGGTCTCCGATAGAAGTAGTCGTTGAGAGACAAGAATGGTTTGAGTGAAAGTATACTACGTTCGATAGTGGCTCATCGGTAGCCTTTCTTCGATTCCCAACCATTCAATCTCTGATAAGTTTATGCGTACACCATAATTCAACAGCAATGGATCCCTCGATTAACGAATAATCGTTGATAAATTTCGTTTTTCTGTTTCAGACCTGAGGACGTGGCCTGTGGGTGGCAGCCTCATCCGCGATGACTTTATTCTCTGCATTGTACTCTGATCAAATGATTCATTATGTTATTATTAAACTCAAGTTGAGACAAATACTGAAAACTTTCTCACGAATTCTTAATCTTCATTAGATTGAATACTAGCTAGTATTCCTAACAGATGTTTTGAATAGAATCGAGTTCTGAAAATAAATGAATGAATTAATAAATCAATAAATAAACCAATTTTTGACGACGTTGTCTTCAATGATTTACTCCCCACTTACCTGTTCCATTTCGTCTCAAATATCGATCTTAAACACTGATAATCAATACTTGCATCCAATTAATTGATTTTTGATTTTAAATTCGTTGATGATCTTCGAAACTAAATGTTCGTATCAGGCGAATTCATTTTATTCGAGTTCATTCTTCTCCGTGTTCAGTGTGATAATTGCTTTTTAAATCAAGTATTTATCGAGTTAGCGCGGATGGGCTATAGAATTTATCGAGTTAGCGCGGATGGGCTATGCGAATTCGGCCTAGCGCGGAAGATTCGGTAAAAGCACCACTGGCTGCATAGCCCTGCCCGTCGAGCCTCACATACGCGGTGCGCGCCTATGTTGGTTTGGTCGTAGGAAGGGTGTTGGTTACCCTCACCGAATATTTCCGGTATATCTTTCTATATTATATAATTCAGTCGCGGCCGCCGCCGCCGTGTCGGATTCCAGGGCCTCCTCAGTTCTGCTCGGCCCTTTCGGCCCCCTTCGGCCTTCTGGGCCACCCTCGGCCCTTTATAGCTGTATACCTATATATACAGAGTGCGCCAGAATTAAGTGGCCAAAATGATAGGGGTCATAGAGGAGATCGAGCTGAGTAAATCGACCTGTATAACCTGTGGTCTCCGAAGTCGCGTTCGCGACATACGGCAGGTTGAAAAAATCTCGCTACACGCCGCAATTTAGGCAACCGAGTACACAGCAGGCAGCGGTTAGCAGTATTGTTCATAAGCGCGCTCGACTTTTGATGCGAGTCATAACACTTTTGAATTCAAAAATTTCAAACCAAAATACTTTCGATATCAAATTTCATTATGGAAACAAGAATTGTTGTTATGTTCGGCGAAAATTCAATGTCGAAAGTGTTTTTATTTGAAATTTTCGAATTCAAAAGTGTTATGACTCGCATCAAAAGTCGAGCGCCCTTTTCAACAAGACTGTTAACCGCTGCCTGCTGTGTACTCGGTTGCCTAAATTGCGGCGTGTAGCCAGATTTTTTAACCTGCCGTATGTCGCGAACGCGACTTCGGAGACCACATGTTATACAGGTCGATTTACTCAGCTCGATCTCCTCTATTACCCCTATCATTTTGGCCACTTCATTCTGGCACACCCTGTATACCTGTATACCTATATATATATATACAGCGTGATTTCCAAGTCGCGGAAAACATTTCACATGAAGATTCCTTGTCGAAATCTCACCATAAAGTTCCTTATCAAAAACTTCCAGGGACTGGTCCTTGCTGAGTTATAGAAGGATTAGTCTAACCAATAATACGGCCGTAAAGTGACGTGCTCAGCCCTGGTTAAAATGCCGTATAGGATTTTATAGGAACGTATAGAATTTCGTATAGAATTCAGTATTTATGTCCGACACCAGTTCATGCGGTTCTATCCACATCCTATCGCATCGACAGAATGTACTCGGCCCGCTGGAGGACCTATCCGGATTATGTTCGGGACCGAAAACGCAAGCTCGGTGATGTATACGATTCTATACGGTCAGCGTTTGTCATTAAAATCGCGCCTGAAATATTTTAAAGTACGTCACGGGGCTATATCCGTCCCTATCTGGTTTCGGTTGCGCATTTTCTAACATCAGAGTCCGACGCGGCGCTCTGTCCGTCCCTATCAGGAATGTATTCGGGACCGAAAACCCAAGTCCGGTGATGTATACGATTCTATACGGTCAGCGTTCATCATCAAAATCGCGTCTAAAATATTTTAAAGTACGTCACGGGGCTATACCCATCCCTATCTGGTTTCGTTCGCGCATTTTCTAACATCAAAGTCCCACGCGGCGCTCTATCCGTCCCTATCAGGAATATATTGGGATCCTTGGAACTTCGATACGCCAACTAGTGGCAGAAAATAGAACTGTTGAACGACGGCTGCAGTAACCAGCTGTAACCAATGAGAGAGCTTGAAACCTCGATACGCTTACTAGTGACGAAAAATAGAACTGTTGAAAGTCGGCTACTTTTACGAAGCCACGCCCATTCCAAGGATCCCAATTCGGGACCGAAAACTCGAGCTCAGTGATGTATTCGGCTCTATCCGGTCAGCGTTCGTCATCAAAATCGCGTCTATAATATTTTAAAGTACGTCACGGGGCTATATCCGTTACCGTCGGGCTTGGATGCTGCGCATTGCAAGGCCGTAGAAAAATTTGCCGTTTGTGTCATTATTTCTAAGTCCCAATCGGGGCTCTGTCCGTACCTATCCGGGTTCTATCCCGCGATTCATGATGTGATTATTCACACAAAATTTTCTAAGTTGGGATCGGGGTTCTATCCGTACCTATCCGGTTTCCATGTAATGTACATTACTTCAATATTCTCTCGTAGGCGGAGAATATCATCTACAAGCGTCGTCTAATTCCTGTATTGGTCATGTGTTATCAGTATGTATGTTGTCGATATATGGGCTCCCCCCTAAAGCGCTGATGCTTGAAGATAAAAAAAAAAAAAAAAAAAAAAAAAAAAAAAAATCGACTCCGATGATGCTCCATGCTATGTTAATTGATGTAATTTTTGTACGTTCCGGATAGGACAGTATCCCGAACATACTTTTATGTGCGCGTACATTACAGATTGACCGAATACGCTCCGTATAGAACCGCATACGCAGGGGGCATCCTACACTCCGTATAAAACCGTATAAGAGGCGTACCGATTAAAAATCGCGGTTCTGTCACGCATAGACCCGGATAGGGACACCGAAGAAGCGTCCGAATAGAATGACATAAAACCGTAAGGAATTGGCATTCAAAATACGACACTTTGCCGTATCGGGCCGTATAGAATTTGGACTCCGGATTCTTATCCGGCATTTTATGCAGGGTAGTCCATGAAAAGTCTATGATTATAACTGACTTACTTTTAATATATTTGACAACATTTTTTGGGACAGCTCTCCCATTTCTCCCATTTAGAGTCATTTCTTTCAACGCTTGTCTGCCAACCAATTTTAATAGCAATTGTGTTACCATTTTTCTAGGATTATTCGAATATTTTTGATTGATGGCGTCAAGTGTGGCAGTTTGAATAAAAATGCTGCTTCCTTGCAGGAGTTCGGTTTTTTCCGAGTCATCGACATTATCATGATCATCATTATCATGATCATCATTATCACGATCATCATTATCATCTTCATCGTTATCATCATTGTCATCATCATCATTATCCTGCCCCTCAACATGACGTACGACGTTATCATTCTGATGATCATTGCTGCCAGCATCAGCAACAACGTCACCATCTTTATCATTTGACTCATCGACGACGCCTTCATTGCCACCATCATCATCATCATCAGCGACATCGCTATCTATACCGTCATCATCCACAACACCGACATTTTCTTCATTTTCATCTTCGCCATTATCATCAACGACATCATCGACATTGCCATCACCACTATCAATACTCTCATCGTCAGAAGCAGACGTGATTGACAATCCGGTTACTATACCGTCAGTATTGACAATCATTTTCTTTAGAAATTCAATATCAGCTAGAAAATATATAGACACCGAATAAATATTTACTTTTGCTGCCATAATAGCTCGTTAATGATCGTTAGATAGGATATGAAAATAAAAATAAAATTTACCACTTTCTGCGATTATTCGTGCAGCGTGGAATTTGCGGCCCCATCGAACAGTTACCCAATTATCACGGAACCGTTTAGTTATATCAGCAGACTCTACCACGCTGACCGTTCTTTCCTTCTTCCAAATTACTAAATAATGCATTTTTTAATATCAATATAGCAAATATATTAATAAACTTATTCTTATGTGGAAGAAGTGGGAATTCTGGATGAGTTGACAGTTGTAGCCAGTTTCTTTTTAAACAAATGAGCTACACCCCCTGTGCATACAAGGGTGACCAATAACTACAGCACCGAACTGAACAGGCAGATTTCTTGTGGAATTCTAAGACGAAAGTACCTTTATGCACCTAGGGAATAAAGTGCGTACTTCATTCCCGGCTGCGCGCATGAACAACGCCCTTTCTGCCCCTATAACTGCGAAGCGTAGGACATGGAGTACGTGAACTACGAAATCTAGGACCTGGAAGACAGAAACTACGAATCCTAATCTGAAACACCCTGTAGATCACTTTACGTTGCTCGTAAGACGCTTGAACCAGAGATCCTCAAGCAGAGAACCTTGACTACGAGAACTGCGAAGCGGAGGACATGGAGTACGTGAACTACGAAACCGAGGACCTGGAAGACTGAAACTACGAATCCGAATCTGAAACACCCTGTAGATCACTTACAAATGGAAGTAATTTTAAAATTGTTAAAAATCAGTTATACTCTTTGTAAATAAATACTATAATGATAATAAAATTATAATATATGTTCATGTTGATTTTATAATAAATAAAAAATTCAGTAAATAAATAAATAATATCATACAGTTATAATATATATGAATGTTTATTTAATTCAAAATAAAATATAACTGAACAATTTTTATTTTTAATTTTATTTTAATTTTAATTTTTTTTTTTTTTTTTTTTTTTTTTTTAAAGATTATTTTGGCCACCGCGGCCGCGGCCCCTGCCCCGATATTGATTCGCAATCGAAAATAATAAATCGACTACATTTCGTTGTCTATAATAGGCCCTCCGTTGATGCCTATTCCGGCCCGCCCGCTGGTGCCGGCGTGGTCCTCGTACTGAAAAAAATATTACAAATCAAACAGATACGAATTATAACTAATTTAATATAATTAACAATATGCAACGTTCGTATCCGTACCATCGTCTTCAGGTTGCTGTTGTTGTTGTTGTTGCTGCTGTTGTTGTTGTTGCTGCTGTTGTATCAGTTGTTGCTGCAGTTGTTGTACTTGCAGTTGCAGTTGTTGCTGTTGCTGTTGTTGCTGTTGTTGTTGTTGTTGTTGTTGTTGTTGTTGTTGTTGTTGTTGTTGTTCTTCTAATGAAAATGTAAAGACGGACTCATATCATTATTATTATATATAATAAAAATAAATATATAAAATAATAAATGAAAATAAATATAATCAGAATATATACATTATCTAAAAATATTATATTTACACAAATATATACAAGTGACCCGGAGATACGAATATTCACTGTATATATATTTATATATATAAGCGTACAAAAATAACGATTGAAATGCATAAAGAAAAATAAATAATAATATTAATAATAAGATGATATAACATACCATTTTCATTTATACGGACTTCCTCATTATTTTCCATATTTAGATTTTCGAGTTCTAAAAACTGAGAAATAACTAATGCAATGAATGAATTTAAAAAATTCGATATTAAATGTAGTTAATAATTATCAATACTTACGCTGTCCGGCGAGCCCATTGCCGACATTGTTTAATAAAACAGATGTTATTTATTTTTTACCTGGTTACGCGGAACAAAACGCTAGCGCGAAAATTAGCGTTTGAAAAATGACCCTTCAGTGATCGGCCGATAAATAACTGTCACGCGAATCTAGCGGGATAACCGACAGATGGCGGGACTCAACAAAAAAAATGGCCGCCTTTGTTAGCTCCTAGTAGCAAAATAGATCCACTTTTCAAGAGTTAAGTACTTTTAACCAAAGTTTAGACCAAATACTGTGAATAAATCATATTGCAGTAATGGTAAATTATGTGAACATTGTTAGTGACAGCAAGAATGCAATACACAATGTCGTAGACGGTATTGCTATTTCAACCAGCTTTCAGCTTTTTCGATGCGTAACCTCAAAATGGGTGGCTACTTCCCATACGAGGTGAAAGAAGAAGAAGAAGCGTTATGGGTCCTTTTTAAAACGGACATTTTTAGATTGTTATTATTTTTATATTTATATTTATAAATGCATAGCTCGGATAGGTCAGTTGAAAAAAAAACGTAATACATCTGTGACAAAAACACAGGTAAAAGGATTTAAAAAAAGCTGAGTGAGCCTTCAACGAGACGATCTAAATAACAATCACGTTATTGCCACTGCCGGATCATCAAAAGCATCACCGAAATCTGCTTCAAAAATAATGAACGATTCAATCATTAGAAGTGAATCTGGGGATATTTCTAAAATAAATTGAAAACAAGGTGAATAATTATCATTTCTTTTTACTGTAATCAATTAAAATTTGTATTAACATTTTTGTCTTTGGGATGGAGAACTGTTCAAAATTGATTTATAGCAATCCTTGATATCTTTTTTATGTAAGAAAACTGTAAAATCAGAAACGAAGCAGCGGCTTCAATTCTCAAAGTAGTGGAAAATAATACACGCCACTGACAGCTATGTCGGCACATGTATCTGAAGGTATTGAACTTTTTAATCGTCCTACTTTATTATGAAATTAAAGAATATATCCAATTTTCACGATTCATATTTTCGTTTTTATACCCAGATTCATTGACTACGATAGATCAGCACGACGAATAATCATAGTTTTACTCTTCATTAAGTGATGTATCAAGCCAGAATGATTCACAAATTCCAGAGCATAATCCTTAGTCCAAAGGCACAGGCTGCAGACGACTTTATAATAATGTTATCCGAAAAAATAAACACAGCTAGGCCTATACAGTCCACGCAAACTTTGGGTGGAGGTGAGTGTTCGTTGCGATGGCACATAAATAAAATTGATATCAAAATACCACAATTCAAAGATGGAATCCTCAAGTATTTTTATCAGGCACCGACATGAAAATTTTGATATCAAAAATGTACCTGAAATTGCGAAACTGGTTTTGACTTGAACTGCTCGTCCTACTTTATTATGAAATTGAAGAATATATCCAATTTTCACGATTCATATTTTCGTTTTTATACTCAGATTCATTGACTACGATAGATCAACACGACAAAGAATCATAGTTCTACTCTTCATTAAGTGATGTATCAAGCCAGAATGATTCACAAATTCCGGAGCATAATCCTTAGTCTAAAAGCACAGGCGGAAGACGACTTTATAATAATGTTTTCCGAAAAAATCAACACAGCTAGGCCTATACAGTCCGGGCAAACTTTGGGTGGAGGTGAGTGTTCGTTGCGATGGCACATAAATAAAATTGATATCAAAATACCACAATTCAAAGATGGAATCCTCAAGTATTTTTATCAGGCACCGACATAAAAATGTTGATATTAAAAATGTACCTGAAATTGCGTAACTGGTTTTGACTTATACTGATATGAAAGGTAGAGCTAAGCTTTGTTATGACGATGGTAAAACTTCAGTCAATTCTTATGTTAAATTTCGTCTAGAAATATACACATACACATACTTATACACATTTTAAAAATTTTGTATTTATCGCATTATTCGTCAAACCATTTTGGGCTTGTGGCTACAACTTTGATTGAATTCACCATGTTGAAGGCCATGCGATCTGTACCTCGATAACCGCCTCTAAGTTTGACATGTTGTTGAAAAACTGCTAAAATCAACTTCAGACTGTCTTCCATTGGCAGGTGGTTCGATAATGACAATGACCTTAGTACCTTAACGTTAGAAATATTATTGAATAGCATAGTTCTCGAGTCTTGATCTTTCAGGAACCTCCCGTGTGCGATGAACAGGTCGTTTCTCTCGGTGAACTCTATGAGGTCTCGCCCTCTCGCGTTGAATATCGGGTTCTTCTTGGGAATAATTCATGTTCATTGCTCAGGGTCTATGTTCCTAAGGAAGCCTTAGTGTTCTGTTTATTTTTTGGTTCTGTTTATTTTTTCCTATGCTCAGTTATCATAAAGATGCACCCGTCGCTCTTGTATACGGCCTCCGTATATTCTTATAGTATTGTTTGTTTCTTGCAATAATCATTCCTCCGTTGTCGAACACCTGTTCTGTTGGTCTTTTTTACAATAATAGGGTTGGGCTTGTGTAGTATGCCGAGATTCTCTTACACACACTATGTCTTGCTCCGTTGGCTCGATTGGCTGAGATTCTTCAATCATATACTTGAGTTTTTACAGTGGTCCGGCTGTCGTGATTTCATAGCTGGGATATGGTTTTGCTTTTATTTATTCTGACCTTGCGTTCTAATTTATACCGTTCTTCAGCCTCGCTTTTTCTCTTCATCAATGATATCTTCTTGAAAATTGTTTGGAATCTCATTTCTGCGATCAGGGGAATCAAGGCAGTGATATCACGGATAAGGGAATACTCCTAATGTATTCATTTCTGCTCGATTCAACATCATACCGTTCTTCAGCTTCGCTTTTTCTCTCCATCAATGATATCTTCTTGAAAATCATTTGGAATCCAATTTCTGAGATCAGGGGATTCAAGGCAGTGATATTACGGATAAGGGAATACTCCTAATGTATTCATTTCTGCTCGATTACCGCCTCTAAGTTTTACATGTTGTTGAAAAACTGCTAAAATCAACTACAGACTGACTTCCATTGGCAGGTGGTTAGATAATGACAATGAGCTTAGTACCTTAAAGTTAGAAATATTATTGAATAGCATAGTTCTCGAGTCTTGATCTTTGCTTTTATTTATTCTGACTTCACGTTGTAATTCATACCGTTGTAATTCAGCCTCGCTTTATCTCTCCATCAATAATATCGTCTTGAATATTGCTTGGAATCTAATTTCTGAGATCAGGGGATTCAAGGCAGTGATATCACTGATAAGGAAATACTCCTAATGTATTCATTTCTGCTCGATTCAACATCATACCGTTCTTCAGCCTCGCTTTTTCTCTCCATCAATGATATCTTCTTGAAAATTATTTGGAATCTAATTTCTGAGTGGTCCGGCTGTCGTAATTTCATAGCTGGGATATGGTTTTGCTTTTATTTCTTCTGACCTCACGTTGTAATTTATACCGTTCTTCAGCCTCGCTTTTTCTCTTCATCAATGATATCTTCTTGAAAATTGTTTGGAATCTCATTTCTGCGATCAGGGGAATCAAGGCAGTGATATCACGGATAAGGGAATACTCCTAATGTATTCATTTCTGCTCGATTCAACATCATACCGTTCTTCAGCTTCGCTTTTTCTCTCCATCAATGATATCTTCTTGGAAATCATTTGGAATCCAATTTCTGAGATCAGGGGATTCAAGGCAGTGATATTACGGATAAGGGAATACTCCTAATGTATTCATTTCTGCTCGATTACCGCCTCTAAGTTTTACATGTTGTTGAAAAACTGCTAAAATCAACTACAGACTGACTTCCATTGGCAGGTGGTTAGATAATGACAATGAGCTTAGTACCTTAAAGTTAGAAATATTATTGAATAGCATAGTTCTCGAGTCTTGATCTTTGCTTTTATTTATTCTGACCTCACGTTGTAATTCATACCGTTGTAATTCAGCCTCGCTTTATCTCTCCATCAATAATATCGTCTTGAATATTGCTTGGAATCTAACTTCTGAGATCAGGGGATTCAAGGCAGTGATATCACTGATAAGGAAATACTCCTAATGTATTCATTTCTGCTCGATTCAACATCATACCGTTCTTCAGCCTCGCTTTTTCTCTCCATCAATGATATCTTCTTGAAAATTATTTGGAATCTAATTTCTGAGTGGTCCGGCTGTCGTAATTTCATAGCTGGGATATGGTTTTGCTTTTATTTCTTCTGACCTCACGTTGTAATTCATACCGTTCTTCAGCCTCGCTTTTTCTCTCCATCAATAATATCGTCTTGAAAATTGTTTGGAATCTAATTTCTGAGATCAGGGGATTCAAGGCAGTGATATCACGGATAAGGGAATGATCCTAATGTATTGATTCCTGCTCGATTCAACATCATACCGTGAAATCACGAAAGTGAACAAAATTATTTGGCTCTGCCATCCAGTATAATAATCTAACCAGATTTCGCCGGTCCGTATGGATTCTCAGTCTCTCCTCCCTAGTCTTTAGGGTTTAAACAGCCAATCACAATACTCAATGAAGATCCGTTTCAGAATAGAACAAATCATTGTTAAACATTTATCACACCTTATGAACGAAATCACGAAAGTGAACAAAATTATTTGGCTCTGCTATCCAGTATAATAATTTAACCAGATTTCGCCGGTCCGTATCGATTCTCAGTCTCTTCTCCCTGGCCCGTCTATGAATATTGATAATATAGTCTTGATCTTTGCTTTTATTTATTCAGACCTTACGTTGTAATTCATACCGTTCTTCAGCCTCGCTTTTTCTCTCCATCAATGATATTTTCTTGAAAATTGTTTGGAATCTAATTTCTGAGATCAGGGGATTCAAGGCAGTGATATCACGGATAAGGGAATACTCCTAATGTATTCATTTCTGCTCGATTTAACATCATACCGTTCTTCAGCCTCGCTTTTTCTCTCCATCAATGATATCTTCTTGAAAATCATTTGGAATCTAATTTCTGAGATCAGGGGATTCAAGGCAGTGATATCACGGATAAGGGAATACTCCTAATGTATTCATTTATGCTCGATTCAACATCATACCGTGAAATCACGAAAGTGAACAAAATTATTTGGCTCTGCTATCCAGTATAATAATTTAACCAGATTTCGCCGGTCCGTATCGATTCTCAGTCTCTCCTCCCTGGCCCGTCTATAAATATTATATCTATAAAATATTATTGAATAGCATAGTTCTCGAGTCTTGATCTTTGCTTTTATTTCTTCTGACCTTACGTTGTAATTCATACCGTTCTTCAGCCTCGCTTTTTCTCTCCATCAATGATATCTTCTTGAAAATTATTTTGAATCTAATTTCTGAGTGGTCCGGCTGTCGTGATTTCATAGCTGGGATATGGTTTTGCTTTTATTTATTCTGACCTCACGTTGTAATTCATACCGTTCTTCAGCCTCGCTTTTTCTCTCCATCAATAATATCGTCTTGAAAATTGTTTGGAATCTAATTTCTGAGATCAGGGGATTCAAGGCAGTGATATCACGGATAAGGGAATGATCCTAATGTATTCATTTCTGCTCGATTCAACATCATACCGTGAAATCACGAAAGTGAACAAAATTATTTGGCTCTGCCATCCAGTATAATAATTTGACCAGATTTCGCCGGTCCGTATGGATTCTCAGTCTCTCCTCCCTAGTCTTCAGGGTTTAAACAGCCAATCACAATACTCAATGAAGATGCGTTTCAGAATGGAACAAATCATTGTTAAACATTTATCACATTTGATGAACGAAATCACGAAAGTGAATAAAATTATTTGGCTCTGCTATCCAGTATAATAATTTAACCAGATTTCGCCGGTCCGTATCGATTCTCAGTCTCTCCTCCATGGCCCGTCTATAAATATTAATAATATAGTCTTGATCTTTGCTTTTATTTATTCTGACCTTACGTTGTAATTCATACCGTTCTTCAGCCTCGCTTTTTCTCTCCATCAATAATATCGTCTTGAAAATTGTTTGGAATCTAATTTCTGAGATCAGGGGATTCAAGGCAGTGATATCACGGATAAGGCAATACTCCTAATGTATTCATTT
The DNA here is from genome assembly GCA_963992785.1 of Tenthredo livida. NCBI lineage: Eukaryota > Metazoa > Arthropoda > Insecta > Hymenoptera > Tenthredinidae > Tenthredo > Tenthredo livida. The sequence goes on along the minus strand of OZ023072.1, from coordinate 12,540,649 downwards.
CTGCTCGATTCAACATCATACCGTGAAATCACGAAAGTGAACAAAATTATTTGGCTCTGCTATCCAGTATAATAATTTAACCAGATTTCGCCGGTCCGTATGGATTCTCAGTCTCTCCTTCATAGTCTTTAGTGTTTAAACAGCCAATCACAATACTCAATGAAGATCCGTTTCAGAATAGAACAAATCATTGTTAAACATTTATCACATCTTATGAACGAAATCACGAAAGTGAACAAAATTATTTGGCTCTGCTATCCAGTATAATAATTTAACCAGATTTCGCCGGTCCGTATCGATTCTAAGTCTCTCCTCCCTGGCCCGTCTATAAATATTAATAGTATAGTCTTGATCTTTGCTTTTATTTATTCTGACCTTACGTTGTAATTCATACCGTTCTTCAGCCTCGCTTTTTCTCTCCATCAATGATATCTTCTTGAAAATTGTTTGGAATCTAATTTCTGAGATCAGGGGATTCAAGGCAGTGATATCACGGATAAGGGAATGCTCCTAATGGATTCATTTCTGCTCGATTCAACATCATACCGTGAAATCACGAAAGTGAACAAAATTATTTGGCTCTGCCATCCAGTATAATAATTTAACCAGATTTCGCTGGTCCGTATGGATTCTCAGTCTCTCCTCCCTAGTCTTTAGGGTTTAAACAGCCAATCACCATACTCAATGAAGGTCCGTTTCAGAATAGAACAAATCATTGTTAAACATTTATCACATCTTATGAACGAAATCACGAAAGTGAACAAAATTATTTGGCTCTGCTATCCAGTATAATAATTCAACCAGATTTCGCCGGTCCGTATCGATTCTCAGTCTCTCCTCCCTGGCCCCTCTATAAATATTATATCTATAAAATATTATTGAATAGCATCGTTCTCGAGTCTTGATCTTTGCTTTTATTTATTCTGACCTTACGTTGTAATTCATACCGTTGTAATTCAGCCTCGCTTTTTCTCTCCATCAATAATATTGTCTTGAAAATTGTTTGGAATCTAATTTCTGAGATCAGGGGATTTAAGGCAGTGATATCACGGATAAGGGAATACTCCTAATGTATTCATTTCTGCTCGATTCAACATCATACCGTTCTTCAGCCTCGCTTTTTCTCTCCATCAATAATTTCTCCTTGAAAATTATTCGGAATCTAATTTCTGAGATCAGGGGATTCAAGGCAGTGATATTACGGATAAGGGAATACTCCTAATGTGTTTATTTCTGCTGGATTCAACATTAACACAGATCGCTTCACCATGCTATTCGTTCTTAAGCGAGTTTTTTCTTTCCCCCTTTCGACTTCGTTCACCATGCTACGAAACATGGAGAATCTGTAAATGAATTCACTCTACAAATTAGAGAGCAGTTCTTCAAAGTATCTTTTTTTTTTTTTTTTTTGAACATATTTCAGTAAAACTTTCAGTATCGATGGAACAACGTCAAATTCATCCTCCAGCATGTCGCTCAGTAATATATCCATATTTTTGTTCAAGTGCTCCAAAATTTTTTTTTTAAAATTCACGCTGTGACTAAGGTCACTCGTATATACCTGACTTATGTCCAATGACGTATGACTCGCAAAAATGAATGCACTTGATGAGAAGCTTTTTCAGTATATATAATCTTGCGTTCAAGTCCACCGTAGTCATGAAATACTTGCACCAAATATCCAGAGATTATTTCGAACCGCAGGTATACATTTTTAATATTCATCGAGGTAACGGCTGTTCTCAAGTCTGATCTTCTGTAATTTTCGAATTATAAGTCAAGATTTCGTAGCTATAGATTGATGATAAAAAATTTGAATGAATTTTAACTGACATTGTAACTAAGAACAAATCATTGTGAAAAATTTATCACAGCTTATGAACGAAATCATAGTGATCTTCAGGATTTAGCTTCATCGAGGTAACGGCTGTTCTGAAGTCTGATCTTTTGTAATTTTCAAATTATAAGTCAAGATTTCGTAGCTATAGATTAACGATAAAAAATTTGAATGAATTTTAACTTTTTGTGAAGAATTTATCACAGCTTATGAACGAAATCACGAAAGTGAACAAAATTATTTGGCTCTGCCATCCAGTATAATAATTTAACCAGATTTACCAGACGGTCTGTATCGATTCTCAGTCTCTCCTCCCTGGCCCGTCTTCGCTGTAGTGCATAATATGCAGCTCGGTTTGCTTGATTGTAAGCCACCATCGAAGCCATTGATTATGTCCATATACTTGCTGAAATATTCTGTACTACCATAACGATCCTTTATCTGTAGTAAAGTCAGCTTGGATGGTCTTACTCCGTTACATTCATTTTTTTTTTTTTATTAGTCTTTAGGGTCTATTCTAAAGTCCACAGTGTATAATATGCTCTTCTCTTCCACCACTTAATATTTGGTCATAATTTTTCACACTGTTACCCCAACTCTTATACCCACTCTTGTATTAAGAAATGATAAATTAATTTGAAATTAAGGGAACTTATAACCAGTTATGTTTTAAAAAATATGTGCCATCCCAATGATACTCATTATGTAAAAATCATGTAAAAATGTACAATCATATATAGCATATTGTACATATATTATATTATATTACTGTTTATATTGTATAAACTGTACTTACTGTATAATTGTATATATTATATATTATATTATATTACTGTGAGGTCAAATTGAAGCCTAAAAAAAAGGATTTTGATTCATCGAGGTAACGGCTGTTCGGAAGTATGATTTTCTGTATTTTGAACCTTCTGTTTTACTACAATCTGCATTTCGCTGCGCTGTTATTTTCAAATTAGGACGGAGACTTTTAGGTATAAATGTGCTTAGCATATTTTCATGAATTGTGAAAAAGCACTTCGGCATTATGGTCTCTTGTAATATTTAAATGAGGATTGATGACTGTTCGTCAGTAACGGTATCCGGGTATCCGATTTTCTGTATTTGTGTCATTATGAATTTTGGTCTTTTTGTTATATTTTTTGTAATTTTTTTTATTGTTTTTCGACCACAACCAACATATACTGTGTGAGCAGTTGTCGGGTACAGATTGTACGTACAGAATAAGGTTGCAATTATTCGCGTTCCTATAAATTTATATGAGAGATTTTTAAGTAAATATTATTCATATTGATGATTTTTACGATTATGCGTATGTGAATGAATATTTGGAATAATTATATTGTTACAAATGAGTTCGTGTTTATATTTATTTCACTGAACTGACCTATTCCAGATTGGTACTGGAATGCCGGATTTATTTTTATGATTAACTCTGTTCGTAACAATATTCGTTATTCAAAAATAATTCAGACTATAATAATTTTATGTTTTGATTTTTATCTTATTTTCTGTCTTGATTTTCGTCTTATTTTTCGGTATTGATTTCTATCTTATTTTCTGTATTGATTCTCGTATTCTTTTCTGTCTTGATTTTCGTCTTATTTTTCGTATTGATCTTCGTCTTATTTTTCGTATTGATTTTCGTATTATTTTCTGTCTTGATTTTCCTCTTATTTTCCAGTATTGATTTTTATCTTATTTTCTGTATTGATTCTCGTGTTATTTTCTGTCTTGATTTTTGTCTTGATTTTTGTCTTGATTTTTTTATAATATTATTTTCTGTCTTGATTTTCGTCTTATTTTCCAGTATTGATTTTTATCTTATTTTCTGTATTGATTCTCGTACTCTTTTCTGTCTTGATTTTTATCTTATTTTCGGTATTGATCTTCGTCTTATTTTCTGTATTGATTCTCGTACTCTTTTCTGTCTTGATTTTTATCTTATTTTCGGTATTGATCTTCGTCTTATTTTTTGTATTGATTTTCGTCTTATTTTTCGTATTGATCTTCGTCTTATTTTTCGGATTGATTTTCGTCTTATTTTCTGTCTTGATTTTTGTCTTGATTTTTGTCTTGATTTTTGTCTTGATTTTTTTATAATATTATTTTCTGTCTTGATTTTCGTCTTATTTTCCAGTATTGATTTTTAACTTATTTTCTGTATTGATTCTCGTATTATTTTCTGTCTAGATTTTTGTCTTGATTTTCGTCTTGATTTTCGTCTTGATTTTCTGTATTGATTCTCGTACTCTTTTCTGTCTTGATTTTGATCTTATTTTCGGTATTGATCTTCGTCTTATTTTCTGTATTGATTCTCGTGTTATTTTCTGTCTTGATTTTTGTCTTGATTTTTGTCTTGATTTTTTTATAATATTATTTTCTTTCTTGATTTTCGTCTTATTTTCTGTCTTGATTTCCGTCTTATTTTTCGGTATTGTTTTTTATCTTATTTTCTGTATTGATTATCGTATTATTTTCTGTCTTGATTTCTCGTATTATTTTCTGTATTAATTCTCGTATTATTTTCTGTCTTGATTTTTGTCTTGATTTTTGTCTTGATTTTTGTCTTGATTTTTTTATAATATTATTTTCTGTCTTGATTTTCGTCTTATTTGACAGTATTGATTTTTAACTTATTTTCTGTATTGATTCTCGTATTATTTTCTGTATTGATTCTCGTATTATTTTCTGTCTTGATTTTTGTCTTGATTTTCGTCTTGATTTTCGTCTTGATTTTTGTCTTGATTTTTGTCTTGATTTTTGTCTTGATTTTTTTTCATCTTATTTTATGTCTTAATTTTCGTCTTATTTTTCTGTATTGATTTTTATCTTATATTCTGTATTGATTCTCGTATTATTTTCTGTCTTGATTTTTGTCTTGTTTTTTTTTTTTATATTATTTTCTGTATTGATTTTCGTCTTATTTTCCAGTATTGATTTTTAACTTATTTTCTGTATTGATTCTCGTATTATTTTCTGTCTTGATTTTCGTCTTGATTTTTGTCTTGATTTTTGTCTTGATTTTTTTTCATCCTATTTTATGTCCTTATTTTCGTCTTATTTTTCCGTATTGATTTTTATCTTATATGCTGTATTGATTCTCGTATTATTTTCTGTCTTGATTTTTGTCTTGATTTTTGTCTTGATTTTTTTTAAATTTTATCTTCTGTCTTGATTTTCGTCTTATTTTCCAGTATTGATTTTTATCTTATTTTCTGTATTGATTCTCGTCTTATTTTCTGTCTTGATTTTTGTCTTGATTTTTGTCTTGATTTTTTTTTCATCTTATTTACTGTCTTGATTTTCGTTTTATTCTCGTATTTCTGTATTGATTCTCGTATTATTTTCTGTATTGATTCTCGTATTATTTTCTGTCTTGATTTTTGTCTTGATTTTCGTCTTGATTTTCGTCTTGATTTTTGTCTTGATTTTTGTCTTGATTTTTGTCTTGATTTTTTTTCATCTTATTTTAACTAGGCGGAAGCGCGTCTGAACGTGTCATATCATCAGGGTAATTTCAAGAGAGCAGTTATTTTATTCCATCAATAATCTCATTTTGTGTATTGATTCTCGTATTATTCTCTGTATTGATTCTCGTATTATTTTCTGTCTTGATTTTCGTCTTGACTTTCGTCTTGATTTTTGTCTTGACTTTCGTCTTGATTTTTGTCTTGATTTTTGTCTTGATTTTTGTATTGATGCTTTATTTAATTCTATTCAGTTTTTCATGGGCTTGCCAATCGTTGTTGCTTCCAAACTAGGCAGAAGCGCGTCTGAACGTGTCATATCATCAGGGTAATTTCAAGAGAGCAGTTATTTTATTCCATCATTGCATGAGGAACGGAGGAGTTTTTTCACACACGGAAATCATTGAATATGCAAGGGTAGGCTCGCGAATCACAGTTGCCCCAAAAATGAGCACAGATATGTCCGAGCGGGTCAAATTTCCGACAGGACAATCATTTTCAAATTCAATTCACCAAGTTATGTCGAGCTGTCCGTTTTCCTAAGGGGCATTCTTTCATTCACTTCTCGCAGCAGCTGCCGCTATGAGTCGAAACTCACCTGACTATGTAACAACGAGAAAATTTTTTTAAAGTGGATATATTTTATCTAAAATATTTTAATTTGAAATATTTTTTTTTATACACAAAGCTGCCTGTTTTTTATGTGCTTGATTATGCACAGATGGGCTCGGAAATCTGAGAAGCACCAAAAATCAGCTGTAACATGTCTAAGTGCGTCTCATCTTCTGAAATTTCGGATAGGATAATTATTTTTAATTTTAATTGCTTGAGTTGCGGAGAGCTGCTCGTTTTCATACACACTCGCACTCTTGAATACGCCCAGTGGCTTCGCATGCTGCGTCAAAGTACCGCGTTGCACGGAGAAAAATTTATGACTCTGGCTCTTATACTTGGTATAGTAATTTCGACGTATTCCGCACTTTGAGTTCCAGAGCTATGCGTATACGATGATATCCTACAAAAATGGTCATGTCTTTTAATTCATATCATATCATTCAATATTTAGTATAAATGGGAATGATAGTGATTTCAAAGATACTGAGCTGCAAACGATAGTACAATAGTATGAGAAATGGAGTAACGTTACTGACGAAATCCATCAGGACGTGGAGTTAATAGTTGAAATAACAAGTATATCATCCTACAATCAGCACTTACATCGAGGCGAAACATAATTATTTCTTCAATTAACGTACGGCATCGTTCTACCCACAATATACAATGTAGTTATAATTTCTATGCGCCGTATTCTCTCTATTCGTGTACGCGATACGGTACGACCCAATATTATATATGAGTCTCGTCCCGACAGTATGAGAATCGTTACTATACCGAGGATACCTACATTCGTCATGCATTTCAGTACAGCGCGCAATAAATATTGCAAATGCTAATATAGGTTCAACAGTGTGCTCCATATCTTAGAACATGAATTCTTAGATTTTGACATAGTGGTGGGTAACGGACCCACATTCTGTTATGTCCTGTGCCATTTCAGTTCGAGCTTCGAGCAAGGCATCACTGTGCTGTCGCGGAGAACCGAAAAAGCTGGTAAGTACACGTTTATCCATTATGCATACCTTATCAACGTTCTGATTCTATTTATACCGGTTCGGACTTTTTTTCAAACCAAGTAATCCTCTTGACATCGAATATTATAACTGGTAACTGCCCGATAAGTTGTGCTACAATTCTCCAGTCAAAGAAAGTTTCGAATGTTACCGCCAGAGAAATAATTATAATCAAATTCATGTCGTGGTATATGAATCTCATAAAATTATAGAAATAGAGGTATTCGAAATACAACATTACCTCTGAACTATATAGTTTAGTGTTCAATATAGTACCTGCAGTCTAAGTCATTCCAGGCGTTTTGCGAGGGTGTTTGTACTGTGTGTTTGTGTTGAGATATGTTTTCATATCCCTCTGCAGTTTTCGCGGGAAGTGAGAATAATCCACCCGACTACCTATTTAACTCGACCTATCCATCTAACGAAGCCAACATCATCCAAGTATATATTGTTCATTTATTATTTCCAATTTGGTCTTAACAACTCCTATCGGTTAAATTTGATGTATAAGGCACCCCGCCTGAACTCACCACCCTCTGAATCTCGCCGTGATCAAGGAATTTGCGGATAGAGTGTAGAATATTGCCGGAATAATGTTGTAAAAAAAGAGTTGAAGTATATTTTTTAGCTGAGGCTTAGGTATTTTTCATGAAAAATTCAAGAAAATATGTCAAATGAGCTCTCGATTCATTGTAAATATTCTTGACGCAAGTAACTATTTAAAAACCCTGACTAAGCTCTCACTGTTGTCACTGTACTTTTATAAATCGAGTGATGTACATCTAAAAATAATAAATTTAAAAATTGAAAAAAAAAATAGACAGATCAAAAGCGAACAGAGGCTGATTGAGGCAGCATTCAATTTCTCATTTTATAACTTGTTTTTAGCCGTCTCAGTCTGAGTTCCAAGAACCAAATGTTATTGACTCATACATCCTGGAAAATTTGGAGGGCTCGGGATCAAATAATTCAATCATAACCCAGTTGGGTAGCTCGAAGATTACACGCGTAAGAATCCACAATATCTGAAAAATAAATGCATCCATAGGTGTCACTATGATAATAATTACATACAATATTTAATAATGAAAAAGTAATAGTAAAATGAATATGACACTCCGTGTCTAAACGAAAAATTTCCTCGGATCTCGAATTATGTGTATAGAAGAAATATTATGTATGAAATTATTTGAACTTACAAGGCTTCAACCTACATATCGTTTTTTCTTCTTTATAATTCATATAGAGATGGGACTTATTATCTCACGACCTATCGACAAATTCTGCAATACTTGATTCATTTGCGAGTAATACACATGAGGCATCAACAAGTGCAACTCGCAGGCCACGTGAGAGTCCACCACCATTCGTTTCGAATGTTAGTTTTGTCATAACTCTGCATACTAGTTTATATTATATTGACATTATATTTTATTTTTTCGAAATATTCGTTGAGCTATCAAATATTTCAAAATTACATCTTATTATTGTAGATTTCAATATTTTGTATTCTTATTTTGTTCAGAGCGTCAACTATATTTTAAATAGAGCAAAAGCTGAAGGATTGTCCATCATTCGCTATCATAAAAATAATGGTGTTTTAAGTGAAGCTATTCGGAAGGTATTGGTTCACTTGGTAATTCAACACGAAGTGAACGAAGCCTGCAAGCATTTATCTTTTGATAAGAACGAACAACTAACCTTATTTTCGTGTGTACTTCATATATACCAAAATGCTTATTTCATTTCCTATTACATATTATTCAGCTTTGTCAAATATTTTTATTTTACCGACAGTATAAAAGCAGAAACATTTCGAAAGTATGCTGCAGAGATAGTAGAGTTATTTCCCCAAGAAACCAGTGAAACCTATTATGTCCCATTCGGTAAAGGTCAAAACAATGAGAAGGTGCTTGCTACCGGTCGACTTTGGGACCACTACAACTTTTCAAAATTACGGCTTCGAGAGTGTGGCATTCTAAAATGCAGGGCTACTCAAGCACATGATGCGGAAAAATTAGTTCTGGATGGTGAGAAGAATTGGTGTCAGGATATCAACAACAAGTTCCATATTGAAACAACCTCGATATATATTACGTATTTGCTTCAGATAATATCATTGAAAAGTTAGAGTGGCTTAAGAATCACTGTACCGACTTAGCGGACTTGATTGATGCATGGCGAGTAACATTTGAGAGTAGGCGGAACTTTCTTTTGACAGAGAATTTATCTGCAGCGAGCTACTATGAAAAGTTTTTGGGACTTCGCAACCAAGAGGGCATTGAATTGGTAGAACGTTTAATTATCTATGTGTTCCTACTTACAGAAGAAAGTAACCAACTCGAATACTTTTATAGATAAAATTTGATTTCAACAAATTATATCCCGGAAAGAGCTGTATTTTGCAGAGTAAATGGCCTGTTGTCAAGGATTTGCTAATTTCGAAATTGCAACTATGTCGGACCATGAAATCGGCAGACGATAAAGCATTGGTGAAATTACTACCGCGATTGGAACCATGTAAGAAATTCTTACAATATTGGGAACAACATAATAACTAATAAACTTCATACAAATTTTTTGTATCATATCTTTACAGCCCTACAGCTCGGAATTATATTGTTTCTTTTGCCGTACCTGATTCCGGCCGATCAGCGGGGAAAAAAAAAGAAAATCGGCCGCTCAAGATAAAGAAAATAAGGAAGACACAGCGCCGGTTGTTGCGGAAGGGCGTAAAAAGGACACGCTGGCTGAGAAGCGCGAATCTTTTACATTGATAGTTGCTGTAAGTACCATACATGGTTCTGTTTTACTATCTTCGTTTTGTAACAATCGAAAAAGCGTTCCATTCATGAAATCTCATTAGCAATGATTCGAGGGCGTGCAACACATACCAACACATACCGGTTTTCATTTAAACTTGACTCAATCATGTTAATTCAAAACAGTGCGAAATAAATCATGATCCAAGCAATCGACGCTTATTTCAACTAACTGAAATAATGTTAAAGATTGAAGCCTCTTCGGCAAATTTGTGTGAATTTTTTCGACAATTTCCAGACTGCCGCAGATTTGCAATCCGAATTGGAGAAGACAAGGGAACGTTTGCGCAAAAGCGGAGAAACCTTGCAGCCAACTCCAATCATTCACGGAACACTCGAGAACATTACTGCCACGTACGTCGTGGTAGACACCATTCTTTACAAAACCGGATCGTATTTAGATGCGGTAGATTTGTGTTTCAAAATATTCTTTGCCGTCAATTGCGAGTACCCCAGGCGGTGTAGTAATATCTGGAAATTTCTGCAGAAATGTATTTATGAAATAGAATATACGAACGAAAGATTCTCGCCAGCGATAAACGCTTTAAGCGGCGAAATTCGTGCAGTCTTAAACAAAAAGTAACATCAAACTCTGTATACTTTTCTTCAAATATTATTTTTGATAAAATGATTTGTTTTGCGTGCCAGCGTTCTTGTGGCGATAATAAATCCTTAATACGACATGTGGGCTTATATCATGCAGAATTATTAGTCTTTAGATGTGATGAGGACCTATGTCAGCGAAGTTTCACTTCTTTCTCTTCATTTAAACTCCATTGCAAGGCAAAACATGGAAACGAAGAAAATGTACATACTAATGTGTCTGATGACAATTTTGCTTCTTCTACTTCTATGGAAGTAGATGTAAATAACGATGACCATGATAGAGTTAGAAGGCAGGAAGAAAATTTTCAATGTTCTATCGAGTTTAGTGATGTTCTTGATCACGAAGCTCCTATAGAACAAATGGATGACTCATATATCATTGAACGTTTAAGGTGCCTGCCTGAACCGGCAGGTATTGATACAAATAATGATTTCCCAGAGTTGGCTGATGTTATTAAAGAGAAATCGTTGGAATTCATATCACAATTATATAGTTTTCCGGACATTTCCAGAAGTCGCGTACAAAATATTGTTGGTTTAGTCTCAGTTTTCATATCTGACATTGTTACTGAATTACGCCAGAATATAGAGCGCCACCAAAAACCTGTAACTAACGATCCTGAACATTCACATACAATTCAGAATATATATGATATTTGTTCTGACCCGTTTCATGACTTACAAACCGAATGGCAATGTTTCAGTAATTTTGTAAGGTCCAATACACTTATACTGCCGGAAAATTGTAAAATTGGTGAGAGACCTGAATTCAGACAAGAGCAAGGGTCGCAGATTTTGAAATTCGCGACATCTAGTGTCCAATTCATTCCTATCCAAAAAGTATTTAAACGTCTTTTCGAATTGCCAGGCGTTCTACAAGAAACGCTCGAATACATGGAATCACTAAAACAAGACTCAGAAGTAATTTCTAACTTTTGCCAGGGTAGTCTGTGGAAAACACTTAGTTCATCGTTCGGAGAAAATATCGTCTTTCCACTTTTCTTATATTTCGATGATTATGAAACCAATAATCCCCTCGGCAGTCATAAGGGAATCAGCAAGTGCGGTGTAGTATATTTATCTCTACCTAGCTTGCCGCCTAGGTTTCAATCAAAATTAGAGAATATTTTTTTATTTCTCCTCTTTAATTCCTTAGACCGCGAACAATTCAAAAACGAAATCATTTTCTCCCGAGCTATAGAGGAGTTGCAATACCTGAGGAATAATGGGATTACTATTGAGTTGCCGACTGGATCTGTACGAATTTTTTTCCAATTGGCTTTAATATTGGGGGACAATTTAGGCGTGCATTCTATCTTGGGCTTTACAGAAGGATTTAATTCAAACTTTTTTTGTAGATTTTGCTTAGCAAAACGAACCGAATTATCGACAGTATTTGAAGAAACTTAATGTGTACTGCGAAATATTGACAACTATGAAGCGCTATTGCACTTGGGGGATTTGTCAAAATCTGGAATTAAAGAGGAATGTATTTTCCATAAAATCGATGGATACCACGTGACGAAAAACTTGTGTGTGGATGAGATGCATGACATTTTAGAAGGCATATGCAAATACGATCTATCATTAATATTACATCATTACATTTATATAGCGAAATTATTTGCATTGGAACAATTGAATATGATACTCCAAGCGTTTACCTACAGCAATAAATTATAACAAGAATAAGCCGGCTGAGATTTCGGCACACCATCTTAAAAAAAAACAAGTGTTTGTCTATGACTGCATCCGAAACGCTCGCTGTTGTAAGACATATATGCATGATATTGGGACCTTTAATTGACGCAGATGATGAGCACTGGCAAATGCTGAAATTGATGAAAAACATCGTAGATATAGTTCGTAGCCCGGTAGTTCATAGAACATCTCATATCTATTTAAGTTCGACTATCTCAGCATATCTTCAGGATCATAAAATATTGTTTCCCAATGCTATGAAGCCAAAGCATCATTTTTTAGTGCATTACCCACGGGTAATGGAATCAGTGGGGGTATTGTCGAAAGTTTCTTCAATGCGCTATGAGAGTAAGCATGACGGAGGCAAAGTTATTGCAAGATCAGCTTCAAACAGAATCAACGTATGTCATACAATAGCTTTAAGACAGCAATTGATTCTTAGTAACAGACTTCTTAATAAACGTGCGCTATATGACGAATATACCTGTGGTCCAAAAAAAAGTATAAATCTCTGCGAAGAACCGAAATCAATCTATTTCAAAGGCCTTTCGTTTATGGAAAAACAGTCTATCTCCCATATCACCAGTTGGGTAGTTATCAGGGGAGATAGAATAACCAAGGGCTCTATCATCATAATTTCAGATAATGAAGGACCGACGTTTTATGATGTGGAATCAATATTTATAAACAAAGAAAATAAGATTGTAATCATAACTAAAAAACTGCTGGATTGTTTTTTTGATGCACATACCCAATCTTATAAAATTGTCGACATAAATCCATGCGAATGGGTATGTCTGCATCAGAAAGATTTAGCCAGTGCTATTGTTTCGTATAAAAATATTTTAAGCGATGGTTCCACCCATATCGCGAAGGAATAAATGTGAATATATGTATTTCAAAGATAATAAAACAAATAACATTTACCTCAAATATTCGAATTATTACTATTAGAAAAATAAATAAATAAATAACCCCACCCGTAGATGAGTATAGATTATTACATCCGTATTTGGATTCTCTCTATATCAGCATAACTTGTTACGTTACATTGATTTAGTATATTTCATTGATATACTATGAGAGCACCTCTCATACTGATCATGATACAGATAATAATACTTCATAAGGACACACGATCATAATGGATGAATGTAACTACTTTACAATGAATCTACGTTTGTTATAACTAGAGTTTGGTCTAACGCTACATTAACCTTGTAGAGCTTTGCAGACAGTATGATAACTTCAACTATACTGGTTATTCTCGAGTTCACGACTCTCTATAATGAAGACTATAACACGATCGGACTTTCTTCACTATTACTTATAATTATAACTGCTAAAATGTGCACTGCCATAAAGTATGAGCGTGATTATCATATTTGCGGAATACACCTTTTTTAATATACCTAGTAGTAATAGTTACTATACAATTATGAGATATGTTGGCACAAATTTTTCTCCGTGTGTAATCTAGCGAAGCGAGGTTAGAATAGTGGTTTTCGATACGCAGTGACATAAATAGCTTTTCCTATATCTAAGTCACGGAGAGCTGCCCGTCATCCACACACGGGCAGTCTCGAACTTGCATGTATACTTAAATGTATACTACATTTAAATGGTCTACACTTATCGGACTTGTCAGGAGGGTTAAGTTCAACATTTTATTCTGACATCTGAACTTTGTCACTGTTGAACCGGAAACGAACAATCATTGCCGATTACACAGATGTGTTTACATGTGTTAGTTTTCGTTGACATCTGAAATTTTTCACTGTGGAACCTGAACATTGCCATCACACAGACGTGGTTCATGTGTGTTAGTTTACCCCCACCGGACGAAGTCCCTGGCCCTATTCATCAGTATTGCAGCTCAAAATTTTTAAATCTTACTCCAGACGTCCAGTGTGATATTTGTGAGTTGATTTTCGTAATCTTTGTAATGGTAATGTAGAATACCATAGTGAATATTTCGAAGGCAACCTAGCCTAAAAATTTCTATCGTATCATTTTTACGTTTTCTTGGTTATTTCAGCATAATGCATAACATAATTGCAAAACGACGGCGGGCACGCGACCGTGTGCGACGGCATCGTTTCGTGCATCAAAATAAGATTGTGCCACAGAATCATCCACTAAATGATGACAGTGACTCTGACGTTCGCTCCGAAATTGAATGTGTGTATTATAAGTGAGCTCCCGGATCATAAAAGGGATCGTGCGGACGAAATTATATAAAAGTATTGTCACTTCTGAACATATGCCGGTCGGGAAAAAAAAGACAAACAAGGTCATGAATTAAAAAATAGTCACTACTTTTTAATTTACCTTTTTTTTTTTTCTTTTTTTCGGATCGGCATATGTTCAGAAGTGACAATACTTCTGTGATTTCGTCCGCGCAATCTCTTTTATGATCTGGGGGCTCAATTTAAAAGCATCAGCTCATAAGTGCAATGTAATTGGAATTTACTTTAGCTGTTTTAAAGCAAGTATGATCAATTGCAGGTGTTAGTGATTCAGAAAATAGTAATAGGTCTGAAGATGTATCCGAAAGTTGTATTTCTGAACATTCACTTGAACATAGCCGAAGCGAGATCGACGAAGAGAATGGTGACTCAGGTGAAGGTTCTCAGATAGATCACGAAGGAAGTGTATCGCCAGCCAGTGCCGTTAATGAAAACAGTGACATGGGCTCATCTATGAATGAAGGGACTGATAATAGTTTGAACGAACACAATGAAGCCGAGGAGATTCGAAGATGGGCAATAAAAGAACACCTTAGTCATTCTCAATTGGATGGGCTTCTGGGGATTTTGAGAAGAAGGTTGCTGCCTGAACTTCCGAAGACAGCAAAAACATTTCTACATACATTGACAGCGTCATATGATATACAAGACATGGAAGATTATGATGGAAATATGGGACAATTCGTGTACTTTGGTATTGCTCAAACAATTAGAGTCTGTGTCAATGAAGAAGTGCACATAGGTAATCAAATTTTGATCCAAGTTAACGTCGATGGACTGCCTCTTTTTAAATCAAGCAACATGCAATTGTGGCCCATCTTATGCAAAGTTACCCATGAGCCAGATATATACAAGCCGGTGCCTGTAGCGATATACGGAGGTTCTACAAAACCAAAAAGAATTGACGAGTTCTTGGCCGAGTTTATTGAGGAGATGAACGAACTATCAGCGAATGGTATTGATATTAATGGAAGACTGTTTCAAGTGAAGATTCGAAGTTTCATATGCGATACGCCAGCTAGGTCTTTCCTCAAATGTGTCAAGGGTCAAACCGGATATTATGCATGTGAGAAGTGTACCGTTAGAGGATGCAGACCCGGTAGATCTACTGTATTTCCTGATACGGATTGTCCTGAACGAAGTGCTGAGGATTTTAATAGACAAAGGCAGCAAGAGCATCATAATGGTGTTTCATGCACTTAGCTTGCCATGGTGTGATGAAAAAACTTTTGAAAGACTTTTGGCTTCTAGGCAATCTCTATCTTAGACTAGGCCGCAGAAGTCGAATTGAATTGTCTAGCCGAATGGAATGTTTGAAAACTCTGGTAACTTCTGAATTTCAACGAAAGCCACGGTCGGTAGCGTTTATAGCAAAATGGAAGGCCACCTAGTTCAGATTTTTTTTATCATATTGCGGAGTTGTAGTCTTGAAGGGTATATTGAACAATAGACTGTACAAACATTTTCTGTTATTTCACGCGGCATGCAGAATTCTGTGCTGCGAAGATACAGCCCTCAAGTACAACAGGTTTGCGAAGCAGTACCTCAGAAGTTTTTTCTTAGTTACGCGCCAATATTATGGCCCAGATTCGCAAATCATGAATGTTCATAACCTCATTCATATGACAGATGATGCTAAGAACATGGAGTGCTCTCTTTCAAAGATAACTACATTTCCATTTGAAAATGAACTCGGTCATATAAAAAAGTTAGTCCATTCTGCGAATCGACCATCGGCTCAAATCTGTCGCCGTTTGAATGAAAGATTTTCGATGCAAAATCACAAAGCAACTCTACCTCAGTATGTAGAGATACGCAAGGAAAATAGTGATATCCAAAATTGTATGATGAATCACAAAGCAATATCGAAACTAAAATTAAAGGGAAAATACATACTTTCGAACAAGGCCCCCGATAATGTGGTTCTACTTAAAAATGGCACTATTGTAGAAATAAATCTTATGTTGTGCCCTGAGGGCAATCTAGAAGACGTCACAATTACCGGAAAAAAATGGAAAATAAAAGAGTCGCTTTATATGTATCCGTGTGATTCAAAAGTGCTAGAAGAATGGGTACTCGACAATAGATCATCTGCGACTACAATTATGTGCCCTATTGATCAAATCAAACGGAAAATGATCATATTACGTTTGCCTGGAAGACAGAGAACATATGGAATATCTCTGTTACATTAATTCAAGGTAGGTCGGGGTTTAACGTGGTTTACATAGTAGTGTTAGGTATCATATTAGGCACCTGCGATTACGCGAAGAGCTAAAAGGATAAAAAAAATTAGGTATCATATGTTAGGTACAGTAATGTTCATTAATGAGTTCGCAATGGCCAACTGTTTTTTTCGGAATTTTCCGGAAACGAGACTCCAATCTAGTCGTATTTCATGTGCCGATAGCCGAAATTATGATAATAATAATTATGATCCCTTATAAAAATAAAATAATATTATTTTATTGATTGTATCCGAAAAAGTCGGAAAAAAACAGTTAGCGAACCCATCAATGAACGTTACTGTATATATTTTGACGAGGTTGTTTGTGCGCATCTCGATATTCAAATAACGCGCATGCCTGTGGCGACTTGTTGACTCTCGCCGCGGCCATTCCGACTTCCGGCATGTGTTTGTGGTGTGCAGTGTCCTGAAAGTCTAAAAGTGTGTTTGGCGTTCTCTTTTACGAAAATCATAGGCATTCCAAAACGTTGAAATTTTCCTTCCAGAGATTCATATAAATTACACATGAGAAGAGATGAGAAGATTAATTGAAAGTGAAAGGTGATGAAAAGTGCACAAAACACAAAACGTGCTGCGCAAATCGCCGAACGTGTTAACCCACGTGCTAAGACATTGCCTCGCCTATTTTTCGTTATCACAGCCACCTGTGCCATCGATTATTCTTCGTAAGACGTCCTTGATTATGTAAGTAAAGACCCTCATTCATTACGATACAATAAGAAACTATAATTAATATAAATATGACACGTGCAGACTCTACCTAACCTAACCTCACCTCACCTCACCTCATCAAACCTATAACTGAACAGCGCTATGCCTATTGGGCCTGGCAACATCAAAAATTGTTTTTTGATGTTGCCTCTCACAACTCGAAACATTAGTCTTGGGTTCAATAGTGATTCGGTCAAAATTTGGGCTTCGTCGGATAATTTTGAGTGGTCGCGCATCGAGTCTCAATATTTGCATTTGATTAACACGTAAAAAATAACTTTTCACCTTTCAAAGCTGTTCTAAAAAATTCTAGGCGATTGAGAGGGGTGTAGATTGCTGTGCAGCTTTGTTTTATTTTTTTTTATTTGTTGAGTTTTTTTCAAAATTTTTTTTTTTTTTTCAAATTTTTCCCCTGATTTCTAGCATCCGAAATCAAATTCAACATAAAATAATACCACATACTAATCTAAACCCTTTTCGATCGCTTAGAATCTTTTAAAACAATTGTAAACGGTGAAAAGTTATTTTTTACGTGTTAATCGAACGCAAATATTGAAACTCGATGCGCGACCAATGAAAATTATCCACTCAAGCCTAAATTTTGACAGAGTCATTTTCCGACCCAAGACTAATGTTTCAAGATGTGGGAGATGAAATCAGAATACAATTTTTTCATGGCCAGGCCTATATCCATACATACAGAGCGATTCCGTGGATAGTAACGCGCTTAAAAGGTCGGCAAACAGGAAACGCCTGCATTGAACAGCTCACACATCGGCGATTGGGTTTTATTTTCCACATACTAAATAAAACCCAATCGTCGATGTTTGATCTACTCAATGCAGGCGATTCTCGTGTATCTACCTTGTAGGTGCATAACTATCCACAGAATCGCTCTGTATAACAGCCGCCTTCAAAAATAGAATCCCTCTTCATATTTGAAGCATAATGGGAGATGATGAAGGAGCTATCAAGGCTTTTCAATTAGTTGAATTTGATCCACCTAATAAAAAACTAAAACGGGGCACGATAGAATGCGTACCATCGACTTGGATTTCCTTTAACTCATCGACTGGCAGATGCGAATGCAAATTCATGCCACCTCCATACTCAGTAGCTAACTCTGAACTTCTGCGCTCGCTTGTCAAGCAACAATGCCCTCCACTAGAGTCTTGGCCTGTCTACCCAATGACACTCAAGGGACATGCAAGTTAGTAAATAATCTGTTGTGTTTGCTATTAGATTTGCGTATTGTTTAGAAATGATCATCGAAGGGGAATACATACTGTTAAATCTTGAAAAAAATGATGTATTCAGTTCATATCACAAAGATTCATCTGCATAGTCTCACTATAACATCATAAGATTTGATCAATACTAAAAATCACTGCTCCTAGAGAGTTATAAGTACACCCAATCACATGTTGACAAAGCTGAAAACAGAGAAACTGGAAGACATGAAAATCTTGGATCCCAAGGGTCATCCGAAGCTCACAAGCTTGTATTGTGTAGCCGTCTCATAGTCTACGTCCGAAACTCTTAACACAGTCAGTATTATAGAAGCCGGATTTGTAACAATTAATATTTTTGTGGGTTGTTTCAACGAATAAAATGAGTTGTAGGATTGATTTCGTGTCTTCTGATCTCAGATCGCCTACCTATAAAATATACATTGAACTTTTTGACACATCAATTTTGAAACGAGTACATGTCGAGACGAGCAATAAAAGATTAATGCCCGGTTGCATAAATTGCTCCAAGTTTATTTCTTACCGCCATATAATTTGTGGAGTATCAAGAAATTCAGCTAAAAGCAGCATCTCTTGTGAATAATGGAGGGTTAAAAATTTCTATTGCATCTACATTTACATTATAAATTACATTTTTTCTTGTTCAGCAACTTACAGCGATGCAATGAAACGTCTCATAGTATTAGAAGACAAGAAATTTGCATACACAGAGGATGGAACATTAGCAGAGAAAAAATCAGAGGAAGCCAAAACGGCGTATCAGAGGATCAAAATCAAAGGCGATAAAGCAATTGCTGAAAAGTTGATGCAAGTGCTACCCATTAAGACCTCCGGCAATGACAATTATGGATCATATGTGGATCGTAAATATAATATTTATACCTATATATATGTATATAATACTTTATAATAATTATATTATATAATATTTATAATAATTTATATACATATATAAATTAGCGACTTCTGTCACGGAGGGTACAGCGAGAGTATAGGATATAATAAATCATTAGGGTGGTCCGCTGGGATAAAAGATAGATTTTCTGGGGCGATCCCCCAATCGACTCCAAATAACTAAAGAATAATCTTCAAAGTTTGGGTTCTTAATATTAATATTATCCCGCCCTCCAAGACAAAGAAAGTTTTAAATGGGAAATTGCACGTATTTTTCACAACTAAAAATTAAATTTCCATAACTCCGCTGATTATTGTTGAAAAAATCTGATATTTGGTATCGTTATTCGAATTTGTATGATGTACAACATGGTGCATCAGAACAATTTTCAGATAATTTTATTCTTACGTTTTAATGTTCAACTTTTGGAAAAAAACAAAATTTCATCACATTGAAGGTAAGAATAAAATTATCTGAAAATTTTTCTAATGCACAACATGTACATCATACAAGTACGAATAACTATATAAAATTTCGGATTTTTTCATCGATAATCATCAGGATTATGAAAATTAAACTTTTTAGTTTTAAAAGATACATGCAATTTCCCATTTAAAACTCTCGTTGTCTTGGGGGGCGGGTTAATATTAATATTAAGGACCCAAATTTTATTTGGAATCAATTTGGGGGGCGGCCCGGAAAATCTATCTTTTATCTCAACTTAAGGACCACGCTAATAAATCATAGCATTTGTACATTTCGGTGACAGCCGCGACATTCTCGTGACTGTCACAGAAATGTTTTTCATACAAATGACTCCACATTTTATTTATCATCAGACCATTCACATTTGTATGCTGTATCCAAATGTATTGTTACAGCACCTATTGAAACATCTGAACCGAATTCTCTTGATGATAACAGCATCAAGCTGAAGAAAACACGTAAAAACCGTAAACATATGACAGAAACTGAGTCAACAGATGAAAACAGGAATGTGATTAATAAACCCAGGAAAAAACTTGACCCTAAATCAAAAAACAAACCAGTAACTGAGATAAAAGAACATGTTTCCTCCACTGGTAAAGACCGTTTTGAAGGTGTGTGCAAAAACTATTGAAATTGTTTAATTCAATTGTCGTTTTTAAACTCTTCTGATATCTGATTTTACATAAATGATTTCTAGAAACACCAGGAACTTCGTCGAATAATATATTATTATCACACAAAGCTAAGTCAAAAGACTCCACGTCATCTACACGACGTTTCCAGCATGCTTCACCTGCCCCAAACGCTTCTAGTGGTAATTCAAATTCCTCCAGTTCTTGACATCATATTGGTTTTCATAGGAATTATTTGATAAAACGTTTTGACACCCACAATCCTAGCTGGTAATCGAGATCAAGCGGACGAACTTAAGGCTCAGTACAGCTGTAGGTCGAAAGCTGTTTCAGAAAAATCAAAGACACATCCATCTTCCCGATCATCGAACAATCATACAAGTAAATGAAGAAGTGTATTATTTCTTATGTCCATTGTCAAATTTTTATTGTTTTCATTCACTAATTTTTCTACCTGAAGTGTCTGAAGAAAATAGCTCTGAACTGAATCAGAAAGAATGTGACGTCCTTACTGGACTAAGGCACGATGTCCAACTGCTAACTATAGCTATAAATGAACTCAAGGGCATCGTTAAAAGGTCAGCCTTAGCGCAGGATGCTCATGGGGCGGGTGTCCAAAGTTTTGCCACACAGTACAATCAGAAGCTGCCTGTCACAAGTTTGGAGCTCTTTGATGCATTTGACGAGAAATTGAAGGCTGATAAGAAATTTCGTAAAGAATTCGTGAGTAAAAAATTTAGATACTGAATTTGGGGTGTCACTTGTTCGATACCTGACTCATTGCATCGATCTCTCTACAGGCAAGTACATTACATTTCATGTTCGACCAACAAGCCACCCTATCCAAAAATATTACAGCATTATTGAAAAAAAATATTTCAAGGGATGTGGCCTTGAATTTCACTGCGGTGAAGGCTAGCGTGGGAGAGCGCATTTTCAAAGATACACAACTTTGTGGAATATTTCTGGGTGAGACAATCATCGTTGACCTCCGATCATTAAATCATACCTGATAGATTTTTGTCCATTCACCTTCGAAGAATCCGTATAGGTAGGCCAAAAGGCTTTCCCCATTTTCTAAAAAGAGAAAACAATTGCCTGCTTTTCGTATCTTGAAGCATAGAGTACAAATCAGGATATGTCAGACTTCGTTTTGTAGCTATAGTTGGATTCAGTCTAGGTAAGACCTATCGCTGTGAAGACTTGTGGTAATTTTGGAATTGATGATACCAACTATACAAATTGATGGACTTTCTATCGCGGTTTGCTCTTTTGGAAGAAAAAGAAAAAAAAAATACGAAGAGTTGTCCAGTTTTTCAATCAAAATGTTTTCTTCTAGATGTACTTTTGTTAAAATGTGAAGAGGGAGCGCAGGGATCCATGACGCACATAACTGGAAAAAGTTTTTATCGAGAGCTCGGTAACTGCCTCAGTAATGCGATCGATTGGGATGGGCACCGTAAGTCTCGACCCGAGAAAAAAAACTAAGAGTACTGTGATCACTGGAGCCGAAGCAGCTCAAGTCACGATCCCCAACTGCGACAGCACAGAGTCGTTATCTCATAAATCCTTAAGCAATGCTCCTTCGTAACGTACCTGAAAACTCTCCATAAATAGTGTGCACCTATTTGTACTTACTGACTCAAAAAGAGTCATTACTTCTAACCGACTTTTCTACCCACTAATGGGGTTAAGAAATAGAAGAAATATGTGCCACTCACGTATTATCTATACTGTAACTTTCTCTGCGTATGTCTCACGGCAGAAGGCCGCGAAATTACGCTAGCTCGCGTGAATTCTTTGTCACGGGTATGATTTGGAGCCCCTCCAAGGAAAAATGTGAAAAACCCATTGTTACCCTAATACAGACTTGGGATTGCACACTCTCAGACTCGGGTACCGATTAAAGCTATACCGTTGCTGCCTGAGTGTTACGCACCGAAGCTGCCTCCCTAATACAGACTTGGATAATCTTACACTCTCAGACTCGGGTACCAATTAAAGCTGTACCGTCGCTGCCTGAGTGTTAGACTACCGAAGCTGCCTTCTTTTAAGCTAGCTAAACACGATTTTATTTCCAAGTGATTTTAGCTGAAAGGAATTTATGTTAATTAAAGAAATGAATTAACACACGAAATGAAAGACAATTAGATTCGGATTGATTATTATATCTGTGTGATTGTTTTTATTGTTGAGACTTCCTATAGTCTATTTTACTTAATCTAATCTTTACAAAAACGAAATAAACTAAAAATGTGGCTCGATATAATCAAATAATAATTTCTAATTCTAGTTGGCTTTGTTTCTGTTTCTATTCTGTTTTTCTTTCTTTGTTTGTTTGTTCTATTTTGAAGTTATAATTACTGCTTTGGCTAATTATACTTTTTCTTTTGTTTTGAGTTTAATCTAAATTGCTGCTTTAGCCAATTTATATTTTCTCGATTTTTGATTCTACGTGAGGTAAGATCTCGCTTTGAGTAACTTTCTCTTTCAATTTTATTCTTTTCTATGGTAAGACCTCGCTTTGAGTGACTACCTATTTGAGGTTATGTGAGTTTATCTATTTGACAGATGTGAGTTTATCTATTTGACAGATGTGAGTCGATTGACTGCTTTAGTACTAATCGCTGGCTACTGCCTCAACGTGCCAGCTTATATAGTAGTTCTCGTGACGTCACGTCAGGGTCTTCTGATCGGATCGGCGTGAGGCTATTTGCGCGGTCGTATGTAGCTTGTTCGGTCGATCTACCGGGTGGTATAGTTCGAACACGTTACAATACGTATTGATGTATTAAAAAAAAAAAAGAAAGAACTTCATTACTAACAAACTTTCATATTTATACTTAATATTATGTTAAGAAAAAAAAAAAGTATTAGAAAAAAAGTCATTACTTCTTACGTACTTTTCACTCACTGATAGAGTTAGGAAATAAAATAAAAATATGTGTTAGTTACGTATTTTCTACTTATTGATGTATTCAAAAAAAAAAAAGAAAGAACTTCATTACTAACATACTGACATATTTATACTTATTCTGTTAAAAAAAAAAAAAAATATTCCAAACAAGTCATTACTTCTTACGTACTTTTCATTCACTGATAGAGTTAGGAAATAAAATAAAAATATGTGTTAGTTACGTATTTTCTACTTATTGATGTATTCAAAAAACAAAAAAAGACAGAACTTCATTACTAACATACTTACATATTTATACTTATTATGTTAAGAAAAAAAAAAAGTATTACAAAAAAAAGTCATCACTTCTTACGTACTTTTCATTCACTGATAGAGTTAGTAAATAGAATAAAAATATGTGTTAGTTACGTATTTTCTACTTACTGTATTCAAAAAAAAAAAAAGAAAGAACTTCATCACTAACATACTTACATACTACGGTGGTCCTTGAAAATAAATTTTTTTGATTCACCCCATGAAAAGTTTCCTTTTTGCGTGAAAACATGAGGGACATTTGCTTTTTGTGAAAAAAATGAAAAGAACACGTGCCGGTAGGGTAGACGATCAAAGTTTTTTTTCGATGAATTTGCAGTTTTTTTGGAAATGTGTGACAACATATGCAGATTCAACAAAAAACTAAAGAAAACAAACATTTTCATCTTTAGAAATTTTTTTTCAGAATTTTGATTTTTTACAAATTTTTTTCCAAAATTTCAAAACAAAATTTCTCCAGTTTTTTTGCCAAATTTGCATATTTTGTGACACATTTTCAAAAAACTGCAGGTCTATCAAAAAAAAAAAACTGATCGTCTGCCGGCACGTGTTCTTTTCATTTTTTCACGAAGAACAAATTTGCCTCATGTTTTTACACAAAAAGGAAACTTTCTAGGTGGTGAATCAAAATTTTTTATTTTTAAGGACCACCCTATTACATACTTATACTTATTACGTTGAGAAAAAATAAATCTACGTACATTTCTACTGACTGATGTAAAAAAAATAATGATGATAATATGAATGAATATAACTTCCATACAGTGCAAAATATTTATTCTGGAATTTATCGTTCACCCTTTTTTCGATAATTATATGAATAGCTACTTGCAAGAATTCTGGCCAGACCCTGTCAACTTTACTGGTTGGACACTAGTCAGATCTTCTGGCTAGGCATTGCGGAAAATTGTGTTACACGCCAGGACTGGCTCAGCCCAGCTGACCTGTCCATTGCAGGCCAGATTCATGGAAAGCTAGCCAGGTACTAGGCCGCATCAGAAGTAAATTTCTGCTCGGGTTCCTGCGAATGTTTGAAATCTGATCTAGTGTAACGGGCTTGTTAGCTGGCTATAAATTAATGGAGTGAGAGGACGGGTGTGAGGGAGAATAAACGTGGTCGAGTCGTGAAATGTACTTAGAAATTATAACTAGGATTTATTCAAAGATTTATCAAAACTATTACAACGAAGGTTGCGTGAGTGTGTGTGAGTGTGAGTGTGACGTTAGGGTTACCAATTAAAGTAGTGGGGTTAATCTAAAGGTACTGACCTTGCTTAAATCAGGTTTGGATAAATCGCGATGATTTGCTAAAATTACTTTGGCACTAATGTCTAAATAGACGGTCGTTACTCAAGTGACGATCGGACCTCGTGTCCGATTGTCCTCGGCTATCTTCGATTTATTTCGGCTACTTTTTGAATACTTCGGTTTTCCCGCGTGGCTTGGGGAGATTTGTGACTTGCTATGTCACACTAGATCTCTTCACTCTGCCGCCTACACAGACCTCTATCGAAGGTGGGCAATGGGTTCAGTACAAACCTGTGTCTGCACTAACAGATGACTCACCGATTGAATTCGTCGTGCCGGGCCAGGGTGACGAGTACCTAGATCTCTCACACACAATGCTTAGGATATGCGCACGTGTACTCACTGTCCGAACGTCTTCAACTAGTCCACGTTCTCCAACAACAGCAATAGTAGCCCCGGTGAACAATTTCTTGCATACTCTTTTTAACTAGACGGATGTATACTTCAATCAAAAACTGGTCTCCCCTAGTAACAACTCATACGCATACAGAGCTTACATTGAAACACTGCTCAACTATGGCGATGCAGCTAAAAAATCGCATCTCACATCTGGCTTATGGTATTCCGATACTCCCCGCCATTTTGAGGAGACTACGGGCGCTAACAATACGGGATTCGAAAGTAGATGTAAATATTTCGCTAATAGCAAGCCGGTTGATATGCTTGGTCGTTTGCATTGCGACGTCTTCAACCAAGAAAAGTTTCTGTTGAACGGGGTGGAACTCAGATTAAAGCTAGTCAGATCCCGGGACGCCTTTTGCTTGATAGAGGCTAACGATCATCATAAGGTGGATATTATGGACGTGACCTTATTCGTATGGCGTGTCAAAATCAGTCCAGGTATTCTCTTAGCGCATGCAAGAACCCTAGCCAAGACAACAGCGAAATACCCTGTGACGCGCGTAGAGGTCAAAACAATGACAATACATAGCGGTGTGCAGGCCGATACCTTCGATAATGTTTTCCTTGGTCAACTAGCGAACCGGTTAATCATCGGATTTGTCGATAACAAAGCCTATAACGGTAACAAAAAACTCAATCTGTTTAATTTTTCATCATTCGGGCTTAATCACCTATCCTTGTATATCGAGGGTACTCAGATTCCCTCGAAGCCCTTACAACCAAATTTCAAGAATAAACTATTCGTCGATTCCTACAACACTCTGTTCACGGGTACCGGTATACACTTCCTCAACGAGGAAAACTCAATGCCCCGTCAGGACTATGCATATGGATACTGTCTTACCGCGTTCGACCTCACACCTGACCTCTCAGCCAGTGATAACGGGCATTGGAATCTCATCAAGCACGGTAGTGTTCGGATAGAGACAGGCTTTAAGGAACCCCTGACCGCGACTATAAACTGTATTGTGTATGCCGAATTCACTAACGTAATAGAGATCGATTCGATGCGTGAAGTCATTACAGATTTTGGTAATTAGTTGTGAAAGTTAACCATTCGACGTCCCGAAATCCTGTCGGAATCTGTATTCCATAATCTGCAGTTGAAGCAACCCTCTCGACAAACGTGCTGTGACCATCATCAAACCTGATAGAACCTGCTTACCTCCTCCAGCTCACTGTATACGGAGGGGCAGAATTGCAACCATAAAACAGTAGAGCCTAAATACCTCAGGCTGTCCAGTCTTCTCCTCAGTCTACTAGTACTGTCTCAAACGTTCGAAAGTACCACCTGTTCAACTCTCAAGATCACCATGAATTACATCGTCGACATACAAGGTTTCACTGGTGAAAATTGTGAATTCATACCGAAAGAGGTTGCCGTTGTTGGATACGAGTGTGAGACTCTGGCTCACTGGATCATCGCTCCGCCGTACTCCATCTCTAATCTCTGCTCATCAAACCGCTCACGGATCAACTGGCTGACCAATAATCACCACGGGTTGGAATGGTTCGAAGGTGATGTGACACTCCAGCAGCTACACACGAATTTACGCGCGATTACACTTGCGGCAAAAAATATCTTCTTCCGTGGTGTGCAAAAAGTTGAATTTCTTCAAGAGGTGACGACACGTGAAATTGTTAACCTAGAACGTGGTGAATGCAGATGCCCAGCGTTCAAAGATATGTCAGCGGGCGAGGTATGCTACGTACACTCAACCGTTGCACAATCCCTCAGTTGTGCATTACGTAATGCTATGAAATTGAAAACATGGTTAAAGTCCCAGGGGTTATCCGCAAAAGAGTTGTCTGCAATTCCTTTCCGGACTGAGGTGCTGTACACTCGTTGTCTGTCAGAATTCAATGAGAGTATTGAGCAGAAGGGTACCAACAGCGTCAGGGATATTAACAAGTATGGTGATACGGTGCAGGAGCTGGAGAACAAGAGATTACGTGCGAGGCCCGTGTCATCGTTTTCATACGTTACTAAACCCTCAAGGTCACATGATCAATCGAAATGTCTCGACAGGCTATATTTGTGCTACGACGAGATAGATACCTGTACAAGTCCAACCAACATGAATGATCGTCGCAGTATCCAGTTAACCAGGATACAGAATGGACAGTCTTCAAATCTATAAAGCGCTGAAGATGATCCCTAGCCGTTCCAAGGGGGTGTTTGCAGCTGACCAGATACCCCTGCTATAGTCGTACCCTACAACGATCGTCGCAAACACCGATGAGCATACCAAGCCAGGATCCCACTGGGTGGCTTTTTATGTGTCAAACTCTGGTAATGGAGTATACTTCTATAGTATGGGTCTACCAGCGATCATACCGCATTATCTACGCGGCCTATGGCGGAACTGTACGACCTACCGATGGAATGACAAACAACTCCAGAGTATTTCATCCCGCGTATGCGGTCAATTCTGCATTATGTTTCTGCACTATATGAGTGAGGGTTTCACTCTTCAGCGGTTTACAAGTATCTTCAGTGGGAATCTGGAGTCAAATGACAGACTGGCCGAATCTTTCTACAACCGAATAACCTGCGAGTATAAAGGAAAATGTGATGGAAATAACTGCATGTTCGGATGTATTCAACGCTGCTTACCATCTAA
Organism: Tenthredo livida; assembly: GCA_963992785.1. Classification (NCBI taxonomy): domain Eukaryota; kingdom Metazoa; phylum Arthropoda; class Insecta; order Hymenoptera; family Tenthredinidae; genus Tenthredo; species Tenthredo livida. Next base: position 12,512,533 of record OZ023072.1, on the reverse strand, counting down.
ACACTAGTCTTAAGTATTCAACATATAGTATATACCCACGCTGAGCATTTAGCATGTATAGCATTTTTGTGATCATATGCAAGACTCGTCTAGTTTGCCATAAAAAACGTCTGTTCCTAAACTTTATCTAGAATAAGACTTTATTATTAAGGGGGTATATACACCTTTAAATGGGTTCAATTTCTGAAAAACAATTTTCCTTTTTTTTCAACTTGAAGACTCTGATCAGATTTAGAAAAATCATCATGTTTGGGGAGGGTTTGACCTTCATTATCCATATCTTACATGATGTATTACTTCCAGTTTAATAGTGGCTGCGCTGAAGACAGGAAAATACAAAATCACTCGGTTGCCGCAAAGAATCAGACCCAGCGTTTGACCGATCTTGGAATTTTTGGTTCTCAATTGTTCATAAGACATGCCTTCATCAGATAAACATGGAACTTTTTGATAAACCCATTTTTAGTTGAAATATTAGAAAAATGAGCAAATTTTTTTTTCAAATTCAGAAAAAAAATCGAAAAAATTCAATAACTCAAGTAATTCTTGCAATATCAAAAAGTTCTATGTTCATCTGATAGAGGCATGTGTTATGAACAATTGAGAACCAAAAATTCCAAGATCGGTCCAACGCTGGGTCTGATTCTTTGCGGCAACCGAGTGATTTTGTATTTTCCTGTCTTCAGCGCAGCCACTATTAGACTGGAAGTAATACATGATGTAAGATATGGATAATGAAGGTCAAACCCTCCCCAAACATAATGATTATTTCAAATTTTATCAGAGTCTTCAAGTTGAAAAAAAAAGGAAAATTGTTTTTCAGAAATTGAACCCATTTAAAGGTGTATATACCCTAGGGTGGACGTTAAATTCCATCTTGAGTAGTGAAGCCCCACAGTTTGAAGGAAAAAAAAAAGAAAAATTTTGATCCCCAAGCGAAGTTTCTCAGATGAAGTTAACACGTGCCGGTAAGGCCTCAAAGTTTCCCATTTAAAACACATGCATTTTTACGGATCTCAATTCAAAAATTCAATGTGAGGCTAATTTTGTTTCGAAAAATCTCAAACTACGTCAGGGTATCGGGTATGTATACTACTACGTGAGAAAAAATAGAGGATATCGTACCATTCAATCTGATCATGATTTCACTCCAAACTAAAATTCTCTTTATCGATTTTACGGCCTAAAATTCTAATTTTCAGTAAATATCCTGCGGATGAAAATTCGATGAGTATTTAAATATCATTTCTAACGTAAAATTCCTCGAGAAATTCAGGGGAGCCAATAAAAAAAACTCTACTCTCAATATTTTCTGAAATATATCGATTTTTATAGAAAAAAAATAGTGAAAATAAAATAAATAAAATAAATTCAATAAACTGAAAATAAAATAAATGAAATAAATTTAATAAATTTTCACCTTTTTTTTCAGTAAAAATGGATATATTTCAGAAAATATTAAGAGTAGAGTTTTTTTTATTGGCTCCCCTGAATTCCTCGAGGAATTTTACGTTAGAAATGATATTTAAATCATCATCGAATTTTCATCCGCAGGATATTTACTGAAAATTAGAATTTCAGGCCGTAAAATCGATAAAGAGAATTTCAGTTTGGAGTGAAATCATGATCAGATTGAATGGTACGATATCCTCTATTCTTCCTCATGTAGTAGTATACATACCCGATACCCTGACGTAGTTTAAGATTTTTCGAAACAAAATTAGCCTCACATTGAATTTTTGAATTGAGATCCGTAAAAATACATGTGTTTTAAATGGGAAACTTTGAGGCCTTACCGGCACGTGTTAACTTCATCTCAGAAACTTCGCTTTGGGACCAAAATTTTTCTTTTTTTTTTCCTTCAAACTGTGGGGCTTCACTCCTCAAGATGGAATATAACGTCCACCCTAATATACCCCCTTAACATAATTGGCTGTAATTTTCATACGAAATACTTCTGAATAATTCTTAGTCACCATAAGCTTGAACCTTTGCATAATTTTTAGTGAATATAAGTTTGAATCTTTACCTTTCTAAATATCAAATGATATGAATAAACAACCGTTATAACAATATTCACCTGTGCGTCTTTGACCAACCCCGTACCTTTCCTACACCATCCATATATGCATATATATATATATATGGGCATTTCCAAATAAGCGTTCCCGGCGCTGGAAATTTTTTTTTTCAAGTTTTGTCGAAGCACACGGGTAATCCCGATGCCAATTGATTGATTGGGGTTAGAAGAATGTATTTTAACCAGTGTACCGGAAATTTGGCCTAAGCTATTTTTTCAAACAGCCATTTTCCAAAATCAAGTTACGTCATTTCAAGACCTTCCGAAAAAAACGCCGTAGGAAAGAGAATCGCAGTCAAAAAAGGGCTTGATGGGCTTAAAATCTTCGTTTTTCAATCAAGAATCAGATGGTCCAAGTCGCATGAGTGTGCTTCTCTCTCGCTATTTCCAGGGTCCGATCAAAGATGTACTTCTGCAGACTTGACTCGGAGTATATTGATCACTTTCGAAAAACCGCTATAAAAAAAATAACATTTCTGCAAAAGGGTCCTGCTTGGGTCCAAAATCTTCGTTTTTCAATCAAGAATCAGATGGTCCAAATCGCATGGGTGTGCTTCTCTCTCGCTTTTTCCAGGGTCCGATCAAAGATGTACTTGTACAGACTTGACTCGGAGTATACTGATCACTTCCGAAAAACCGCTATAAAAAAAATAACATTTCTCCAAAAGGGTCCTGCTTGGGTCCAAAATCTTTGTTTTCCAATTAAGAATCAGATGGTCCAAGTCGCATGAGTGTGCTCCTCTCTCGCACTTTCCAGGGTCCGATCAAAGATGTACTTTTGCAGACTTGACTCGGAGTATACTGATCACTTTCGAAAAACCGCTATAAAAAAAATAACATTTCTCCAAAAGGGTCCTGCTTGGGTCCAAAATCTTCGTCTTTCAACAAGAATCAGATGGTCCAAGTCGCATGAGTGTGCTCCTCTCTCGCTCTTGCCAGGGTCCGATCAAAGATGTACTTTTGCAGACTTGACTCGGAGTATACTGATCACTTCCGAAAAACCGCTATAAAAAAAATAACATTCCTTCAAAAGGGTCCTGCTTGAGTCCAAAATCTTCGTTTTCCAATCAAGAATCAGATGGTCCAAGTCGCATGAGTGTGCTCCTCTCTCGCACTTTCCAGGGTCCGATCAAAGATGTACTTTCGCAGACTAGACTCGGAGTATACTGATCACTTCCGAAAAACCGCTATGAAAAAAATAACATTCCTCCAAAAGGGTCCTGCTTGGGTCCAAAATCTTCGTTTTTCAATCAAGAATCAGATGGTCCAAGTCGCATGAGTGTGCTCCTCTCTCGCTCTGGCCAGGGTCCGATCAAAGATGTACTTTTGCAGACTTGACTCGGAGTATACCGATCACTTCCGAAAAACCGCTATAAAAAAAATAACATTTTTCCAAAAGGGTCCAGTTTGGGCTCAAAATCTTCGTTTTTCAATCAAGAATCAGATGGTACTAGTCGCCCAAGTGTGCTTCTGTCTCGCTTCTTCCAGGGTACGATCAAAGATGTACTTTTGCAGACGAAAAGATTCTCTGCACTTTTGATATCGTGTTAGTCGGAAATATTGAATAGTCGGAATTTACATTGTATTTATAATTTATAGTAATATAGCTATGTTAGTCAAGAACCATGAGAGCCAAGATCGACCCTGTAGAGCTGTCTGGAGTCATGACCGCGCCTTTACCTTTTTCTAGAAAGTTCCTTTTTCTAGAAAGTTCTAACTCGCGCCTTTATGGCCGATTTTTATGTGTCATTTTACGCAAATTTTTATGGGAGTAATTCAATCAATAATCAAATTTTTACGCAAATCAATCATCCGATTTTTACGCAAATTTCTATGGGAGTAATCCTACCGGTAATCCTACCAGTTATCTCCACAATCAATAATCAGATTTCTACGCAAATCAATCTTCCGATTTTTACGCAAATTTCTATGGGAGTAATCCTACCGGTAATCCTATCGGTTATCTACAGTCCAGTATTTTCAGGAGTTCTTACCTACGCGTTCATGTCATTAGTGTGACAAGCAATCATCAGAATTTTTACGCTAATTCTTACTGGTATGGTCCTACCGGTTATTCACAGTATCTACAGTATAGTGAGCGAGTGAGTGCAAGTTCCCCACAGTGCAATGAAGATTGCTCGAGGTCGTACTATGTGAAAACTTGTTAGCCGCTTCACAGAAAAAAAACCCATTGAATATAAATACACCACTACTCGTTGGATAAAACCGCATTCAGATATAAACGTTATAGCGAGTATTCTGAAAATGTCTGCAATATTGGATTTATCACCTGAGATGGAAACTAAATTGACTGAGATTGTCCGACTTATCACTAGTTTTAGGAGTCCTGAGAAGGCTGACAGATGGATTCGGCATTATGATGTCACTATACGTCTGTTGAAAAAGGTGCTGAAAAAATCAAATCTATCATGTGGACTCAAACACAGTCTGGAGTCGCGAATTGGTCGATTGAAAAGTATTGAAGTTTTAGTGCAGCAATGGGTCAGGACGGGTCAAGGAATTGGAAACACCACATCGCGATTACGAAGCAGTCGAATATGCTGGCAGGATACTGAATCAGCATTCAAAGGAAGAATTCGGACGGGATTAGTGATAAATATACAGCACATCGATCCAAAACAATTTTTAGAAGATGCCAAATATGTGGTGATTATTCGTATTAAAAATGCACTACGAAAGCACACCTGTATCAAAGTAAATACAGCGCTCAACGGAGAATTTTTGTTAAAAGAGAAAAGTGAAATAAAATGCTTCAACACGGCAAATAGGCAGCTGCTTTTAGCAACAAATCTGGAGGAATGGTATTCCAACCACATTGTGACACCCACAATAACTCAGATGGAAGAATTTCAGGAAAGGGATAGTGGCTGGGTACTGAGTAGACTGATTAATTTAGAAGTCAATGTGAATAAATGTGAACCTCTGATTGGATCGAGTTTTGTTGAATTACCTCGTGCGGTTAAAGTTCGAAGAGCAGTGATAAATGTCCGTTCGCGAGACGATGCATGCTTTGCCTGGGCAATCGTTTCAGCTTTACATCCTGCAGCGAGTCATCCGGATCGACCAAGTTCGTATCCACATTTCTCGGGAATATTAAATTTGACTGGAATTTCATTTCCCATGACAATCAAACAAATACCAAAGTTTGAGAAAATGAATACAATGTCCGTGAATGTTTTTATTCTAAATATTAAACGTTATAGTGGAGACGTCGAAATACAACCATTACATTCAACTAACGATAAAAAAAATGGTGCACATTAATTTGCTCATGATCCAAAATAGTGAAGGCAAATCACACTTTTGCTGGATCAAACATCTCTCCAGATTGATATCAAAACAGATATCAAAACATAATGGTAAAAAATTCATATGTAACAGGTGTTTACATGTGTATTATAGCGAGGTACGGTTAAGTAATCACAGCGTTGATTGCACTAAATTAAATGACTGTTCAATACAGCTTCCGGATGAAGAAACTAAGTGGTTGCGGTTCAAAAATTATATCCGGAAAGAGTTTGTGCCATTTATAGTGTATGCGGACTTTGAATGTCTACTTAATGAACTACCAACTGAAGGGTCGACTAATGGGGGGTCCCATGCATATCAAAAGCATGAAGCATTTAGTGTTGGATATCATTTTCATTGTTCATTCGATACTTCACGATCAAGGTACGCATCATATCGAGGCGTCAACCCGTCAGAATGGTTTGTTAAGGAACTACAAACAATCGCTATCGACCTGGAAACAACCTATCAAACTCCCGTTGGAATGAATAAATTAACCCAAACAGAAAATCTGGAGTATAGGAACGCAACAATCTGCTACATCTGCGGGTGTCCACTTACTGGTACATGCGTACGCGTTCGCGATCATTGTCATTTTACTGGTAGATATAGAGGTCCCGCGCATATGGCATGTAATTTGAATTATCAAGACGATCGGATTATTTCAATCGTACTTCACAATATGACTGGTTACGATGCACATTTTATCATAACAGAACTCATGACAACGTTCGAAGGACAAGTAACAGCATTGGCGCTCAATAAAGGAAAGTACATTTCATTCACAAAAGAGGTTAAGGAGGGCAGTAGTTTCAAGTTGAGATTCATCGACTCATTTAAATTTTTGAATTCCAGCTTAGACGAACTCAGTTCATATTTGGGGATTGAAGAGTTTAAAATATTAAAAGAAAATTTCAATGACATTAGTTCAGCTAAATTCAAACTCCTTACGCGAAAAGGTGTGTTTTCCTATGATTACTTGAACTCACTTGATAGGCTAGATGATACTACTCTACCACTGCGCGAAGAATTTTACAACAAATTAACAGATACTGATATTTCAGAAGAGGCTTACTTACACGCTATTAATATTTGGGAATCATTCAACATAAAGACGTCGGCAGAATACAGCGATTTGTATTTAAAAACAGATGTTTTACTCTTGGCAGACGTATTTGAAAGTTTCAGAAAAAGTTGCATGAAGACGTATGAGTTGGATCCCGCATACTATTTCACTCTCCCGGGACTGACGTGGGATGCAATGCTCAAGTATACGAAAATTAGTTCAGAGTTGTTGACTGATATAGATATGTTATTATTTGTAGAACGAGGTATACGAGGTGGGCTGAGTCAGTGCTCGAATAGGTATGCATGCGCTAATAATAGATATATGAAGTGTAATGACGTTAATGCACCTCAAAAATATTTAATGTACTTTGATGTAAATAATTTATATGGTTGGGCAATGTCTCAACATCTGCCTACTAGTAAATTTGAATGGCTTGCAGATGTATCACAATTTGATGTGATGCTGATTTCCGATGACGCTTCAATCGGATATATCCTGGAAGTTGATTTAGAATATCCTGAGGAATTGCATGATCACCATAAAGATTTACCATTCTGTCCCACTCATAGCAACGCTCCAAATACAAAGGATGTTAAGCTGCTTGCAACTTTGCATAATAAAACACGATATATCATTCACTACAGAAATCTTAAACAGTGTTTGAACCATGGTTTGAAATTATGTAAAATACATCGAATTTTACAGTTTGAACAGTCGGCTTGGCTAGGTTCATACATTGCTTTAAATACAAGTTTGCGCAGACGTGCCAATAATAATTTTGAGAAGAATTTGTTCAAATTGATGAATAATGCAGTATTCGGTAAAACAATGGAAAATGTGCGAAATTATGTAGACATAAAATTGATCAGTGAGTGGGATGGGCGATATGGAGCAAAATCTTTGATCGCAAAACCAAATTTTCATCGACGAACAGTATTCTCTGAAAATTTCGTTGCAATAGAATAGCGGAGGTTGAAGGTGAAAATCTTCAAACCAATTTATGTGGGGATGTGTATATTAGATTTATCTAAAACCTGTCTATACGCGGTTCATCATGAATATATGAGACCTCAATTTCAAAATAAATGCAAGCTACTGTATACTGACACTGACAGTTTAATATGTGAAATAAAATGTGATGATATTTATGAAATAATGAAGCGCGATATTGAAAGATTTGACACAAGTGATTATAGTCCAAGTAATTTGTATAATATTCACCTCAGAAATAAAAAAGTCCCAGGACTAATGAAAGATGAAAATAATGGCGATATAATGACTGAGTTTGTCGGTTTGAGATCTAAAATGTATTCAATTAGAATTAATGAAAAGGAGGTTAAAAAGGCCAAGATAATAAAAAATTGTGTTGTACAGAGGGGAATAACGTTCGCGGATTATCTGAATTGTCTAAATACGAACCTTGACTTAAACAAACAGCAGCAATCCATACGTTCAAAGTTGCATAAGGTGTATTCGATGTGTGAGACAAAAATAGCCTTGAGCTCAAACGATACTAAACGTTATGTAATTCCCAATTCCACTGACACGTTGCCGTGGGGTCATTATAGTATAAGAAGTGAGTTGGAAAGTGATTCAGACAAGGTTGCAGCAGTTGATTGATTTTTGTTATTTATTGAATGATAAAAATACATATGTATTGCAATTATAAAGCATTGTTCTTATTTATCCATGAATTGTGTGATGAATCAAACCCTAACCATTTAACATATACCTGATTCCCCCTTTTGCGTAAGATTTCTTCCACCAGATGCACATCTGGATATTTAGCTATTTTTAATTCATGTTCATAAAATCCCCCTACAATAGGCTGTCTACGAGAATCTTCAAGCAAATACGTTACTGGATTCGTGACTTGCACTTTAATGATCTTGAATACTTCCGTAGACCAATTAGGTGTAAATCCTCGGGCAAACACAGTTTTGTATTTACTGATTCGTACAAAGTCACCAATTTTCAATTTGGCCGGACCAGCTATTTTTATGTTGCTGTATACGGTTGTCAGAAGTTTCTTGGCAATCGCTGGTGTAACTTTTTGCGGAGGCATCCCAATTGTTCTGTGCACACGTTTATTGTAGTCTGCAACCAATCGATGAAGCATATTCACCCATTCATACGAGCCATTAGCGGCGAAAGCCATCCACATTGAGTTTTTCAGGGTTCTGTTCCAACGTTCAACTACGGACGCTTTCATAACGCTGTACGTGGAATAGTGATGAATTCCATGTTTATTTAAGAGAGACTTGAACGATGTGTTGTAAAATTCCTTGCCATTATCAGTTTGAAGATTGGCAGGTTTTCGAAAGCCGGATATAATCGTAGCAAATGCCTCACACACATCTTTTGCGCTTTTACTTCTGAGTGGTGCAGCCCACGCATATTTAGATAGAACATCAATTACTGTGAGTATGTACTTGAATCCCTTGTTAACTCTTGCATAAGGTTGCATATCGACGAGATCCGCTTGCCATAAATCATCGTTGCCGCGGGTGATCACCTTTCGACGCGGATAATTACGTCGCGCAGGTGCATGCAGCTCTTTCACTAACTGCAATTTTTCTTTACTCATTTTATTGATAAGATTTTATACGGTCATTAAGTGGTTGAATTTGTGCTTTGAGTTCATTGTGTAGGAAGTCGACGTATTCCTTGTTCACACCATCAAAAGGCTGTCTAGGAGTCTGCACGTTGTGCAATAACCTTCTTTCAAAATCAAAGTCACTCATGAGGCCCGTCCGTTTAATAGTCGGTTTCCCATCAATATAATATCTTGTCTGCGCGTCCACTCTTTCAACGTATGATTTTGATGCTGCGTCTGTAAGGTAAATTGGATCACCCACGTTGGTTAGTCTTTTACCTGCTAAATCATAATGACCATCCACTGTGAAGTTTTTCCCATCAACATATGATTTATTTACAGCATCGAATCCATCTACAGGATTTCCAACATTTTTGACACGTTTGTTTCTGAGATTCCAAGTCTCATCGGACTCCGGTTTCAAGATATGTTGTTGAAGTGTGTCAACGTATATTTTGTTAACAGCGTCATCGTTAGCTAAAGGTGTACCTATTTGAACTATTCGAAGAGTTTTTGCATCGAACTGCTTCGGTGTTAGGTTGTCGTGTTGTGCGAGCCGCAGCGCGCTCGTTTTCACCGCATCAGCGTATTGCTTGTTCACTGCATCACTCTCAGCCAGTGGTGCATGCAGCTGTTTAAGTCGCTTGTTTCTCAAATTATAATGCTCCCCACCAGCAGAAGTTAAAAAATTATTGTCAATGTATTCTTTTATCACTACGTCGGTCAACTCGATTGGGATTGCCACATTTGTTAACCTTTTACCACGGAAGTCAAGATTTCCATTCACTTGTAAAATATTCCTACCGCCATTATTACTGAAATCAAGATGTCTTCCGAATTTATCAACGGACATTTCTACACTGACAAACAATGAAGACGCTCTATCTATTTATGAATAATATCCGCCATCCTGTCATTATTAGCTGGTGGAGAACCCATCGAAGCAGGTGCGTTCTGCGGTGTAGCCGCACGAGTGACAATTGGGGTGCTCGACGGTTTCGAACGAATATTCCGCCTTTGCTGGAAATAATCCTCATCCTCATCGTCCAGATCAAGTCTTCGTTTCACTTGCAGTATTGGTTGCCGTTCAGACGATGTATTAATGTCCCTGCTCTTAGCGAACATTTTTAATGGGCCCACTATTGGGGCTAGGTTTTTTTCCACAGCATCAACAGCTTCTGCCTGATTAACTTTTAATGCCCGATATTTTTCCCGAATTGCTTTACTCGATCGCGCAATTGCTTTTTTAACTTTTTCATCACTAACTTTTGAGGAATTAGTTTTCATGCTCTCATCAAACGTTGCAGACTCAATCACTAATTCCGACATAGTTATGCTCAGCAAGTTCAAAGCTTACTGAAGGTCTTCGCTCACCAAACAACATAGTCATCGAACCCCCTGCGATACCGACCCCCCCGAAGGGGGCTATCCTTAACAATCGCAATAAACCCATATTGTTTTGACCAGCAGATTGCACATAGTTTTTGAAATTCGTCGTAAGTCATATCGTTATTCACATGATCATCATAGACATGACGTAAATTCATACTATCTTGTTTGAATAGGAGGAGAACGTTCGCGTTGTCACGAATCAGGTGTTTGGGGACGCGTGCATATGTTTGACACAAGTAGAAACAGTCAACGTGTGCATGTCTTCCCATGGAAAAGTATTCTCGAACCACGTCTTGCTTGTCGCAGGCTACGTCATCAAATACGAATACTGAGTTGGGTAATGACTCGCTTGGAGGTATTACATCACAATTGTTCGAGAATGGGAAAAACCCAATTTCTTCAATATTTGATATCAGTTTTTCCAAATATCGATACTTGGGTTGTTCCAACGACTTTGAATAAATATAGATATTCTCAAAGCGAACTCCATTGCAACTCTCCAGCAGACTCACCACAACATTTGTCTTTCCACAATTAGAAGGTCCGCAAATTATGGACCTGATTGTATTGGGCAGCAGCGGACCGTGCCGCTTTGGAATGTCCACCTCTGTTTTGTTGTCAATATTTACGACCCGAATCGAATATGGCTGCTTGATAAAATGCATGATTCGTTTGTGATTGAAATACTGACATGGGATCAAGAGTATTTATAGATGACGCAAGTATTTTTTTGCCTTAGTTTTGAAATGCATGTGAACGTCGCCTCATCGTTAGATCAATTCTTCACGACTGAACACTTAAAATATGTTCCTAAAGTTATATTGTTGAAATGTTGTGGAATAAACTTCCAATACACATAAACGAGTAATCCAGACCTCACCCAATATCACCTGTGTTTGAATGATTACAATAAAGACATTCATCACATTGATGGGCTCGCGCAGCAGATAAGGAATTGTAGTAGATGTCAAGAGCACGGTTGCGCGGACAAGGTCTATTGAATAGCGTTATCAACTCATTACCCTTTGAACTACACATACCCGGCTATCAGTACTGTGGTCCCGGTACACATCTGGCTGAGCGTCTGACTCGAGGTGACACGGGAATCAACCCGTTGGACAAGTTTTGTCGTGAGCATGATATAGCCTATTCACGAAGTAAAGACCTCCAGGCTCGCCATAACGCAGACCAAAAGCTAGCAGAACAGGCATCACACCGGGTCACAGCAGGAGACGCTGCGTTGCTCGAACGAGCAGCTGCGTGGGCAGTATCGCGTGCAATGAAGGTTAAATTGAAAATGGATGCGGGATTAAAGCGTGGTAGAGGGGAAAAAAATGCAGGTGGGAAATCGAAGAAAATTTAAAAAAAAAATGTTTCACAACGTCGGAGGACGAGGGCGAAACGAGTAAAACCCCGAATTTTACCTCCTGGTAAGCGTGGAGGATTTTTACCGTTCTTGGTTCCATTACTTGCAGGATTGTCGGCAGTAGGAAGTTTAGCGGGGGGAGCCGCAGGCATCGCAAAATCTGTGAATCAAGCATCTAACGCTCGCAAAATTTTATCTGAAACTGAGCGTCACAATCGTGCTATGGAGCAGGGTGGTCGCGGACTGTATCTGAATCCCTACAAAAAAGGTAGTGGGGTGGGAAAATGTAGAGGGAAAAAAAAAACTTCAAAAATGAGATAATCATTCTACCTAACGGTCCTACAACTAACATTGAGCTTCTCGCGTTCGCAAAACGTATGCGCATCCCATATTTCAAAGGCGTGTTTATGCGATCTGAACTACGTAAAAATAAAAACCCCATCCAAACGAATGAGTGTGGGATTATGAACTTGGATGATTTGCAGGGGCCTGGTACGCATTGGGTGGCATACGTGAAACGTGGACATAAAATCAAGTATTATGATAGCTATGGAAATCTGCCGCCACCTAAGGAATTCATTGAATATTTTGGGAATAATGTGCAAATTGAACACAATCACGATCAGTAACAAAATTATAATTCTGCAATTTGCGGACAACTGTGCTTGCTTTTTTTACGTGATAATACATAAATTACATTCACATTCGAAGTCCAGTATGCACGTGACTGCGCTATGTCGCTGACGCTCACGCTTTCGGGGTCAACGTCTGTTCTTAGTGCAAATTATTTTCCACCGATTGTCCTATCCGATAATGCTCAATATGTATTGGGATTGGTAGATTTTGAAACTTTTAACTCAGTACCAAATGTTGATGGGGCAAATAATAAATTTTATTATGATGGGGGCAAAGAAATTATTATTCCCGACGGGTCTTACGAAATTGATGATTTGAATAGATATTTATCGACACAGCTAGTTGACGATTCAAAATCACCACCCCCCATTGTACTTCGTCCGAACAACAATACACTAAAATAAGAGTTAAAGTGCAAGTATGACATTGACTTTAGTGGGGAGAACAACCTCGGCTCTCTGCTGGGGATTACAAAGCGACAGCTCAAAGCTAACGTCTGGCATGAATCTGATCTACCTGTCAACATTCTGAAAGTTAATATTATACGAGTTGAGTGTAACATCACGGCGGGTGCATAGGGGAAGATGGCCCAAAGTGGATAGGTTAATGTTCAGCGGCGGATATTTTTGGGAAAAAAGCAAAAAATTGAGTGAACAACGACTGATTTTCTCAAGTTTGTCAATAAACTATGCAAAACATCAATAGAAGTTGTGAAATTATTGATGCTATAGCGAAACAATAACATAAAGTAAAAAATGGAAAATTATTCACTTTGCCCGTAAGCTCGGGCAAAGTGAATACTGATTCCGGGCAAAGTGAATATCAGGGTTTTTTTTTCGCAATAGGCATGCATCACAAACGAATGCACCTTCTCCGCCATACGTAGTGCATTTCTCATGTCCCTAATGCTTACACATGTTGCACTAGATCCAATTTTCAATAGGCCTGCCGCCTACTTCAGAGTAGGTTTCGCTACCCACGATGCCCATGCAGTCTTCGTATTGTTCTGCTGAGACTCTACTAACTTTGTTTTTCTTATTGAGTGGATATCTATCCACTTTGCCCGGTTCACTTTGCCCGGCAGCACATTGAGAACAAATATGATTAATCTCTTTGAATATATTTGATTGTAACCAAATCGGTATATGGTGTTTTTCTCGAGAAAAGGACGCCATATAATATAAAAAATACGACAATTAGACCGGAGCAATAATTAGGCGAAATACATCGCGATACATTCCTAAGAAAAATTTTAACAATTCGAAGTGTTTCAGTCAATTTTTTGCGTAGCTTTCGCACTAACACGTCCGAGCTCATTTGCCACTGTTTTTGACTGATATTCTGACGTAAGATGATGCAGTATATATGACAATACGCAGGCGACTTCAGACACCGAGATATACACCGAATTCGCTTTGCCCGGGGTATCCACTTTGGGCCATCTTCCCCTATAGTAACGATCGTCCAGTACACACGATCCACGAATTCTCTGCAAACGTGCCACCTGGCTATAAAATCTCCGAGTCCCCTTACCACGTCATTTACTTACCCGTAAGCCCTCGTGTAATCGACAACATAACAGTTCGTGTTGTGGATCAAGACGGTAATCTCGTCAACTTTCGAGGAGAACAGATAACAATCCGTTTGCACGTAAAAGTGCAGTGATTTTTCATCATGTTGATATACGAGAACGTGCACAAATATGTGGCAACCATACCCCCATCGCTCAGTATTCAAAGTTTGGTCAAACGAACAACACCATACGCAGTACGTCAATCGCTTACGGCTGATAACGTCAATTTTTTAGAATCCTTGGGATTTCATGTAAAAGATAGATATGGCAAATCTGCTAAACATTAATGCCCGACCAATATTTGATAACAGTGTAACTCGAGTTGAAGTTCATGCTCACGCTCCCTATGCAAGTACATCATATCAAAACAATGACGAGATACGAATTCCGATTCAACAGCAAGATTTGTATGTATTACCATGCCACAGTTTTTTATACATCGAGGGCACACTATTGAATTCTGTACCGGATGCGAATGGTGTCCATGCACCAGAAAAAAATGTGAAACTAATCAACAATGCAATGGCTTTTCTTTTCGATGAAATTAGGTATGAATTAAATGGAGTTGAAATTAATCGATGCAAAAATTTAGGAATCAGCACTAGTATAAAAAACTATTTATCATTGAATGTCAATGCTGGTAAAGCCCTGGAGGTTGCAAATTGGAATTTGTCGGGAAATTTAGTTGAATTGAATCGGGGGTTTTTAATTATTGCATACCACTGCGCATCCTGCTCGGGTTCTGTGATGATTATAAAAGAATCATCACAAATGCACGTCATGAACTGGTTTTAATCCGTTCAAGAACAGATTCAAATGCTATATTTGTGGGACAAACGGCTGCAGCCGTAAATCTAAAGCTAAATAAATCACAATGGCGTATGTCCCACATAAGTGTCGAAGATTTGCGAAAATTGGAGCTGTTACATCTTCTTGAGAGCGGCACATCGATTGAAATTAGTTTTCGTTCATGGGATTTGTATGAGTATCCAGTGCTTCAAGAAACTACTCACCATACCTGGTCCATGAAAACAGCCGTTCAACTTGAGAAACCTCGATACGTGATACTGGCGCTGCAGACAGGACGAAGAAATAAACTTACTCATGACCCCAGCGTATTTGACCATTGTGAATTAACAAACATTCGCCTATACCTTAACTCTGAGTCATATCCCTATGATAATTTGGATTTAGATTTCACGCGAAAAAGATACGCTTTGCTTTATAGTATGTATGCCAAATTCAAAGCATCGTATTACGGTGAGACTGGTAGCCCAGAACCATTGCTTGATTTAGATACATTCAAAACGCATGCTCCGATCGCGGTAATGGATTGTTCGCGTCAGAATGAATCTCTCAAAAGTGCATCTGTAGATATACGTCTCGAGTTTCAGTGTAACGTTAATGTCCCTCCAAATACAACCGCCTATTGTCTAATTAGTCATGATGAAATTATTGAATACAGTCCACTGACAAATGTGGTTCGAAAACTGATTTAAATAAACCTGGGGGTGGGATTGTGGGTCTATAAATGCTTGACAAATCAGATTATTTGCAGAAAGGTATGGATAGTCATGGGCCCCACATTTATCGATGTTCAGGGGTTTACGGGACCCAACGATACGTATATTGTGAAAGAAATTGCAGTTTTAAGAAACAATTTTAATTTGCAACATTTTATATTTCAATCTCCATATCCCTGGTCGGTTTTACCTAAAGGTAACCAGATTCAAGCGCTTGAGAGTAAAATTTATCATGGATTCAGCTGGAATGACGGAAATATACCCTACTCGGGACTGCTGTATCTTGTACGCCCACATCTACAAGATTCTCCATCATTTTTAGTAATTAATAGGTCTGTTAAATTAATTTTAAAACGATTGTTCAATATTGATGCAGCATATTTAGCAGATAGAATAGAGTCTACTAAACAACAACCGCGGTGTAACAGTCATTCAGGTGACTGTGCGGTTGAAAATGTTTTTAGAATGAATAACCGATGTTGGATGCAAAAATAAAAACTACATTCAATACAACATACCATTTATTTAAAATTTTACCCTAAATTCATATTTATCCCATCGATCCAAGAGTGCGTTTAATACAAAATTTGTTGTAAAGAAGGAATAACTGTAAATGCTTAAAAGTTGAAATGCTAATAATGAAATCAAGCATTTGGAGAAATACGTACCACTGATTGGGATCCATTCTCCGCAGTTGAAAGTTCTTGGAAATCCCCTCTACATTATTTATTTTTCTCAACAGCTGAAAAGAATTAAATACACCAAGCCGATAATGGTCATAACACCAATTTCCCACTGAATGCATTTATTTCTGTCAAGTATCTGAAGGAAGGGAGTAATCAGGCTTCAATTTTTCATCAAAATTACAAAAATTGGAATAATGATATCAAATAGTTTTACTCTCCAACAATAAGGCACTTTGTAAGCGCATGATTGAACGGTCGCGACGCGTGGTGCTCCAGATCGAATAATTTTTAACAGTTTGCGCTGAATTGCTAATATCCCTACTCGCATGTGTACACAATTCTGTAAAATGGGGCTACATAGTTTTACAGAATCCATAAAACAATGAGATACTTTGTAAGTGTGTGATTAAACAACCATCGAACTAGCATTATCGTGGCGCGTGCTGCTCCAGATCGAATAATTTTTAACAGTTTGCGCTGAATTGCTATTATCCCTACTCGCATGTGTACACAATTCTGTAAAATGGGGCTACATAGTTTTACAGAATCCATATAACAATGAGATACTTTGTAAGTGTGTGATTAAACAACCATCGAACTAGCATTATCGTGGCGCGTGCTGCTCCAGATCGAATAATTTTTAACAGTTCGCGCTGAATTGCTATTATCCCTACTCGCATGTGCACACAATTCTGTAAAATGAGGTTACATAGTTTTACAGAATCAATATAACAATGAGATACTTTGTTAGTGTGTGATTAAACGCCATCGAACTAGCATTATCGTGGCGCGTGCTGCTCTAGATCGAATAATTTCCATCAGTTTCTGCTGAATTGCTATTATTCCCACTTCGGTTCTAATTTTCTCGTTGACTCTGCTCATGATGCAAATGAGCATTCAGAATTAAACGCTTTCAGTATATCAACGTGAGCAGTCGCCACTAAAAGCTCAACTTCGTTTAAGCTGAACTCCATTTTAAATTATCATTATACACTTAGAATAAAAGTGGAAAAACATTATGTATTTCAGATCCTTTATAATTCTGTGTCTCGTAAATTCAATAATTTCTGCTCCAACTGCGGAACGCGAAATGCTGAATAATGGGATAATCCATCAACTGGATGCAACTAGCCTGCACTCAAACGCATCATTTAACTTTAAACAATTTTACCCACCTCCCGATTATACGCGAGGTTCGGAAAAATCTATACCCCATGGCCAATACACCAACGTAATGAATGTTTACAACGGGGGGATCAACCCAAATCAGATTTACACGGCAGCACCTGCAACAACACCGGCGCCAGCAACAACACCGGCGCCAACAACAACAGTTAAACGTAAGTTTACTCAAATTGATTTCTTTCTTTGTGATTAATGAGGTCGCGGTAAAATCGACTGGAGTGGATAGAATTTCTGCAATCATTCTGAAATAGGTACCTGTCTAATATCATTGTGATAATATAAATTGATAGGTTTTGAAATTTTCGTATTCCTGAAGATAAGTGGAATCAATATTTTGGTGCTCTCATCATAATTTCATGATTTTATTGATTGTTTAAGCAATCCTTTTCATGAAGTTTATATTAAAAAATTTATTTGCGGAGAGATAGGTACTTGTCTAATATCATAGTGATAATATAAATTGATAGGTTTTGAAATTTTCGTATTTCTGAAATAAGTGGAATTAATATTTTGGTGCTCTCTAACCATAGTTTCATGATTTTATTGATTGTTCAAACAATTCTTTCATGAAGTTGATATTGATTCAAAATTTATTTGCGGGCCGCTACAACACCCCTACGAATCAATGTCATATAAAGTTCAGAGTTTATTCTTATCGCATATAACATTTTCAGCCCGTACCAGCACTGATCAGAGTACCTTCCGAGATTTTGCAGTTCAGTGGGAGCTTGAAGACGCCGAAGGTAAAGTGAGTCGAATCAGGCTCCGGGGTTTCCTTTCTTATACAAAATTTTAATACAGTAAGGAAACTCCCATATTATGAGTATAAAGTGTTGAACCAAATCAATTATGAATTTTTTTGTTCATTGCAGATGAGTAATTCAACTACGAGTTCGCCCCCTAAACGCGATGGTGCACCTCAGTCGTGGTACTATATCGTTCGTGTTAATTTGGATAAGCACACGTGTGAGTCGAACTCTAGCGTTACAATCATTATCCATTCGTAGTCTGTTAGTAGAATGGGTTATACATTCATAGTCTGTTAGTAAAATGGGTCATATTCGTAGTTTATTTAGTAGTCAAGGATTGATTTGTAAAATGTGTTTTATATTTGTGTAACATCGAATAAATCATACATTTATTAATAATTATCGATACTTATTATTGTATTTTATTAAGGTCTGCATGCCGAGACAGACTCATTCATTATCGATGACTGAATCCACATCAAAGTCCTCGCTATTCATTATGACGTTTCTCGCCTCCACTTCACTTAAAGCATCCTCCTCCATCGCTGCACCAAGTTTTTCAACGAATAACTTCGCACGATCTTTAATAGTTTCTTCTTGCATCACGAGTCTGCATATGGTGACATGAATACACGGTAGTATACTCTGCAGCGTTCTGAACGACACCTCCATGATCGTAATATTCGCAGGTGAAAAATACACAGCATTCTTGTTATAGACTTTGCGACAATTCACAAATGAGTCTCCTCTCGCAGTTAACGGAATCGTGTATTCTATTCCCGAATTAGGTAAACTCCCATATTCGAACCATTCGCTAAGAACTTGCTGGCTGCTTAGAAAATTTTCCCAAATACTTTGAGTGAAAACCATTTCATTATTCCGCACCGTGTCCACCAGGGATATTACAATTTGACATGATAAATCACCTTTGACAAGAAGTTCAACTTCTATACTTTTGGAAGAAGATTTATTCAAACGAAACTTCCGATTGAGGATTCCGAAAGATACTTCTTCTTCTTCTTCTTCTTCACCGAATAGTTGGCCAAAATTTGTTCGCTGCTTCTTCGGATTGCATGGTACAGCCCTCTGGGAAGACTGAGGCTGCTTGCAACCTGGGCGACAGGAAATGAGAGTCTGCGCCTTCTCAAAAGGTTCTGGCTGTGCGCAGAGAACCCAATGTTGTTTTCCATCACACATTTCGGTGTGGTGTAGATCGTCATGCGTTGCAAAATTATTCGATGTTGACGCCATTGAAGCTGATGGTGACTATGGCTGCAGGAACTGATCGAACTGATGTAGTTTGTAAAACCATTGCAGTATTTATATTCACTCCGAGAATAATATTTTTTTCACATCAATTTGCTCAAGGATGACTTGGACTGATCCTCCCCATTGATTATTGCTATACAATGTAAGATTTATTTGTGCGTCCAATCAGTTGTGACAAGATTGAGAAGATATTCCCACACCTTGCATATCGCAACTCTGATATTGCAACTTTGTATGAAGACTGACGCATATATTCGAATTAAAATCAGCTTCCATTTACCTGTACTTTCAATCAGCTCACAACCCTGTATGGAGCTTATCACGTCAGTTAAGATTAATTATTATTGAAAAGTGGGCGCTCATGCATAGATCAAAACTGACGCTATGATCCCCGTTGGTTGGGTATAAAAGGCTCCGGATTTATATGCTAAATGACAGTCTTCAACAAATACTCCATGCGCACTGTTCGTAAGCGGCGAGAACTAAAACTGCGAATCGAGCTGCTTTTGAAAAATATTGGTGAAGTAAAAACCTTGATTCAGGCGAAATCAGATCTTCATCATATTTCGAGAAGATTAAACACTATAAAATTAATATGAACAACGCCATGGACCTGACGAAAATCAACAAGGTGGGTCCATGTGATGAGTACCTTCCCACCAAGAAATTGGCAGATCTTGAGGTCAATAAACACTACCCCGTCACCGGCTTGCGGAAAGTACAAACAAGATTCAGTACAAGAATAACCCTTGATTTGGAAAACGCATTTTCGGCATTTCTACCTGCACGCATGTCAAAAGTGCTGATTGACGATGAGGACTTAGTCCAAAAAATGATACTGGCGCCTTCACATGCATAATCTTGGGGGACTATACAACCGAGTAGAATTCAACTATATGTAAATTTAATAAATATCTGAAATGTATCACGCTTACAAATAAATAATCATACATGAATTGTTCTCTCAAGCCTACCTTTATTTAACAATAATTCAGGGTCTATCAGTTCGTAGAATCTGATTTCTGATCAACGTGTAGAACTGTGCAGTTCAAAGACCTAATCAACAAGAACTTGCAGTTCTACGACCTGTTCACCAGAAATTTCGTTCAGCGTCGATAGGGTGCGTGTTCATCACATTAATATAGTACTAGGGCTAAGATTCGTTTACGATAATTTGCGAACAGCTTAGTGGTGGGGGAGAAGGTCTGGTATTCAAAGCCCTACGAAACTGGTTCATCTAGTTGCTTCTGGGTATGAATATGGTGCCATCTCAAAATCTGAGTTACTTGCAATCTGAATTCACGAGTGTGAGCATCAAATAGAACTCCAGAGGAGATTTATTGAAAATGATAAACATCATGGATTTATCTGGTACCACAGACCTATCTGATGCCAATGTGTTCAACGCTGGGCAGTTAGTCGAAGACTCCTCTACCCACAACTTCACCGATGCTGAGATATTCAAAATTGGTCAGTTGGGTCTATGCGGTGAACGTCTTCCCATCAAAAAATCAACTAGCGGTGTGCATATCATCATCAGTTTGCGGAAGATGACAACATTATCGGGGCGCACAAGAATAGTAGCCGACATAATTGGGGGGGATGCTCCTTACGAAACCTTTACCGAAAATCTATCTTCACGTATAACTGCAAGGCTGCTGAGTGATGAGGCCTTATTCCAGAAATTGCAAACGGTTGCTGAAGACGGAGGCGTGTACTACCGCCATGTTTCTAAACGTTTTCGTTTAATTTTATTCACATTGCGAAGTATCCCCAACCTGCCTGTATAATTTGAAATAAATCTTTGAAATATAACATGAATTTGTTGTCATATGCCTTACAATATTTGAGAATCTACTCTTAGTTTGTAGGATAGCTTTGAAATTTGAAACGAGGTGTATAACCTAGGTAGTATCTCGACCTTGAGCAATGTGCACTATCTGCGTCGGATATCTTGCAATTGACTTGTTGATATAAAAAAATGTTTCCGGCGAGGGTAACCAGTAGGAATTAACGTACGTCCACCGTCAAAATTCTGATCATCACCTGTCACACAAATATTCTCCAGGGGGATTGTCACGTGAGTAAGCTAAAGGCGCCGGTTAGAACTTTCGAATCTTCATTGCACTGTAGGGAACTTGCACTCACTCACTATACTGTAAATACTATACTGTGAAACTCTTAAAAATAAGGTAACGTCACTCACCATAGGTACTGGACTGTAATAACTGGTAGGGTTACTCCCATAGAAATTTGCGTAAAAATCTGATGATTGATTGTCACATTGATTATCACATAAAAATCGGGCATAACCAGTGGGATTACCGGTAGGATTACTCCCATAGAAATTTGCGTGAAAATCTGAAGATTGAGAATCGAAATTTGCGTAAAAATCGGATGATTGATTTGCGTAAAAATGTGATTATTGATTGTCACATTGATTATCACATAAAAATCGGACATAACCAGTGGGATTAACGGTAGAATTACTCCCATAAAAATTTGCGTAAAATGGTAAGAATTAGCGTAAAAATTCTGATGATTGCTTGTCACACTAATGACATGAACGCGTAGGTAAGAACTCCTGAAAATACTGGACTGTAGATAACCGGTAGGATTACTCCCATAGAAATTTGCGTAAAAATCGGATGATTGATTTGCGTAAAAATCTGATTATTGATTGTGACATTGATTTTCACATAAAAATCGGACATAACCAGTGGGATTACCGGTAGAATTAAATCTGCAGGAACAATTATTCGGTTTCGTAGGTCAGTAAAACAAACACATCGTTGACGTTTCAACCCGGAAGAGGGCCCTCTTCAGAACTACAATATTTATTTGATAGTTATCGTGGTATAAAGGTTAGAACATGGTATAAATAGAATTTGAAACAGGTGTACTTAGAATACTTACAAACTTGTTCTAATTGAACATTATTAAATTAAGTAGAAGAATAATTAGAGCCGTCGTAACAGCATGATCTATAATCAATAAAATTTTTTATAATCAATAAAATTTTTCTAGGTTAGGAACTGAACATAGCAAGAGCACAGTACCTCACATTCTAGACTTACAACAAAATTATAGGCAACGAGATTAACATTTATCGGGCTCTTTTGGAGCCATAATTACTGCCGATTGAAAAAACTCGAATTAGAATTAACGGATTAAGAGCGAACAGATGGAGCGGTCACGTTCATTGCAGACTCAAGACAACCGGAAGGGGAAGTGGCTAGTCAGCAACAGTATGTCACAGAAGGACAACTTTAAATGGACGTAGCCATAGGAAAAAGCGGTAGTTACGACTGACGACATCTGCTATAAACAGGACCACATCCAACAATTGGAAATCAAATTACAAATATCTTTCAAATCCAATGACAAATATTATAATAAACTATAGTACGTGGCGCAAAGATTATCAACATCAGTTCGTAAATTTATACTAGTATTATCTCTAACAATATGACACATTTCGCGAATTAGTCTTTTACGAATATTCTTTTCTTTGGTTAGAACTCTTGTTTCATCAAAATTGAACTGGTGGTCCATATCTACCTTGTGTTTAGTAAGTGCTGTGTGTTCGTTCGGCTTCCGGAGCACATTTTTATCATGTTCTGAGATCCTAGTCTTAAGCCATCTACCAGTTTGTCCAATGTATGAAGCTTCGCAACCACTACAAGGAATTCTATAGACAACATTCGATGTATGAGACAACGGAGTTTTATCCTTTAGAGGATTATAAAGATAAGACAGATTGTTAATATTCTTAAAAACACAAGATACATTGAACGGTTTTAACACTCTTGAAACTGCTTGTGACACACCCTTCACATATGGAAAGCAGAATTTGACTGGGTTTCTATCTAATTGAGCATCGTTGAGCACAACAGGCTCATTCGATCTCCTAGTTAAGGTTTCTAGACGTTTCAAGATATGGGTGTCGATGAACTTAGTAACTATTATACCGACTATATATACCGACTATATATACCGACGATAACGCCAGATCTAGAGGAACATTAGTGAAGAGTGAAACTACATCTAGGGAAACCAAGATGTAACCGTTAGGAATATGAAAATTCTTTATCTTATCGACAAGCTCGAAACTATCCTTAACATTCGAAGCCGGTGAGGGACACTTTTTGAGAGTCAAGTTAATAAATTTAGCCAGAGAGTACGTTGGACTGTCTATAAAGGATACGATCAACCTCAACGGTACATTACACTTATGTATCTTAGGTAACCCATATGCTTTAGCAGCAACACATGAACAGCAGCATTATATGAACAAAGCCAACGTTTGGTATTATTTTCGATCAATTTATCCTTAGACCAACATCTCATTAGTTTGTTAACTTTAGTTTGTAAAGCCTCAGTCGGATCTTTCTTGAGTAACGTATAAGTGTTAACATCTGCAAGCATCTCTAGCATTTTGTCCTCATATTCTTGTTTTTTCATAACAACTGTTGTATTGCCTTTATCTGCTTTTAAGAAAACCAATTCAGGATGATTTTTACGGAAGGAGCCTGCTAACTTCAATTTCGAGACTAAGTTTTTATCCGGGCCTTGAATGTTACGAGGTGTGATTGAGTTATTCTTTAGGCATCTAGCTAATTCACATCGAGCATTATTCCTGTCTGCCGTGTCGATATTATCAATTTTTGACTCAAACTCCGAGATGAATTCATCTACCGGGATCTTTGATAACGGCACACCAAACTTCTTTCCTAAAGAGAAAATACAACCCACCTCATCAGGGATAGGAGTGTCAGTTAAATTTACGAGCCATTTCTCATGAGTGCGAAACAATAAATCATTAGAGTTATGCCAAACTTTGCTCTTTTTTGTTTTAAGCAAGTTATTAAGTTTTTTGATATTACGATCTTTTCCAGAAATTTAAGAATAACTTAAAGGTTTTTAAACTAAAACTTTCAAATTTAGAGATTAGTGATGCACATTGTAAAGTCAACTCACTTACCTCGACCTTGGCTGGTCTTTATGATAAAATTGTAGAGCTTTTGCCGTTTCCTGTCTATGATCAGTTTTTCATGTCACAAATCTCAAAAATTAAACGGTTGCTGTTTTCTGGAAAAGATCGTAATATCAAAAAACTTAATAACTTGCTTAAAACAAAAAAGAGCAAAGTTTGGCATAACTCTAATGATTTATTGTTTCGCACTCATGAGAAATGGCTCGTAAATTTAACTGACACTCCTATCCCTGATGAGGTGGGTTGTATTTTCTCTTTAGGAAAGAAGTTTGGTGTGCCGTTATCAAAGATCCCGGTAGATGAATTCATCTCGGAGTTTGAGTCAAAAATTGATAATATCGACACGGCAGACAGGAATAATGCTCGATGTGAATTAGCTAGATGCCTAAAGAATAACTCAATCACACCTCGTAACATTCAAGGCCCGGATAAAAACTTAGTCTCGAAATTGAAGTTAGCAGGCTCCTTCCGTAAAAATCATCCTGAATTGGTTTTCTTAAAAGCAGATAAAGGCAATACAACAGTTGTTATGAAAAAACAAGAATATGAGGACAAAATGCTAGAGATGCTTGCAGATGTTAACACTTATACGTTACTCAAGAAAGATCCGACTGAGGCTTTACAAACTAAAGTTAACAAACTAATGAGATGTTGGTCTAAGGATAAATTGATCGAAAATAATACCAAACGTTGGCTTTGTTCATATAATGCTGCTGTTCATGTGTTGCTGCTAAAGCATATGGGTTACCTAAGATACATAAGTGTAATGTACCGTTGAGGTTGATCGTATCCTTTATAGACAGTCCAACGTACTCTCTGGCTAAATTTATTAACTTGACTCTCAAAAAGTGTCCCTCACCGGCTTCGAATGTTAAGGATAGTTTCGAGCTTGTCGATAAGATAAAGAATTTTCATATTCCTAACGGTTACATCTTGGTTTCCCTAGATGTAGTTTCACTCTTCACTAATGTTCCTCTAGATCTGGCGTTATCGTCGGTATATATAGTCGGTATATATAGTCGGTATAATAGTTACTAAGTTCATCGACACCCATATCTTGAAACGTCTAGAAACCTTAACTAGGAGATCGAATGAGCCTGTTGTGCTCAACGATGCTCAATTAGATAGAAACCCAGTCAAATTCTGCTTTCCATATGTGAAGGGTGTGTCACAAGCAGTTTCAAGAGTGTTAAAACCGTTCAATGTATCTTGTGTTTTTAAGAATATTAACAATCTGTCTTATCTTTATAATCCTCTAAAGGATAAAACTCCGTTGTCTCATACATCGAATGTTGTCTATAGAATTCCTTGTAGTGGTTGCGAAGCTTCATACATTGGACAAACTGGTAGATGGCTTAAGACTAGGATCTCAGAACATGATAAAAATGTGCTCCGGAAGCCGAACGAACACACAGCACTTACTAAACACAAGGTAGATATGGACCACCAGTTCAATTTTGATGAAACAAGAGTTCTAACCAAAGAAAAGAATATTCGTAAAAGACTAATTCGCGAAATGTGTCATATTGTTAGAGATAATACTAGTATAAATTTACGAACTGATGTTGATAATCTTTGCGCCACGTACTATAGTTTATTATAATATTTGTCATTGGATTTGAAAGATATTTGTAATTTGATTTCCAATTGTTGGATGTGGTCCTGTTTATAGCAGATGTCGTCAGTCGTAACTACCGCTTTTTCCTATGGCTACGTCCATTTAAAGTTGTCCTTCTGTGACATACTGTTGCTGACTAGCCACTTCCCCTTCCGGTTGTCTTGAGTCTGCAATGAACGTGACCGCTCCATCTGTTCGCTCTTAATCCGTTAATTCTAATTCGAGTTTTTTCAATCGGCAGTAATTATGGCTCCAAAAGAGCCCGATAAATGTTAATCTCGTTGCCTATAATTTTGTTGTAAGTCTAGAATGTGAGGTACTGTGCTCTTGCTATGTTCAGTTCCTAACCTAGAAAAATTTTATTGATTATAAAAAATTTTATTGATTATAGATCATGCTGTTACGACGGCTCTAATTATTCTTCTACTTAATTTAATAATGTTCAATTAGAACAAGTTTGTAAGTATTCTAAGTACACCTGTTTCAAATTCTATTTATACCATGTTCTAACCTTTATACCACGATAACTATCAAATAAATATTGTAGTTCTGAAGAGGGCCCTCTTCCGGGTTGAAACGTCAACGATGTGTTTGTTTTACTGACCTACGAAACCGAATAATTGTTCCTGCAAACATTACTGATCAGGTCGAAATAAAGAAGATATACTAGAATTAAATCTGATTATTGATTGTGACATTGATTTTCACATAAAAATCGGACATAACCAGTGGGATTACCGGTAGAATTGAATCTGATCATTGATTGTGACATTGATTTTCACATAAAAATCGGACATAACCAGTGGGATTACCGGTGGAATTACTCCCATAAAAATTTGCGTAAAATGACACATAAAAATCGCCCATAAAGGCGCGGGTTAGAACTTTCTAGAAAAAGGTAAAGGCGCGGTCATGACTCCAGACAGCTCTACAGGGTGGATCTTGGCTCTCATGGTTCTTGACTAACATAGCTATACTACTATTTATTTATTATATTCGAATACGAAAGGAATATGAAAGGACTTAAACAAGATTGTATTTATCATGCTCAAAACTTTCGGTTCAAAAATTCGAAAATTTCAAAATTGAAAAACATCCTTCCTTTTCTCTGCCAGTTTATCCAAGTTTGTTGGAAATAACGATGTACATCAAAATACACATTGATTTGATGCAAACTCTACCATATAAACTCGATGAGTAAGAAAAGTCACTTTCGTACGCTTCATTTATGAACTTTCGAGTCGATGTTTGTCCGCTCTATGAAGAGGCACACCTTATCAGTTTGGGTCACTTGATTACCCATGGTATGATGAATATTTTGAGCCCCGGTTGGACCTGTTCTGAGAGATATTTTTTTTTTCACAGCCACTTTTCTGAAAACAGTCGGAAAAGTTTAAATTCTGTTTGGTAAAATCGAGCTTGCATTTTGGAAAAACTAAAAAGAGCGCACTCTCGCAGCTTTCTCACGCTTGTTGTTCGTAAAATGAGGAAGATTTTGAGCTCTTACACGACTTTTTCGGAGCACAATTATGTTTGCTATACAGCTTTGAAGAAAAGGTTGTTGGTGATTTGCTCCGGAAAACTGCGATTTTCGGCACTTGGACGGCCTCTGGTGGATTTTTGGTGATAGGCACACTCTTAAGAAGTGTTTCGAAATGTTGTGCCGTCATTGTTTTACAAAACTGAACACCCCTGCAAATATTGGTGCCGGAAAATTGACCGTCATCTGACATACCCCTCACATCATTAGGTGGGAACGCTTAATTGGAAATGCCCATATATATATATTAGGGTAATTCGAAAAAAAAAAAAAAACAATTTGCTTTTTCTTCCAAACAGGCTATTACTTTCGTTTGGGTGTAAAAAAATTTCTGTGAAAAAATGAGCCCTTAATATTAATCCCACGAAAAACATCCAAAGATGTAGAGAAAGCCGCCAAGTACTCAGACGAAAATCACAATTTCTTTATAAATAAAACGGTTCGCCAGTCTCTGTCGTGAAATCAAGAGAAAAGCCAAGCACCGAACGTACAACTGCGATCTCTCAGCAATTTGTTGAAAAAAAATAAAAAAACTCAAAATCAAACTCAAGTCTACGTCGTGAAGTCGGAGTTTCGTGTGAGGATATCGAAGCATCATTCCAAGAGCTACGTACTTGGCGGGCACATTCGTTTCTTCTTCTTTGTGTTTGTTGTTCTCGCGTTGAATTGATATGACCTTATCGTATTTTGCGAACCAGTCTCAAAGTACTGTGTTTTCGGTCGCTGGTTGTAAACATGTCATGAACTTTACATCGACTGACGAATGTTAGATTCGCAGATAACATTGGTTCCATAGATACAAAATTATTTAAAATGCATCTTCCGATCTTGTCGAACGACTATGTCGTGGCAGTTGAAGGATCAGCGCTTGCGAGTTCACGCGAGATCCTTCAACTGCCACGATTGTGTAGTTGCAAATGATTATTCTCCACAAGCGAATGAGCAACAATTTAGTACATTATGCTACTAGGGAGAAAAGTGCGTAGTTTTTGCTGAGTGCGAGGTTCAGCACGAGCACGAGGTGAAAATTCGCTCCTCCCGTGTGGCATATATCACTTTTTACCCGACTAGATGAATTGTCCATATTGCATCCATTAGTCAAATACAGCAATTCAATCAATCAAACTTAGAATCGCTCAAACTTAGAGTTTTTTCTGCCTTTAAAATTTACTTTTTCCACTGCAAAATTCACTTTTTCTTCCCTCTGGTCAGAAATTGATTACTTTCCGCCCGCATTGCAGGGTTGGAGTATAGTAATTTTATCGTAGTCGGGTGAAAAATATTTTTGCACTCAAGTGAGGCCGAACTGTTACGAATATGGGTTTTAGGTATTGAAATTGATCCTCCACACTACATGTATACGTGCACTTGCACATACGCCTGCATCGTGAGCAGGATTGTATGATATAGTATAGGTACACCAAAGCAATCATCAACTGAATTTTATAATGATCATTATATCAAACTGTCATACTCTATGCTACTTACAGCATATACGTATATCCGTAGATGCATGTCTTAGGTTTCATGTCAAAATAGCAGAGTAGAGTCTTCTTGATTCGACCATATTGCAAGTAAATAAGTTTATTCTTCCATAATTAATACTACATAGTGAGGTATGTGATTCCAAAGTTCTGAGTCTGATTCGATAATTCAATGACAGTGGAAACGACCACGATTTTTATTGATTATACAAGGTATCTATGTCTGTAAAGTCATACACATAGTTGAAGACACGTAGAAGTATATTCTGAAACGATAATTGGTTTGGATAGCTGGTTTTTCAGTGTATTTAATTGCTGTCGCATTGAAAACTCAATTTTCGCGCAAAACGAAGCGGGTTGTCCATAAAGCTCTAAGGAACCGAATGTGCCCGCCAAGTACGTAGCTCTTGGAATGATGCTTCGATATCCTCACACGAAACTCCGACTTCACGACGTAGACTTGAGTTTGATTTTGAGTTGTTTTATTTTTTTTTAACAAATTGCTGAGAGATCGCAGTTGTACGTTCGGTGCTTGGCTTTTTTCTTGATTTCACGACAGAGACTGGCGAACCGTTTTATTTATAAAGAAATTGTGATTTTCGTCTGAGTACTGGGCGGCTTTTTTTACATCTTTGGATGTTTTTCGTGAGATTTCACTTCTTTTTGCAAGTACCAGAACTGAGAAAGATTGCTCATTTAATTTCAGCAGGGTTATATGTTATTATAGTTTGATCACCACAAGAAATAAATTTGGACTTTGGACAAGGGAAAAAACATTCAGCGAAAGACAAACACATTTACTTCAATTGTCAACTGTGACAAACATAAATAATTTATTAGGTAGAACTTAATTTTCTCCTATACAGTATCAGGTTAAAGTTCGTAATGTTATTTCAACAAAATATTCGCCAAACAATTCTCAAACTCAAGGCTCGAATTTCAAATGGATCAAGAACGGTGTATAATTCGTCAAATTGTGTGAAACACGTTGATCTAGCATATTTTGCAATTCTAACAACATTTGAATCACGGAATATTGCATTTTTTGAACGAATATTCTGTTACGTTAACGTTACGAACTTCAACCTTAATATACAGTTCTAACTTAAATCAAGTACTTAATTGGTAATTTTTCAGCCATAGTTTGGAAAACAGTGTTGCCTGACGCAGTAACAGGCTCATATGTGATCTGAAACGTTGATTGTTCGGAGCTTGCATGGTTGTCTACTGCATTTCAATTCAGGTCACTGTGCGAATTATACAAATCAATAAACGATCAATCATCTGAATGTTACAGTCATTACTAAAATATATCACATGTTGCCGTGGTGAAGGTGAGCTGAGAAATATCGACTCGTATAGCATACCTTCTAATATGTGATATCCAGATTGATTCTTTTGCTCACTCTGTGGCGTAAGATTTCGAATAATTCTGGAGATTGTACAGCCTTGAAGTAATAGTAGACTGATGTTTGGTTTCGGAATACTAGCCATTCTGAACTTGCGTGCGTGTTTGTGACCATGTAATAATTCCAGTGAAGGATGATTGACTAAAGTAGCTGAATGTGCCGAAGAGCGATGTATCGTTCTCTAGATCAATGGAAATTCTGGTCTTTGCAGGCTCATCTGTAATCCTGAAATATTGACTCTCATGATCTCATGACGCGTCACGTCTGCAAATCATAAAAATACACGAAATTCATACTTGGATGCTGCAGTGGTGTTTTTCTGGGTTTGAGATTTATTGATCAAGGTGACTTGAGAGCACCAATTTCATACCATACCTTCTGATATAGAATCTTTCAATGTATTCATCCAATCATGTTGGATAGCGGCTGTGCAAGTTCGGATGATTCTCACAATAGCTGTGTTCTGATGAAATGTTTGGCCAGGTGGAAAATGAAGTGAGCGACCAGAAATGTTGAGTATAGATAGTGTGATCTATGGATCTATGGACACTTCAGGTTTTAGCGGTTGGAAGCTAATCGTCAGTCTTGAAATGGTAGCTGTTCCGAGCTTGTGTGCCTGTACCAGTTTCTTATATTGATTCTGGTTCCTGTAAAAAACAGTCGAAACATTGATTATGTAATAATTACTAGTCAGTTGGTAGGAGCTCAACAGTTATGGGTTCTCGGGTTTATGTTTTATCAACGGAGCGATTTCCAAAGTATTGATTTTTGTAGTATACCGTCTAACGTGTGTTACTGAGATCCATTCTGATAGCTGCTGTTTTATTACTGAGCAAAGTAAGTTTCCATTTAATCAACCAGTAGATACCACGGTAGAGCTTGGCTGGACTTAGGTTAGGATCTAGCTAGCTAAGTTTTATCTGTCATGATTTTCAACGTGGCTCTATTAAATTTATGTGCTTGAAGTATTTCTTTGTTCTTCGAAGAATTTCTTTGATCAGGAGAAGAAAAGTTGAGAAATACGACAAATCCCTACTGGTATATCTAGCTTTTGATCGCCGTATACATACTTATCCTATGAAATTTCACAAAATTTACAAAATAATGAAATTTCGGTATTATAGTCTTTCTTTCTTCTTTTTTAAGGTTGGATATATTCCACTAGTGCCAGGCACGGGGTAATTACCAGATTATAGTCTTTGAACAATAAATTTCTACAAACGTAAGACACAGAGGTATATAACATTATAGTGTCAATTATGTCGGGCATAGCTGTTAATTAAGTATGAATAGATTATATGACTAGATGATATGTGTGTGTCGCATGATTCATGAAGCAATAGCCGTGATAGTGATGAATGATCATGTATGATAACAATAACAGTTGGAGTTGTGTATGGACTGCAATTTGTATGTGATGATAACATTCCCATAGTGAACTTAATATTCTAGACTCTGATATAGTGATAAAAAATGCAACATCGATAATTATATACAATAGAAACAAAAGTTGAAGTTGTATATGGACTGCAATGTATACTATGAGTTTTTGTGGAAATGCAACATGGAACAATCAAACGAACTTTTGTTACTTGCGTGGTTAATAGGCGTGCGATATTTGTAATAGAAGCAGTGTTGTTTCAGGGCGTAAGCAGAAAAACTCACAGTATGTGACTAGAACATTCTGATAGTAAACTCATTATTTCACATAACGCTATATTCATTGGTAATAAACCCCATTGAAATGGAGTGAAAACGCTGATTCCGAGTAATGTACATAGACATACATGAAACGTTTAGTAGACTTCCAATCTCGATGCATGTAATTGTAATGTTGCTGTTAACACTGTCGAATTCGAATGAATTAATATCATACTGCATGATGTCAAACAGTTGCTAGCTCAATGAATAGAATTGAATTCGAGTTCTTGCCACATTGAGATTGAAAATTTACTGTAACAACGCTTATCAAATCAAAGAAATCTGTCATGTTCTATCAACATATACAGACATTATTGATAGTCAATCTTCGTATGCAATTATACGCACGATTGTTCCATCCAGTGTTGGGACGGATTTAACGACTAATTCTTAAACACCATAATATTTTAATAGTTTCCCTATAGCTATCGACGTGTCTATTCGCAGTCCACTTCGTGAGTGACGAAATTTTCGTGCGTCACGAAAACGTTCGTGAGTGACGAAAATTTCCGCAGTGCGGTTTGCGTTTTTCTTGAGCGTTTTTCGTGACTGACGAAAAGGATTTCGTGAGTGACGAAATTTTCCGCAGTGCGGTTTGCGTTTTTCTTGAGCGTTTTTCGTGACTGACGAAAAGGATTTCGTGAGCGACGAAAAGGATTTCGTGAGCGACGAAAAAGATTTCGTGAGCGACGAAGAAGATTTCGTGAGCGACAAAGAAGATTTCGTGAGCGACGAAGAAGATTTCGTGAGTGACGAGGTCAACTAGATTCGTACGCCTAGCTTGTCCAGGTGAGTAGCCGTATCAGGCATCAGCTGCTCTCCGACACGTTGTTTGGCTGGTTTACAACGATGTCGATATCAGGCTATAAGGTCCTGCAGCGGTTCTCACCCAGTGTGTTCACCCAGTAGACTGATATTGCGCATGCGCCCACGTCATGAAAGTTCCCGGGATTTCCGAAATTCATTTATGGAAGTTTGAAAAAATCTTACAAACCAATCATACTAAGCTGATAGGAGAAATATATTTCGTGAACGACGTAACGATTAATTGAAATCAAAGCATCTCGGACCCCAGAATAAAACGAAGAACTCAGGTGTAAAGTGATTCTCGGAGTATACATAGCCTTTTAAATACCAAGAAAGTATGAGCTAATGTTAACGATTAGGGGCCGAGTGAACTCCGGCTAAATTAGTGGATCTCAACTGAATTTTTATCGAGCAGTAAAGACAATTTACCATAAAAAAGTTCTTTATTCGTAATGCATAATCGAAATGAATATTTATATATTATTTACATGCATGAAGGTATATGTATAATGTATATAGAATATATTACAAGTGTTTGAGGTAGCTTTTAGAAAAATAATATTGCATTTAATATGCATACATACAGGTATATAAATGAGTGCGTTTTGTCCTATACACGATTTTCATTGTACAATTTGTGGTAATAATAATATTTAATAATATAATATATAATTATAATTATAATTATAATAATATTGCAGTACAATATGCATACATACAGGTATATACATGAGTACATTTTGCCCCATACACAATTTTCATTGCACATTTTACATTAAAAATTCGCACACCTCATTTTTCATATTAGTTCGCCGATGAAAACAATTATTGAAATGAGAATGATCAAAAAGCAAGTCAGAAAGATAAGAAAACGAAAAGTAACAAAATATATATATCTGGATAAACCTAGGTAAACAGTTCTTTTATATTTCTACATTAATATTTACGCATTTACACTAGATATCTGAGAAACTGTGGTCCTGTTTGATTGGTATGGCATATACCTATATTATTTGTTTTGTTATTATTATATCGATATACGAACTGTGCAATTATTTTTTGGTTCTCGGCTCACTCCTCTGGCTGACAGTACATCTAAGGGCACCACTAGGTCGGCCTTTTATTTTTATTGGTTCTGGTAATATAATGGAATCCTCTAAGAGAGAGAGCTTCGATAATTCGTGGGATATATCGAGATGTTCCGGAGCTGATGGATCTAATGTTGGCCTGTCGTTAAGTTTGTGGATACCCAATTCAATATTACTTCTCCACGAATTTTCTATCTCCTTCAGAAGGTCGAGCCTGCGTTGTAAAGTTTCACCCGTAGACATGCTGCAAAGACGAAGCAAACTACTTGTAGTAGGTTCTACCAGTTTTCTTCGTTGATTGACTGTCGTTGGCCTCGGTGTCACCACCATGCAAGTATTGACTTCTGTTGAAATAGGTAGGTCTTGTTCAATCTGAACTTTCAGACCGGGTTGATGTTTTACATTGTAAGCTCTCGTCCATCGGGTTGCACATAATTTCTTTTCAAATAAATCAATTTTGAAAAATTTACGTGCTGCAAATATATGCCTACATGGTAGTTCTAATGACTTAAAGTGGTCGCATTGACAGGTACTTGTGGTAACGTTCAATCGTTCATGCCCGGAATTGATTTCACACTCCAATGTTTTGTGATTGGGGTTAGAAATTTTCATAGGAGTACATCTACTCAACTCACGAGAAACTTCTTGGAAAGATTGTTCTGTTAAATATTGAAGATACATGTTTTCAACGCTATGTTCTGGGAATTCCGTCACTGGTGCTTTCAAAATGTTAGTGATCAAATTGTGTTTTAGATTTAAATTTCGGTTATCATACCATTTAAAAAAATATTTGACAAAATCAGTGAGGGTGCTATGCAGTGGAATAACAGATTTTACTTTGTTATTTATAGACTCGACCCGATTGTTGGTATAGTTCCCATAATTACCATGAACATTCATGCTATACAGAGTCCATTCGTTGCGGTTATTATGCCAGTTTTTATCAAAATAAGTCTTCACTTTTTCTGGAACTTGTTTAGAAAATTGATCGTACAACTTATTATACTCTTGCTCAGAATGACTCTTAGCCATTTTATCCAACAGTTGCAAGGATAGATTTCGTTCGGCAGTGGTGATATTCATACCAGACTTTGTTATTGTTCTCCCAAACGTCTTCAGTGTGTGAAATAGACACAGAAAAAGTAGAGCATTCGGAAAAGTTTTTAGAAGGCACCTCCTCTCTGTCATGTCCTTGTCCGTCATGATACACATTATTTTTTCACACGCTGTGGGGTGGTCTTCCTTGAAACATCTAAAGAGTCCGTCCAACGTAGCGGCACATTCATTTGCCAAAATACCGATCCCAACAACTTGAGTGTACGTATTTGAGTCTTCAATCGCCATAATCATGGTAACGAATCCTCTTCTGAGAAGATTGTAAGTACCATCTACGAACAACATGGTTGGCCACGCCGACATGACTTGACGCATCTCAGGCGTAGAGAAGTATAGGCCTTGGAACATTTTTTGTTTAACGCCGTTTGATTCTACATCTTCCAATATAATTGAACTTCTCGCATCTGAAAAAAGAATACAGAAGAATATGCACAAACTACGTATGTGGATCATGGTTAGGATACCTCTACCCAAAATCAATTTCCATAGGCAAAAAACTAATCCTTTTGGATATAATAAAATATAATCGAAACTTGATTAATGTTCTATGCAATGACAATAATACAGTGATTGGAAAAAATTAGATTTGATTTTTCCGGGATCTAATCTGAATTCAGATTCTTAACCATGTTGTTCATCCCATCTCTAATTATATGGGTATATTCAAATCCATAATTTAATTGTGCATACCATGCGCTTTTAGAATATCCAACGCTTTTGGCAACGTGTCGTCATCATCTTCTTTCAAAATGCTTTCCATGTTATGCAAATCTTTGGGAGTTAGGAATATTTTAAATTTATTAAGAACTTCATTCTGAATAAATTTCTTTTTGCATCTCAATTCCAGTAAATTGATTACGTGTTCATGTTGCCAATCCTTCAGCTTTTTTATCCTATTTTCCGGGAGGTGTTCAAAGAATGCCTAACAAAAACGACAATAAAATAGTTAATTCATAGCAATCAAAAAATATTCTGAATAAATTGTGAATTACAACTCTCATATGCATACGTTAATTGTACGGAGCATAGGATATAATTTTTTTACTCTAAAAACATACAAGAAACATAAATCGCTTCAAATTTCTCTTGGAGACATAAAATATTGCCCATACGTACCAATGATTCTTCGTGATTTTCATGACCTAAGTTCAATCCCCTAATTTCAAGACTTTTTTCATCTTTTGATAGATGCAAGTATATGTAGGCATTACATTTTTTTTTGAAGGTTCTGTAATGAGAATATACAGATAAAATTAGTCAAAAGCCCATTCAGAAATTATATCACTATGAAGATTAGGGTGGTTGAGAAAAAAAAAAAAAAAAATCCTCTAGTCTCAAAAGTTATGGTCTTGGGTATGAAAAGAATTCTCCCAAAGACATGGCGCATATTGTCCTTATTTATACGACCCGGTGCTATATGCTATACAGTATAAAATTCACGTACCTGGTGTTTCTCTGACCCGTTGCTTCCGAACCTCTTCCTTGACCAAATTTACAACAAAATCGAACACGAAAATATAGCAAATCTTCTGCAGCGGAATGATTGGGCTTTGAGCTGGATAATGTCATACTTGACGACGTTGTCAAAATTTGCCGTTCAGTTGCCTGATATTGTTCTAGAGCTTCATGAAACTCGTTGAAGGAGGTAGATTTCTTCCCCATTTGCAACAATTCTTCATACAAGGGCAGGTTTTGGTCGGACATCTTTACGTATCAATAACTCGGGCCTTGGGAGCTACGCGGCGTAGCCTACGCCTCGAGTTTACGTGCCGTTCGTCTGCGTATTCCGGTGGTGCCGGTCGTGTGGTCGTCCTTAGAAGAGTTTCTTCGATTAGGTTTCGCTCCTGCAGTACTCAAAGAGGGTATTCTAGATTCTCGGGGTTTGCCAGAAGACCAGTTGACAGTCGGACCAGTGCTGGCTGCTCCGGTGGTCCTTCGTCCTTCTTATTCCAGAATGGTTGTATCCCCTTATGTGCGAGGCGCCTGATCCGGTGGTCTGGAGATGACTGGTGAATCCGGGCTCTGAGGCCCCTACTTTTATACTACTCTAGCTGGGCGCTCTGGCCGTCTATTGGTCCGTCGGGGAGTGGTGGGGCAGGTCGGGCGGCCGGTGCTCCGGACCGACTCCCGACGCTGCCCGATCGTCGGGCCCGGTTCGGCTACTTTCGGGGTTAGCGCCGGATATGGCCGACCGCTAGACCGCTTCATTTCTAGACGAGCAAACGTCATAAGACATTGGCGTGTAACACCTTCTTTTTCGAGAAACATTAGGATTAACGCGTGCAGGAGATGCTATTAAACGGAATATCTTGGGCACTGAAATCAATTGAACAAAATACGTCGCGCAATTTTATGTGCGATTCCGAACACGTGTGAAGAATACGTTCTTCACCCTTAATTTAATATCAATTGTTTCTGTCATTTTATTTCGTTAACATTTCTTTTATATTGAACCATGAAATTCTTTTCGATTAGACACCTGCTAATTCGATTGTTTTCAATGAGGTATAAACTCTTCTGTCAGCTGTCATTTGGACGATAGAGAAAACCTTCTTCTGTCAAACTCACAGGACATATTCTATCACCCTTCATAAAAAAAAAAAAACAAAAAAAAAAAACAAACTCAAGAAACTGCTAGAACCAATGTATATGAAATGAAATTTGTTGTATGCCTCTTCCTTTTTATAAATAACAACGATTGTTCGAAAACCGAAAACGAGATTAGTCTCAAATAAACCAGAGTGGAGTATAAACGTCTCGTTTGAATTACAAACTTATTTATAAATTATACTCGCATTCGGCCGATCTTAATCTACATTATTAAGGTTGTTGTCGTGTAACTTTTTTTTTCGACAAATTTTTTTGAAATTTTCATCGTAAATAGCTCAAATAATTAGTTACAAAATAAGCCCAGGATGATCGCAATTGACCGTCTCAAACTCGAGATAAAAAGTTTTGAATTTTTTAGAATTTAACATGTGTTTAAATGCAGATTCACCGGTTTTAAAAAACGAACAACTCGACATTTTTTGACAAAAAAAATATCATATGGTAAATTGTAATCTTCTGAATCGTTTGATTCATCATTCAGTATTTTCGACCGTCTCGTTTGGATTTTATAGTTAAAACTGAAACATAAAGCGGCGCGTATCTCTCTTCCTGTCGAGTGGATATCTCCTAGCTCTCACTCTCACAGAGCCATACATTGTCGCTGACTGGTACGAATATATATATGGGTTTTAAGTTTTGGGTCGGACTGTCGCGGGCCAACAACCGTGAAGGTTTATTCCAACTAATAAAAAGGCATAACATCAGCGAAATATTCCTACTGAGACTCGGGAAAAACTACACATAAAATTTAGTGGACGCATAGAGCAGGAGAAGACGCGAGAGGAACTTTGTGCAGCTCTATTCATCCCTTCATCTGAGCATAATCATTCATCAATAACGGAAATAAATTATTCAGAAGAGATAGATAAATCAGAATCAATTTGATACAAGAACAAGACACAAATATAAATTAACGGGGAAGATGAAATCTTTTTAATGCCATCCGGATATCGTCGGCTAGGAGGAAGAAGGTACTATCTCAGCTTCGCCGTGAAGAAGATGCTATCTCAGATTTGACTTGAAGAAGGTACTGTCTCAGTTTTTACTTGAAAAAAGTGCTATCTCAGATTTGATTTGAAGAAGGTGCTATCTCAGCTTCGCCATGAAAAAGGTGCTATCTCAGATTTGAATTGAAGAAGGTGCTATCTCAGCTCAATTTCAAATCTGAGATAGCACCTTCTTCACGGCGAAGCTGCGATAGCACCTTCTTCAAGTCAAAACTGAGATAGCACCTTCTTCAAGTCAAATCTGAGATAGCACCTTCTTCAAGTCAAATCTGAGATAGCACCTTCTTCACGGCGAAGCTGCGATAGCACCTTCTTCAAGTCAAAACTGAGATAGCACCTTCTTCCTACCAGCCGACGATATAACGTTCAAGACCTGGCTGAAATTTAGTCCTTCAAATAAACAAAACTCTTTCGTAATTATAATAAGAAAGCTGTACGCGTAAATCCGAAACACCCCGTCAAGGAAATACAGTCACACACGTACGGTCAAGGACATGTTAGTTTTACGCTTCAATAGAGAAGATATTCATGTAAAACGTTTCCCATTACCGTTTCACATTGATATCTTCTCTATTTCAGCCCAAAACGTACAGGTTTTAGACCGTACGTGTTCGGAGTCGCACATAGAATTGCGCGACGTATATTGTTTCATTGATTTCAGTGCCCAAGATATTCCGTTTAATAGCACCTTCTGCACGCGTTTATTCCAATGTGCTCAGGTCTGGTGGAATTGGGTAGGAAAGCACCTTGAGTTAACTGTAAAATTATAAAATAGCGCTTCAACTATATTTTTGGAGTTTTCATAACAAGAATATAATCCAGTTATAATAGAAATCTAAAAATATTGATGATAACTATTGCTAGTTAAATCAACTGCGAATAGCTGACGTTGCTGATAAAAAAAAATTTATTTCATATTTTCTATAATTTTTTTCATTTGAGTAAATAAAAATATTGATTACCGAGCAATACACTCCAAAAAAAGTTGTAGTTATAGTTGAAACTTACCTACTATCAAACAAATTTCTTCAGTTACAAAAACAATTTCAGATTACTAAAAAGTTTTTAGCGTACTAATCAATTTTATTAAGTTTTGGCAATTACTAAATAGTTACACGTACTATAATAATTAGTACTCGAAATTAATTTCAAATCGTTGACTTTTTTTTAGTTAACAGCGCTATCGACTTTTCTCTGAGTGTGACATTGGGCAGTTTTCTTTCACTCGACTGTGATTGGCCTAGTGCTGTTTGATTATTGAATGTTGTAATCGATTATCGATCACTAAATCAAATAGATCAAAATCGATTACTCGATTAATAATTGGGGGATCGATTAATTATATGATTAATCGTTTGAATAATTATTTGATCAATTATTTGAATTATCGAATAATTGTATGATCGGTCAAACGCATGAAAGGCAGACTGTACGTGCTGCCTATACAGTGCGACCTCTCAATAAGCGTGCCCGCAATAAGAACGCTTCCCCAACTTCTCGCTCGACCACTACCCCCACTCCAAGCTCGAATCGCACTTGGGTGCGAATGAGAGAGAGAGACAGAGAGAGTGAGTCAGTGAAGAGCGCACGCATGGTGGGGGTACTCGAATTCTTGCAAAACCTCTTCCCCTTGGGGGCTGTTGCGTTCTTATTGGGAGGTCGCACTGTAGTGCCTAACGCGCTCAAGTTCCCAAGCAGACATGCTTTCCCTAGCCGGAACGATGCTCGTATTCATTCATCGGAAAATCATTTGATTGAATCATAGATCTATCCGCGAATTGATATTGTTTTATTCAAGTATAAACTTCTCAGCGTCAAGCTTGAACAGTTATATTACCAAACACCCACGACTCATATAACATAACCCATATACGATTTTTGACTATGTTTTACAGCAATATGAATAGTATCGTTCATTTTTTGATTCAGGTTTGTTGATCAGATTTTTGATCTAGAAATTACTAAAGTCGGGATTTTTACGAACTAAATAGAATTCATGTGAAAATAGGGCCCATACGGAGTCAAAACAAAATTCTGGAAAAATTAGAGAACTATTTTTTCTACATTTGAAGTCGATTGAAGGCCATCCAAGCTCACTTTTTTTTGAACGACCACCCTAGTATGTATTATCTATATCCTATCGAGGGGAAAATAACTCCAACCAAGACTGGGACATCAATTGTTTAGCTTAAAGTACCTAAATGTTTGAAATTAATATAATATAGTTCAAAAACTTGGATATATATAAGGGGTATTCCATGACATCTTGATCAAGATCTGGCGGTGACGTCTCGGATCTACTTCATAATTTATTATTTCGAACTACCTACTTATCAGAAAAAAAACGTGCACAATTTTTTATAGATTTTTTCAAGCACTCGTATCTGAAATACGGTTTTTCGAAATTGAAACACAAAGGAAGAATAAGCTATCGTCAACGATTAAGGGCCGAGTGAACTCTAAAGCTAAATTGGTGGATCTCAATTGAATTTTCATCGAGCAGTGAAGACAGTTTACCATGGAAAAATTTTTTATTTGTAATGCATAATCGAGATAAACATTTATATGTTATTTACATGCATGAGGTATATGTATAATGTATATAAGATATATTACAAGTGTTCGAGGTAGCTCTTAGAAAAATAATATTGCAGTACAATATGCATACATACAGGTAGGTATATACATGAGTACATTCTGCCCTGTACACGATTTTCATTATACATTTTATGGTAATAATAATATTCATGAATACAATATAATTATGGTTACAATAATATTGCAGTACAATATACATACAGGTACACATTTTTCTTGATACACGATTTTCATTGCACACTTTGTAGTAATAATAATATTTATTAATATAATATATAATTATGGTTATAATAATATTGCAGTACAATATGCATACATACAAGTATACATTTTGCTCTATACACGATTTTCATTGCACATTTCATATGAAAACTTGTACACCTCATTTCTCATATGAGTTGGCCTATGAAAACAATCAATAAAATAAGAATAATCAAAAAGTAAGTCAGAAAGATGAGAAAACGAAAAATAACGAAACATATATCTGAATAAACCTACAGGTAAACAGTTCTTTCATTCATATTTACGCAGTAGATATCTGGGAAACTTGGTCCTTTTATGAATTTTTTTTTGTTTTTCTATACATAAACATAATCATTCCAATTTTCAATTAGTATTGCAGTGCTGGCAGTACCAACTTTCCGGCGATGTTTTTTCGTCAAAACTATCACACTCGAAGTGAAACCAGCTAAGGCAAGAGTCACACAAGACACAAGAGCTCACCGGCGTGAGTTCTTCTTCGCATTCCCGGCATACGAAAATTTTTTTTTTTTTTTTTTTGGACAATCAATTTCTTTATTTCTTTGAAAGCACTTTTTTCAAAATATGCTTCAAATGTCTTCAGACAAACAGATTCGTGGGTAAATGAATCTGGTAATATATTTAAATCTTTCTCTTGAATCAAATATTCGCCAGACATAACGTTGAGCAGTTCAGCCCTTGGCAGGATCAACGCTAGCAGCGTCTTGGCCTGTTGAATCGGCGTTTTATCCTCGAACTTCATCGGTTCCGGTTTTTTTTTCATTGGCAGTCCTATTGCTGTCGTTACAGCGCCCGGAGGACGACCTTTGGTTTCCATTTTTTCAGGCATTACAATCTCGTCGAGAGCTGTCGACGTTGACGCAATCGTGCCCAACTCTGGCCCAACAGTTAGCAATCGAATCTCGTCGGAATTGTTCCCTAGGGCCAGATTCATAACCTCCTGCCGAAATGAATAGAAATTTAATTACGTACATTCCAACCGTCGGAGCAGGATGGCAAATGACGCTTATATAGCGTCGTCCAAGTACGCACACATGTACGGAATATTCTTGATGAATAAAAGAGCCCTTTCAATCTGTTATAGCTAGGTATTTATATCCCCCCCTGAATTGTTATATTCGCGCATGAAAACTCCCTCAACAGAATAATAACAATACATTCAATAATTGTTACAAGCTGGACATTTCAATAATTCGGTAGAAAGATTTTATAGATTAGAGGTGACTGGGGTTCCAAAAAAACAGTAACAAATCACCTTCTCCATTTCCACAATCTCCGGGGAATGGTCCGTGTCCGTACCGTCTCGCAATTCTTCGGCAGGGTGTCAGTCTCAACATCATTGCCGCTTGGCAGTTCGTTTTTATAGATCTAAACATACGAGACATATTTCATGAAATTCATATTCATCACACACAGCTGAACAAAACAAAGTTATATTACAGTCAAAAAACAAAAATTAGTACCTACGTAGATTTTTTTTCCCTTGTGCCTTTTGGTTCGTAAATGCCATACTATGGCATTTGTAATCTGCCATATGAAAGCCCAATTTCGCATTACAGCTCGCCTCCAGTTTGGCATAAATGGCATAAATATTTCGTAGTTGTCGCAGTGAATATTTGGTTAGTGCTCTCTTGGGCTGTTTTTTTTTTTTCAATCAATTCGGTGCAGTTCCTTCTCGTCTCTTGGTTCGAGCACTGAAATATAATACAACTGGAACGAGCGCTCCAATGCTAAGCAGGCCTCTGGCTGTCCGCAGAGAGAGATAGCTCGAATGTGACCACCCGTCTTTTTCTATTTGCTACTGCGCATGCGCTGGACCGTCTCGGCAAAAATTCTCACCTCATAGGATATACCACGTGGAAACAGGGGTATAAACTTTTCGACAAACTGTACATGGTGCGAGAGAGACAGGTGGTCACATTCGAGCTGTCCCTCTCGGCGGAACCCCCACCACCGCAGCGCTCGTTACAGTTGTATTATATTTCAGTGGGTTCGAGGCCCGCTTCCCCTTGGCTTCCTTCTCGTCTGCGTCCGGGATGGCGGTGGTGGCGGCGGAATAGGCAGCAGTATGGTTTGTCTGGGTAGAGGAGGCCTCGCTATTATCGGGGTGTTCGCCGGGTAGGTGATGTCCGCCAGTACCCGGGGCTTGGGCGAGAAACCGGAAATACCCATGAAACCGGTCGACTTCGTCTGGGTGGCGATACGGGCCGGGCGAGTCGCGTTCCGAATTGTTGGGCGCATTTCGGAAGTCTTCTTGGGTTCAGGAAGAGGGAGAGGGATCGGAGGAACTAATTTTTCCCCGGCTCTTTGGGCCACGGAGGACGACCAGTTTTCTAGTACTATCGGTCTTATTCGCCGATTTATTCCCTGGTAGACTGGGAGTTTCTTCTTCCGCCGTCTCGGAGCGGGCGGGTTCTT
Organism: Tenthredo livida; assembly: GCA_963992785.1. Classification (NCBI taxonomy): domain Eukaryota; kingdom Metazoa; phylum Arthropoda; class Insecta; order Hymenoptera; family Tenthredinidae; genus Tenthredo; species Tenthredo livida. The sequence continues at coordinate 12,468,447 of OZ023072.1, read as the reverse complement.
CTCCGCTGTAGCTGCAGCTGGCGGCTTCTTCTCGGCTGTCGCCGGGGTTGGCAGGAGTACAGCCTTCCGCGTTTCACCGGCCGCGTATTCTCGGGCCTTCTGTAATTTGGCCCGGATTGCGAGCGGCAGAAGCAGCTCCGGCAAGAAAACACTCGGATCTAACCACAACAGGCTGTCCGGCGGTGGTTCTTTAGTGCGTGCGTTATTCCTGAAAAGGACTGGTTGTGTTGGTGGTAGGAAAGATTTATTCTGCATGATGTACTAGTACTTCTATTCTCTGTTAGGACTCGAGTTGTTTCTACAGCAGCTTGACGAAGACTGATGCTCACTGGACTTACGCTCCCTAGTTATATACTGGCGGCGCGGACCGACTCTACCGGCGTGCAGCGCCTATTGGCCCGCGCCACGGTAGTGGGGCGGCTGGGACAGGCTCGTCCCGGCCCGACCTTGCCCGACTCGAACCGAAATCGTTCGAGGTATTACGTTTAGAAAATTACAAAATGTGCCGAGCGGGTAACAACGCCAACTCGGCGGCATTTTACCCTGACCCTCTATGATCAGTTTCATTATTTTTTTATCTTATTGAACCTCCAAAAAAACGTACTTCATAATGTAGTATATAGTAGGTAGCTTTAGAAATAATTGCACGAGGGAAGTAAGTGAACATGTAGTCTTTAATTATACACAAAAGTAATCCGCATGCTTGAGGCGCTGGGCAAGAACTGCTTAAGTATAGCTGCTCGATCGTGACCATACAATATACATACACATTGTACTTGGTGTACATATACATACATTACAACTCCTCTTCCCTTTAAGGATTTTGCACTTCTGGATTTTGAAGCCTTGCGGCCGCTAGTCTCGGTGAACGACGCAAAGGAGAGTCATTTGCGCCTGCTTTGATCACTTGATCCACATGACGGTTCCATACCGTACCCGGCGCGACCCTCACTTCGACGGTCGAAGGTGAAGTATACCTTCTAACTTCGCCCTCAACTCTTTTATCTCCCCACGTACCGTGGTTGTCGACCATGACTATATCACCCTCGCTCAGTGTTACATTTCTATTTCCGCTTCGGGATGCAATTTGCGAATGTTGGTTTTTGTGGACAGCGTCGCCTAAATTTGGTCTTAGCTTATCAAACCGGGTTCGCAACTCGCGTCGACAAAATAACAACGCGGGGCTTTTCTCCGTTGTGCATTGCGGAGTGCTGCGATAATCGAACAGAAAAATATTGATTGCCGACTCCAGTGTCTCTCCCCCCTTTACAATTTTCGTCACCTTGTCTTTAAATGTCTTTACCATATTTTCTGCTGCTCCATTAGTAGCAGGGTGATAGGGTGGAGAGAAACTGTGTTTGATACCGCACGATTTTAAGAAGTTTCGGAACATAGCACTCGCAAATTGCGGTCCGTTGTCGGTTACTACGTGAGTGCAATATCCATGTCGCGAAAACAAATCTTCAAATTTTTTGATTATTCTATCGGCTTTAGTGTTTTTTCCAAAATCTATTATTTCCGGCCATTTCGAATGCGCGTCGAGGACCACCATGAACATGCGATTGTAAAATGGTCCGAGGAAATCGACGTGGATGCGGGTCCATGGCTGTTCTGGCCATGGCCACGGGGTTAACTTACAATTTTCCGGTTTTGGCCGGTCTACTAAACATATTTTACACGCCTTAACTAAGGCTTCGATGTCACCGTCTATTCCGGGCCACCAAACGTACGACCGCGCGAGCATTTTAATTTTGACCATACCCATGTGGGAAACATGTAATTCTTTCAAAATACTAGCCCGTAAGCTTTCCGGGACAACCACCCTGTTCCCCCATAGAAGGCAATTTCCTTCGTATGCTAGGTCTAATTTCTTGCTGACAAATTTTTTCTCTTCTTCCGGAAGTTCGTTGTTTGAAGGCCAACCGAATAGACAGTGCTTCACAATATTTTTCAATGTTTCGTCTTTTTTCGTTTCACTCGCGATCGTATTGCGGTCGATCGCATCGAGGCACGAATCGATATGGTAAATCGGAGTAAAATCGGACTCGAAAACATCTGTTTCGTCTTCTATGGGAAGTCTTGACAAGGCATCACAATTGCCGTTTTCTTTTGACTTAATTATTTCTATTTTATATTTAAAACCTGAAAGGAAATAAGACCACCGCTGCAATCTACTTGTCGCTGTAAGCGGGATGCCCTTTTTGGGTCCCAAGATATGATCAAGAGGTTTATGGTCCGATCTCAATATGATCTCCTTGCCATAAATGTAATCATAAAATTTTTTAAATCCGAACACTATCGCGCTCGCCTCCTTATCAATAATCGCTCTACTTAATTCTTTTTTGGGTATTTTTTTTGACGCATAAGCGATCGGCTTTTCGGTGCCGTCTTTATAGCGGTGCGACAATATAGCGGATAACCCATATGCAGACGCATCGCACGCTAGTACGACCTGCTCGCTGGGGTCGTAGTGCGCTAACACTCGCGGTGAGGATAACTCGAGCTTCACCCAACTTAACGCTTTCTCGCACTCATTCGTCCATACCAATTCTTTTTTTGCTGCACACTCGTAGAGGGCTTTTAAATTGACAGAGCGATTTGGTAAGAATCTCGCGTAAAAGTTGATTAAGCCTAAAAAAGCTTGCAATTGCTTGATATTTTCCGGCCGAGGTGCTTCGACCATAGCTTTAACTTTCGATTTAGCCTTATGTAAGCCGTGCTCGTCGATTATAAAACCCAATACTTCGATTCGTGATTTCAAATATTCGCTTTTTTCTTTATTTAATCTCAGTCCGCATTCTGCTAGACGTTTACATACGGCTTTTAAATTTTCGACGTGTTCGTCATCTGACGCACCCGTTACATAAATGTTGTCTAAGTAAGGTATTGTGCCCGGGATGCCATGTAAACAAGACTCGATTATCTTCTGAAATTCGCCTGGGCCTGACGCGATGCCTTCTGCCGTCTTGGTATATCGTAAATACCCGATATGCGTAGCTTTAGTCAATAAATTTCTACACTCTGCTTTCACAGGGATTTGCATATACGCGTGTTTCAAATCTAGTTGCGAGTACCTTTTACCACCTTGCAGTACGCGGAAAATATCCTCGATCAATGGCAACGGATAATTACACATTATTATATGGGGATTGATTGTAGTTTTAAAATCCCCACACACTCGCACTCTACCGTCTTTTTTAACAATTGGGACGATCGGCGTTGCCCAATCGCTATTATCAACACGCTCCAAATGACCCGCTTTTATTAATCTCTCAAGTTCACGTTCGATCTCGTCCTTTAACGCGAACGGCACGTGTCTAGCTTTCAATGCCACCGGTCGTGTATTCTCTTTAACTTCGACTGAAATTTCGCCTCTATTATAACAACCTGGCGAGTCGCTAAATAATTTCGGGTACATTTTAATCAACTGGCCACTGATAGAGTTCGGCTCCAACTTAAAAACATTTTTTCGCTCATCCTTTTCTAGTTTTAACGGCCAAAGTCCAAACTCCTCCAACCACTGCCGACCGATGAGTGGGGGGCCCGTGCCCTTCATGACTAACAAGTTTAACAATTTTTCTCTATTACCGAGTGCAACTTTGAGGTTTACCAATTGTCCCAACGGTATCATTGAGTCATGCTCGTCACCCCTTAACACGGTCTCGGTATTGCTTAATTTTTGCTCGTGGAAAAGTTCTGCACGTGATTTCTCTGATATAACCGTATAATAGCTGCCCGTGTCTATTTCCATGTTTATACGCTTACCGTCTACACATACGTTTACAAACATTGGTTCGGCTCTTACCTGCCGTTCGCTCGGTCTCACCTTAGACTCGCTATTCACTCGCTCGCATACATTTAACGTGTAAAAATCATTCACATCGTACAAATCTTCTTCGCCGCCGTCGTCTGCGCCAGTGCCTTCGTCGTCTCTGAGGTACTGCACCTTGGATCTGCCTTGATTGTCTCTGCACGCTGCTGCCAGATGACCCCTCCGCTTGCAATTATCGCATTGTTTGTATCGGTGATGACAAACGTTCGCCCTGTGTCCTTCCCTTCCGCAGCAATAACAAATAATTTGAATCCTGGGCGCTCGTTGATCACTACTGCCTGTCTTGGCACTCTTGTTTTGTTTCGATACTGCCCTTCCCTGCTCCCGGGCCTGCGGGTGTTTGTTTGGGTATTGTTGCCTCCTTTCTTGCCCGCTCCGCACCGGTTTTAAAGCGTAGACATCCTCCGTTGTAGTTTTATGCTCTAAGGTTTTTGATGCCTTAGCTGCGTTTGTTGTTGCTTTTTCTTGTGCAGTGGCTTCTTCTAGCGCCGAGTCGAAAGTCAGGTCCTTTGCTTTAAACAACTCGATCTTGGTTTTTTCATCCTTAATGCCGCATACAAATTGATCTCGGAGTGACTTCTTCAAATCCGCAAAATTACAATATAACGATAGGTTTTTTAATCTGGCTGCGAACTCGGCGACGGATTCTGTTGCTTCCTGCTTGGCTTGATTAGAGGTGCATCTCACCATGACCTCTGAAGGGGCCGGATTGAGGTGATCATCCATTAACTTTTTTAAATCGGTATATCCTTTAGTCGCGGGCTTATCGGGCGCGCATAAATTTTTTATCAGTAAGTAAGCTTCTTCGTCTACTTTTGATAATAGGGTTAACGCTTTTTTCCTATCATCTGTGATTTCTTTCACTTCGAAATATATTTCCAGTCTCTCGGCGAATATCAACCAATCGCTGTCCTTAGCGCGAAATTCTAGTTTTGATGACTCTTTTGACATTTCGTCTTCACTGTTGTCGCTTGAGCTTTCTGAGGTCTCTTCGTTTGAATTGTTTTGACTTGGACTTAACGTTGGAATGCTGGGTTTCTTGCTGTCTTCACCTAGCACCTTATCGTTGTTTTCGGTATTCCCTTCAGTTTCTTCGCGTAATGCTGCTACTAATCTCTTACGTAATACGGCTACCGTTTCGTATGCCCCCGCTGCGATTGATCTTGCCGTCAATTCCACTAAGATTTTATCCTTAGTAGCGTAATACACCCAGCCCACTCTTGTGTCTTTTTTCGCGTCTACACTTTCCACTGACTCTCCACTCTCTGAATCACTCATCGATGCTTAATGCACACTCAGTAACTGTTCGTATACGTGCGCTTTACGTTTTTACCTCGTCGCCACTGTAGTATATAGTAGGTAGTTTTAGAAATAATTGCACGAGGGAAGTAAGTGAACATGTAGTCTTTATTTATACACAAAAGTAATCCGCATGCTTGAGGCGCTGGGCAAGAACTGCTTAAGTATAGCTGCTCGATCGTGACCATACAATATACATACACATTGTACTTGGTGTACATATACATACATTACACATAATGCATTGTTTCAAAGTAAAAACTGACTATAATGCAGTCAAATACTACAATATATGCCGCCCAACAGTCTGAAGAATCTAACGTGCAAGAGAAAATACTTGAGGGAACAGGAAGTTCTCGACTCCTACTCTCTTAAAATGAATCAGTGGAATTTCACTGATTTACCAGTACACTTTCTACTCACTGGTTGAATCAGTGAAATTCCACTGATTCATTTTAAGAGAGTAGGTCGCCTATTTTTGTCCCGAATGTAGTCATACTATTTTTAATATTAAATTCTTATATTTAAAGTATATTATTATTCTCATTTATATATGTATTTTATATTTTCATTTTTTACATTTTATATATTACAGTCGGCGCTCTCACTAGGGCCGCTCCAAATAAGGCCACTTCCCCTAATCCGTCCTCGAACGTTACCCCCACTCTAGACTTGTCACAATGCTGGGTATATTTCACATTCGCCGCTCTCAGTAGGGCCGTGCAGAAATTTGAGCAGTCGTACAGGTGAAGCGCAGCATAAGCCGCTCAGAAAATGAAAACGACGGCGGCCCTACTGAGAGCTGTCGAAATGAATTTCTAAGTGGCGCTTGGTGGGGGTACCGCACCGATCGGAATTATCTTCCCCTACAGTCCCGAGAGCGGTCCTATTGAGAGCGCCGACTGTATATTTTATATGTTGTATCCAGTCCCATGAACAGTTGAGCAATCAACTCTATATGAGACACGATTGTATCGTGTAATTACTGGTAAATAAATACAAATATAAACACAAATACTTGTGAAAAAATACGTACGCAATTTTTTACAAGCACTCGTATCTGAGATACGATTTTTCGAAATTAAAAAAAAAAGAAAAACACCATTCTCTAGGATCCGGAAAAATTGAGGAAGATTTGATGAAATATAATGAAATTCTCGAACGCTATTGAAAGATAGAGAGATAGAGAGGTTTTATTACAGGGAAAGTTGAAGGGGAAAAGTACCGTAAGAATTATTTGAAAAATAGCACCGTATTTTCGACATACAAACAAACAGAAAAGTTCCCCATCATATGGGTCCAAAGTAGTATATCTGCAGAATAACAAGTTGATTAATGTTTTCAATAATATTATGAGGTATTAGTATCATAGCGATTATCATATTAATACTTGTACACATAAACATTTCAACGCACAACTTTAGTTGGGATATTTCGAACTAGCCAGCTTCTGAGGATGGACACTATATTATCAATCATATTATATACTTTTTGATATGACTATTTTTGGTTGAGATAATAGATAAAGTGAAGGAAAAAAATTGAATAATTAGAAAAAATCTCAGTAAAAACTAAGTGAGTCAGGCAATTTTCGCGATATCAAAAAGTTCTATGCGTTCATATGATAGAGGCATCTCCTCTGACCAATTGAAGACCAAAAATTCCAGAATCGATCCAACGATACTACTGATTCTTTGCGACAACCGAGTAGTTTTGTATTTTTCTATATTCAGCGTAACTACTATCAGACTCAAAGTAATATTCAATGTTGAGTATGGATAACGAGCGTCAAACCCTCCCTAAGCTTTAAATGCGGGATGTCGACGACAATGTGATTCTTCGATTAATTCTCTAGAGCGGTAAACTAGATATAGACACGCACGTCATCTAAAAAAGCATTTCAAGCATCTTTTCTGTTCCAGAACAGCTGGGAGTGGGTTCTGATTCGAACTACCAAAACAAATATTTTTTTCACAAATTCGTGATATTGTAGTCATCCGCTATAGATTTAGTGAAAATAAACGTATTCCCAGAAGGGATTTTAAATCTATTCTGTAGTTTTTGGATAAAGCGAATCTTTCGGTACATGCTAAATACCCGATCATAACGTGCGTGTGTAGACCAGGCATTAGAAGCTGGCCAATTCGAAATTAATATCCTAAGTCCTAACTAAATTCATAAGTTGAAATGTTTATGTATACAAGTATAATATATATATATATATATGTATATAAGTATAATCGCTATGATACTTATACCTAATAATATTATTGAAAACATTAATCAACTTGTGATTCTGCAAATATACTATTTTGAACCCATATGATAGGGAATTTTTTTGTTGGTTTATATGTCGAAAATACGGTCCTATTTTTCGAATAATTTTTACGGTACTTTTCCCCTTCAACTTTCCCTGTAATAAAACCTCTATCTTCTAATAGCGCTCGAGAATTTCATTATATTTCATCAGATTTTCCTGAATTTTTTCAGATCTTACCCGCATGGAAAAATATATACCAGGAATATGTGCTACTTATATATCTATGGCTGGATATATTTAGGAGATATACTACTGATATATCGTATATATAATTAATACTCAAATGATATATTAAACTTATATATTTGGCTTATACATTAGCCTGAAATATAAAAATTATATCGGTAATATATTCGCAAGTATAAAACAAATATACTAATAATATATTAGCATGACAGTTGAGGATCGACTAATTGGAATATATATTTCATACATATTTAATATTTCAGAATTATATATTTTAATCATGTGTAAACTGAATATATAAAAAATATAATTTTGAAATATCCGCGAATATGAAAATAATGTATCCGTGATATATTTAATTTTTAACCAGAAACGGCTTGTTAAAATATACATTGTGTACCGTCAGACGCATGTACATAGGGCGTGTCACGAAAAAAAATCTATTCTCCGGTCAATTCACATAGTTTTAGTTATTCAATATTTTTCAAGTCTAGAGAAAGATTCTGAAAGCTGAGATTTTGATCTTCGTAATGCTTAGAATTGAACTTTCTTCGAAAAATAATTTTCCATAGACGTGTGTAACTTAAATGGAAAAATATATACACGTTATATAGATTGTATATTTAAAAATATATATTTCGTATACAAACTATATATAATATATAAGTATACATAAAGAAAGATATACACGATATATAGATCATATATTCAAAAATATATATTTTATATATAATACATAAACTATATACATCATAATATATCATATTTAATAGCTGGCATACATTGCCTATAAATATAATATATACGCAGTATATGAAATATATATAAAATATATATATAGTCGAATATATATACGATATACAACGATATATATATTTGATATACCAAAAGCGGCCATAATAAAATATTTTTTAAACATAATTCATATATCTTCTGATATATGAATTATACATTTCCTGATATATAAGCCATACATATTTCTAATATATATTTTTCCATACAGGTAGAAAATGGGTGTTTTTTTTTTCAATTTCGAAAAATCGTATCTCAGCTACGAGTGCTTGATAAAATCTGTAAAGAATTGTGTACGTATTTTATGACAAGTAGTTCGAAATAATAAATTATGGAGTACGTTTTTTTTGAGGTTGAATAAGATAAAAAAAAATAATTAAGCTGATTGTAGAGGGTCAGGGTAAAATGCCGCAGAGTTGGCGTTGTTACCCGTTCGGCACATATTGTAATCTCCTAAACGTAATACCTCGAACGATTTCGGTTTGAGTCGGGCAAGGTCGGGCCGGGACTAGCGTGTCCCAGCCGCCCCACTACCGTGGCGCGGGCCAATAGGCACTGCGCGCCGGTAGAGTCGGTCCGCGCCGCCAGTATATAAGTAGGGACCGTAAGCCCAGTGAGTATCAGTCTTCGTCAAGCCACTAGAGAGACAACATCAGTCTTCGTCAAACAACTCAAGAGACAACATCACTCCTAGCAGAGACTCCAGCTACAGCGGAGAAGAATCTCCCGGTCTACCCAGTAATAAATCGGCGAAGACTGATACTCCCAGAAAACTGGTCTCTTTCCCTGGCCCAAACACCCGGGGAAAAACTATTTCCTCCAATTTTCCTTTTCATCCTCCCGGACCCAAGCAAACTTTCAAAACGCTGTCAACAATTCGGAAAGCGACCGTCTTCATAGGTATCTCGCCCAAGCCCCGGATCCTGGCGGACATCACCTACCCAGCGAACACCCCAATGATAGCGAGGCCCCCTCCACCCAGGCGGAATCATAGAGCTGCCGCCGCCGCCCCGCCGGACGCAGACGAGAAGGAAGCCAGGGGCGGAGCGTGTTTCGAATTAAAATACGAGAAGGGCCTGCACCAAATTGATCCCCCCCTCCCCCCCCCCATATACCCTTCCTCCTACACCCACAACTTTTCAAGTGTAAGATATACACCGATAGAGCGCAAACAGAGTCCCATCATTCATTTTTATACCGCACCCAATTTCTTTTCTCCCCATTTGACGAGAAAAAAGCTCGAGAGTTGACGTCATTTCTGGAACAACTACCCTCTATAAATAATTTGCATTTACAATGAAGCAGTCGCATACTCTCATCCTCATTTCGCAGATGGCACTACAAGCTGTTCAATTGAGCTCTGAGCTGCGCTTCGCAGAAAAAGGTGAATGGCTCGAATTTCTCGAGCAATACCAAAAGAGCACTAACCAGATATTCATCGCGACAACTACGAAATATTTATGCCAAGTGAAACCAAAGGGGAGCTATAATGCGAAATTGGGGTTTTATATGGCAGATTACAAATGCCATAAGCATGGCATTTACAAACCAAAGGGCACGGGCAAAAAAAAATCTACGTACGTACTAATTTTTTTTTTTTCACTGCCATAACTTCGTTTTGTTAGCTGTGTGTTATGATTATGAATTTCATGAAATATGTCACGTATATTTAGGTCTATAAAAACAAACTGCCCAGCGGCAATGATGTTAAGACTGACACCCTGCCGTCAATTTCTTTATATAAAATCGTTCGACGAACATCACAATCACCCTGAAATTGTAAGTTTTATTCATCGTATAATGACAGTTGACTCAGATTCAGTAGTGATCAGTCATCGTGAATGCATACAAACGTAATAAATTATCGAACTTTCTTATCATATGGTCCGAATCGAGGAAGTATCTAGAAATAAATTACGCTACATATTGCAATTATTATCATTTTCATCCGTTATTTTATGTGGCGATCAGGACGCAGAGGGCGTTGATTCACAGACTCTGTCTGCGAAAGACCAAGATGAGAAAGATGAAATCGAAGTGGTGAATATATTTTCATTGTATATACTTTTCTCGATCTTGAAACACTGTCAGGCGATACTCTTGTCTTTCAATATCCCAAATTCCACCGACTCTATGAGTAACAAAATGTACTGAATGTGTGAAGAGAACACTTCCTCAATGACTATCAATTGCGTGTCTAATGATCTCTCTCAATTTACAGAATCAATGTATGACAGGCGTTTTGGAGGACGACGACAAATTGCGAGACGTGACGGACACGGACCATTCCCCGGAGATTGTGGAAATGGAGAAGGTGATTTGTTACTGTTTTTTTGGAACCCCAGTCACCTCTAATCTATAAAATCTTTCTACCGAATTATTGAAATGTCCAGCTTGTAACAATTATTGAATGTATTGTTATTATTCTGTTGAGGGAGTTTTCATGCGCGAATATAACAATTCAGGGGGGGATATAAATACCTAGCTATAACAGATTGAAAGGGCTCTTTTATTCATCAAGAATATTCCGTACATGTGTGCGTACTTGGACGACGCTATATAAGCGTCATTTGCCATCCTGCTCCGACGGTTGGAATGTACGTAATTAAATTTCTATTCATTTCGGCAGGAGGTTATGAATCTGGCCCTAGGGAACAATTCCGACGAGATTCGATTGCTAACTGTTGGGCCAGAGTTGGGCACGATTGCGTCAACGTCGACAGCTCTCGACGAGATTGTAATGCCTGAAAAAATGGAAACCAAAGGTCGTCCTCCGGGCGCTGTAACGACAGCAATAGGACTGCCAATGAAAAAAAAACCGGAACCGATGAAGTTCGAGGATAAAACGCCGATTCAACAGGCCAAGACGCTGCTAGCGTTGATCCTGCCAAGGGCTGAACTGCTCAACGTTATGTCTGGCGAATATTTGATTCAAGAGAAAGATTTAAATATATTACCAGATTCATTTACCCACGAATCTGTTTGTCTGAAGACATTTGAAGCATATTTTGAAAAAAGTGCTTTCAAAGAAATAAAGAAATTGATTGTCCAAAAAAAAAAAAAAAAAAATTTTCGTATGCCGGGAATGCGAAGAAGAACTCACGCCGGTGAGCTCTTGTGTCTTGTGTGACTCTTGCCTTAGCTGGTTTCACTTCGAGTGTGATAGTTTTGACGAAAAAACATCGCCGGAAAGTTGGTACTGCCAGCACTGCAATACTAATTGAAAATTGGAATGATTATGTTTATGTATAGAAAAACAAAAAAAAATTCATAAAAGGACCAAGTTTCCCAGATATCTACTGCGTAAATATGAATGAAAGAACTGTTTACCTGTAGGTTTATTCAGATATATGTTTCGTTATTTTTCGTTTTCTCATCTTTCTGACTTACTTTTTGATTATTCTTATTTTATTGATTGTTTTCATAGGCCAACTCATATGAGAAATGAGGTGTACAAGTTTTCATATGAAATGTGCAATGAAAATCGTGTATAGAGCAAAATGTATACTTGTATGTATGCATATTGTACTGCAATATTATTATAACCATAATTATATATTATATTAATAAATATTATTATTACTACAAAGTGTGCAATGAAAATCGTGTATCAAGAAAAATGTGTACCTGTATGTATATTGTACTGCAATATTATTGTAACCATAATTATATTGTATTCATGAATATTATTATTACCATAAAATGTATAATGAAAATCGTGTACAGGGCAGAATGTACTCATGTATATACCTACCTGTATGTATGCATATTGTACTGCAATATTATTTTTCTAAGAGCTACCTCGAACACTTGTAATATATCTTATATACATTATACATATACCTCATGCATGTAAATAACATATAAATGTTTATCTCGATTATGCATTACAAATAAAAAATTTTTCCATGGTAAACTGTCTTCACTGCTCGATGAAAATTCAATTGAGATCCACCAATTTAGCTTTAGAGTTCACTCGGCCCTTAATCGTTGACGATAGCTTATTCTTCCTTTGTGTTTCAATTTCGAAAAACCGTATTTCAGATACGAGTGCTTGAAAAAATCTATAAAAAATTGTGCACGTTTTTTTTCTGATAAGTAGGTAGTTCGAAATAATAAATTATGAAGTAGATCCGAGACGTCACCGCCAGATCTTGATCAAGATGTCATGGAATACCCCTTATATATATCCAAGTTTTTGAACTATATTATATTAATTTCAAACATTTAGGTACTTTAAGCTAAACAATTGATGTCCCAGTCTTGGTTGGAGTTATTTTCCCCTCGATAGGATATAGATAATACATACTAGGGTGGTCGTTCAAAAAAAAGTGAGCTTGGATGGCCTTCAATCGACTTCAAATGTAGAAAAAATAGTTCTCTAATTTTTCCAGAATTTTGTTTTGACTCCGTATGGGCCCTATTTTCACATGAATTCTATTTAGTTCGTAAAAATCCCGACTTTAGTAATTTCTAGATCAAAAATCTGATCAACAAACCTGAATCAAAAAATGAACGATACTATTCATATTGCTGTAAAACATAGTCAAAAATCGTATATGGGTTATGTTATATGAGTCGTGGGTGTTTGGTAATATAACTGTTCAAGCTTGACGCTGAGAAGTTTATACTTGAATAAAACAATATCAATTCGCGGATAGATCTATGATTCAATCAAATGATTTTCCGATGAATGAATACGAGCATCGTTCCGGCTAGGGAAAGCATGTCTGCTTGGGAACTTGAGCGCGTTAGGCACTACAGTGCGACCTCCCAATAAGAACGCAACAGCCCCCAAGGGGAAGAGGTTTTGCAAGAATTCGAGTACCCCCACCATGCGTGCGCTCTTCACTGACTCACTCTCTCTGTCTCTCTCTCTCATTCGCACCCAAGTGCGATTCGAGCTTGGAGTGGGGGTAGTGGTCGAGCGAGAAGTTGGGGAAGCGTTCTTATTGCGGGCACGCTTATTGAGAGGTCGCACTGTATAGGCAGCACGTACAGTCTGCCTTTCATGCGTTTGACCGATCATACAATTATTCGATAATTCAAATAATTGATCAAATAATTATTCAAACGATTAATCATATAATTAATCGATCCCCCAATTATTAATCGAGTAATCGATTTTGATCTATTTGATTTAGTGATCGATAATCGATTACAACATTCAATAATCAAACAGCACTAGGCCAATCACAGTCGAGTGAAAGAAAACTGCCCAATGTCACACTCAGAGAAAAGTCGATAGCGCTGTTAACTAAAAAAAAGTCAACGATTTGAAATTAATTTCGAGTACTAATTATTATAGTACGTGTAACTATTTAGTAATTGCCAAAACTTAATAAAATTGATTAGTACGCTAAAAACTTTTTAGTAATCTGAAATTGTTTTTGTAACTGAAGAAATTTGTTTGATAGTAGGTAAGTTTCAACTATAACTACAACTTTTTTTGGAGTGTATTGCTCGGTAATCAATATTTTTATTTACTCAAATGAAAAAAATTATAGAAAATATGAAATAAATTTTTTTTTATCAGCAACGTCAGCTATTCGCAGTTGATTTAACTAGCAATAGTTATCATCAATATTTTTAGATTTCTATTATAACTGGATTATATTCTTGTTATGAAAACTCCAAAAATATAGTTGAAGCGCTATTTTATAATTTTACAGTTAACTCAAGGTGCTTTCCTACCCAATTCCACCAGACCTGAGCACATTGGAATAAACGCGTGCAGAAGGTGCTATTAAACGGAATATCTTGGGCACTGAAATCAATGAAACAATATACGTCGCGCAATTCTATGTGCGACTCCGAACACGTACGGTCTAAAACCTGTACGTTTTGGGCTGAAATAGAGAAGATATCAATGTGAAACGGTAATGGGAAACGTTTTACATGAATATCTTCTCTATTGAAGCGTAAAACTAACATGTCCTTGACCGTACGTGTGTGACTGTATTTCCTTGACGGGGTGTTTCGGATTTACGCGTACAGCTTTCTTATTATAATTACGAAAGAGTTTTGTTTATTTGAAGGACTAAATTTCAGCCAGGTCTTGAACGTTATATCGTCGGCTGGTAGGAAGAAGGTGCTATCTCAGTTTTGACTTGAAGAAGGTGCTATCGCAGCTTCGCCGTGAAGAAGGTGCTATCTCAGATTTGACTTGAAGAAGGTGCTATCTCAGATTTGACTTGAAGAAGGTGCTATCTCAGTTTTGACTTGAAGAAGGTGCTATCGCAGCTTCGCCGTGAAGAAGGTGCTATCTCAGATTTGAAATTGAGCTGAGATAGCACCTTCTTCAATTCAAATCTGAGATAGCACCTTTTTCATGGCGAAGCTGAGATAGCACCTTCTTCAAATCAAATCTGAGATAGCACTTTTTTCAAGTAAAAACTGAGACAGTACCTTCTTCAAGTCAAATCTGAGATAGCATCTTCTTCACGGCGAAGCTGAGATAGTACCTTCTTCCTCCTAGCCGACGATATCCGGATGGCATTAAAAAGATTTCATCTTCCCCGTTAATTTATATTTGTGTCTTGTTCTTGTATCAAATTGATTCTGATTTATCTATCTCTTCTGAATAATTTATTTCCGTTATTGATGAATGATTATGCTCAGATGAAGGGATGAATAGAGCTGCACAAAGTTCCTCTCGCGTCTTCTCCTGCTCTATGCGTCCACTAAATTTTATGTGTAGTTTTTCCCGAGTCTCAGTAGGAATATTTCGCTGATGTTATGCCTTTTTATTAGTTGGAATAAACCTTCACGGTTGTTGGCCCGCGACAGTCCGACCCAAAACTTAAAACCCATATATATATTCGTACCAGTCAGCGACAATGTATGGCTCTGTGAGAGTGAGAGCTAGGAGATATCCACTCGACAGGAAGAGAGATACGCGCCGCTTTATGTTTCAGTTTTAACTATAAAATCCAAACGAGACGGTCGAAAATACTGAATGATGAATCAAACGATTCAGAAGATTACAATTTACCATATGATATTTTTTTTGTCAAAAAATGTCGAGTTGTTCGTTTTTTAAAACCGGTGAATCTGCATTTAAACACATGTTAAATTCTAAAAAATTCAAAACTTTTTATCTCGAGTTTGAGACGGTCAATTGCGATCATCCTGGGCTTATTTTGTAACTAATTATTTGAGCTATTTACGATGAAAATTTCAAAAAAATTTGTCGAAAAAAAAAGTTACACGACAACAACCTTAATAATGTAGATTAAGATCGGCCGAATGCGAGTATAATTTATAAATAAGTTTGTAATTCAAACGAGACGTTTATACTCCACTCTGGTTTATTTGAGACTAATCTCGTTTTCGGTTTTCGAACAATCGTTGTTATTTATAAAAAGGAAGAGGCATACAACAAATTTCATTTCATATACATTGGTTCTAGCAGTTTCTTGAGTTTGTTTTTTTTTTTGTTTTTTTTTTTTTATGAAGGGTGATAGAATATGTCCTGTGAGTTTGACAGAAGAAGGTTTTCTCTATCGTCCAAATGACAGCTGACAGAAGAGTTTATACCTCATTGAAAACAATCGAATTAGCAGGTGTCTAATCGAAAAGAATTTCATGGTTCAATATAAAAGAAATGTTAACGAAATAAAATGACAGAAACAATTGATATTAAATTAAGGGTGAAGAACGTATTCTTCACACGTGTTCGGAATCGCACATAAAATTGCGCGACGTATTTTGTTCAATTGATTTCAGTGCCCAAGATATTCCGTTTAATAGCATCTCCTGCACGCGTTAATCCTAATGTTTCTCGAAAAAGAAGGTGTTACACGCCAATGTCTTATGACGTTTGCTCGTCTAGAAATGAAGCGGTCTAGCGGTCGGCCATATCCGGCGCTAACCCCGAAAGTAGCCGAACCGGGCCCGACGATCGGGCAGCGTCGGGAGTCGGTCCGGAGCACCGGCCGCCCGACCTGCCCCACCACTCCCCGACGGACCAATAGACGGCCAGAGCGCCCAGCTAGAGTAGTATAAAAGTAGGGGCCTCAGAGCCCGGATTCACCAGTCATCTCCAGACCACCGGATCAGGCGCCTCGCACATAAGGGGATACAACCATTCTGGAATAAGAAGGACGAAGGACCACCGGAGCAGCCAGCACTGGTCCGACTGTCAACTGGTCTTCTGGCAAACCCCGAGAATCTAGAATACCCTCTTTGAGTACTGCAGGAGCGAAACCTAATCGAAGAAACTCTTCTAAGGACGACCACACGACCGGCACCACCGGAATACGCAGACGAACGGCACGTAAACTCGAGGCGTAGGCTACGCCGCGTAGCTCCCAAGGCTCGAGTTATTGATACGTAAAGATGTCCGACCAAAACCTGCCCTTGTATGAAGAATTGTTGCAAATGGGGAAGAAATCTACCTCCTTCAACGAGTTTCATGAAGCTCTAGAACAATATCAGGCAACTGAACGGCAAATTTTGACAACGTCGTCAAGTATGACATTATCCAGCTCAAAGCCCAATCATTCCGCTGCAGAAGATTTGCTATATTTTCGTGTTCGATTTTGTTGTAAATTTGGTCAAGGAAGAGGTTCGGAAGCAACGGGTCAGAGAAACACCAGGTACGTGAATTTTATACTGTATAGCATATAGCACCGGGTCGTATAAATAAGGACAATATGCGCCATGTCTTTGGGAGAATTCTTTTCATACCCAAGACCATAACTTTTGAGACTAGAGGATTTTTTTTTTTTTTTTTCTCAACCACCCTAATCTTCATAGTGATATAATTTCTGAATGGGCTTTTGACTAATTTTATCTGTATATTCTCATTACAGAACCTTCAAAAAAAAATGTAATGCCTACATATACTTGCATCTATCAAAAGATGAAAAAAGTCTTGAAATTAGGGGATTGAACTTAGGTCATGAAAATCACGAAGAATCATTGGTACGTATGGGCAATATTTTATGTCTCCAAGAGAAATTTGAAGCGATTTATGTTTCTTGTATGTTTTTAGAGTAAAAAAATTATATCCTATGCTCCGTACAATTAACGTATGCATATGAGAGTTGTAATTCACAATTTATTCAGAATATTTTTTGATTGCTATGAATTAACTATTTTATTGTCGTTTTTGTTAGGCATTCTTTGAACACCTCCCGGAAAATAGGATAAAAAAGCTGAAGGATTGGCAACATGAACACGTAATCAATTTACTGGAATTGAGATGCAAAAAGAAATTTATTCAGAATGAAGTTCTTAATAAATTTAAAATATTCCTAACTCCCAAAGATTTGCATAACATGGAAAGCATTTTGAAAGAAGATGATGACGACACGTTGCCAAAAGCGTTGGATATTCTAAAAGCGCATGGTATGCACAATTAAATTATGGATTTGAATATACCCATATAATTAGAGATGGGATGAACAACATGGTTAAGAATCTGAATTCAGATTAGATCCCGGAAAAATCAAATCTAATTTTTTCCAATCACTGTATTATTGTCATTGCATAGAACATTAATCAAGTTTCGATTATATTTTATTATATCCAAAAGGATTAGTTTTTTGCCTATGGAAATTGATTTTGGGTAGAGGTATCCTAACCATGATCCACATACGTAGTTTGTGCATATTCTTCTGTATTCTTTTTTCAGATGCGAGAAGTTCAATTATATTGGAAGATGTAGAATCAAACGGCGTTAAACAAAAAATGTTCCAAGGCCTATACTTCTCTACGCCTGAGATGCGTCAAGTCATGTCGGCGTGGCCAACCATGTTGTTCGTAGATGGTACTTACAATCTTCTCAGAAGAGGATTCGTTACCATGATTATGGCGATTGAAGACTCAAATACGTACACTCAAGTTGTTGGGATCGGTATTTTGGCAAATGAATGTGCCGCTACGTTGGACGGACTCTTTAGATGTTTCAAGGAAGACCACCCCACAGCGTGTGAAAAAATAATGTGTATCATGACGGACAAGGACATGACAGAGAGGAGGTGCCTTCTAAAAACTTTTCCGAATGCTCTACTTTTTCTGTGTCTATTTCACACACTGAAGACGTTTGGGAGAACAATAACAAAGTCTGGTATGAATATCACCACTGCCGAACGAAATCTATCCTTGCAACTGTTGGATAAAATGGCTAAGAGTCATTCTGAGCAAGAGTATAATAAGTTGTACGATCAATTTTCTAAACAAGTTCCAGAAAAAGTGAAGACTTATTTTGATAAAAACTGGCATAATAACCGCAACGAATGGACTCTGTATAGCATGAATGTTCATGGTAATTATGGGAACTATACCAACAATCGGGTCGAGTCTATAAATAACAAAGTAAAATCTGTTATTCCACTGCATAGCACCCTCACTGATTTTGTCAAATATTTTTTTAAATGGTATGATAACCGAAATTTAAATCTAAAACACAATTTGATCACTAACATTTTGAAAGCACCAGTGACGGAATTCCCAGAACATAGCGTTGAAAACATGTATCTTCAATATTTAACAGAACAATCTTTCCAAGAAGTTTCTCGTGAGTTGAGTAGATGTACTCCTATGAAAATTTCTAACCCCAATCACAAAACATTGGAGTGTGAAATCAATTCCGGGCATGAACGATTGAACGTTACCACAAGTACCTGTCAATGCGACCACTTTAAGTCATTAGAACTACCATGTAGGCATATATTTGCAGCACGTAAATTTTTCAAAATTGATTTATTTGAAAAGAAATTATGTGCAACCCGATGGACGAGAGCTTACAATGTAAAACATCAACCCGGTCTGAAAGTTCAGATTGAACAAGACCTACCTATTTCAACAGAAGTCAATACTTGCATGGTGGTGACACCGAGGCCAACGACAGTCAATCAACGAAGAAAACTGGTAGAACCTACTACAAGTAGTTTGCTTCGTCTTTGCAGCATGTCTACGGGTGAAACTTTACAACGCAGGCTCGACCTTCTGAAGGAGATAGAAAATTCGTGGAGAAGTAATATTGAATTGGGTATCCACAAACTTAACGACAGGCCAACATTAGATCCATCAGCTCCGGAACATCTCGATATATCCCACGAATTATCGAAGCTCTCTCTCTTAGAGGATTCCATTATATTACCAGAACCAATAAAAATAAAAGGCCGACCTAGTGGTGCCCTTAGATGTACTGTCAGCCAGAGGAGTGAGCCGAGAACCAAAAAATAATTGCACAGTTCGTATATCGATATAATAATAACAAAACAAATAATATAGGTATATGCCATACCAATCAAACAGGACCACAGTTTCTCAGATATCTAGTGTAAATGCGTAAATATTAATGTAGAAATATAAAAGAACTGTTTACCTAGGTTTATCCAGATATATATATTTTGTTACTTTTCGTTTTCTTATCTTTCTGACTTGCTTTTTGATCATTCTCATTTCAATAATTGTTTTCATCGGCGAACTAATATGAAAAATGAGGTGTGCGAATTTTTAATGTAAAATGTGCAATGAAAATTGTGTATGGGGCAAAATGTACTCATGTATATACCTGTATGTATGCATATTGTACTGCAATATTATTATAATTATAATTATAATTATATATTATATTATTAAATATTATTATTACCACAAATTGTACAATGAAAATCGTGTATAGGACAAAACGCACTCATTTATATACCTGTATGTATGCATATTAAATGCAATATTATTTTTCTAAAAGCTACCTCAAACACTTGTAATATATTCTATATACATTATACATATACCTTCATGCATGTAAATAATATATAAATATTCATTTCGATTATGCATTACGAATAAAGAACTTTTTTATGGTAAATTGTCTTTACTGCTCGATAAAAATTCAGTTGAGATCCACTAATTTAGCCGGAGTTCACTCGGCCCCTAATCGTTAACATTAGCTCATACTTTCTTGGTATTTAAAAGGCTATGTATACTCCGAGAATCACTTTACACCTGAGTTCTTCGTTTTATTCTGGGGTCCGAGATGCTTTGATTTCAATTAATCGTTACGTCGTTCACGAAATATATTTCTCCTATCAGCTTAGTATGATTGGTTTGTAAGATTTTTTCAAACTTCCATAAATGAATTTCGGAAATCCCGGGAACTTTCATGACGTGGGCGCATGCGCAATATCAGTCTACTGGGTGAACACACTGGGTGAGAACCGCTGCAGGACCTTATAGCCTGATATCGACATCGTTGTAAACCAGCCAAACAACGTGTCGGAGAGCAGCTGATGCCTGATACGGCTACTCACCTGGACAAGCTAGGCGTACGAATCTAGTTGACCTCGTCACTCACGAAATCTTCTTCGTCGCTCACGAAATCTTCTTTGTCGCTCACGAAATCTTCTTCGTCGCTCACGAAATCTTTTTCGTCGCTCACGAAATCCTTTTCGTCGCTCACGAAATCCTTTTCGTCAGTCACGAAAAACGCTCAAGAAAAACGCAAACCGCACTGCGGAAAATTTCGTCACTCACGAAATCCTTTTCGTCAGTCACGAAAAACGCTCAAGAAAAACGCAAACCGCACTGCGGAAATTTTCGTCACTCACGAACGTTTTCGTGACGCACGAAAATTTCGTCACTCACGAAGTGGACTGCGAATAGACACGTCGTATAGCTATACTATGTTTGATGTGAATGCACATACTAGTCGGTATATGTGGATGTAGTGTGTAGTGTATATTAGTGTAGGCTTGAAGAATCGAATTAGATAATATGGTTCATGATAATAGTTCAATCATTTTGAATTATACTGTATAATAAAAATGTATAATGATGGAATAGTCATATTTGAACTAACCAAGTTATTGCATTACGAATGATTGAGTCGTGAAGCGAATAGAAAATAAAGTCGATTCTTCATGCCATTATTAAGATCAAGTGTCTTTGTTTGGGAAGCACTAACTACTTATTCATTTATATTTGTTCGTGCACCCTCGGTCTAGGACAAATCCTATCACACTATTATATTAAAACGTACAATTGCCTCAGGAATCTCAAAACTCCGTAATGTATATACTATGCGACGTTCCAACACTGGATGGTATCATAAAAATGGTTCTGGTTGTAATAATCCTGTAATAAAATAAGAGATTAGTAGATTAGTAGCACTATATCCTCCTATATGCATTCAAGTTGAAGTGTGAATCCGCATGACTTGTATGCGCATGGCTGTGTGGGACTCTAACTGAGTTACGTGATGTATGGTGACAATATGAATTTTTTCATGCATCGTCAGCTGCTGAATGAAACGTTGGTAATTTTGACCGATCTAGCAGTAACTCTGTAGTGTTCCAGCCAATATTCGATATCAATGTTTTTTAATCCAAGTAGGTTCAATAACTATTTTACCGAACGAAATTGTGTATTACAATTTTGTCATACCTGAATGCATAAAAAGGTAGAGATATCAGTGCATAATACATGTTATCGTGTTGATCGATTATTTCATGATCATTTT
Source organism: Tenthredo livida (assembly GCA_963992785.1). Classification (NCBI taxonomy): domain Eukaryota; kingdom Metazoa; phylum Arthropoda; class Insecta; order Hymenoptera; family Tenthredinidae; genus Tenthredo; species Tenthredo livida. The sequence continues at coordinate 12,446,544 of OZ023072.1, read as the reverse complement.
TGCCGATAATCACCAATGAATTGTGGCAACATGTTTCTTGTTTCAAACTTTTTTTTTTTGCATAGCTAGGTATTGTTGTTTCGGTGTTTGACTTGGGTCCAGTTCCACAATCGAAGGTTAAAATTTGTACTAGGTTTAAACTGCTGAAGATTGCCTGGCGTTGGCTAAATCCATCGCTAAGCGAAGTTTAAACTGTAAACTTGTTTCAAAGTCAAGTTGTGGAACTGGGCCTTACATTTCAAACTAACTGTGAGAGATCATAGTACATCGCCGTGATGAATAGTTGAATTACAGAATAAATCTGTCATTGAAAATGTATGTGTCATGTTCAGTATGTCTGAACTTATTGCCAAATTGTTTGTGGATAGGTATAGATATACGTTTGAATATATTTTATATTTGCTTTTGTTCATGACCATTCTTACATTGTTTGTACGTAATTATCTTGTGAATTCATTGGCAATAATTTTATAGATATATTTTATATTTGCTTTCGTTTTTGACCATTCTTATATTGTTTGTACGTAATCATTTTGTGAATTATCGGTAATTATTTTCAGGTTTCAATTTTGTTTTCTTTCTGATGTTGGATATATTTCAGTTGCCTCCTTTATACTATAACTTTGCCATACCATGGATAATTGTTTTTTATTTTTTACGTTGCTGGATATATTTTAGTTGCCTCCTTTTTACTATACCTTTGCTATACCATGGTCAATTGTTTTTCATTTTTCACATTATTGTATATACTTTAGTTGCTTCCTTTTTACTATACCTTTGCTATACCATGGTTAATTGTTTTTCATTTCTCACATTATTGGATATATTTTAGTTGCCTCCTTTTTACCATAACTTTAACCATACCATGATGAAATTTTTTCATTAACAGTGGCATATATATGTATTGTTTTGGTCAGTAGTTTCATTTGGTGTTATCGGCACACGATAATCATAATATCAATAATAATAATAACAGAAAGTATTACTATTATCATTCTATAGTCATGGGCGAAATTATATAGTTACTTTTTGTTTTGACTATAGCTTTCAAACATTGTGCCAAATGGTTTGGATGTAGGTATAGATTGTGCACTATGTACAGATTTTTTTCCATTTCCATTGGTATACATTGTGTAACGGATGTAATAGTATTTTGGCAACCATATATATATAACCTGTGTATGGTGCTTAAATCACAGTCATTTGCCTATTTTTATTCATATCATTTTATTACATATATATGTATATTGCAGCGACTTTCCTAACAGCGAACCAATGTCTTTCGCTATCTCAACCAACTGAATGAGGCGAACGCCTGGTAGAGTAAGAGACAGGTGACGAAAGACTATGGTTTTCGCGGATAGGAAATAGCATGGTGTATAGATATCGTGTTTTACATAACTACACGGAGAGAAATTTATGGTAGAAATTACTATAAAATATAGTACAAGAGTTTTTGCATCAACTGTTCATCGTATAACAATATATTTTTCATTGTAATCAACTGTTTATCGTATAGCAACTGATTGACAACACGCGTGTACTATGTTTTATAGTAATCTTTACCATAAAATTCTCTCCGTGTACTAACATACATTCAATTTTCGGATTCAATTTGAAACAATGAATTTGGCGTATTGGTTCGGAATTGTGCATAGGCATAACAAATGATTTCCACTTCATGTATAGTGAATATTCGAATAAAAAAGAGGAGTCTGTTTTGATTTTGTATATGAGACATATCTATATTTTGCCTGTAATCAGCTCTACTGGGTAATTTTACTAGATAAACTTTAATTATGCCAGCAGACATATTCATGCGACTGTTGTTCTTTCAATTCACGGCTGGATTGACTATAGTTGGATGAGACTCTCTTTCGTTATAGTTTTCAACACTATACGATACGACGGACGACTTGTGCACAGGCATATTATAATACGATATATTTTGCAGCTGTCAGCTAAGATCGTTTCAAATGAAATTTTTACCTGTGATGCAAGTCAGTCCGTAGTACTGCATACACTGATACCAATGAAACAGATGTTACACTGATTCAAATTCGTCTAGCATCCATCAAGATAATATGTATCGAGTCGTAATTCACCGAAGCGTAAGCAATATGCAATTGATATTTTGTAAGTTAGGGATATCAGTCATTGTACATGTCTCTATGAACTCATGGTACATGTTATATGATAGATGCTGGAGCCAAATTTGGTATAAGTCCACAGCTGTTTCTTGGTAAATTGTATAAGTTATGTCTATTATACGTTATCAGTATGACAGTTTATTCTGTAATACAACTATTCACCGAAACGATGTACTATGATCTTTCACTGACTGGTTATGCGTATATTATGATTACGTACATATTTTCTGCGTTAGGCATTCCGAACCAATAATTGACTGTGATTTGATATTGATATCGAAGAAATCAGTCTGATTTTTTTCAGTGATTCATAAAATATTAGAGTTCTTTGATTGTCAACTCTTTGTCCACATGTATTATGAAGTACCAGCTAATTTATCGATTGCATGCCCGTGCATGTAGGCTGTGGTTATATTATTTGAGACCGATGTATATACACTGTTTTTTCAATTGCAGAGTTCATATTTCCAAGTTATTTTGTTTTTTTTCTTCACATTTTCAGGTAGAATTATTTAAAAATAATTAGAGACAAATGGAAACAATCTCCAATATAAATGTTTGATTTTTGATATATTATACATGTAGTTTGACTCGTAAAAGAATTATCTTCGTTTTTTTTTTTTTTTTTTCACGGTGGGAAACTTTTGTTCAGTACTTACTTACTGAACTATTCGGATAATCGATCGAATAGTCATATTGTACTATAAAATATATTTATAATTGTAATTGTGAATAGGGCTGGTAAGCCTGTGATGGTATACATGATATATATATTATCAAACAAACATGTAATTGGCAAAGCATTCATGGCGATATGAATCGGAAATTTCATGATATCGCTTCTAATAACATCATGTAAATGTCCTTGGCTCCCCGTGGCCAGATTTGTTTATGTACTTGCGTATCGTTTACACCCAGCCAATTATTTGCTTTATCTTTTAGCATTGCAGTATAGTGACCACTATCTATACTTTCACCGTGATGAAATATCGCGCTATTTATCTTGAATTTCTTATTGTCGAGGGTAATCTTTGTAGTTGGTGCTGCGTTCAATTTGAAATTTGTTATTTCAGATGCCTGTCCATCTTGATACGTAAATATCATGAACTGCACGACAATGATATGTTTTACCGAAGCAATTACAGTTTTTTGTAGCTTATTGCTTTTCCGACAATTCTCGCACGTACTGTCAAGTCTTGTCCATCGTGACAAAGTGTTATTTAACAAATCTTGTAGGTTCTTGGGGCTCTTAATACCTGGTGTAAACGATACGGGTATGGCTAAAATGTAATTTGGCTGTGCGATCTCAGAGCTAAGTCCGCAATCGTTACATCTGATCGTCGTGATCAACTGATGTTCAATCGTTTTGTCAATTACATTTGATTTCTCGCAAATAGCTGTAAGAAACTCAGCCGCGTCTTGTTGTAGATTTTCTGTGAAATTTTCGCCTGCTAATTCTCGAACCGCAAAGGAATTTAATATTGCACTACTTGTGAAGTAAGAATAGGCTAATTTTTCTGATGGGTCGTTATTATTTAATTTAATCAATTCTTGAACTATATTTGAGCAGTGGAATATATACTGCAGAGTGGCATTCGCGTAACATGAAACACTGTCCTTATTTTCCATCCCAACAATGGTGCGCAACGGATTTGGCAATGTATTATCATCTACTTCGATTTGTATATTTTGCGTGCATGGTGGAACCGACCATACGGTGTCTTTGACCGTTAATTTAGTCGCACGTGTAATATTAATTTCCGCCAATTCAGGTTTGTATTGTGCCCTGAGTCGATTGTACTCGACTAGTGCACCTTCCTGAACTTTTACTGCCTGCGGATTGAAATTTATCAAATATAATCCATTCAGAGATTTGACTCTTGACAATGCAACGTATGCTTGTCCAGCAGTGAATACAGTCTGGCCTATGTCTATAACTATGCTGTTCACAGTTAAGCCCTGGCTTTTATGTATCGTGATTCCGTAACTAAGGGACAGGGGAAATTGATTTCTGAATATAAAGGCACCATTCATTATTTCGAATTTTGTGGATACTCTTTCGATGGTATACTCTTTCCCCGATGCTAGGGCAATCGTTAATGATTGTACCTCGCGTGTGTCGATATCTCGATTTACGGAAATCACATGACCTATGGTACCGTTTATAATGCCTGTAGATACGTCGATGTTTCGTCTAATCATGATTTTGGCCCCAATCTTAACCGTTATTGTTTTCGCGAGTCCAGCCGTGCGAGTGCTGTCTTCGTGTTCCTGATTCAAGAGTTTTGTTATTTTTTTTTTCAAATACGGTATGCAATCAATGCTGTCTTTGGCGTTGAGTTCAATTTCGTCGCCTGGAATTTTGGTTAACATGGCTGTGTTCAAAGTATCACATTGGTTCCGAGTCGGAAAAAGACAGACTGTATCTAGCGATAATTGGTTGATATAATTGCATAATTCGTCGAGTCTGGCTCCGACCGACGTACCGGTAAGGTTTACTTCCCTAGAATCTAGAATCTGTTGATCAGCAGTGGTCATAATTCCGAATCTAACCCGAGTTAATATTTCTTGGTAAGTCGTATCATTCTGTTGGCGTACGTTTGTCAACAGCTCGTCGTACGAAAATAGATCGGTCCATAGATTGACCGCACCTACTGAGCCAATATATTTCTGTATTTTGTCTTCCGACAGATTTAGGTACGCTGAATCTGCATTTACTGGCGGGAGTTGTAATAAATCACCCATAAGTAGAATATGTTTTCCACCGAACCAGCCATCATTAGTATTTTTTGTGTCAAATATTTCAGTTAGTCTTAAGTGAATATACATTAACATGACGTTTGATATCATTGAAACCTCATCTATAATGAACAATACTACATCTTTTAACTCGTTTCGAAAGATTTTCAACACCTCGTCGGACAATTCCTTGTATTTGGGCGTGCCGCCGTGCTCAACTGGTAGCTGGAACAGTCTGTGCACTGTCGGTCCGTCGACGTTAAAAGCCGCCAAACCTGTTGGTGCCGTGACAGCAGTTGTTGCACCGAGTATTTGTTTTGTCCAGCACCTAATAGTTTTTATGAGAAAACTCTTACCCGTACCACCAGCCCCACTTACGAACATTCGTAATGGTTCACTACGCGTTGAGATTAAAGAGGTTTTGACAGTATCAAATATTATTTTCTGTTCGTCATTGAGTTGCGATATCATGTCAACTATGTCCACATCTTTTAGTTGCCTTTCCGCGTTATTCGAGTCTTGCATAGCCAAGTTGGCCTCTACTGGCTGATAATGTAACGGATTATCTCTGTTGTCATTTGAATCTTGGCTCAGATTGCTCATCATATTCGTAAGATCATCCAGCTTTTGTTCGACCAATTCTTTCACCTGATCGGAACCTTTTTGAATATCGGACAATCGCTCGTGGTAACTCATTAATTCTAATAGGTCTGTCTTGCTTTTCTCGAACGCCTCGGCGTACGAATTACAGTCACTTTTCGACTCATCAGTATCACGCCACGGTTTGGAAAGTAGCAATAACGCATGAAAATACTTTTCAGGCTCTACATTCGGATTAGATTTGTAGTGATTTATTAAATAACCGCGCTGTCTTTTTTTTAAATACAAACCACCGCCTAAATCGTATACCTCTTCATTACTATTTTGTGGTATTACTTCAGTTATTTCGTACCATTTGGCATAGTCGTATGAATGTACCAACTTTAATTCCTCAGGTCTATTCGGATAGTAATCGTCAATGAGTGACGGATAGAAAATATCCGTCAAACCCGGAAATAGTTTCTCTACAGTTTTGTACGATTTAACTCTTTTATTTCTAAGCTGATTTACGTCCAACCATTTTATAGTTGTGTCAGGATCAGTTCCGTACAACGGAATACCTAACAGTGTGTCGGCAGCTTCCAGAGCCCCGCATTCTCTGTAATTCAAACTGCGCATTGCCACACTCCACAGCCGGCTGCTCAACGACTTGGTGGAATTGATATCATGAAACACGTCGGTTGTGTGACTAGTTTCAGGTTTAGTACTGTACCTAGTACAATACCAATTAAGTATTGTCGATTTTTCGCCTATGAACTGCAAGTCCATGTTTCCTTCCCACGCACTAAAGACAACCGGATTATAGTCATTTATGAAGGCTTCCTCTGTATTTCGTGGTAAGTCGACGAGTCTACTTTTTGATTTTAGCTGTTTTCTACCCGCAATGGACATGGCCATATCTTTTATTACCAGCGTGTCTGTAATTGGTCCGGGGAATCCGAATCTGCATATTTTCGCAATTCCCTTTTTAGTTTTCTTATCCCGCATACAATAATCGTTATGCTTGTGTCTCTGATGCGTGTCTACTCGACGATAGAACGTCGGCGATATATGTTTATTGGGCAGTCTGTAAGTAATTTGCTTGGAAATGAAGTTGGCGATGTCTTCCGTAGATGATTCCCCGATTGTAGGAGCATCTTTAATCCAGACCAACAAATGGAAGTGCTGTGTTCCTCTGCCTTGGTACTCTCGTCTCCAGAAGTAATGGCTGATTTCTCCAATCGGATTATCATTGGAACATATGAATTTCAGCATCGCCCGAAATTTATTGTCTAGATATCGTGAGGCTGAACCTGGGTCCCTTGCTACCAATTCACTTGTAGACATACCGGCCATTTATGGTCCGTTAATGTTTCTGATATATTCAGCTAAATCACCCCACATCCACTCGCTGGGACTCAGCGTGAGAAACCATGTTGCCGGACCATAATTCGTACCATACATCCCAAGTCATTTCTGGGTTTGCGCCAATACTGGTCTGTATTCCGTAATTTGGCGAAAATAGTGGTCAGATTTCCTTCAAGCTGTTCTTTTGACATTGATTCCAAATATTGACCGGCATTCATTTTTTTCTTTGAATTAATGACATTTAATTTGTGAAATATACCACCCTTCAACTGCCGTATGTTCGAGTCGTGTAACAGGTAGAACAAATACTGTTGATTCAACTTGAAGACGGAACGAGTGGAAATCAGCCTGCATTTTATGTAGTCGAATTCTCGCAGAGGAATCGTGCGGTCTTGATGCTGGCCGTTGTTACCATAAGGATACAAGTCTGGGAAGCACATGACGTTAAGATATTTATCCCATTGACTTAAGGGTGCTTTTTCTACCTTGAGCATTTGATATAGAGCCGTTGCGTTTTTATTCTCCCTATCGGCACTGATAGGATAGATGGTATACTGCTCGTAGTAATCTTCGCTATCCATTATTTGTGTCAATATCGCCCGACGCTTAGTACTCGTCTCGTCATTACACTCCATAACTGTATCCGCATGTTCTTTCGAATCGGGCTCTTTTGTCTCTACCTGAATTTCCACGTCTTGCGCAAGTAAATCTAACAACGAGTCTGGCTCAGCGGGTAATTCAATCTCAGCATAAAAAGGATTATTTTCTTCGACCCAAACGAGTGTCTCGTAAATTTTTTTCACGTTCACCAAACTACTCCACACGACTTTCGACTTATTCGGTAGTCCATAGACCATCACGAATAGTTCTTGATTCAGATTCAGCGCGTCAGTCGGTGCAGGTAATTTTTTTAGTGTTTCTTCTAACGGTAACGGTAAATGGAACGTTCGACCCTTTACTTTCTGTACTCGCAACTTATTCGGAAGATTTTTTTTCGCTACTGTACCCATCCTTAGTACCGATTGAAAAGCCTTTGCCCTTTGTATGAGGATTTTTTCATAATCATTAAGCGTGAAGAGAACAGGTGGCACGTCGCCTATAGCTAGCTGATTCAATAAACACGTTGGTGGCATTTCATTATCACGGAACTTTTCTAAACAGTATTTACAGATATAATCAGACGCATTGTCGGACGCATCGATGTGAGTTTTCATCTGTGACCAATAGTGCCCTGTGATAGGTTTTCTAAGTTTTTTTATATCTCGCGTGTCTCTACGGTAACAAAGTTTTTCGCACGATACGCAAGCCAATTGTGGTGTGTCCATTGATTGTTGGACTAGCTCAGGGAATGCACGCCTATATTTGTTCGCAATTTCATCTTCGTTTAAATTTATTACTTCAGAACACAGTTGATACATAGCAGCTTTCTCGGCTGTTTCGCTGTAAAGTTCTTGCAAAAGAAGTACATCTCCTCGTACTAAGGCACTGTCTATACAATTAATTTTCTCCACTAGTCTCATAAGTTCGTAAATGTATCTCGTGAAATACCGAATCTGTGGGAAGTGCGGACGCAATAATTGAAGCGGCAAGAATTTCGAATTGCAATACACAGGATTGGTATAGCAAATTTGTGCGTGTCCTAATTTGTGCTGTGACTTATTGACACTACATTTGTTCCAGTGTTTCAATGTATTACGAATATTTGCTATTTTCCATGAGCGTATAGTCTGAAACACATATTCTAGCCTATTAACGGTATTTGAATTTGGTTTCACACACAGTTCTGAGCAAATCCATGATTTTCGTACATGTGTGCTTGCAGTTACCGGTAAAACGTTAGTTATTTTTCCCGTTGATGTACTGATAAGCGGGTCTATTACAATGTGAAGCTCATCATAAGCTGTATCGGTATAATAAGGGTCGGACGAGCCCGTATGTTTCGATTCCCCGCAAAAGGCTGCAATTTTCGATTCTATATCAGACGATTCTGCCGCTCGTACCGAACAGATCTCGATCTTATTCTTCAGATGATTCAGCGTACGTCTCACGCTTAGTACGATACGTTTTCTCGCTTGAATGCACCATTTTATAATTTTTTCAGCCTCAATTTGTTTCTGTGGCTTTGATGTACAATTCATTTTTGCGGATAAGATGGTGATATATTTTTCTACCGATCCTAACAGTGTTATCGTATTGCTTCGATTACCTAAATGCCTATATTTTTTCAGAATATTTTTAGTTCTGATAAATTTCTGTTGCCCTTTCAGTTCTTTGCGAGCGCGTCTGCTTTGTTTACATCGCGAATAATGGCATACTTGTTTCGTTCCTATGCTTTTTTCATTTACGAATTACGAGCATATTTATTAAATTCGTACTTTTTTTTGTTTTCGGGATGTGCAGAATATTCAATTCTCTGTTTTCTGGTTTTCATCTCAGGATTGGCTGCATATCTTGTTCTTTCACGTGCCTGTTTGATATCAGGATTGGCTGCATATCTTGTTCTTTCACGTGTTTGTTTAGTGTCAGGATTTGCTGTGTATTTTATCTTTTCACGGGTTCTTTTGATTTCAGGATTTGCTGAGAATTTTATACTTTCACGTATTCTTTTGATTTCAGGATCGGCAGCATATTTTTGTCTATCATGTGTCTGATGGATTTTAGCATTAGCTTTATATTTTTCTCTTCGAATTACAGCAGTTGTTGTATTTTGTTCTGAATAGTCTTCGCGTCTTTTTTTATTAATTTGGTCCTTGTGAGTGGCCCACCATCTGTTCTTGCGCTTTGTCTGTGTTGGGAGAGTTATGTTTGCTTTATTTCTATGCCATTGTTGTTTACTTTTGTTGCTACTATCGTCCGTCGTACTTTGTGCAGCAAGTGAAATAGTATGCCGTGGTACTGTTCGACATACCGATGCATACGTTTTCGCGGGCGACTGTTGTATTTCCGACCGGTTTGTATTTTGGTCTTGTACGATTGTAATGATATCCGACCGTGCTGTTGTGGTAATTTCCATTGCAGGAAACGCACTTATTGTCTTTTCATTGAGTATGCGTAGTAAATGCTGTCTCATCGTCACTGTCGTTCTTCTAGGCCCATCGTTATCTACGGAATAGCGCTCGGTCACCGGGTCCTTACCCAGTGCAAGTGATGTTGCGATTGCACACGCAAACACCCCGCATGATTTTAAATCCGGTTGTATTTGTACATTTCCGTATATGATCGAATATTTTTCATACAGACGATCTAATATTTCATGTTGGAGCGGCGATAATCGGTGTTTCAACGTATCGTACACGTGTACTACTGACTCATCGTAGTATATGCAAGTTCAGTGACCGATTTCGTCTGGACCAATGTTCCCGCTGTAGAGGATCTGAATATCCCTATCGCCGGTAACTCGTCGATACCAATGTAATCCTTGATAGAATATCGGATCTTGTGGTTTGAAAGTCGTCGTGTCAGTTAAAACCTTTGGAAATGCATTTATACACATGTCCTGTAGCTCCTGTGCAATGTTCATAATGCAAGCTGCGATCTGTGCTCTAGTCGCACGGACCATTGCATTAACGTCTATTTGTTCGTTCGTGTCGTTTGTAATTTCTATTATAATTGGCAAATTTACGTCAGCTGTTTTATTGGGTTGTGGCGCGTCAGTTTTACCTATTCTGGTCCTCTTTTTGTTGTTGCTGCATTTTGCTATAGCGACGTTTCCTACTTTTCGGCATTGTTATTTATGGGACTACCTATACTAAATACTACTCAACTTATACTTAGGATTTGTCTGTTTATCGTTATATATTCTAACTTTCTTGTATCTATGAATGTATTTATGAATGAATAATTGTTATTGAGTGTACTCACATATAGATTTTTTCGGGTCTCCTGATTTAACTGCTGCATGAATTCTATTTTATACACAATTATACAATGAAATTTTTCATGCACGAGTTTGGCAAATCAAAGAAATCCACTATGTCTATTCTCGTAATCATACGTCGATTTTACAATCTTTAATACCGTTTGAGAAACGATGTGTGAAAATTAATTTTTGCCGGCACTGCAGTACGCTGACACGAATAACCTCGAACTTGTCGATTAAGAACAATATATTGCGTACTGACAATGTTATAAAATTATTGATATTATTGTTACAGTGAAGAAAATGAAAAAAATCACGTGTTTGTGTGAATTCGAACGATGTTCAAATGCACTGAAATATCACTCACTTGTTGAATAATTGTAAGATTTATCTTTCGATACGCGCTTTGCAATATCTTCAAGTGGAATGGACGTTCTACTTCCTATTCGCTGACTTTTCTAAATGACGTTCCTAAAGTCATCTATTTGAGTTGATCTCATCTGTATTGTACTTGTTATTTCTGAAATTTGTCAATAAAGTGCAGTCCTACTGACGCGTATTTTAAATGGACAATTTATTCATCACATGTTTCAATTTAATTACTCGTTGTTCTATTTTTCCGAAGATTGCCTCTTAATTAATTTACTTACTTAGTTGTCTTCTCAATATAATTCTGTTGTGATAATAATTGCAATACTCAAATAGATGGATAATTTTGGTTGAACTGAATTTGTCCAGCAGTGCTAACAGGACATCGCCATCTAGACAAATTTTTATGCAGTTGGACAATTTATTTCAAATTGTTTGGTTGTATGTGTGAGTATGTGATTTCGTTAATGTATATGCTACTAGATCAACGGTTTCAATCCTTCATTCTGTATTCGAATCTTGAGTCAGCAGCATGGGTAAGTAAACATACACGTTTTCATACATTGTGTTACGGATCGGTAAAGCGGCTTGGCCGAATACCCTAACAACAAAAAAAAAAAAAAAAAAATTGTGTTACGGTCTGTTTTGATTTAATTGTGTACTTCATAATATTTGTCAATCTCAAACAAATGGAGTATTCTGATTCAGCTATTATTCGAGTATTGCATATACATGTGAACAATGAGTCGAGTAATAGAAAGATGCGTGTTCTAATTTTTTACGGCTATTTACTCCCTTTCGTATTATCACGTGTTTAGTTGATTGTTTCAAGCTGACATGGTCTAATTTTGTCAATTGTATTTTATGGTTATGGCATTGCTTATACGTTATCTTTATATTTCATTTAATTTGAAAAAAATTGTAGGATCTAAAGTAGGGCTGTGTTCTAAGCTAACTGCTGAAAGCCCACTTACCGACACCATTTTGTATTACTATTTTATTGAACTTAATCAAATCCAGAATTGATAATGTAAGCTGATTCAATTTTGGAATTTTATTTTTCTGATTAGCTTGATTCTGTGCATAGCCAATAATTTTGTCGGATTCTGTTGTTTTGGAGTTTTGGAGTTTTGGAGCAAGCCTTAGATATTTGTAATGCGTTCATAATCATTAAATTGAATAATCCTCCTATTGAATTGTTTTGTTTTTAATATTAATGGTGGGCATGATATGGTGCATTTACTAAAAATGTGTTTTATTTGGTTTATATCAGAGAATCAAGACGTTTTGATGGGAGGGGCCGAGGGTGGTGGCGAAGTGCCACCACTAGATCCACCTTAAGCTGAGGCAATGGTATGTACAATATTGAATCGGATGATGGCTTGCGTCGAATGAAAAGTAAAATATGAAGTAAACGGATTGTGAAAAACCATAGACTATTCAGATGGGCCATTGAGAACAGATGTATTTTGTTGGACAGTTTAGAACAGATATTATATCTTCATCGACTCTAGAGGCTGTGTATAAATGACTGTATATATATGCTGTAATGTTTTTTTTAGATTGCCTGGCAGGATACATTTGTTCTAGGCGGACCATTTAAATATGTCTGTTTTCTTGGGTCCTGGCGAAGTAGTTCTTAGATTAGACAAGATTATGCGCATGAAGTTTTTTTTTCAAATTTTTTTCATTGAGCTGACAATCAATTGTGTGCAATATTTTTTTTTGAATTCTTGTTCTTTATTAAGAAATTAACATTTTATGATCTGCTTGTTGAAGTATTTATTTAACCAATCAAATCTTGTCGTTTACAATACTAATAGTTGATGTTTCAATTCACAGATTAGAGAGTTGTATGCTTCGCTATGGCGGTACATTGGGCAACAATCGTCCAATGTACCAGCCCTAGATGATGGGGCTGGAGAAAGAGGAAGAGGAAGCGGAACAGGAAGAACAAGCGGCGAGGACGGAGATAGAGATAAAGAAAGAGATTGGGAAAGAGAAAGAGAAATAGTAATAGACACAGAGACCGAAAGCGAAGAAATACAGGAGGGATTAGAAAGAAAAATACGTACAATGAAGATAAGAGGAGGAGGAAGAGGATCAAGATCAGGAAGAGAAGGAAAAGGAGACGGAGATGAAGATAGAGAAAGAGGAACAGACAGAGCAAAACAAAGAGAAAAAGAAAGAGAAAGAGAAAGAAGAGAAACAGAAAGAAGAGAAAGATAAAGAAGAGAGAGAGAATTAAGAGAAAGAGAATTAGACAGACAAGAAGAAAGAAAAAGAGAAAAAGAAAGAGAAATAGACAGACAGATAAAGAAAGAAATACAGGCGAAGATTGAGGCTGGTTTACGGAGAGGAGGAGGGAGAGGGCGTTGTGGACAAAAGCAAGAAAGGGGACGGGGATCGGGCTGGAGCGGCGGACGAGGAACAGGGGGCAGAGGGTGGTGGAATTTTAGCGTTGGGCGAGGAAGAGGGGGATGGGATGGGGGGGCTGGACGAGGAAGAGGGGGATGGGATGGGGGGGCTGGACGAGGAAGAAGGAGTTGGGATGGGGGGGCTGGACGAGGAGGTGGGGGAAGAGGCGGAAGAGGCAAAGGACGGGGCGGTCGAGGGGGTTCCGTCCAAGTTTATTTTTAAATTTTTAAATGAATAAAGAATTTTTCTAATAAAAGTATTTTTCCATAGTCTGATGTGTACGATTCATTCTTACCTTATCTATCATCAACTCGGTACTAGTATATTAGAGGATAATTTCAATTCCTTCTCATTTGGATTCCCTTTATACTTTTGTTTATGTCTGTTTTTGTTTGCAATTGCAATCGTGTATATGGACTGAAGTTTTGTTCTCATTTGACCTACATGCAATATGATTAAGATGAACTAGTTTGGTTATCGAGTCGAGTTACCTATATTGTGAAGTTTATTTTGAAGCTTGTTCTGCAGTTCATTTCTCAATTTTTCCTATTAACAATGGTTTTTTTTTTATGGATTATGACCTAGTAAACGACTCCCTGACATATATGTTATTTTATATGCATAGTTGGATGCAGGCGATTACCATGTATATCGTGGGTAATTCTACCAGGTCAAGTTGTATATCTTCTTTGTGGTGAATTCTTTTTTTATTATTTTATAATTCTCATCTGCGAATATTTATTATTATACGACTAAAGTAGAATTCAGTTTGTGTCACATGGTCATTCATTACATTAAAATTCAAATTGAACCTAATTCTATTTACTTTGATTCTGAAGTGGTGATCTAGCTACTCTAAATTTGCTTCTTAATTTTCAAGGGTTTGTGTGTGGATATTATTTACAATAAATTATCCAACGTGGCAATATATATATATATATATATTGTAACGTTCCGGCTGTGCTGGCACGGCCGCCGCCTAGCCAGTGCAGTCGGCAAATGACCACCGCGCAACCGCGACACGCAGGAGCGACCGTGAGTGAGCCGAAATTCCGTGCATATCGCGAGTTCCGTGCAACCGCACCGCAGATCCGCGAGTGTCGCGGATTTCGCTATAAAAAGGGGGTACCGGAGCAACCGCTACCGATTGTGTGGCAAAGCGCCCGTCGAGTCACATCATTTAATCAAATCAATTAGGCACGTAGCTAAAATAGTGCGTGACCGCTCTTGCTCTTAAATCATATTCGGACTTACTAAAATTGGAGGATTAGAATCACGATTTTAGATATTGAAAAAATAAGTCTAATTAATCTCACATTCACATAATAGTTTTACTAATTTTCGTATGCACTTTAAAACAATCAGACAGCAAGCTTAAAAGTCGCAATAACTCGATTAACTGCGCAATTTATCCAATTCGCGGATTGAAACTCCGCGAATCACCGGATTAACAAATTTAAATTATCATTTAAAAACCTGATCGGAAACATTGATTTAGTTTAGAAAATTATAATTAGTTCAACTTTAATTTACTTCTTATTGACTCTTTAGTTTGACGCTTTATTTTATTTCTTTATGATTTTTCTTTTATAACAACGCTATGTTAAAACATGCTACTCTATGTTCTTTTCTTTTCATGCTATGAAACCCTAGATGAATAACATTAAATCTATTCTTGTTAAACTGCATCCTTTTCTTTCATTTTCCTTTTCTTTCTATTATTTTGTTACCACATTTCAGCATTCATAAATCATCATCATCATTCGCTTCAAGGTAGGCTTGGTGTGTGTGGCTCGCCCAGCTCTGTCGATTTGTAGTTCTGAGTTTGCTCTCAGGCTCGCGGTACTGGTCTAACAAACCCGTATCCGCATGCTTGATCTGAGAGTGTTTTCGAACTACTTACCAGGCTTGGCTAGCGTGATATATCCAGCTCTGCTATTCACAGCTCTGTTTAGGGAAACCTAATCCGAGTCTATCATTTGGGTATTTAGAGGTTTTTCACTTTTCCCTCAGGAGGAGCTCCAAAGACATCACCCGTGACAAAGACACTCACGCGGACTAGCACCATATCTCCAGCCTTCAGCTGAGATATTGGTGCAGTAAGTTACAATATATATATATATATATATTGTGACGTGGTATTTGTAAATTCCCCGCCACAAGGCGATTCTCTCGAAAATGCAACGATGCGTGGCGTAGACAGGGTCTCCAGGAAAAGAGAAAATTTAGGGAAAAATGATTAGGTCTAATTAACACTATTTTATTTTTTGTAAACTATGTAATCTCGAGCTCGATACTCCACGAGACGTCTGTCGTCGTGGGAACTACCGAAGGAAAAGCGATTCTACCGAACGTAAGAAGCCTCCAATATCGTCAAGGACGATTCTGTCGGCGTGCAAACCATGGTTGGTCCAGAAAACCCCAAGGTCAGCGCCTCCTCTCAAGTGGAAAGATCTACCACCTCCAACTATCGGATTGGCGGCGTACAGGGATGTGCGTGAAGCACAATGAAATCCTCCCGTCATCCGAAGAGCTACCGCCTACAAGAAAATGCATTTCCGGTACGAGGGTGGTGTACAGGGTCATGTGCAGGTGCATCCTCACAGCCTCCCACCTGATGAGTATCGGTCAGTGCAGCTACTATCGTCAAACTGTCTCCGAATCTGTTATCGCGGCCGTGGTTGGTCATGACAACCCCCGGATCAGCGTTCCGACCTATCGAATCTTTTCGTGGGTGAAGCCCTTGTATGCCGAGACACGAAGCTACCACTAACTTTCTGGTGGATCGACCAATGGTGTAAGGCCCTAGAAGAAATATCGGGTGGCCGGGCGAGCGAGGCTCCATGTGAGTCCAGCGCCAGGGGATTCAAAAGGAAGGCGGGAAGAGGAGCGGTATTAGCAGCGGCAGGGGTGAGGTAGACTTCGCCTAAATTACGTTCGTCAAAATCTGTCGCTCACCGACCAATTAGATCATCGATATGTCACGTGAGTACGCTAAGCCTGAAGGATGAACTAGTGGAAGAAAACACCGACTATATAAGGCCGGTACACCTGTTACACAGCCTACTTCTTCGCTCTAGTCTGCGCTACGCATCTCCAGCATTCATCGTATCGTATCGAGTTCTCAAAAACAATTCTATCGTATTATCGAGTTAAATAGTGAGTTTTGTGCTACATTGAGCAACTTGATTAAGGTAAGGTCTTAATTCTTTTGTGAAGGCACGAGGTCGTTCGTAATAAAGTTTTGGTTATCAATTTGGTTATTGAGCCACGAGGCTCGTCTTTGTCTTTTGAGCTAAGCAGCTCGTCTGTCGTAGTCTATCTCTTAAATTATCGAACAACCTCGAGTCTGGCTGAGTTACATAGATCTTTCATTGCTTTTTGGCTATAATTTATTGCTTATCGCTTCTCGTATGGCTTATATTTTTGATTTAGTATGTTAGAATAATATTGTGCATGAAATACTGTAGAAAAATACCTTTTCCTGGAGTACCCTGAGCGAAGATAGCCGCGAAGGCTTAGACCTCGCGTATAGTTTAGTTTGTTATCGTTAATTTGTTATAGTTCAGTAGGATATAATCCGTTTTGGATAAATTATTATTCGTATGTAAAATCTAGTAAGTTATAGTTAATTTTTGGATGATTTAGTATCGTTTCGATCAATATAGATCGTCAGAATTTGGTTAAAGAACAATCTCTATCGTTCTAATTTAATTTGTTAACGTTGAACCTGTAATTCGCGTCTCTCGAATGACCGCGTGGTCTCTATTTAGCAGTAGATTTCGGAGTATCGTAAATTGTATGGCCAAGCGTGGCTAATTAATTAGTAGGGATCTGTATCGTTTGCTATCGATTTTTCTTTTATAATATCTCAAAACTCTAGTACGTTAATCTCAGGATGTGTTATGATATAATTTGCATTTGGGTACGAAGTATCGCTCTGTGATACCAAGTCTGGAGTCTAGTCTATTCGTTTTATATCGAGTCAGCTCTGGCACATTCCTCTGATTTAATTGTATCATAAACGAGTAAATTCTGTCCTGAACAGTTAGGAAAACTATCGTAACAAATAATTAATAATATCGCCAATTCTGTATGATTCGTCTAAGTTATCTAATTTCATTAATAAATTATTGATTGATGTGATCTCAACTATCTCAAAGAAATAATCTTGTTTTACGTGGTGTACCCTGCCCCTCTATCTAAGGCTTTGTTATCTGAGCTAGTCGAGTTGTCGCTCGACGCATTTCCGTAAGTTTTTCTGGTTTTAGTAAGTTGTGTTATCGTATCGAAACGACGCAGTAGCGTCTGGCGCCCAACACTTTGGTAATTAAGTAATTAACACGGAAAAGTGCCGAATTGTAACCAGTTCTGTGGTTTTTCCTCTCCAACTTAGAAAACTGCGTTACAATATATATATATATATTATCAATTGCTAACCCTAATGAATCCATTGTTTCGTAGAACAGATTTCGTATTCAATCTTATAAGGTTCTGGAATCGCTATTTTCAAGTTTGTGCACTCTGCACGTTCATGATTTGTTGTATTGGGTAGTTTTTACTAAATCGACGACTAGGTTTAAACTAACAAGGGATTTATACACAGCTTTGCTCGTGAATGTATGCATAAATATAATAGTTTATTATTAATCCATTATACACGTAATGTATAGTTTTAGTTTAGAAAGCATTAGTATCAGCTTTAACAGGTCGACTTAAATAATTACAGTTGATTAGCATATTACACCAACAAGGAATGACATGTAGTATGCAATAGGTATATCGAGTCAGTGATTGGATTCACAGTGGAGGTTTTTCATGCAGATATAGGCCAGGGTGTACGGTTTGAAGCGATTGGTCAACAACTTATTATGTATAGTGTATGTATGAGCTTAAAAAATATCTCATAATTGCCTAAATGGTTAAATACTGCAGTTGATTTTCCGGAAATTTGAAAGGTGCTACATAATTTCAAATGATTTTAAAGAATTCATGTCATTTCACTAATAGTCTAATGGATAGCATATTTCGAGGTATCAAACGATTTGACTAGATTTTTAAAGATATTAAATGTTCCAACTCATTTCATGGACCACGTGAAGCGTAGGTAGAACCCACTTTCTCATTCCTAATAAAGTAAAATTTTGTAGAATATCCAACGGAAAAACTTTTTTAGATTTTGTGTGATTGCACACTCGCCTTCGGCTTGTGTTGCCAACTCATACTAGTCATAAAAAATCTCATCGCACTCACATCATAATGTACCATTACTTTATTCAGTATGATAATGGATGTTTTACGCACGCTCCGCATGTGTGAGAATTTCATACATCATAAAGTAAAAGTTTGTATAATACTCGACGGAAAATCTTTTCCTGACCTTGTGTGATTGCAACACTCGCCTTCGGCTCGTGTTGCAATTTCACACTCGTCAGAAAAAGTTTCATCACTCTCATATCATACTGTACTATACTCAACTCAGTGTGTGATACTCGACTTCTTATGCCTGTTGGTAGTGTGTGAAGTGTCCGATTCATACACTTCCATATGTAAAAATAATCAATTTCTTTCCGTTTAAAAATAATAATTTCTAAAATATTTTTCTTCCATTCAACTTTCTTAATTTTGTGTTAAGGGGACCAGTACAGCGACTTTTCGAGGAATTATCATAGTCCGAAATCAATTTATTTCATCACCAAAGTTCATTTCACATCAACATGTCTTTAGTTTTCCAAATCATGTGTCGTAAGGGTTTTAGAGCACCGTTGGACCAATTCAGGTCATCTTGGATTCATATTCTTCAGAAAACAAATCCTCATCATGTGAATAAAGAAATTTTGAAAATTTTGCGTTTTGGCCAAATTATTTAAGAAATGAGTGATAATAATTTTTGCAAATTTGGTAAATTAATCATAACTGATGACATAATTTTTTATTGTAAAATCCCTACATTCACAAGATGGGGAATGGTTCACCGGAGAAAATGAGATGTCAAGAGATTGAATTGGACCAACGGTGTGCCAAAATCCTTACAACACATGATTTGGAAAAAGAAAAATATTTTGATGTGAAATGAACTTTGGGTATGAAATAAATTGATTTCGGACTATGACAATTTCTTGAAAACTCGCTGTACTGGCCCCCTTAAATTGTGTTGACATACATATTTACTGATTGAATAATAGTGTTACCAATATGTCAAATCAACATTGGCTAGTATGTATAAAACGAAATACATGCTAATGCTTCGAGTAGTGGCATCTACTACCAAACATTCAGGGTTAATACTATGTATACATACATACATTTTGTTTGGTAGTAGATGCTACTACTCGGAGCATTAGCATGTACATCGTGTTATGCATACCAGCCATTATGTTATTCATAAATAAAACAAAATTCATGTATAACATAATATAATTCTATCAAAATCCAATAAGCCTTACTTTTTTGATCAAGATAACTTATAACTCGAATTTGTAATTCTATCGATAGACTACGAAAAGGGATATATAGAAGTGGAAGCAAAAGAGTTGTTTTTGTCTTTGATTTCCTCATTTCTTTAGTTTCGAAGACTAATCAAATTTTATGCTATTGAAAATCATATTTGGAAGTATTTTGTTTTTAATGGGGGGGCTTCGCCCCCCCAACCCCCCAGCGGGGGCTTCGCCCCCTGCACCCCTAGCAGGGGCTTTGCCCCTTGCATCCCCAGCAGGGGCTTCGCCCCCTGCATCCCCAGCGGGGGCTTTGCCCCCTGCACCACTTGGACCCCGTCACCACCCGGCCACTCTCACTAATATTCCAATAAACAGCGTGATTCCCAAGTCGCGGAAAAGATTTCACATGCAGATTCCTTGTCGAAATCTGAGAATAAAGTTCCTTATCAAAAACTTCCAGGGTGCCGTCGTTGCTGAGTTATAGAAGGTTTAGTCTAACCAATAATACGGCCGTAAAGTGACGTGCTCAGCCTCGTAGCAATTCTGTCAAACTGATAGTGCCCGCGTCGTATGAACTTTGCCCGAAATTCCGGTTTTTCATTTCGTAATTTTTATTCGTTACGTCGCCCGGTCGGTCATTCTCGTGCCCTACGTCGTTCACCCCGTAGTTGACGTTGTCCAGGTGGTCGAACTGGTGATTGACATTCCCCAGGTATTTTGCTTCGTAGCGTTCGTTATCCAGGTCGCCAGGCTCGTGATTTTCGTACTCCAGGACTCTTGCCCCGTAGTTTACGTTGTCCAGGTGGTCAAACTGATCATTTACATTCCCCAAGTCTTTCGCTTCGTAGTTTTCACTATCGTTGTCATCGAGTCGTTGATCTCCGTTCTTCAGGACTTTTGCCCCGTAGATAACGTTGTCCAGCTGGTTAAACTGCTGACTTACGTAACCTAGGTCGTCCGCTTCGTAGTTTTCACTATCGTTGTCATCAAGTCGTTCATCTCCGTGCTTCAGGACTTTTGCCCCGTAGTTTACGTTGTCCAGGTAGTCAAACTGGTGATTTACATTCCCCAGGTCTTCTGCTTCGTATGAGGACCTTCGCCTCGTAGTTTACGTTGTCCAGGTGGTCAAACTGATGATTCACATTCCTCAGTTCTTTTGCTTCGTATTAGGACCTTCGGCTCGTAGTTTACGTTGTCCAGGTGGTCAAACTGATGATTTACATTCTTTAGGTCTTTTGCTTTGTAGTTTTCACTCTCATTGTCATCGGATTGTTGATTTTCATGCTCCAGGACCTTCGCCTCGTAGATTACGTTGTCCAGGTGGACAAACTGGTGATTTACATTCCCCAGGTCTCTTGCTTCGTATTAGGACCTTCGCCCCGTAGTTTACGTTGTCCAGGTGGTCAAACTGGTGACTCACGTTACTCAGGTCATCCGCTTCGTAGCTTTCACTCTTTGTTGTCATCGGGTTGTTGATTTCCGTCCTCCGGGACTTTCGCCCCATAGTTTACGTTGTCCAGGTGGTGAAACTGATGACTTACGTTGCCCAGGTCAGAAGAATGATTGTTTGCTTTCATGCACACGTCATCATCTCAAATTAATGTGATGTGTTCTTAATGTCACTGGGAAATGGAAATCACCAGTTTGGCCACCTGGACAACGTGAACTACGGGGCGAAGGTCCTGGAGCATAAAAATCAACAACCCGATGACAATGAGAGTGAAAACCACGAAGCAAAAGACCTGGGGAATGTAGATCATCAGTTTGACCACCTGGACTACGTAAACTATGGGGCGAAAGTCCTGGAGGACGGAAATCAACAACCCGATGACAACAAAGAGTGAAAGCTTCGAAACGGATGACCTGAGTAACATAAGTCACCAGTTTGACCAGCTGGACAACGTAATCTACGGGGCGAAGGTCCTAGAGCATGAAAATCAACAACCCGATGACAATGACAGTGAAAACTACGAAGCAAGAGACCTGGGGAATGTAGATCATCAGTTTGACCACCTGGACAACGTAAACTATGGGGCGAAAGTCCTAATACGAAGCAAAAGACCTGAGGAATGTAAATCATCAGTTTGACCACCTGGACAACGTAAACTACGAGGCGAAGGTCCTCATACGAAGCAGAAGACCTGGGGAATGTAAATCACCAGTTTGACTACCTGGACAACGTCAACTACGGGGCAAAAGTCCTGAAGCACGGAGATGAACGACTCGATGACAACGATAGTGAAAACTACGAAGCGAAAGACTTGGGGAATGTAAATGATCAGTTTGACCACCTGGACAACGTAAACTACGGGGCAAGAGTCCTGGAGTACGGAAATCACGAGCCTGGCGACCTGGATAACGAACGCTACGAAGCAAAATACCTCGGGAATGTCAATCACCAGTTCGACCACCTGGACAACGTCAACTACGGGGTGAACGACGTAGGGCACGAAAATGACCGACCGGGCGACGTAACGAATAAAAATTACGAAATAAAAAACCGGAAGTTCGGGCAAAGTTCATACGACGCGGGCACTATCAGTTCGACAGAATTGCTACGAGGCTGAGCACGTCACTTTACGGCCGTATTATTGGTTAGACTAAACCTTCTATAACTCAGCAACGACGGCACCCTGGAAGTTTTTGATAAGGAACTTTATTCTTAGATTTCGACAAGGAATCTGCATGTGAAATCTTTTCCGCGACTTGGGAATCACGCTGTATACTAATACTTTCCTATTTTTTAGAGTTTTTTTACAGGTAAAGAGTTTCACACACTGAGTTAAACAAAATAGTATATGACATGTGTGTGCTACCTGTATCGTGCTGTACTATTATAACACTTTTGATGGTCAGTAATTTGAAATATATCAGTCTGTTTGATAATTAGTTTGTGGTGCTGATGTATAGGTAGGTGATGTTAGTGGTTGGTAGGCTGGTCGAAGTTGGTTCATTTGAAGAAGATACGTAGAATGTTATAACTTTGGAGCAACTGTGAACTACTTCTGTTATGGGACATCGTCTTGCCGTAATGTTATGCTCTTCTGTTCCAGTGGATTGATAATAGGATAGGAATGGTCCAGGGGACTGTAAAAGATATAAAATAACACAGAATTGAAGGAGAGATTTTAGTATATTAGTATTAATTTTCCTAGGGTTGTTATCAGCTACTAGCTATGAGCCGTGGGCTACCTGTGTCGTGGGATGCTGCTTCGCCGAAGTGTTATGTTCGTCTATTTCAACGGAGTGAAAGTCGTAACCGTGGTTTTGAGACGTCGTCTTGTCAAAGTATTATCTTCGTATATCCCAATAGCTTGATAGAGGATAGGGAATGGTCCAGCTGACTGGAAGATATGAAATAACAAAGGATTGAAGGAGAGATTCCAGTATTTGACTACTGATTTTCTTAGTGTTGTTATCATTCAGGAGCTATAAGCTGTGGGCTACCTGTGTCGTGGGACGCTGCTTCGCCGAAGTGTTATGTTCGTCTATTTCAACTGATTGGTGATCGCAACCTTTTTTTTAGGATGTCGTTTTTTCGAAGCATTATCTTCTAATATTTCAATAGATCGATGATAGGATAGGAAAAGTCCAGCCGACTGTGGAACATAGAAAATGACAAAGGATTTAATGAGAGGTTTCATATCACGACTAATTTTCCTAACATTCTTATTACGTTGGAGCTATGAATTGTAGGCGACCTTCGTTGAACAGGTGAAACAGGTAAACGCAAAGATGGCATGGGCGCTGAAATTTAACGTCGGCGGTATGTTAACGCCCAGAGATCCAGAATTGCATCGCAAGTGATGGTAGGAAAAATACAAATCAATGAACAAATAACGAGTCATGAATTTAGTGGAAGTAAAGAAATTGAGGCTGGTCTATTCATCTATTATACGTAAAATCTAGTGAAAATCAATGTACGTACATACCGTTTAATGTAAGTCATCATAACCTTCTTTTCACTTGCTTAGGTTTGAAGTGAAATAATATTTTTCCAGATTCGTTGGTTTATTCTTTATCTAAATTTAAACCCAGCTTAGAGGATCTGTTCCGTGCAATTACAACAGGCCACCATGCAGATTTATTAAATAATAATAACGGTCATCGGCGTGAAACCACGGTCGGCGCACTATTTCACTGATTATTATTCACTGATTCACTGATTTACTGTTATAAAACTATTAGCATGGCCGATAACACCTTATATAATTATATAATATAAATTTATATATATGGGGCATTCCAGCTCAACTCAACCGGCCAACGGAAGTGACCTCTTCGATTTTGTTCTCGAAATAATATGAGGTAGTTCTATATTAAACATAACATGTCTGTGAAGATCAAGCTTTAAATCAAAAATCTGCCCAAGATATGATTTTATGAAGAATTGAGTCGCCTTACATTCGAATATTCAGTGCCACTAAACGATGAGTCAACTCAAAAAGGTGTCTAATGGATTATGTCCGGTACAAAGTGTAGTTTGAATGGAAATTCAATGAAAAATTTTAAGCACTCTTTTTCTCTAATATTTCTCGAAAATCTCAATTTTCTCTGGAGTGCCCTAATCGATTGGGATGAATTTTGCACACAAAATTTTCAGTGAAAAACTACAAATTTTGGTACCCGAAACAATATGCCCGGACGTCAACTTCCGGAGTTGTGCAGTTTTTAAATAATTATATAATTACCATTTCCGAGGAAATTTTGGTTCGCACGAATAAATAACATTGGGTATGATGCAAAGCATAGAAAGCTTGCATACAAATATTTAGGAAGTTGCTATTAGACATCAATAAATCAATTTAGTAATTGATAATCTTTTTAGTTATTACAAACATAATTTATCCGTTAATCGTGTCCAATAGCACTTTCTGTTTTTATGAATCACTGATTATATTTAACTGGATACGAGTTCACATGGAAGGCAGGGGCCAATTCTTGCACCTGAGTGTACAGTAATGTTCATGAATGGGTTTGCGGTGGCTAACTCTTTTTTCCAGACTTTTTCGGATACCATCAATAAAATAATATTATATTATTTTTACAAGGGTTCACAATTATTATTATTACAATTTCGGCTATCAGCACATCAAATACGACTAGGATGGAGTCTCGTTTCGGAAAAAGTCCGAAAAAAACAGTTAGCCACCGCCAACCCATGGACGAACATTACTGTACACTCGGGTGCAAGCATTGGCCCCTGCCTTCCATGTGAAATCGTATCCAGTTGAATATAATCAGTGATTCATAAAAACAGAAAGTGCTATTCGACACGATTGACGGATGAATGATGTTCGTAATAACTAAAAAGATTATCAATTACTAAATTGATTTATTGATGTCTAGTAGCAACTTCCTCAATATTTGTATCCAAGCTTTCTATGCTTTGCATCACACCCAATGTTATTTATTCGTGCGAACCAAAATTTCCTCGGAAATGGTAATTATATTATTATTTAAAAACTGCACAACTCCGGAAGTTGATGTCCGGGCATATTGTTTCGGGTGTCAAAATTTGTAGTTTTTCATCGAAAATTCTGTGTGCAAAATTCATCCCAATCGATTAGGGCACTCCCGAGAAAATTGAGATTGACGAGAAATTTTAGAGAAAAAGAGTGGTTGAAATTTTGCATCGAATTTCCATCCAAACTAAACTTTCTACCGGGCATAATCCACGAGACACCTTTTTGAGTTGACTCATCGTTTAGTGGCAGTGAATATTTGAATGTGAGGCGACTCGAATCTTCATAAAATCATAACTTGGGCAGATTTTTGATTTAAGGCTTGATCTTCACAGACATGTTATGTTTAATATAGAACTACCATGTATTATGTCGAGAACAAAATCGAAGAGGTCACTTCCGTTGGCCGGTTGAGTTGAGCTGGAATGCCCCAATATATAATACGATCATATATGATAATTATGAATATTTTAACTTTCAACAACGCGATCTCCGATCCGAGAGCTATTCGACGGCCATTTTGATTCGTCGACCCTCGGTAGCTCACTTCGTTACTTGATCATTACATACCGACCGAGTGCGGATTCAGATTCATACCAAAATCAATAGGGGGCGAGATTTCAATGGCTTATAACTACGTTTCAAAGTTCAAGTCGATCCGTGTCGCCGTTTGTTCGGAAATGTGAGGACAAGCAAGCGTCTAGCGACCGGGAAGAAGAAGAAGAAGAAGAAGAACAAGAAGAAGAAGAAGATGCTTTTTTAACAACTTTCGTGACTGATATCTCGGAAACCGGTGTATCGATTCCCATCAAATTTATACAGCGAAGTAGTGGGGTGGGGGAATATCTGTTCTGTGAATTTGATCGAAAAATATTCACATGTTCCGAAGTTATGACCTCGTGTTTACAGATATAAAGAGTTCCCCCGAGAAAATAGAGTCCCGGCTGCGCTCGCCTCCCTAAGGTATACCTATATATATATATACGGGTACGGGTACTTGGCGGCGATTCGCTGCCGCGAATCTTGATATTAATATAGTCCTCATCCCATTTTTTTGATTTCCATAAGAATAACATGGGAAGAATCATTTTCGCTTCTTCTGAATTTCATAACTAGCGAATGATACGTCACACGAAGAATCTACAGACATATTTGTGTAGAGAATTGAATGAAAAAAAATAATCAAAAAATAATTAATCAATTAATTAAATTAATTAATTGATTAATTGATTAATTACATTGAACTTTGACCTCGAATAACTCTTGAACGAGTGAACTTATTAGCAAATTACTCGGAACTTTTTCGAACAGCGTTTAATTCTCTACAAAACTGTGTTTGTGGATTCTCTGTGTGACGTATCATTCGCTAGTTATAAAAATGAGAGGAAGCAAAAATGATTTTTCCCATGTTATTCCTATGGGAATCAAAAAAATGCGATGAGGACTATCCTAATATTAATATTAAGGGCTCATTTTTTCACAGAAATTTTGTTACACCCAAACGAAACTTTTGAGCCTGTTTGGAAGAAAAAATGAATTTTTTTTTTTTTTTGAATCACCCTAATATATATATTTATTTCTATTCGATAAGTATACATAGGCAACGACTCCGGAGCGCCTGCTCTACCCTTGTCACGGCAGTAGCGGGAGAACCGTAGGTCACACTTAGGTTAAAATCCACGAAGCTCCCTTAGGTTAGGATTAATGGAATTCACTGAGGTTAGGATCGAAGAATTAGAGGAAAAAAAAAAAAAAAGAATATACAAAAAAAAAGGGATATAAAAAAAAGAGAGAGAAAAAAGGGGGAAAGAAAAAAAAATGGCGCCGACCGGAGGGTGGGAGGAGGGGGGGGGGTCATAAACGGTATACTGCACCCTCTCTACTCACGCGGACTTGCATAATTTCACCAGCCTTCAGCTGGTGAAACAGTTGCAGTAAGTTACAATATATACTGTGACGTGAATTTTATTTAGCCCTCGAACTCGACCGGATGCTAGCCTCCGAGAGCCGTCCACTCGACAATTGGCCAAAGTTAATTACCTGAAAAATAATGCTGGGCGCCAGGCGGATAACCGCCACGTTCAAAAATATAAACAAAAGATAACCTACGGGTACGTAAAGCGTCGGCTAGCTACAGTACCGCGGAGAGGGGTCAGGATTAATTGAAGGATTAGCGGGACGTTAAATAACGACTCGAGCGTTTGAATTTGACAATAGAAAGAAAATAGAATTTATTCAACAAAATAGAAAAGAAATAGAAATAATAATTTTAACAATCGGGAATAAATTCCCTCGTAGAAAGAACGGCCTCGGGTCGTGTATAAGCGACCTGGCCACGTTTGGCGAGTTTTACAATATCTAATAGACTACTGGCTTCCACGTAGGATAGCAATAACAAAGAAAAATCATGCAAAAATTAAATAACTCGACAAACTAGGTCCTCGTGAGACAATATTTCAACTAGAACGCTAAATAGACTCCACGAGGAGGACTTACAACTAATTAACAGGCGAATATTTACAATGCGTGAGCCTTCGGCTCGTATTAAAGAATAGAAAATAAGAAATTGATCAAAGAAGTAATATTTACAAGAGCTTACTAAAACTAACTTAACCTAACTCTGCGAATAACGCGATAATTATTTAATTGGAATTCTTTGTTGACTCGAACCCGAAAAACAAAGACTCGAAATCTACACACTAACTAGCTGTGCCTCTTCCTACAGGAGGAAAAGAGAGCGACAGTGACTGACTAGGACTCTCTCTGTCGCACTCGTGTGCGACAGGTAGCACACCCGAACTCAATAAACTATACAATATTCGATGTTTCTCTACAAAATAATGACTCGAACGATATTCTCTAATACACGGGGACACTGGTGACGGCCTACCCTTCGGAGATCGGTTTAATTCGATTCCAAAAATATTAATTAGCCTCGTGGCTGCTCAAGGCAATATGGCTGACGGCCGTTGCCGAATCCAAATTAGCATGGGTAAGAATGGCTAACGCTTACCGTCTTCCAGCCACCTGAGGAAATCAGTCGTCTCCCGACCAGAATCCATCTCGGAGACAGAAAATCCCACGAAGGAATAAAAACAGAAACTCGAAATCTCGTACTCCCACTCACACACAACCAAATCCAAAAAGAATGAGCGGCCCACGGGGCTAAAATGCAATAGGATTCTTTTCGTAAAAGTCACCAATACGCAAGACACACAAGTGTTACGGACGTTAGTCTAACGCAGAGTGACTAGACCGCATGGCGCCGGTAATCAGCGCCCTCGTGTTACGGCCAAATATCGATTTTCGTATCGACCGAAGGATCCCTTAAGCATGGCGACCGGTGGTCGCCACGCGCGTAATTCAAAGTTCGCCACGATGATTTTAGCTTGCTACGTCGGAGGCTCACGGGATGCAGGCTCTTCCTGGTGGCGGGAATCTCTTCCACCACCGATATCCCCCGTTGTAGAATGCCCTTGGCACTCCCCCGTGTCCTCTAGATTACTAGCAGGAGGTAGCGTGGCCACTAACTATCCTCCGAAGCTTTTGGGTGGCGTTCGTCGAGTAGGATCCAAACAGTCGATACTGGGACGTCTTGCGTCGGTAGTGGTGTGTCTCTGTCACAGTATCTTAGCCGTCGGCTGGGCCTCGTCTCCCACATGTTAGAGAAAAGTCGTAAAACAAAACAAAAGAATAAATAATATGCTCAACAGTCTTTAGTCGGTCACGGTCGCCTCTCGGAATTTCTATCGGACCTCGGGGTCTATCTACTCATTCTCTCATTTTCATCCACTCCGCTAAGGTCGTTTAAGGGGTGAGGAGCCTGTCGTAACATGCAATGTTACAATACATATATGTATGTGGGAGGCATGTTCTGGGGACAATTTTTCGAGCGAGCGCATGGTTTGAGGACATTTGTATACTTTGGGGCCAGGTCTCAAAGTTTTTACATAGTAAACGCATACTTCGAGGACATTTCAGGATATACATGAAACGCATAGGTTCGGACCAAAAGGTCATTTTAGACATTCTCATTTATATATAACAAACGCATGGATTGAGACCGCTAAATTCATATATGAAACCGATGATTTGAGGACATTTTTAAACATATATCAAACGCATCGTTTGAAGCCACCAGATTCATATATTCAACCGATGATTTGGGGATATTTTTGAACATATATCAAACGCGTAGTTTGAAACCACCAGATCATTTATGAAACCGATGATTTGAGGACATTTTCAAACATATATCAAACGCATAGTTTAAAGCCACCAGATTCATATATTCAACCGATGATTTGGGGACATTACTGAACATGTATCAAACGCGTAGTTTGAAAGCACCAGATTCCTATATTCAACCGATGATTTGTGGACTGGAACTAATTTTCCCGAACTTCTTATTATTTTCTTCATCTTCGGCCAGCTGCTGAATTCTGTCACTTCGATTCTTATTAAGGGAGCTTTCCAGTGTGACAGCCCGAAAAATCGCTGTTTTTCGAGATTTTTTTTTTAAAGAAAAAATAATCCAATCGGTCTGGTTTTTTTTTTGTATATTAATCGGGTATTGAAGAATACAAAACAATTTTTTAAAGATCGATTTATTTATTAATTAATATCTATAAAAATGATGAAACAATTGTTGCAGAAAATGCACTTGGATGTGGTGTCCACGTTGCGGGTCACAATTTTGATCTGAAACAAGAAACACAAGAAGATTATTGATCGGTATATAATTGGCTTTCGTGCTATGGAGGCTTTTTTTTTTTTTGCAAGAATGGCGCCGGTTTGAACAAAAAGTATCGATTTTAGCATTTTTTTTTGGCAGTTTTTTTTACAAAAAAATAGGAAGATGTCAAAAAAAAAAAAAAAAAGCTTCCATAGCACGATAAACAATGACGTTAAGAATATTGTGTAAAAAATTCAACTCGATAGCTTTGAAACTCTGCCCTCCAAGTTGGACACCGTTTTGAAAAATGCTGTTTCGAGAAAAACGCGTTCAAAATTTCAAGTCAGGAAATTTGAGGTAAATCGTTTACTTACGGTCAATCAGCGATGCCAGGTCCATACAATATCCCTTCTGCTTCGTCGAAAAGATCGTGCTCAATGGATTGTTCAGCAAAAAAAAAAAAATCGATTTTTTGAAAATTTCACACTGGTAAGCTCCCTTAATAAGAAACAATTCTTATCGAAAAGAATGCCCTTTGGTCACAGGACGAAGAACAAGAATACATCACGGATGAACGACTACACGGAAAATACAATACGGATGAACGACTATACGCACGGAAAACGCATAACGCATTGTTTGGGGCCATTATGTCCCCAAACTATGCTTCGCATGAAAAATCATGGATAACACATAACGCGCATTCCTTGGGGCCATAATGTCTGCAAACTATGCTTTATGTAAACATTTCTAGATCCAATCATGAGGTATTGTTGCTCAGTCGGGAGACTTTTCTGCGCGCATGGGTCACTGCTTTTAGCGAAGAGCAGCTTTCAGTAAAATTTTGGTACAATAATGTTTACCCTGTATCGAGAAATATTAATAGAGTGGACTCCAATCTTTTATATTTCACCATAAGGACTGAAATCTTTCATTTCGATTCTTATCCAAATGAATCATGCCCTTTGGTCACAGGACTAAGAACAAAAATACATCACGGATGAACGACTATACACATGGAAAACGCATAACGCATGGTTTGGGGCCATTATGTCCCCAAACTATGCTTCGCATAAAAAATCATGGATAACACATAACGCGCATGCCTTGGGGCCATAATGTCTCCAAACTATGCTTTATGTAAAAGTTTATAGATCAAATGATGAGGTATTGTCGCTCATTCGGGAGATTTTTCTGCGCGCATGGGTCACTGCTTTTAGCGAAGAGCAGCCTTCGGTAAAATTCTGATACGATAATGTTCAGCCTCTCTCGAGAAATATTAATGAAGTGGACTCCAATCTTTCATATTTTACCAGAAGGAGTGAAATCTCTCATTTCAGTTCTTATTAAAAATTAATTCTGATCAAAAAAATAATGCCCTTTGGGCACAGAAAAAAAATACATCTCAAAATTCGTGGACAAAAATATTTTGTCGAAAATATCGAATCTGTCGGCGTTGAAGGTGGGAGTTGTATGATTCTGAAGTATGGGTCGAAAATATTTTTCGGATCCCCCAAACGCAAGATACGGGCCTCTGAAGATCGTGCGGTGGGCTTAAAAACTGATTTTTAAATATTTTGCAAATCGAATAACATTGGAACCAGTTCATATCAGCAACGGGGCGCGGGGGAAGTAGGAAGGGGGTCGAGGGGGGGGGGGGGTGTCTTTATATTTGTTGTTGGGGGTTGGCCAAAAACCAGAATCCAGTGTGGTAACAAAATCAGTGAGCCATGCGCAGAAAAGTGTACCGGTTGAACGACTACACGGAAAACGCATAACGCATGGTTTGGGGCCATTATGTCCCCGAACTATGCTTTACATCAAAAATCATGGATAACACATGACGCATGGCTTGTGGTCACTATGTCTCGAAACTATGCTATATATGAATCCTAGATTATTGTATGTAAGATAACGCATGGTTTGGGGTCATAATGTTTCCAAACTATGCTTTATTTGAAAAATTATAGATAAGATTATACGTATGGGGTATTCCGCGTGGACCGGATCGGTTTTTGGCCGGAGGTCATCGAATCCGACGCCAATGCAGATTCAGATTCCTTGTTACTACATGAGATGTCCCCAACAGTTACAGAGCATGAAAATAATTGGTTCAATTTATATCGCTTTCATAATTATACCAAAAATTTAATTACTACATTTTCAACTCTACTTATCTCAGCCATGCATGAACAAAATCATAACTTTCCATAGTGCATTCTACGCGCATAAATGAGCTCTTTAAAAATATGTAGCACTTAAATTATTTTTGAGATTCTTAAACATGTAAAACTTTGGAAATA
This sequence comes from Tenthredo livida, assembly GCA_963992785.1. Taxonomy (NCBI): domain Eukaryota; kingdom Metazoa; phylum Arthropoda; class Insecta; order Hymenoptera; family Tenthredinidae; genus Tenthredo; species Tenthredo livida. Next base: position 12,414,182 of record OZ023072.1, on the reverse strand, counting down.
TGCGATTTCTTTGTTCTTCTACTTGAAGGGTCTAACCAACAATTCTTATCGGAAAAAATGCCCTTTGGTCACGGGACGAAAAACAAAAATACATCACGGATGAACGACCACACGGAAAATACAATACGGATGAACGACTATACACACGGAAAACGCATCACGCATGGTTTGGGGCCATTATGTCCCCAAACTATGCTCCGCATAAAAAATCATAGATAACACATAACGCGCATTCCTTGGGGCCATAATGTCTGCAAACTATGCTTCATGTAAACATTTATAGATCAAATTATGCGGTATTGTTGCTCAGTCGGGAGACTTTTCTGCGCGCATGGGTCACTGCTTTTGGCGAAAAGCAGCTTTCACTAAAATTTTGATACAATAATGTTTACCCTGTCTCGAGAAATATTAATAAAGTGGACTCCAATCTTTCATATTTCACGATAAGGACTGAGATCTTTCATTTCGATTCTCATCCAAATAAATCATGCCCTTTTGGTCACAGGACTGAGAACAAAAATACATCACGGATTAACGACTATACACATGGAAAACGCATAACGCATGGTTTGGGGCCATCATGTCCCCAAACTATGCTTCGCATACAAAATCATGGATAACACATAACGCGCATGCCTTGGGGCCATAATGTCTCCAAACTATGCTTTATGTAAAAATGTATAGATTAGATTATGATTATGTGGTATTAATGCTCATTCGGGACACGTTTCTGCGCATGGGTCACTGCTTTTAACGAAGAGCAGCCTTGAGTAAGATTTTGATTCAATAATGCTTAGCCTGTCTTAAGAAATGTTAAAAATGTGGACTCCCATCTTTCACACTTCACCAGAAGGACTGAAATCGTTTATTTCGATTCTTATAAAAAATCAATTCTTATCGGAAAAAATGTCCTTTGGTCACAGGACGAAGAGCAAAAATACATCACGGATGAACGACTTCACGAAGAATACAATACGGATGAACGACCATACTTACGGAATACGCATAACGCATGGTTTGGGGCCATCATGTCCCCAAACTATGCTTCGCATACGAAATGATGGATGACACATAACGCGCATGCCTTGGGACCATGATGTCTCCAAACTATACTCTATGTAAAAAGTTATAGCTCAGATTATGGGGTATTTTCGCTCCTTCAGGACACTTTTCTGCACATGGGTCACTGCTTTTAGCGAATAGCAGCCTTGAGTAAAATTGTGATACAATAATGTTCAGCCTGTCTCGAGAAATATTGAAAATGTGGACTCTACTCTTTCATACTTCACCAGAAAGACTGAAATCTTTTATTTCGATTCTTATGAAAAAAAAAAAACAATTCTTGTCGGCAAAAAATGCCCTTTGGTCACAGGACGAAGAACAAAAATTCATCACGGATGAACGACTAGGATACGGAAAACGCATAACGCATGGTTTGGGGCCATTATGTCCCCGAACTATGCTTCGCATATAAAATCATGGATAACACATAACGCGCATGCCTTGGGGCCATAATGTCTCCGAACTATGCTTTACGTAAAAATTTATAGATTAGATTATGGGGTATTGTTGCTCATTCGGGACACTTTCCTGCGCATGTGTCACCGCTATTAGCGAAAAGCAGCTCTTAGTATAATTTTGATAGAATAATGTTCAGCCTGTCTCGATAAATATTAATAAATTGGACTTTAATCTTTTATATTCTACGAGAAGGACTGACATATTTTATTTTGATTCTAATGAAAAATCAATTTTTATGAAAAAAATTTTGCCCTTCGGGCACAGGAGGAAAAACAAAAATACATCTCAAAATTCGTGGGCAAAAATATCGAATCTGTCGGCGTTGAAAGTGCGAGTTGTATAATTCTCCCAGCAAACACAAAGATCAATTACGTAACGGTTACATGTCTGGTACGTAGTAATGTCCGCCACAAACGTGAAACAGTGACATACACATCGCTGGGCCATCTCCGCGATGTGTATGTCACCTATACCGGAACCCATATGAATCATAGATCAGAGGTCGCCACGCTTGGCGCAATGCGCCAGCCTGGCTCTGAGTGTCAATTACTACGGCCGTAAGCCCCCTCGATCTACCTGAGAACGGTCAGTTGTCCTTACCTGAAAGTTCGATGGTAGGAGCAGCGTTCAGGAGAAATAAAAGGCACTAAGGGGTGGGCGGTCTATTTGGGACGGTAAAAACTGCGTCTAACCGTCCAAGTCTTTTCATACCTGCATATTCCATCCATACCTGCCAAATTCCCAGAAACGGCGTTGGGTCCTTGGCCTAATGAGTGTGCCGACCCCTGTCATAGATTATTGTATGTACAGATATCGCATGGCATAGAGCCATTATGTCTCCAAACTGTGCTTTATGTAAAAAATTATAGATCAGATTATGGGGTATTTTTGCACATCAGGAATTTTTGATTCGATGTTCTTCCGTGATTTCAAGAGCGAACGCGTGGTTTTTCCAACAAAACCTGCGGAGTCCCCTTTCAACATAATTGATCTGTGTGGGACATCTCACCTCGACACTAAAAAGGTCTTCAAATGAAAAATTGTATCTAAAAATTGATTTTTATCCACAAGCGTCTTGATATATAACCAAGCCACTTGCAAAAAAAAAAGCGACTAAAATGTTCTGTATGCTCCTCCTCAATAATATATTTGGTAATATACACAGGAATTCAGTTTGAAAATAAAAAAAATCGTCGGGCAAATCAGTTTGCTTGAATCATACGTAGCTGATAGTACACGTAGTGTCGTACATTATATAACGTATTGTTTGAAGACATGACCTGGAACTATGCATTGTATACTTGAATTGGGTTAATTATTCAATAATCGCATATATATGACATTGATTGATTAGACACCTCTAATCTGATATTCCTGCATCTTTGTATACGTTAAAAAAGTAGGGTCTCAATCTATGCGTTTAATATATTGTTATATGGATATATGCTAACTCTTGATAGGCATACTTTGAAGACAGAGCCTATTTTCCGTTACTAAGTATATAGCATGGTTTGAAGACATGTCCTCAAAACATGCTATACAAACAAATGAGCCGAAAACATGCATCAGTTACTAAAACTGTCATAAATTTTGAAATATGACCCATATAACGAAAATTTAGGAATGTCACTATTTGAAAAGCTTTTTCGCATATACGTATGCTTTAAAAAAGTCGGGTCTCAAACTATGCGCCCTACATACATATATATATATATATATATATTAGGGTGGTCGTTAATTTCTAACATATACTTGCCACCCCCTGAATCGACAGATAGTGATCCAAAATCACCGGGTAATTTTTTTAAGATTTTCAGCTTGATCGGAAAGCGTGCCGAAATCAATTTGAAGTTGGAAAATTTGAAAAAAAATTTTTAAAAATAATTTTTTTTTTTTCTCATTTTTAGTATGAAAGCAGGAAATAAATGTAGAATGACGGAAAACGAAAACTTTCCAACAAAATAATGTATTCATGGTAATCTTATAATATTACAACGTTATAAAGACTATATTGAAAAAATGAATCGATAAAAAAAAAAAAAAATTGGAACAAAAAAAAAAAAAAATAAGAAAATAAAATTTATATAAAAAAAAAAAAATAGATATAGTCTAACGTGAAAATGATATCACAAATATGATAGGTTTACAATAAAATACATTTTTTGTGGAAAAGTTTTTTGTCATTCTACATTTATTTACCGATTTTCCACTCGAAAATTGGAGAGAAAAAATGTATTCGTTTTTTTGATTTTTTCAACTTCAAATTGATTTCGGCACGAGTTCCCATCAAACTAAAAATCTGAAAAAAATTACATAGTGTTTTTGGGTCATTATCTGTCGATTCAGGGCGTGGCAAGTATATGTTGGAAATTAACGACCACTCTAACATATATATATATATATATGTATATTGTAAGTTTCTCTGCATATGTCTCACGGCAGAAGGCCGTGAAATTACGCTAGTACGCGTGAATCCTTTGTCACGGGTATGAATTTTGGAGCTCCTCCTAGGAAAAATGTGTAAAACCTTTTGTTACCCTCATACAGACTAGGATAGACACTCAAGTCTACCAGAGCTGCGTCCCTAATGCAAACTCGGATAGATACGTATTGATCTACCAGAGCTGCTTCCCCAACTCAGACTCGGATGGATACGTAATGATCTACCAGAGCTGCTTGCTACAGATTTGAGAGCGCTTGTCTCACCGACTCGGATAGATGCTAGATCTACCAAAGATGGTATCGAATATAGCCATCCGAAGCTGGTGATACACACTTGGGAAAGCTTGTCTCACAGACTCGGATAGATACTGGATCTATTAGAGATGGCATCGAGTATAGCCTTCCGAAGCTGCCTCCCTACGCTCGCTAGCTCAACACGATTTTTAGTCCAGGCGCGCTAGACGATAAAACGTTAAAACTTCGGAATACGTGGATCCTGCATGGATTTTGATGAAACTTCGGCAATCCCTTCGAAATCCAATTAGAATCAAAGTTTACCACCTGAGATCACTTGCTTTTTTTTTTTTTTTTTTTTTTAAATTTCACGCAGAAAAATGTACATATTTCACAATCTAAAAATCTGAAATAATTCACAGCTGTAGAATAGATTAAAACTGATGAAAAACTCTAATAACTTTCCATTCTGTCACGAACCCTTCGCAAGATAAATGCCGACTTACAAAATACAAATAAAATAATAAAATAATTTTTTTGAATCTCAAAATCTGAAATAATTCAGGGCTGTAGAATAAATTGAGACGAATTAAAAACTATGATAACTTTTCTCTCTGCCACGTTCCCTTGGAGAGATAAGCGCCGACACACAGAACACGTTATAATATCGGCTATAGCGCACCTGGACCCTTATCTCTCGAAGGGAACACGGCAAAGAGAAAAGTTATCATACTTTTTAATTCGTCTTAATTTACTCTACAGCCCTGAGTTATCTTAGATTTTTAGATTCCAAAAAAATTATTTCATTATTTTATTTGTATTTTGTAAGTCGGCATTTATCTCGGCAAGGGTTCGTGACAGAATGGAAAGTTATTAGAGTTTTTCATTAGTTTTAATCTATTCTACAGCTGTGAATTATTTCAGATTTTTAGATTCTGAAATATGCACATTTTTCCGCGTGAAATTTAAAAGAAAAAAAAAAAAAAAGCAAGTGTTCTCAGGTGGTAAACTTTGATTCTAATTGGATTTCGAAGGGATTGCCAAAGTTTCATCAAAATCCAAGCAGGATCCACGTATTCCGAAGTAAATATCTAGCGCGCCTGGACTATTTATTCTGCACGTGATGTTACTCTGAAAGAATTTATGATAATTAAACAAAGAAATAACGACACGAAATGAAAGGCGAGGATACGATTTAACAGTCTTATTTAATTCTGCTCTGCAGATAATTGCGTTATATGATATTTACAATGATAACAAGAAATGATAGTTTAAACTAAAAATTGTGAATTTATGAACGAAATAATAATCCTAATCCTATTTGATATGCTATTTGCTTTCCTATTTCGAATTTCTGTTCTGTGTTTGTTCTTTTCTTTTGGCTAGTCTGCTCTGAGCAATTCTGTTTTCTTTTTATCTCTAGCTGCTGCTTTAGCTAACTGAGTTTATTTGAGGTTATGCTTTTTTATTCTAGCTGCTGCTTTAGCTAACTGAACTTATTTGAGGTTATGCTTCTTCAATATTGTAGCTGCTGCTTTAGCTGACTGAATCTGAGTGAGGTTATGTGAATGTAATTGTAACGCGTGTGAGTCGATTGACTGCTCTGGTACGAATCGCTGCCTGCTGCCTCAGCGTCTCCCCTTATATAGTGCTTGTGACGTCACGTCAGGGTCTTCTGATCGGCGATCGGCGCGAGGCTATTTGCGCGGTCGTATGGTCGTAGTTCGGTCGTTCTGCTGCGTGCTATACTCCGAACACGTTACAATATATCGATACCTGCGCCGAATAACCGGCTATCTCAGAGTCCGATTGAAAAAGCGGCTATCTCAGAATCCGTTCGAAGAAGCGCCCTGTGCCTATGTTAATATACACCAACACCAAACAACACCAACACACTAATTATCGATTGGTACCAAAAACCCACCTGGTCAGGGAGGTACCTACAATATACCTCACATCATCCGGAGGTCCATAAAAAATGTGTGGTTGCGGGGTTAATTGATAGAGGTTTGAAGTTGTGCGAACCAAAGTTCAGAGAAAAGAACTTACACCTTATTACACAAATTTTGATCCAAAATGGTTACCCACCTAGTTTAATTAACAGTATTAAGGCAACACGGGTAGAGAAATTAACCCCAAAAGCACCTCTGGTGCAAAAACCTTTCGCCAAGTACAATAATGTGATCACTACCCCCAAAATAATCTACCAATGAAAATTCCTCCTTGACGAAAGTCATACTATAAAAATGTCCACCTACAAAATGATTGAAATCAGATACAATTGCCAAGTGCATGTCCGCCGTACAATTATAAAACAGAAGATATAAAAAAATAAAAATTTGGAGTACGTGGTACTTGGCGGGCCGATGTTTCATATCACTTCAGGATTATTGACATAGTTTAATGGCTGTTTTCTCGTACTTATCTCTAAGAGGCCCGCCAAGTACCACTACCTCAAAATTTTCATTTTTTTATATCTTCTGTTTTATAATTGTACGCGGTATCTGATTTCAATCATTTTGTAGGTAGACATTTTTATAGTATGACTTTCGTCAAGGAGGAATTTTCATTGGTAGATTATTTTGGGGGTAGTGATCACATTATTGTACTTGGCGAAAGGTTTTTGCACCAGAGGTGCTTTTGGGGTTGATATCACCACTTTTTGTACAATTTTGCTTGACCACCTAATAATTGTGCTCGCTCACTACGCTCGCTCGTTTGGGTATTCCTATATCCTCGCTCGCTTGTCAACGTTCTGCCAATTCTGTCTATGAGTAGCTCAATGCACGTACGCTATACATTTCATACCATCTTACACCCTTGATAAGCAGTAATGTTAAATGTGGCAATATAATATAAATACTTTTTCTAAAATTTTACTTGACTACCTAATAATTATGCTCGCTCGCTACGCTCGCTCGATCGGATTTTTCTATATCCTAGCTCGCTAGGGTCGCTCCGTACTCAGCATTCTGCCAATTGTTTCCATGAGTATCTCAATGCATGTATATGTACGCTGATGCAGTTTATATCATCTGAATCCGTCGATGAGCAGTAATGTTAGATGTGGTAGTATAATATAAATATGTTGAAAGCACAAAGGCCTGAAATAATGACATACGCTATCATTCGTTGCTTTCCAAGCCCTGTAAAGATATGTTCTTGTGTGCATGTATTAAATATGATATATTTGACCCATTGGATATATACGAAAATATTTGGAAATAAATAATATTAGATTGAACACCTGCCAGGTTGATTGGAAGCTGTGTCACTTATTCACTCATGTTGTAGATTATGCTTACTCGCTACGCTTGCTCGATCGGATTTTTCTATCTCCTAGCTCGCTAGGCTCGCTTCGTTGTTAATATTCTGCCAATCATTTCGATGAGTATCTTCATGCACGTACGGTGATGCATTTCATACTATCTGAATCCCTTGATGAGCAGTATTGTTAAATGTGGTAGTATAACATTAGTATATTATGCTGCAAGGACAGAACGACAGTGATTTTTGACCAGGGTGAAGTTGGATGAACGAGACGAAGGCGAGGGCGAAACCCGAGCCACAGTCGAGTGCAGCCAACTTCACCCTGGTCAAAAATCACTGTCAATCTGTCCATGCTGAATACCATAGTTTTCGTGACAAGCGCACGGAAAGTGGGGTTTGTCCTCATTTAGAAGCGGAAAATGAGTCTTTGAGTCAGGATTCAGGTAACCCACTGATATATATTCTAACTGGATAGCCGAACGATCAAAATCAACCAACATCGACGTCGCTGCATGGTGGCGATGTTCGGAAGTGGAGGACAAATATTTTCATATTTCACCAGCATTTTTGTCCTAGGACCTAAACAACTAACCAATTGGATCCTGACTCAAAAAGACTTATTTTCCGCTCTCAAATGAGGACAAAAAACCCCCACTTTCGGTGCACGTGTCACGAAAAATTACTTTTTGTAGAATTTTGCTTGACCACCTAATAATTGTGCTCGCTCGTACGCTCGCTCGATTGGGTTTTCCTATATCCTAGCTCGCCAGGGTCGCTGCGTACTCAGCATTTTGCCAATTGTTTCCATGAGTATCTCAATGCATGTATATGTACGCTGATGCAGTTTATATCATCTGAATCCGTCGATGAACAGTAATGTTAGATGTGGTAGTATAATATAAATATGTTCAAAGCACAAAGGCCTGAAATAATGACATACGCTATCATTCGTTGCTTTCCGAGCCCTGTAAAGATATGTTCTTGTGTGCATGTATTAAATATAATATATTTGGCCCATTGAATACACGAAAATATTTGGAAACGAATAATAATATACTAAAGACCTGCCACGTTGAATGAAATCTTTGTCACTCATCAATTTATGTTGTAGATTAAACTTTATGCGATTCAATAACCGTATACCTATAACCTAACCTCAAAATTGCACACTTTGTCATTTCATGAGAGATTGTTATAATTTCGCCCTTCACTTTAAATGTGAATTTTATCATAATAAGTAAATATATGAAGCATAAAAGAGAATTGAGGGGAATGAAATTTGCAAAATGTTGAGATATACGAATATGAACAGAACTGACAGCTCTGTCTCGTAAGCCCGTCTGTCCGTACTCCGTGGTCTAGTGGGCATCATTTCGCGATCATACGTCAACAGCGTCGACAAGAGCGCCACCTGGCACTGCTATTCAGTGGTGGCCGCTCTTTCCTAATTCTCAGACACATAGGTTTAAGGACCACTTGGTCTGAACCGCTCTTTCCTAATTCTCAGACACATAGGTTTAAGGACCACTTAGTCTGAAAGAGAAGGAGACGAAAAAATTTTCAGACGAAACGGGTACTCATAAACTTAAGCTAATCATATCTCAGCTTTTTGGGCACTGATTCAATTGAAGTTGGTCTCAAATGAAGGGCTCTTCGTCCCTACATCCTGAGATAATTATTTCAATCCCCGGGATATCGCGAAACGGAAGATATTAGCAAAATACTGTCTCCCCACCACGCTGGTTAGCTCCCGTGCGGGTATATAGACTCGTCGAGTCTCGCGCGGCGTATATAGATATATGGGTGGATTTCAAGAAGTGGGCCAAAATAGCCTGACAATTCAGAAGAAAACAACATTGACATTTCATGAGAGTAGTATACATTTTCTAATCGTGTGGAGCCCCTACTTCAAATATCTGACACACGAAACGCTCTTTTTGAATGAAATTTCGTAATATTTCACAATATTTATTAGAAAACGGCAGTTTATTCATGAACGCAATATTCTTCATAGAGTGTGATGTTTGTATTTTTCATGTCAAGTAAACCTACGAGATTGAAATCAATACCTCTTCAGCTTCTCATGAGCACTTCAAGAATACTAAAAATTCAAAAGAAGGAGTGTCGCCGAAATCACAAATGCGTCGCCGAAATTGCATACGCATCACAGAAATTACTTTTTACGGCATATTGTGGCAGAATAATAAGCTTTTTATGGAACGAAAGGAAATATTTATTGAAATAAATGCATAAAAAGGAACCTGACATCAAGAAAAGAAAAATGTAATTTCGTAACGTCGCCGGAATTACCGTCGCCGAATGTACACTTTGACGTTAAAATATTTCCCGCTCATTTCTACGTACAGTAAGAATATCAACATTGAAGATAGCTTACACAAACAAGCAAAGTATCGTATGAAGAATAGAATATTGGAATTCCCATGATGAATAATCGTTTTAGTCCAGTCGCCGAAATTACAGCGAATAAGTGTGACAAGCAAATTATTGCCTGATAAACTCTGTTCTGTCTGTAAAGGATAAAATAATGGAGAACTTATGGTACGGAGCCAATATCACATACACATCCAGAAACCATTGACAGCTAAAACATACCACCAGCACTTCCTGCCGAGTGTGTGTGATAGTAAACTTGAGCCGTCGCCGAGATTACTAATAAAGTAGGTTCACAGGTTTTCTCTCACTTTTCTCACGTTTGGTTAAATACTTTCCAAAACTGCTTGTCTTTTATCTAAACTTAGTTCTTAGAGATTTGAAATGAATGAGTGCAAAGTGCTCGGGCATAGCATGCCATTTTTACAAAGGTGTAAAGTTGAGAAACGGACTTTACGTCACGTCGCCGAAATGACATTTTGACTGTTTGAAAGTTAAAAAAGGAATGTTGATCTTCTTCGAAATGCTTCACGATTTTTTTTTAAGTGAAGTAAACCAGTCTACACCGAAAAAAAATATGATCAGGCATATTTAGATGAACATATTGAAAATAGGAAGTGGTTTCACGTTTTGGCCCACTTCTTGAAATCCACCCATATATACCTTATATGATTTTTTTTTTTTTTATTGTACTTGGCGCGAGACTTTACCGAGTCTCTTGATACAATAGCTGGACGTATCAGGAAAGATTAGACTCAGACACACCTAGTTTTACTAACACCACGGTTCTTCCTTACATTAAAGGGCTATCGGAACAAATAAAAAGGACTTTACGGAAACATAACATCAGAGTGGCTTTTAAAGTCAACAACACCTCGACTGCTCTTTTTACAAGGCTGAAGGACCCAGTTCCGTTCCTTTCGCAATCCAACTTAGTTTACAAATTAGATTGTCTTAATTGCGACAACTGTTACATTGGCCAAACTAAACAGCATCTACATAAAAGGATTGGCGACCACACCCGTAGTATCAAATGTAAAGATCTCTATAAATCAGCTTTAACGGAGCATAGCCTTGGCCTAGGACATAAATGTGATTTCGAAAATCCTCAAATTCTGGCTAAAGAATCTAAATATCACCACAGGCTTATTAAAGAAATGTTGAACATAAGTAGAAACCTAACGTGTAACAAGAGGACGGATATCGATAACCTCAGTAATCTGTATGCGCCGTTATTATAGCATACTGGTTTCGAACTAGGACCTAAATACGTTCAAATTTTCGCGGGCTGCCGATTAGCAGCCTGATCCAAGTTTGATAATCGCCACCTGTCACTTCGTCGCTAAGTCGCCTAGTCACAACATCGTTGGCGCGTTTAAAGTGCCATCTCGGTATGTTTACGACTTGTTTTCACACGAATTTCTTTTTCTATCTAATCCTACTTATTTAATTGAATTTTTAAGCTCTTTCTCCCTGTTTGGTTTCTGTAACTAATTATAAGACTTTTGGTTTAAATATATAACATGTACAATTTGATGTATGGGATGCTTTTGTCCCCACAGATCTGAGGTTGACCGGCCATGCTCCAGTCGAAACGTCATCAATTGAATAAAATAAAATTTTGATGTCTACACTGACTGGCACACCCATGATTTTTCTCCAATCTATGTTAATATAGGCAAAAGGCGCTTTTTCGAAAGGAATCCGAGATAGCCGGTTCTTCAACCGGACTCTGAGATAGCCGGTTATTCCGCGCAGGTATCTATACAGGGTGATTCACTTTGCGCGGACCACCTGGTAAGGGCGGATACCTTGTGAAATTCTAAGACTAATTTTCCTTTACCAAATAGTCCTGGTACTAATGGTTTTCGGGCTACAGAAGGTCTTAGTTTACCAATCACAGGGCATCCAGCTGCTCAAGTTAGGGCCGGGTCTAAAGTATAAAACTAGCAGTGCCCGTGGCAACTCGATTCTCAGTGAAATACAAATGAATGATACAATCTAGTGATAAATTTCAGTTAGATTTATTGTCGCCAGAGGTCGCCAGGAGTTGTCTCCGTCCAACATACACTTTCGTTATCTGTGACCAGGACCACCGCTACGTGGTTTCGTCCTCTTGGTCCACCGCCACGTAGTTTCCGTCCCCCAGTTCGACCGCTACGTAGTTTCCGCCCTGCAGGTACACTGCTATGTAGTTTCCGTCCTCTAGGTTCACCGCACCGTAGTTTCCGTCCTCTAGGACCACCGCTACGTAGTTTTCGTCTTCCAGGTCGACCGCTGCGTAGTTTCCGTCCTCCAGGTCTACCGCTACGTGGTACTCGCCCTGCAGGTCTACCGCTGCGTAGTTTCCGCCCTGCAGGTACACTGCTATGTAGTTTTCGTCCTCTAGGTTCACCACACCGTAGTTTCCGTCCCCAGGTCGACCGCTACGTAGTTTCCGTCCTGCAGGTTCACCGCTACGTAGTCCTGGTCCTCCAGGTCGACCGCCACGTAGTTTCCGTCTTGCAGGTCCACCGCTGCGTAGTTTCCGTCCTCCATGTCCACCACTACGTAGTCTTAGTCCTCTAGGTCGACCGCTACGTAGTCTTCGTCCTGCAGGACCATACCTACGTAGTTTTAGTCCTCCAGGTCCACTGCTACGTAGTTTTAGTCCGCCAGATCCACCGCTGCGTAGTTTCCGTCCTGCAGGTTCACCGCTACGTAGTTTTCGTCCTCCAGGCCCACCGCACCATAGTTTCCGTCCTCCCGGTCCACCGCTGCGTAGTTTTAGTCCTCTAGGTCCACCGCACCTTATTTCCGTCCTTCGGGTCGACCGATTGTAAGTTATTATTAATGAACAATTAATTTAATAGTGCTAAGTGCTGGTAGGCAATCAGTGCACCCATGCAGGCCGTAATAAAATAGGGCTCTGAGAAGATGACGAGGGTACTTTGACGTAACCTCGTATCTCCAAAGACACTGGTTTACAGGAGAGACGAAAAACATTTCATTGGAACAAACCGAATTAAAAACTTCTAATTATTTGTTGTCAATTTGTAAATTTTATCGTTTTTTTTGTAGATGTAAATGATAATCATAAGAAAATGTTTGAAGTTTGATTCTTCAGTTAATTTCAGAGATCGAGTTAACCCCCAAAAATCGGGTTACGAGGTTACGTCCGCAGAGTATCCTCTATGAGCTCTTTCGCGAATAATTCTTTCGATAAAAACTAGAGGTGATTAATCCTTGGACAGAAACAAGAATCAATTAATTGAATAAATATTTTTTCTACAGTCAATTTCAGAGATCGAGTTAACCCCCAAAAATCGGGTTACGAGGTTACGTCTGCAGAGTATCCTCTATGAGCTCTTTCGCGAATAATTCTTTCGATAAAAACTAGAGGTGAATAATCCTTGGACAGAAACAAGAATTAATTGATTGAATAAATATTTTTTCTACAGTCAATTTCAGAGATCGAGTTAACCCCCAAAAATCGGGTTACGAGGTTACGTCTGCAGAGTACCCGCGATGAGCTCTTTCGCGAATAATTCTTTCGGTATAAACTAGAGGTGATCAATTCCTGGACAAAAACAATAATTAATTAATTGAATGAATACTGTATAGAACATACTGTTTCACAATCACGATTTTGAAAAATCGCTATTGTGATCCTTTAATCAGCTGGGAATATCAGGGCTGAAGTGAATGAACCAAGATTACTATAATTATCAGATTTATCTGTCAAATAACTTAAGAAACAATTCAAAATGCCTAGAAAAGAATTTTGTGTTACAGAGAAATTGATAATAATATTTTTTTTTTTTTTTACGAGGGGGGAGAAATGCTTTTACGCACGGCGTGTGGGACTCCCATAAATAAGTATGGACTACCCACTAAAACTCCTCCCGACAACAACTCTTCGGAAATGAGTGTGTGTCCTCATGTTTATCCTGAAAAAACGAAATCAGATCAAAATTAGAATTACATTAACGATCAGCGCCCTAATAATCAGCAGGCATAGAATGATAAATAAATTGCACGACTCGCCTAGAGAAGGTGCTCGAAGTGCACGAAGTGCACTTCGATGCACAACTCTGCACGGCGAATTAGGCTGGCTTGGGCATTCTCGAGCATAGCCGGTGTGATTGTCGCTATGGCCTGGTCAATTCGGACCGTCAACTCTTCGACCGTGTCGATAGAATGCCGATATACGATTTCTTTAACATGACCCTATAGGAAGAAGTCCAGCATGTTGAGGTCCGGTGATCTGGGTGGCCAGCTAACAGGCCCTCCATGGCCAATCCACGCGTGTGGAAATTCGCGGTCTAAGACGTCACGCGCTACTCTTGCGTAGTGCGGCGGTGCGCCGTCGTGTTGGAACCAAGAATCGGGGCCTAGGATGACTCCCGCGTTTCCCAACAAAATGGGCAAATCGACGTCCAGGAAATGGGCATAATTCTGCCCATTCAAGCGGTGTGGAATTCCATGTGGACCCACCTGAAAATAAACTACTCGTTACCGTTCCTTTCTCGCGATGCACGATGCAGCCTGGCTTATTATTATTACTATCAATAATATTAATATTATTATAATTATTGTTATTATTGACCTTTCGAATTCACTGCCCTGAATGCCCGCCCATAAATTCAGGGTTAAGCGGTTTTGAAATCCGCAGACCATAGTGGCGTGCGGATTTTCAGCAGCCCACAGATGGTAATTGTGGGGGTTGAATGTGCCATCCCGTCCAAATGTAGACTCGTCAGAAAAAATAATACGCCTGCTGAAATTTGGATTCTGCCGATTTCTCTCCACCAGCCAACGACAAAACTCCATATCCAAAATTCTTTCTTCCATGACAGCGTATTCCGCCGTAGCCACCCGTGCATTTCGCCCACACTTGCCGTACAAAATCAGCATGTCAAAATACTCTAGTGGTGAATAGTAATCCGTGAAGACAAAAAACGATGAATATTTTGTTTCACCGTATTTTTATTTGTCACAAACAACCTATGGTTACGCATAGAGTTCATCAAGCAGTTTACACGGGCCATTTAATCTCTTATTGATTATTAAATAAATATTCAGAAATGGATTACTATTCACCACAGGAGTATTCTGACATGCTGATTGTGTACGGCGAGTGTGGGCAAATTGCACGCGTGGGTGCGGCGGCATACGCTGTGCGGTTTCCAAGGCGGCGACATCCGGACAAAAACGTTATTTTACGTTTGGTCCACCGGTCTAGGGAAACCGGCCAACTGGTGAGAAATTTGAACGACGGTGACGCCATCGGAAGACGGCAGAATGTCCGTGTGCCCGCCATGGAGGAGAGAATTTTGAAGATGGTGGCGGACGATCCGACGATGGGTCTTCGAGCAGTTGCAAGATACTGCAATACCTCTTATTCGACCGTGCAACGAGTCCTCCGCGATGAAACTCTGCACGCATTCCACTACACACGGGTGCAGAGCCTGCAACCGGAGGATTACCCGCGGCGGTTGGAGTTTTGTCGTTGGCTGGTGGAGAGAAATCGGCAGAATCCAAATTTCAGCAGGCGTATTATTTTTTCTGACGAGTCTACATTTGGACGGGATGGCACATTCAACCCCCACAATTACCATCTGTGGGCTGCTGAAAATCCGCACGCCACTATGGTTTGCGGATTTCAAAACCGCTTAACCCTGAATTTATGGGCGGGCATTCAGGGCAGTGAATTGGAAAGCTCAATAATAACAATAATTATAATAATATTAATATTAATAATAGTAATAATAATAAGCCAGGCTGCATCGTGCATCGCGAGAAAGGAACGGTAACGAGTAGTTTATTTTCAGGTGGGTCCACATGGAATTCCACACCGCTGGAATGGGCAGAATTATGCCTATTTCCTGGACGTCGATTTGCCCATTTTGTTGGGAAACGCGGGAGTCATCCTAGGCCCCGATTCTTGGTTCCAACACGACGGCGCACCGCCGCACTACGCAAGAGTAGCGCGTGACGTCTTAGACCGCGAATTTCCACACGCGTGGATTGGCCATGGAGGGCCTGTTAGCTGGCCACCCAGATCACCGGACCTCAACATGCTGGACTTCTTCCTATAGGGTCATGTTAAAGAAATCGTATATCGGCATTCTATCGACACGGTCGAAGAGTTGACGGTCCGAATTGACCAGGCCATAGCGACAATCACACCGGCTATGCTCGAGAATGCCCAAGCCAGCCTAATTCGCCGTGCAGAGTTGTGCATCGAAGTGCACTTCGTGCACTTCGAGCACCTTCTCTAGGCGAGTCGTGCAATTTATTTATCATTCTATGCCTGCTGATTATTAGGGCGCTGATCGTTAATGTAATTCTAATTTTGATCTGATTTCGTTTTTTCAGGATAAACATGAGGACACACACTCATTTCCGAAGAGTTGTTGTCGGGAGGAGTTTTAGTGGGTAGTCCATACTTATTTATGGGAGTCCCACACGCCGTGCGTAAAAGCATTTCTCCCCCCTCGTAAAAAAAAAAAAAAATATTATTATCAATTTCTCTGTAACACAAAATTCTTTTCTAGGCATTTTGAATTGTTTCTTAAGTTATTTGACAGATAAATCTGATAATTATAGTAATCTTGGTTCATTCACTTCAGCCCTGATATTCCCAGCTGATTAAAGGATCACAATAGCGATTTTCAAAATCGTGATTGTGAAACAGTATGTTCTATACAGTATTTATTCAATTAATTAATTATTGCTTTTGTCCAGGAATTGATCACCTCTAGTTTATACCGAAAGAATTATTCGCGAAAGAGCTCATCGCGGGTACTCTGCAGACGTAACCTCGTAACCCGATTTTTGGGGGTTAACTCGATCTCTGAAATTGACTGTAGAAAAAATATTTATTCAATCAATTAATTCTTGTTTCTGTCCAAGGATTATTCACCTCTAGTTTTTATCGAAAGAATTATTCGCGAAAGAGCTCATAGAGGATACTCTGCAGACGTAACCTCGTAACCCGATTTTTGGGGGTTAACTCGATCTCTGAAATTGACTGTAGAAAAAATATTTATTCAATTAATTGATTCTTGTTTCTGTCCAAGGATTAATCACCTCTAGTTTTTATCGAAAGAATTATTCGCGAAAGAGCTCATAGAGGATACTCTGCGGACGTAACCTCGTAACCCGATTTTTGGGGGTTAACTCGATCTCTGAAATTAACTGAAGAATCAAACTTCAAACATTTTCTTATGATTATCATTTACATCTACAAAAAAAACGATAAAATTTACAAATTGACAACAAATAATTAGAAGTTTTTAATTCGGTTTGTTCCAATGAAATGTTTTTCGTCTCTCCTGTAAACCAGTGTCTTTGGAGATACGAAGTTACGTCAAAGTACCCTCGTCATCTTCTCAGAGCCCTATTTTATTACGGCCTGCATGGGTGCACTGATTGCCTACCAGCACTTAGCACTATTAAATTAATTGTTCATTAATAATAACTTACAATCGGTCGACCCGAAGGACGGAAATAAGGTGCGGTGGACCTAGAGGACTAAAACTACGCAGCGGTGGACCGGGAGGACGGAAACTATGGTGCGGTGGGCCTGGAGGACGAAAACTACGTAGCGGTGAACCTGCAGGACGGAAACTACGCAGCGGTGGATCTGGCGGACTAAAACTACGTAGCAGTGGACCTGGAGGACTAAAACTACGTAGGTATGGTCCTGCAGGACGAAGACTACGTAGCGGTCGACCTAGAGGACTAAGACTACGTAGTGGTGGACATGGAGGACGGAAACTACGCAGCGGTGGACCTGCAAGACGGAAACTACGTGGCGGTCGACCTGGAGGACCAGGACTACGTAGCGGTGAACCTGCAGGACGGAAACTACGTAGCGGTCGACCTGGGGACGGAAACTACGGTGTGGTGAACCTAGAGGACGAAAACTACATAGCAGTGTACCTGCAGGGCGGAAACTACGCAGCGGTAGACCTGCAGGGCGAGTACCACGTAGCGGTAGACCTGGAGGACGGAAACTACGCAGCGGTCGACCTGGAAGACGAAAACTACGTAGCGGTGGTCCTAGAGGACGGAAACTACGGTGCGGTGAACCTAGAGGACGGAAACTACATAGCAGTGTACCTGCAGGGCGGAAACTACGTAGCGGTCGAACTGGGGGACGGAAACTACGTGGCGGTGGACCAAGAGGACGAAACCACGTAGCGGTGGTCCTGGTCACAGATAACGAAAGTGTATGTTGGACGGAGACAACTCCTGGCGACCTCTGGCGACAATAAATCTAACTGAAATTTATCACTAGATTGTATCATTCATTTGTATTTCACTGAGAATCGAGTTGCCACGGGCACTGCTAGTTTTATACTTTAGACCCGGCCCTAACTTGAGCAGCTGGATGCCCTGTGATTGGTAAACTAAGACCTTCTGTAGCCCGAAAACCATTAGTACCAGGACTATTTGGTAAAGGAAAATTAGTCTTAGAATGTCACAAGGTATCCGCCCTTACCAGGTGGTGCGCGCAAAGTGAATAACCCTGTATACTAGACCTCACCAACAAAGAAAATTAATCTCATATTCCGTCCGAAACAACTTTGAACGTAACTATTTGACGTTATAATCCTTTCTAAATTTGGGCTCCGTCGGATAATTGTAAGAGGTCGCGCATTGAGTCTCAATTTTTGCTATTCAATCAACACGTCATAATTGTTTCTTGACCGTTCAGTCTCCATTGAATTTTTCCTGGGCATTCGCGGGCAGTCCGAATCACTGTAAGATTTGAATTATATGTTGAGGTTTGCATATGAATATGGGGCATTCCATGCCAAATCGACCTGGTCCTGACCCTCGACCTTTCAGATCTGGTCCGCGATTTTCGATATCATTCTTCTGATTCTGAATAGCAATCAGATTTGTTGTCAGATTTTTTGAACCAAATTTGTGCGTGTCATGAATTTTCAAAATTCTTTTTTTAACACCCCGATGGCCTTGATCGACAAATCTGTAATATATCTGAAAAATTCTGTGCCAAAAATGAAAGTTTTTGAACCAGGATTCATGATGTCTAGGCCTTTGCTGTAATCTGTTTTTTTTTTTTAGATTTTCACTCATAATTTTACGTTGATATTCCAGAAACAAAAAAAATGTTTAAAAAAATCTACAAAAATTTCCGGAAATCCTTAGCTATTGTTAGAAATATTCAAGCAGGAGTCCACGGTGTACCGATCTCTGCTTATATTTCTTCAAAAATTCGTTTCGAAAAGAGCTGAACAAAAAGTAGTTGGATCAAAAGACAAAAATCGCGGACTAGATCTGAGAGGTCGACGGTCAGGACCAGGTCGATTTGGCATGGAATACCGCGTATATATGGGGTATTCCAAAATATTTTTAACGGTCATTCACCCCGACCCCCATCGATTTCCGAATAAATTATTCTCAGGGTAACCCTAGACCCAGGTATGATTGCTGAATTATTTTAGAATTTTGCGATTTTTTTTTTAGAAGTTACGATTTTTTGAAAATCGCACTTTTCGGCAACAGCTCGTTTTTCATGCAATTCTAGTTGGCAACCAAGGTATCCCACGGAAAAGTGATTGGTGCACAACTGTCCAGTTTTTTGACGTACTTCGAAATGGAAATATTTGTAGATTTTTTCAGACACCGGAAGTGCCGAAATTCTCGTTTCAAAAATCAAAATCTCGGATTGCAAAAAGTCGCCGTGATCGATCTTTTTGAAATTTGTAGACAAAATTCGACATCGAAAGACGGAATTTTTAAGACCAGGCCAAAGTTGGGCCTACATCGAGTTTAGGAGGTATGGTTATTTTAATCACGCGAACATTCATATTCCGGCGTTATTTTTGTTATTATTATTATGATTATTATAAAAATTATCAAAATTATTATTTTTGTTATCAATTAATGATGATAATGATGATAATAATAATAATAATAACAAAAATAATAATTTTGATAATTTTAATAATAATCATAATAATAATAACAAAAATAACGCCGGAATATGAATTTTCGCGTGATTAAAATAGCCATATCTCCTAAACCCGATGTAGGCCCAACTTCGGCCTAGTCTTAAAAATTCCGTCTTTCGATGTCGAATTTTGTGTACAAATTTCAAAAAGATCGATCACGGCGACTTTTTGCAATCCGAGATTTTGATTTTTGAATCGAGAATTTCGGCACTTCCGGTGTCTGAAAAAATCTACAAATATTTCCATTTCGAAGTACGTCAAAAAACTGGACAGTTGTGCACCAATCACTTTTCCGTGGGATACCTTGGTTGCCAACTAGAATTGGATGAAAAACGAGCTGTTGCCGAAAAGTGCGATTTTCAAAAAATCGTAACTTCTAAAAAAAAAATCGCAAAATTCTAAAATAATTCAGCAATCATACCTGAGTCTAGGGTTACCCTGAGAATAATTTATTCGGAAATCGATGGGGGTCGGGGTAAATGACCGTTAAAAATATTTTGAAATACCCCATATATATTTAAACCTCAATATATAACTATAACCTCACAGCGATTCAGACTGCTCGTGAATACCCAGGAAAAATTCAATGAGCACTTCACCGTCATAAAACAATTTTTACGTTTTGATTGAATAACAAAAATTGAGACTCAATGCGCGACTTCTTAGAATCATCCGACAGAGCACAAATTTGAACAGGATCATTATTAGGTCAAGTACTTACGTTTAAAGTTGTTGCGGACGAAATATAAATTTGATTTTTTTTCCTTTTGCGAGGTCTAATATATATGGGGAATTTCATTCGAAACCGACCAATCCGTAACCCCGACCATTTTTGATTTTGTTGAAAATTTTATATTTTTTTGTACCTACCGAAAGCAGTGTTTCGCAATTTTTTCAGATTTCCGTCTCAACCCGTCCAAACACAACGAAGTTTTCAAAGCTTATAAACTTGGACCATTCTGATTGTATTGAAAAAATTCACCGATTTTCAAGAGACATTTTCACGAGTACTGACCAATTTGTAGCTTGTGATATTCATAAATTCTATTTTTTCCTACTACTTACCGCGTGTGGACCAAGGAATCGCGTTTTCTCCTTGAATTAATAACGCAAGTAGTGATGTGATTCCAAATTATTCTTCTTCATTTCATTCAAGGGGCCGTCCATAAACTACGTCACCACGCAAGGGCAAGGGGGGGGGGGGGGGGGGGGGTAACCGAAAATGTAACATGTTGCGACATGAGGGGGTGGGGGCATCCAAATGTGATGTCACATTTCTAAATTTCGATTTTTCACACAATATGTGCAGTAAGATTATTTGGAATGTCAATAAAGCATTTTTTAAAATGATGAAAAGTCTGTATTTTTTTCTTTGTCATTGAAGAGGGGCGGGAGGGGTAGATGGAGGCTCTGTGACGTCACCTTCAGGAGCTGGGGGGGGGGGGGGGGGGGGGGCGGTAAAAAAAGATGAAATTCATGGTGGCTTTGGGATGCCACGCGTTATGTATACGGTCGACGAAAGGGTGGCGATGGCGGAACAACATTTCCTAGGTTTCAGCTATCGGCACATCATCGGAAATTTTGCGGCTGTATTCCCCAATCGTCCGTTTCTATCTGTGTCAACAGTTCAAATAATTGTGAAGAGATTTCGAGAAACAGGAAATGTAGATCCTGCCAAAGAAAAGAAAACCTTGTATCCAACTCGAAGATTGTCTGAAGGTCAGGTTACGAACATGGTAATAATCTCACTCAGTGGTAAGTGAAGAAGTACGACAAAATAATTAATGAATATCCTGAATTGGAAAATTTTTACAGAAACGAACATGAATATCTTCTTGACAGTGGTCGAAGCACATGGCAAAGTACCTCTATCGAGGGTTGCCGAGGAGCTTGGGGTCGCGAAGAGCACAGTCTACAAAACCCTACGAGAGCAGCATCATAGAGCGTACAAAATCGAAGAACACCAAGAATTCAGGTACAACGATCAAGAAGCACGGATGATATTCTGTGAGCGGATGATAGACAAACTGAACCAAGATCCAGGCCTGATAGATAGGATTTGTTTCTCGGATCAGAGCACTATAGAGTTGGTCGGGGCACCGAACCGCCAGAATAACAGAGTCTGGCAGCGGCTTGACACTCAATGTTATTAGATAGGACCCTTATTCGACTCACCTATACCACAACATTACCAACTGAATTGAGCAATATTTCAATATTTCTTTTCATTTTTATGCTTTTTGTTGTGGTATGCGTTTGGTATAAGTTGTCAACTAAGAAAGTGGAGGGGGTAAAGAGTGGCAAGCCGCTGGAGTCTGGGCTCAGCAGCCACCGGGGAAAGTGTTTGAGGCAAGGACCCAGTACCCATTGAAATTGAACGTGTGGGTCGGGATGATTCGCAATACTATCATGACACCGTTCTTCATTGAGTAACCTCAATGGGAACAAGTATATACGATTACTTGAAGACCAAATACTCCCAGCGTTGCGAGTTGTTCAACGAGATGTGAGTAACTTTCTGTTTTTGATCAAATTATTTCGTCATCGTTGTTTTAAATGACATTATGGGGGTCCTGGACATTTGAAATGTATAATCTTGTTTATCCAGACTAATAACATACCTCTGACTTTTTCGCAGGGTCCAGAGCTGTGGTTCTAGCAGGATGGTGCGCCTCTACATTTTACTCCCGACGTGAGAGTATGTCTGAACAACGAACTCCCAGATCGCTGGATTGGGAGAGGTGGTCCGGTGCAGTGGCCACCGCGCTCCCCTGATCTAACACCATTGGACTTTGCACTGTGGGCTTATGTCAAGGATAAGGTATATACCGCGGGACCCATGGCTGACCTTCAGGTGCTGCGAGATAGGATCACCGATGTTCTCGCCAACTTAAGTCCAATAAAAATATCGAACATGATCCATGCCTTTTATGATCGGCTGGGCTACTGTAGCGCAGCAGAGGAACGGTATTTCGAGCACCTGCTCAGATGCCGTGTACCACCAGCTTAAGCGGACCAAAACAATATCTTAGAATGACAAAACGATTATCGACCAATTGAACCCGAACATAACAACCTGCATCGACACCGACCCTACTTAAAACCATGAACCTCATTGCAAGAATAAATGAATGGTAAGAAAACTTTCCATTTAATCCATTTGAACAGAGTACATTCATAAGACTGATGAATACATGAATATTTGAAAATTATAATAAAAATTTATAGCTGGATGATAACTTATTAAAGGTTTTTCATCGACTCCCTAGATCAGGGGTCGGAACACTCATTAGGCCAAGGAGCCAAAGCCGTAAATCCACTTAACCCATTCACCGGCACTAATCCTTTTAACGCCGTTTCTAGGAATTTGGCAGTATGGGTGGGGATATGCAGGTATGAAAAGACTTGGACGGTCAGACGCAGTTTTTGCCGTCCCAAATAGACCGCACACCCCTAAGTTCCTTTTATTTCTCCTGAACGCTGCCACTACCATCGAACTTTCAAGTAAGGACAACTGACCGTTCTCAAGTAGACCGAAGGGACTTACGGCCGTAGTAATTGACACTTAGAGCCAGGTTGGCGCATTGCGCCAAGCCTGCCGACCTCTGCCCTAAATGAAACCCAGCAATAGACATAGGGGCTGTCTCGAGCCACAGAGAAATTCAGTGACTGCTTCGACCCCCTGAATGAAACCCAGCGATAGACACGGGGGCTGTCTCGAACCGCAAAGAAATTCACTGACTGCTTTGACTTCCTTGATGAGACTCAACACGCCAAAGTCGATTCAAATATCGTGGTGAGATGAACTTTTCGATTCAAGAGTGATCTAACTCTTCGGTCATACCATAATATTCATCAACCCTTTTTCTTACAGATCGAGCCTCGATATTCGAAGATTATCCAACCCAATCATCAAGGAATTGATTGTCTCGAATAACTAGCAAATCGTTTAATACTAAGAAAAGTTAATAGTAACACGTATTAATAATGATTTTCGTCGGAATGTAATAGTAATAAATTTATTGTTCGTTCGTCTTACATATTGGAAGTTGTTTTCATTTCTGACTAGAATACATTAATTTGCAACCTGAATGTAATTCATTTTATGTTAATTTAGTGACTAATTGATTTAAAAATATGAATGAGTCTAACCATAAATCCTGAAAATCCTAACCGCAATCTAACCATAAAATCGTACTCCCCGCGCTTTGCCTACCTGTCAAAGTAGAATACAAGCAGTGGGAACAAGGAACGGCGGAACGGCAGTGCCATGAGCGTAAGAAGCTGGGTGGAGCGGACCCGACTGACCCGCATCCACGAATACTCACTGTATACCCGAGGAAAAATGATTATATAGAAACATGTATGATCATATATAACCATAAATTTCGATATATAATCGCATACAATGTTCAGATAGAATCATATATGATCATGTACAATTATATACCGGTATATATGACCATATATAATATTATATGCGAATCTATAGCGTCCCATATGCCCATATATGAACATATGAGGTAACAAATGCACTATATCTGATCAGTTATGACCAGATATAATTATTTTCATCCGTATACGACGCTCAGATACAATTATATACGATTATGTACGAATATATGCATCCAAATATATTCAGATACAGTGTTATACAGCGTGATTCCCAAGTCGAGTAAAAAATGTCACATGCAGATTCCTTGTCGAAATCTAAGAATGAAGTTACTTATCAAAAACTTCCAGGGACCGGTCGTTGCTGAGTTATAGAAGGTTTAGTCTAACCAATAATACGGCCGTAAGGTGACGTGCTCAGTCTCGTAGCAATTCTGTCAAACTGATAGCGCCCGCGTCGTATGAACTTTGCCCGAAATTTCGGTTTTTAGATTTCGTAATTTTTAGTTTTTATGTCGCCCGGTCGGTCATTCTCGTGCCCTACATAGTTCGCTCTGCGACCTGGGACCTGGGAAATGTAAATCGTCATTTCGACCACCTGGACAACGTAAACTACGGGGCGAAGGTCCTGGATCATGCAAATCAACAACCCGATGACAATAAGAGTGAAAACTACGAAGCAAAAGACCTGAGAAATGTAGATCATCAGTTTGACCACCTGCATAACGTCAACTACGGGGCAAAAGTCCTGGAGTACGGAAATCACGAGCCTGGTGACCTGGATAACGAACGCTACGAAGCAAAAGACCTGGGGAATGTCAATCATCAGTTTGACCACCTGGACAATGTCAACTACAGAGCGAACTATGTAGGGCACGAGAATGACCGACCGGGCGACATAAAGACTCAAAATTACGAAATGTGAAAACTGAAATGTCGGGCAAAGGTCATACGACGCGGGCACTATCAGTTTGACAGAATTGCTACGAGACTGAGCACCTCACTTTACGGCCGTATTATTGGTTAGACTAAACCTTCTATAACTCAGCAACGACCGGGCCCTGGAAGTTTTTGATAAGGAACTTTATTCTTAGATTTCAACAAGGAATCTGGATGTGAAATCTTTTCCGCGACTTGGGAATCACGCTATATATTCATAATATCGTGTCAAATTTCAATACGTAATTCTGTTAGATTTTGGTATGCAACCCGTGTCTGTATTTTCGTCTATCTTAAGCTTTCTTCAAATCCAGATTAGTGTGATTAGACCAGAATGAGAATACTCATTTGCTATTTAAAGAAATGATCGATCGACTCCCTCTTTCTCTGATGATAGAGATTCTCATTCTTTATATTTATTAATTCATTGTAGACTGAGCATATAATCATTTATGAATGTAATTATTCCAGAAAAACCTTCTTTATGGATTGTCTAATTTCGTCGCGGGTCGCCGTATAAGACGAGAGGATGATGAGAGAAAACGCTTGGGTTGCAAAGTATCGGGATAGTGTGATTTGATACGAGAAACCGCAAGAGTCATACGAAGAGAGCAGAATGCGAGTGTTTGACTTCATAAACTTCGATTTTATGCTCTACGCTAGTCTTGCATAAATAGGCTCAATTTTATATATTTTGATACCTTCTGTTCAGACCCGAATTTAAAGTTAACGTTATGAGTATGGGACGCGTACATGTTCTTTTTACAGAGGACCTAGCTGCATTGACAAAAATAATGACCTCAGAATTGCAATATATATGTCTCATATTTATATATATTCAATCATGAGCAGCAACTATAACTCTGCGTGCAAGTAACTCCGCCATTGCCGGTCCCTGCAGGCCCAGATGAGACAGGAAGAGGGCTGCGCGCAGGGTTATACGTTTCAGGCATATAGAATTATACCAGATTCTAACAAAACATTTCGTAGAACTCAATGATAGAACACATGTTACGTCTGTCCACACAAATTCAAGGCTCACAGAAAAGTATGAGCATACGTGTATACTATGACATTATTTTCATTCATTTGAAATTATACTGCGACATCTAACATAGCTGCTCTTTGAGGGATTCGGACGGTACAAAATGCATCACCGTACATGCATTGGGATGTTCATAGGAACATTGGCAGAAGGCTGCCAACTGAGCAAGCCTCGCGAGCGAGAATATAGGAAAACCCAATCGAGCGAGCGTAGCGAGCGAGCACAATTATTAGGTAGTCAAGCAAAATTGTCCAAAAAGTAGTTATATCCACCCCAAAAAGCACCCCTGGTGCAAAAACCTTCCGCCAAGTACATTAATGCGGTCACTACCCCCAAAAAAATCCACCAACTAAAATTCCTGCTTAACAAAAGTGGTACTATAAAAATGTCTACTTACAAAAGGATTGAAATCAGATACAGTTGCCAAGTACATGTCTTCTGTATAACAAAAGTTTACAATAGAAGAACAGAAAACTGAATAGACATGTATCATTCACGCGCTACGCTCGCTCACTCAATCAGCTCTTGATAATTACATGGAAAAAATCAGAAAAAAAAAATTTAGGAAGTGGTACTTGGCGGGCCATTATAGCAATATGTATCAAACAAATGATGCATACACCGAAATGAATATTCTTTTACTGACTCATAAATGGCCCGCAAGTACCACGTACTAAATTTTTTTTTTCTGGTTTTTTCCATGTAATTATCAAGAGCTGATTGAGTGAGCGAGCGTAGCGAGTGAATGATACATGACTATTCAGTTTTCTGTTCTTCTGTTGTAAACTTTTGTTATACAGAAGACATGTACTTGGCAACTGTATCTGATTTCAATCCTTTTGTAAGTAGACATTTCTATAGTACCACTTTTGTTAAGGAGGAATTTTAGTTGGCGGATTTGTTTGGGGGTAGTGACCGCATTAATGTACTTGGCGGAAGGTTTTTGCACCAGGGGTTTCTGATTACTGTGCACGCTGTACAGGGCACATCGTGTAACGACGATCCATCCATCACTCTTCTGCCTTAATGTTCTAGCGCTACGGAGACGATATTATTTGAGGACGTTCTGAGCTGTTGCGTTCGAAAGAGTGCTCGAGTCAAGATATTATGCAGCCACATAGCAGGTGACGAAGCAAGGATCGCTCTTCGCTGAGACTCATCGTGGGTCATCGAAGGTGTCCTAAGGTGCAGAGAATTGTCCAAAGAAGCAATGATAGGCTTCGGAATGAAAACTGTTGTACGTTACTTGGCATGACAACGCTATTTAATGCTCCTGAAGAGCATGCGACACTGAGGTTTGTTGTGACACGCCTCAATTCAAAGTTGATTACAACGTTTAGTGCCGTAGTGCTTATTGATTCTCACTGTTTTGTTTCAGATGCACCCCTGATGTTCGAAAATGGCTAACACAGTTGTCCAGGAATCGGTCCTCCTCGATTCCTTACTATGATTTCGGAATAAACAATCTGTTATTAATCCATCATTTCAATCCAAAGAGTTTGTTCAGTCATTAATTCATTCTTCATCGCTCGATCACAGCTGCGAGTAACACGATTGCTAACGTATCATAATTTTGTTATAAGATGATGAGCAACCATTTTATTGGTCCAAAGATTGAACAAAAACATCTTAAAAATTTCTTGATTCATAATAAATTGATTGCAAGTAAAACCTGACATTATTTAATATCTATTCCGTTGATCGATTGATTTAAATGATTTTTCTTACCCGGTCCAATTTTTCCGCGACTTCACTTAATTGTTCGATTGACTAATTTGTTTAAAATTAAGCGCCTGACCTTCAAATTTTACGAATAAAGCTAGCTTGAACAGGGTATGGTTGAACGCAATCTTACTAGCCGCGCCAGTTTTAGGTCGGTATCTCTGCTGGGCCGCATCCACAGAAAATCTCGGTATGCTGATCATGTGAACACCGATATGACCTATCAGCAATCCAAAGATTTGTGCTTGGCGTGTTGGAATACCGGTAGATATAGCTTTGTAACCATCGACAAAGATGGTGAGATTAACGCTGGACGATATAGAAGAGGCTTTGACTGCTTTATAAATCTGATACACGAATAAACCACGTGGAGTCGCAACACATCGATCAAACTAGCAGTATGGCGAGCTCTAAGATACATAAGCAGAACGATGTGTCGCAAGAAATAGCCAAGGCTAGCGATATCATTCGACGTAAACACGAAATAATCAAAATGGGGAAAGACACCAGCGAGCAGGCTATTAGTGAAATCTTCAAACCTCCGGTTACACCGCTGCATCAGTTGGTAGATTCATCGAAGCAGCAGCAGCGGCTTTCCAATAAACACCAGCTCGTATATTACGCGTATTATACACGTCTTCTTCGCTTATTTTTGGTATCCATATATCATCATACTTTTATAAAACATATATCATACACGTTTATCAGTTATCTGATACTATCCGATTAATAATTACGTTTTTTGAACGAAGAAATGATTTCCTATACCTTTAATATATATTTATAATTCAAACAACGAATACGTTGTAAATTAACGTAATATATACATTTCTTCGCCTGGACAAGGATACGTGTATTCAACTGCGCGTACGAAACGCTCTAACGTACGTATACTGCTACATTAATATGAATTAAACAAACTCAAATTTTTATTGACAGGAAAAATTATCAGGCAGGCCGGGAATCGAACCCGAATCTCTGGAGGCCTAACCGGGGACTTGATCCACTAGACGACCTAGCCGCCCAAAAAATGTTACCTTCAAACTTCTCTTGTCATTTATGCGTTTGTTTACTCTTCGTGTATCGTGTGATAGTGGGGATTTGAACTTTTGCGATTGCGATACATTATACTACTTTTTTGAAAACTCCATAGTCATGAGAAAACGTTCTCATGTACTATGTAATGAACGACAATTCATTTGTTTTGAGTGATTAATAATATAATTACGCTACAGAAGATCCCTTTCACCATGGAATGTCAATTAATATGAATGAAACAAACTCAAATTTTTATTGGCTAGGTGGTCTAGTGGATTAAGTCCCCGGTTAGGCCACCAGAGATCCGGGTTCGATTCCCGGCCTGCCTCATAATTTTTCTTGTCAATAAAAATCTAAGTTTGTTTAATTGATATCAATTGACATTCCACGGTGAAAGGGATCTACCTTCTGTAGCGTAATTATATTAATAATTACTCAAAAAGATGAACTGTCGTTCATTACATAGTACATGAGAACGTTTTTTCATGACTATGGAGTTTTCAAAAAAGTAGTATAATGTATCGCAACCGCGAAGGTACAAATCTATACTGCTACACTTATTATATACGTAGTACGTTTGCGTTTGAACGTCATTTATACGTTTATCAGACTGGAAAAGAATACGTGTATGCAATTGCGCGTACGAAACGCTCCAAAGTACGTATACTGCTACACATATCATGTACGTACAGTAGACTCTAGATATATCGCCGCGGTATGGGGCTGTAGGAGAGGAAAACGGTGATAAGTGGAGAGCCCTCGCCACGCAGCAGTCCAGTGCCGAAGTCACGCCTCTAGCAGCCTGCGCAGCTAGTGCAGAGACGCGCGCAGAATCTTGGCACTACGATGTGTTTGCCGGCAGCGGCGAGGGCAGCGGCGTGCGCAACCGAGGTGGGGGAGCGTTATTTGTGTGCGTGCGAATACGTGTGACGGGGAATTCGCTCGTACGGTGATATATCGCGCGGTGATAAATCTAGAGTCTACTGTATTGCGTACGTTTCCTCAAAACGTCTTCGACAACCAAAAAATCAACGTTTACCCCTCGCGCATTTTTAGTTACACTATAAAAACGTTCAATTCCTTCCGATGATTATACGCCAGTGTCATGTCTACACGTCACTTATACGTTTTTTCCGATTTAATAATAAACGTGCAAAATACAATCAAATTGAGTGAGAACGTGTGAAACTCTAGGCAAGAAATTAAATTAAAAACATACTTGCGACTCAGATGTTCAGTTGAGGAGCTGCATTAACATTGATATCACTGATATGAGACAGATGCAAAATTTAAAACAATTACGAGAATAGTAATACAAGCGAATGCGAGCGTCCTCGGATCGAATCCCGGCCCCAACTATAATGCGAAATTTTTCTGATCTTAAAATTCTTACTTTGTAATAACGTACGATTGTTTGCGATGAGTAGTTGTTAATCGAAGCCTCATATATTGTAATTGATTCGTTTTAGGTACCTTAATTTTTTTTTTTAGCGACGGATCATTTGGTCAAATATTCAAGTGGTACATATGTATTAAACGTTGTTTATTGCGTAATGTTGAACGTATCGACTCAACATTTTCAATAAACGCTGCTTATCCGTTTAACTAAGGAACATTCATCCTCTGAATAGACGTACATTGAAAAAAATTTGGGCGACCCACCAGTATAGGCCTAGTGGCGCTGCACTCTCTTGCCTTGAGATGCTACTTACTCAGGTTTCGGGATCATAGGTACACTTCGTCGGGTGACTTTCTCACCCATGAACGCGGTGAGCTATCACTGGGATTGTAGCCTGCCCGGCTAGGTGTACTGAGTCACCCTAGTAGAGCGTGCAGCAGATCCAAAAGGAGGTTCGCAGCGTATATCTGTTTAACGCTGCTGCGTCACTCCATATTAAGGCTAGTCGCCCAAATTTCTTTCAGTGTAGAGTATATGACCTTTTTATACGTTTTTTATACGAACTGGTGTTTATTGGGTTCTAATCGGGCAAGAGATAAAAACGGAGCCGGGTTCGGTTAAGACAGAGAAAACGGAAGATTTCGTGAAAACAGAAGATTACAAGAATGCTGATGATGATGATGAAGATGACGATAATGATGCATATAAAAGTGCGGTTGAGGGTAGCTTCCCTGCTAAAAATATCTTATAGAAAAGCGAACAAACATAAATGATTGCTATGAGACTTCATAAGATTCTATGTGGCCTATCTGTACTCGGAATTTTCTCAGGTAGATCACTTATATCATTCTATCAGCTTCTATCGATCTTGTTTTCTATGTGACTTTCCTGATAAAGAAGCAATGGGTTTTTATAAAGAATTATACGCAATTCCGCAAGTATATTATCCTATAAGATATTTTACAATAGAAAATGCTTCGCTTTCACATGTTCAAATTGCATTTTATGGATATCAGGTCTTTATTGAAGATCGGTATACTGAAGTTTTCTGAAACTATTGTATTCTATCCGTCGAATCCGATTCAAGTTTCTATTTGACATTTGCGTATCCAAAATGTATCCGTTCTTATAAAATGCTTATTTTTGCACAGCGCATCGTCTTCCTATCGAATCGCCCACAAGCATGTGTAGGTGAGATAGTGTTATAACTATTAAATCGTTATTCACTCATGACCATTCTACTTGTGACTGCGAAATTCTATGACCTGTCAATTCTATCCGCTTTCATCCGTATTTTCGACTGTAGATTCGGAGAACTGAATGACGCTATCAGTTTTTATCCGTATTGAAATATTGAACACCCCCACGTTTGCATTATTTCTGGACTTTGATTTTGTTCAGTCTGACATCGTGTTTAGGATACATTATACAAACAGCATAACGAATGTTATATAAAACAGACATATCGTTACATATTATAACGGCGTCGTCGCCGGAAGATGTCTGGTAGTTCGTATAACATACGCTTTCGTTATCTGTGACCAGGACCACCGCTACGTCGGTCTCGTCCTCCAAGTCGGCCAGCCCGTAGCTTTCGTCTTCCACGCTCACGATTACGTAGTTTTCGTCCTCCAGGTCGACCGTACCGTAGCTTTCGTCCCCCAAGTCGACCAAGAGGAGGAAAACTACGGTGCCGTCGACCTGGAAGACGAAACTACGTAGCCGTGGACCGGTAGGACAAAAGCTACCGTGCGGTTGACCTCAGTTGACTGCCATTAATGTCGGTGCTTTTTTGAGAGAATTCAATTTTGTGTGTTTCACTTCGCCGATAGGTGGCTACAGATGGAAAAATATTTCTCACTAGCACTGAACTGGATCGACGTTTGTATATAAAGGAATGGCGATAGTCATACCAATATGTCATTCGCTGCGTCCGGACTTGCGAGCGAATGAATAACGTAAGTAATAGAATGTTCAAAGTTAGGATAGATGAGGTCAGCTGAGAGAAGATGTATACGAGTTAACCTACGAATTAGCGTCATCACTCATCATTAATAAAAAATATATTGTATGAAATACTTCAACCCGTATGCAATTGACTCAAGTAATTCAATGTCAGACTACTGACTCGCAAGAATTAGTGCCTGTTACTTCATAAGTGCTCATCTAATTCCACATAGATATATAATTTTGTTGTTGCGGCCAAGAACCGATAGATATTTTTTGTTATTGGTCTCTATCAGAGATTTTTAGCAGGGGTAAAATCGTATAGGTATTGTAGAGCAATCACGGTACGGAACGGGAAGAAACTGTTCATAGGGTTTTACAGAACTGGAGCGCAGGACCAGTAAGGGACTGATACAGAGGTATGTGGATATAGCTCATAGAATCGTATAGATCTTGTAGAGCAAAGCAAACGATATACTTGAATGTGGCATAAGCCAGGGCCGACAATCTCTAATGTTATCATATGAGTCCGTACAGCAGTGGCGCCATCTGTTAGTCATGACGCAGACTTACTCAAATAATGATAATAATCCCCCAAACTACAAATTCGAATTCCTAGTTCGAATTGATTTTCGCGTAAATGAAAGTATCCTACATTTTATTTCAAACAATTCAACACGTGATTTTCGAGAATGGTTTTATATTATATGAAATACAAGTTATCATTTCATATCTACGTATGGATATAAGAAAATGAGGTTATGTTCGAAAAAACACCGCGCGGAATATGTATGGGATTGCGTATGTGTTCGAAGTCACGGACACAAAGTTTCATAGTGTGAGTGTCGCTTTGAGCGCCATCTACTAGTCATGGCGCGAAAAACTTTGCCTCAGCTTGTTCCATCTGCGCTTGGTGGCCCTGGCATAAGCTTATTAAAACACGTTACATTGGATTGTAGACTAACCATTTGTAGTTTAATGAAATTCTATTCGGAGGCTTATTGTACGAACGTCTCAAACGGCGGCGCACAACTACAGTAGCTGCTACTGCAAATACGGAGACAGAATACAGATAACAAACGGATTCTTTTAAAGGGGTACATACACCTTTAAAATATTTTTTTTCAAATTACTGCTACGCTCTGAGAAAACATTCTAGTGACTCAGTTCTTCTACAGTTGATTAGTGCTATTTTAATACATAGTTCATGATTTTTCCAGATTTTATGTCCTCTGCTGAACATAAATTCAGTCCATCGAAGAAAAAGCAGTTGTCGTAGGATGCAGACTGCTGCGTTGGATGAAATTTCTTCCACTTTTGAGGAAATATTCTTTATGAATGTAATTTCGGACCAAACCAATATTTGATGAATGTAATTTTTAGACATAGAAATTTTTGGTTTCAAAACATTTTTTCCAGAATGATGGAAAAAAAATTCTTACAATCAAAAATTTCCATGTCTAACACCTCAATTTATCAAATATCATTGGTTTCGTCCGAAATTACATTCATGAAGATTATTTCCTCAATAGTCGAAGAATTTTCATCCAACGCAGCAACCTGCATCCTACGACAACTGCTTTTTCTTCGATGGACTGAATTTATGTTCAGCGGAGGACATAGATCTGGAAAAATCATGAACTATGTATTAAAATAGCACTAGTCAACTGTAGAAAAACTGAGTCGCTAGAATGTTTTCTCAGAGCCCAGCAGTAATTTGAAAAAAATTATTTTAAAGGTGTATGTACCCCCTTAATCGGATAACTTTCTATAAGACGTTTCCAGCAGGGTTGGCAACTAACATTGCTATTGATACCAATGCCACAACCGTCGCCGCTATGAATGATGCGAATGATGCGAATGATATCCATGATGATGATGATGATGATAACCAGAATGACGCGTTTGCAATCGTCTCTACAAGCACGCCGATATGAAAAAAAAGTCAAGACGATGCGCTATTGAAGCATGTTGAACTCGTCCAAAGAAGACAAGAACTTGGATATGGAATATGGCGTTCGAAAGTTGGTCGGCGGAATAAAGATTGGTGATATCGTATTTGAAGATGATCAGATATATACAGGGTGTATCACCTCAAGTATTGAGAATGGGACGGACTTAGTTGACGCGAAGTCACGCCTCATCGACCAATCAACAAAGAGAGAGGAACCGTTTCTGTGACCGTTGAAGTAAATGAATACCTAACAATCTGATTTGAGTCGTTGTTGATACTTTTTTTCTTCACCGAAAAATTGTATTCTAGTCAGTGTTGATATTCTTTCCCCACACCAAGAAATTGTATGCTCTATTTTTCGTGAGAATTTCGGTCTAAGCAATTCTTCTCTTTGTGGATTGGTTGATGGGGTGCGACTTCGCTTCAACTAAGTCCCTCCCATTATCTATACTTGAGGTGATACACCCTGTATAGTAGGATGGGTTGAGAATTTGTTTTTTCTTTCTCTTAGCATGAGGGTAGAATTGGTACTTTATGAAAAAAAAAATATGTAAAAAAAAAAAAATTTTTACTCAACATTTGTAGAATTGTAGAATGTGACTTTTTTTACACGACTTTCATTCTAATTTGATTAAACCAGCGTTCGCCCCGTATTTGGGGGTAAAATTTGAGGGTTAACCCCGAGATCTCATGATAAACCCCCAGAATTTGTGGGTGCGAATTTACCCCTCAAATTTGAGGGTTGTTTTCCGTTAGCCCGGGTAAAAATGATTTTATATAATTATATGTAATTTTATAGAATTATATGAGAATGATATAGAATTGTATAGAATTATTTATAAAAATCCATGTCAGTTTTATAGAACTCTATATAATTATATATACTTTGATAGAGTTATATAGAATCATATAGAGTTCTATAAAACTTACATATGAGCTTCTTTTGGATCCTATATAGAACTCTATATGATTCTATATGACTCTATCAAGTTTTATATAATTATATAGAGTTCTATAAAACTTACATATAAGCTTGTTTTGGATCCTATATAGAACTCTATATGATTCTATATAACTCTATCAAGTTTTATATAATTATATAGAGTTCTATAAAACTTACATACAGGGTGATTTTTTTTAATCGCCCCAGGCTGATATCTCCGAAACCAAGCGAAATACGGAAAAACACCTCAGAAAAAACTTATAGGATATCGAGGGGGAAAGGATATGATGCAATCATATCTTTTGTGGGTGGAGGTGCTGAGCTGCGGTGAAGGTCAACTTGGTTTGTTTGAATGGAATGGTATACTTTTTTCGACAGAATCTAAAAGAGCATCAGATTCTGCATTCAAAACACCTGGACAGATTTTTTCTAAAGTTGATAGTTTATGAGATGAGAGCTGGGCAAGTTGAGTCAAAAGAGGAAGTTCAAATTTTTTGCGAATTGAAATCCGAAAAAAAACGACAGTAATGATGAACATTATTGATGAAGTTTATTGACCTCATCTTATTTGACCGTGATATTGTAAGCCAGGAACCTTCCAGATGTAGACGGCGAACAATGTATTAACCAATCAAAAGTAAAAGTCACACGTTAGTACAAACTGATTGAACAGAGAAATGACAGTCATGATGATAATATTATTGATAAAATTTATTGACCTCAACTTATTTGACCATTATGCCTAAGCTTTACGACAAGTGAAAAAGTATTTCGGACACATTCGAGAAAACTTGAGAACGGTATTCAGGTAATTTGAACTTTCTCTTTTGACTCAACTTGCCCAGCTCTTATCTCATAAACTATCAACTTTAGAAAAAATCCGTCCAGGTGTTTTGAATGCAGAATCTGATGCCTTTTCAGATTCTGTAAATAAAAGTATACCATTTCAGTTGGAGAAACCAAGTTGACCTTCACCGCAGCTCAGCGCCTCCACCTACAAAAGATATGATTGCACCATATCCTTTCCCCCTCGATATCCTATAAGTTTTGTCTGAGGTGTTTTTCCGTCTCCTGCTTGGTTTCGGAGATATCAGCCTGAGGCGATTAAGAAAAATCACCCTGTATATTAATATCTGATGAGACATAACTGATACAAGTCCATATACCGGGAATATTCGGTGAATTAGAACGATCTCCTTCCTACGACCAAACCAACACAGGCGCGCACCGCGTGCATGAGGCTCGGCGGGCGGGGCTGAGCGACCAGTGGTGCTTCTACCGAATCTTCCGCGCTAGGCCGAGTCCGCATAGCCCACCTCGATACTTCACCTAAAAAGCAATCATCGCACTGAACACGGAAATGAATGAACGCGAATAAAATGGATTTGCCTGATGTGAACATTGATTTTCGAAATTTATGAACGAATTTAAAATCAAATATCAATCAATTGGATTTAAGTATTGATAATCAGTGTTTAGGATCGATATTTGAGACGAAGTGGAACAGGTAAGTGAAGGGTAAATCATTGCAGACAACATGGTCAGAAATTGTTTTATTTATTGATTCATTTATTTATTAACAGAAAAATGAAATTTATCAACGATGATTGGTTAATCGAGGGATCCATTGCTGTTGAATTATGGCGTACGTCCAAACTTATCGGAGATTGAATTCTTGGGAATCGAAGAGAGGCTACCGATGAGCCACTGTCGAACGTAGTAGACTTTTACTCAGACCATTTTTATTTCTCAACGACTACCTCTATCGGAGACCCGAGTGCTGACATGTACCTCAGCAAGGCTTCATAGCGTGCGGAGAGGATTTGTCGCAGGAGTTTGTAGGACGTCGACAATCAGCCCCTACGAAAAAAATATATATGCTAGGATATATGCATGGGATATATCCTAGCATATATGCTAGAATATATGCTTGGATATACTCAAATTTGCCCAAAGATATATCCTAGCATATATCCTAGCATATATATTCTTGCATATATTCTGGCATATATCCTAGTATATATTCTGGCATATATCCTAGCATATATTCTGGCATATATCGTAGCATATATTCTGGCATATATCCTATCATATATTCTGGCATATATTCTGGCATATATTCCGGCATATATTCTAGCATATATTCCGGCATATATTCTAGCATATATTCCGGCATATATTCTCCAGCGTATATTTTTAGCATATATTATAGCATATATTGCTATATATACGTTGAATAGTTTATTAAAAAGAAAAAAAATCTAGATACGTTGGCGTGAAAAAATTAGCGGCAAATTTTTTTTTTTTGAAATATTTATTGTATAAATTTTTCAAGATTAAAATATTTATATTAAATATGTAACATAAACAGAGTCAGGATTTGCTTGTGTTCAATTGTTGATTGTCAAAAAATATAGGGCTAGCAGAGGTGGACGGGTTTGATAAAATAATCAATTAATTAATTATTTGGTCATTGAAAAAAATGTGGGTATTAGTTAAATAGGTAGGTGGAAGAGATGACAAGAAGATGACGTCAGGAATCGATATTCAGCACATTAAGGATTTTGATTTCGAAGAATTTTTGAGTGAAGTTCATGATCCGAAATAAATGGATGTAGTTGAATGGCACGATACGAAGAAAATGGCACTCGGTGGTTGGAAATGTTTCCACGCAATAGTGATGGAAGTGTCCGGTAAGAGCCTATTGTATTATTAAAATTATCAATTCATTCAAATTATACATTTTTGCATAATGAATTCGGTAGTTAATTATACATAATTGTTTTAGGTTCAAGTAAAATGTTGGAGTGGAAAATTCAGGCACCCGAAGGAATTATGTCTCCAGGCCTTCATCATCGGCTGCTAATGATACCAACGATGAAGAAATTGAATTCAGTGTAAATCACGGTAATATTATTGCCAACGCACGTTATAACATGTTGGCTACATTACCGAAACAACCTCAAAATGTTAGGAGGTTTAAAACATACCGGAAAAGTTACATATTTAATATAAATATTTTAAACTTGAAAAATTTGTACAATAAATATTTCAGAAAAAAATTTGCCGCTAATTGTTTCACGCCAACGTATCTAGATTTTTTTTCTTTTTAATAAACTATTCAACATATATATAGCAATATATGCTAGAATATATGCTAAAAATATACGCTGGAGAATATATGCCGGAATATATGCTAGAATATATGCCGGAATATATATGCCAAAATAAATGCTAGGATATATGCTAGGATATATTCTAGAATATATGCCAGGATATATGTCAGAATATATGATAGGATATATGCTAGAATATATGCTGGGATATATGCCAGAATATATGCTAGGATATATATGCTAGGATATATACTAGGATATATATGCTAGGATATATACTAGGATATATCTTTGGGCAAATTTGAGTATATCCTAGCATCTATTCTAGCATATATGCTAGGATATATCCCATGCATATATCCTAGGATATATATTTTTTTCGTGGGGGAGGTGTCGGAGAAGAATAAATTCATACGAGTTGAAGAAGATGTTGCCATCCCAGGACATCGTTACTTCCTCTGAAACAGCAAGGTGAGAGTATAACTGACTATCATGAGAATTTATGTCTCGTAAGTCTTTTGATATCCGTTAACTTTGTATCCTCCGTACCCAGTGACTGATCGCCCGCTAACTCTTGAGGAAAAATATCGCCGATGTCGTTGTCCAAGCTGACCTCAGGGATCAGACTGCGAAGAGTGATCGAGAACCAAGCAGGGATCGAGGAAACGAGAGCTAGCAACAGCGTCGGCGAGGCTTGGCAGCGTACCGAGTAGCTTCGTTGCAAGGGTTCGTAGCCCGTCGACGATATTCATCGAACATTTCTTACTCGTATAACGACCATTCAACGTTCATGTCTCGTAGCAGGCGAAGAAGCCTCGTCGCAGATGTTACCAGTGCGACGAGGCAGCGTACGAGGAGCTTCGTTGCCAGAGTTCGCAGTGCGTCGTCGAGCATTTTCTATCAAATTTTTGTGCGGCAAGGCTTCGCCAGAGTCCAGAGAAGGACTGCATATCGTCGACGTGCTACAAACGCTTGCAACGAAGCTCCTCGTACGCTACCTCATCGCACTACAAACTCCTGCGACAAAGCCCCTCCGCACGTTATGAAGCCTCGCTGAGGTACATGTCAGCACTCGGTCTCCGATAGAGGTAGTCGTTGAGAAATAAAAATGGTTCGAGTAAAAGTCGACTACGTTCGACAGTGGCTCATCGGTAGCCTCTCTTCGATTCCCAAGAATTCAATCTCCAATAAGTTTGGACGTACGCCATAATTCAACAGCAATGGATCCCTCGATTAACCAATAATCGTTGATAGATTTCATTTTTCTGATAATAAATAAATAAATCAATAAATAAAACAATTTTTGACTATGTTGTCTTCAATGATTTACCCTTCACTTACCTGTTCCACTTCGTCTCAAATATCGATCCTAAACACTGATAATCAATACTTAAATCCAATTGATTAATATTTGATTTTAAATTCGTTCATAAATTTCGAAAATCAATGTTCACATCAGGCAAATCCATTTTATTCGCGTTCATTCGTTTCCGTGTTCAGTGCGATGATTGCTTTTTAGGTTAAGTATCGAGGTGGGCTATGCGGACTCGGCCTAGGGCGGAAGATTCGGTAGAAGCACCACTGGTCGCTCAGCCCCGCCCGCCGAGCCTCACGCACGCGGTGCGCGCCTGTGTTGGTTTGGTCGTAGGAAGGGGATCGTTCTACTTCACCGAATATTCCCGGTATAATCATACAGAGGTCTATATATGATCAGATCGTTCGATCACGATAATCAATATTAAGTTCATCGTTAAAATCAGTAAAATTTTCGTGACAAATACATAGAATTCTAAAAGTTTCAACTATTAAATACCTGAAGTAGCACAGTCGTAGAAGGTTCGACTGATACGCAAAAGGACACGGGTTCGAATCCCAGTGAGAAACAGTGAGAAATTTTTCATCGACGAAAAAAGTCAAATATCAGCAATAACCACAATTACCGATCATTGCGACACACAAAAGATATAACAACTATAGTTTACAAATTTTTTCAATTTAATTGACTGTTTCATTTCAATTTGTTTGAAACAGATGATTAGATGTGATTATGTCTGATTATATATGATTATATAGAAATATTGGCCCGATAGAAATATATAGAATTTCATAGAATTTCATAGAATTATATAGAATTCTATATATTTCTATCGGGCTAATATTTCTCTAGAATTATATAGAACAATTCTATATAATTCTATATAATTATATAAAATCATTTTCACTCGGGAGGGACATGCTGCTGCGTTGCATGAAACTTTTTCAAATTTGGACGAAATATTCTGTGTTAATGTAATTTGGGGGCAAGCCAATAATATTTCATGAATTCATGTTTGAGACATAAAAATTTTTGATTGTAAGACTTTTTTTCCCATTATTTTGGAAAAAGTATTTTAGAATCAAAAATTTCTATGCCTAAAACTTGAATTAATGAAATATTATTAGTTCGCCCCTGAATTACATTCACACACAATATTTACATCAAATTCGAAAAAGTTTCATGCAACGCAGCAACCTGAACCCTACGACAACTACTTTTCTTACGATGGACTAAATTTTTGTTCAGCGGAGGACATAAAATCTGGAAAAATCATATGTATCAAAATAGCACTAATCACCTGTAAAAAAAGTGAGTCGTTTAAATGTTTTTCTCACAGCGTAGCAGTGATTTGAGAAAAAATATTTCCGATTATTATTATTTATCCAATTCCATAACAAAAGTTGTATCATCTCTTGGAAAAACATCAATTGACAATTGACATCCGAAAGCAATCAAGTCTCACTGGTCGTTAAAAAAGAGTAATTGTCATGAGATCAATCGGAGCATATATGAATGAATTCACAGAATATTTTTATAGCTTCGGTAATTAACTTGCCCGTGAGCAATTCCACGTCAAACCGGACAGCTTTCGGACCTCGATGTCACCGATTTCGCTAAAAATTTTTTTACGGGTTCTATGGAACAAATAAATTATTCAAACAATTCTTGGTTTTTTTTTTGGCCCCTATTTTCCAAGTTACACGGGAGTGAAATTCAGCAGAAAAAGCTAAAAATCGAAAACATACTCCTGTTCAAACGGTCATATCTTTGATTGTATTGATCTTGGAGACTTCAGTCAACAACCATTTTGAAGCTATTGAATGACACTATTATTATACATTTATTTGGTTCTGCGGTAACAAACAATTTCATTTGTTATAAACAAATATATTATTCGAACAAGATTTTCAAAGCGAGAACCACGCGATGAAATTCTGAAAAAAATATGAGCGTATTCCTTGATCAATTCTCTACAAAATCGTTAAGTCAAGAGGATGGAGAAACGATGCAGACTATGTGAAAACGATTTATTCATAAGCGGCGGCGCGCGCTGACACCGAGAAACCGTACCCGAGCCGGGTCTTCCAACGGCGGCGCGCGCCGTCGCTTATAAATGAATCGTTTTCACATAGTCTCTATTGTTTCTCCATTTTTTTGACTTAATGATTTTGTAGAGAATTGATCAAGGAATACGCTCATATTTTTTTCAGAATTTTATCGTGTGGATCTCGCTTTGAAAATCATGTTTCAATGATATATTTGTTTATAACAAATGAAATTGTTTGTTACGGCAGAATCAAATTAATGTATATTAATAGTGTCATTCAAAAGTTTTCAAATGGTTCTTGACTGAAGTCTCTATGATGAATACAATCAAAGATATGATCGTTTGAAGAGGGGTATGTTTTCGATTTTTGGCTCTTTTTGCTCAATTTCACCCCCGTGTAACTTGGAAAATAGGGGCCAAAAACAAAATCAAATATTGTTTGATGAATTAATTTCTTCCATAGAACACGTCAAAAAAATTATCGCCGTGGCTATTCGCAGGGTAGAGTGACTTTAATAGAGTCACGCGAAAATTTAGCGTGACTGTAATATGACTAAAATTTGGAGGGCCTCAACAATAATCATTGGGAGTGTCTAGAAAACCGGAGTGTCCGAACAATTAATATGTAGCGTGTCTGTAACACTCGCACCGGTCGAAAGGGTTATTGGAGTGTCTGCGTGGTAGTATATAGCGTGACTGTAAAAATATTTTAGGTTACGGGTGCCGTCAACGTTCCACATCCGCGCGAGGCATCTGTTAAGTCTTACGTCGTGACCAGTAGTTTTATCTCGAGTTTTATAGATGACGCCCTCTTATCTACGCGCTAAAATTCAAATAGTGGTTCGATCGTATATCCCCCTATATACATATACAGGGTGATGTTCTTTCATTTTCCCAGATCAATATTTTCGAAACCAAGCCAGATATGAACAAATACCTTAGACAAAACTTGTAGGAATTTGAGGGTGGAAAGTAAATGGTCCCGTCATATTTGTTGTAGGTAGATGTGCCGAGGTCCAATGAAGGTCAACTCGTTTTTTTTATTTTTTTCAATTGAATCGTATATTCCGGAAGTTATTAGACACAAATAAGTCTATCATACATATATATATTGACTGGAACTTTGGTGAGGAGTGACGCTTAAAACTCATTAGTACAAATGATTAGAAACAAATAAGTCCAACATACATATATATATATATATTGACTGAAACTTTGGTACGAAGTATCGCTTAAAACTGATTATTGCAAACCACATATTGCAAACGATAAGACACAAATAAGTCTATCATACATGTATATATTTACTGGAACTTCGGTTCGGAGTGACACTTAAAACTAATTACTGCAAACGATTAGAAACAAATAAGTCTATCATACAGATAGAGTATTCCGTGTCAGACTAGCAAGCCCAAAACCCCCACTATTTTAGATTGACTTAATTATCATATATGATACTTGTTACCGTTTAATATGATCAAATTAATTTTTTCAATTTTTTATTATTCATCATTCCTTCACAATGAGGAAAAAAAAAAATTTGCCAATGGGACCTCGATTTAAAATTACCAAAAAAATCATACGCACTCTGTGATTACCTAGAAACATTCTCTATCGAAGCACAGAGTGGAACTACGATGAACGACGGAGACAAAAAATTAATTGTTGAAAATTTTTTAAATCACAAAATCATCCGAATTATTCATTTGAATGATTAATTTTTTCTCTCGGACGTTCATCGTTTTGATCTTTGATGTAGAATGTTTCTGGGTAATCACAGAATGCTGATCATTTTTTTGGTAATTTTAAATCGGGTCCCATTGGCAAATTTTTTTTCCCCTTATTGTGAGGGAATGGTGGATAATAAAAAATTGAAAAAATCAATATGATCATTTTGACCCTTAACAAGTATCATATATGATAATTAGGTCAACCTAAAATAGTGAGGTTTTTGGGCTTGCTGGTTTGACGTGCAATAC
Source organism: Tenthredo livida (assembly GCA_963992785.1). Lineage (NCBI taxonomy): Eukaryota > Metazoa > Arthropoda > Insecta > Hymenoptera > Tenthredinidae > Tenthredo > Tenthredo livida. The sequence goes on along the minus strand of OZ023072.1, from coordinate 12,370,514 downwards.
GCCATATATATTCACTGAAACGTCGGTACTGAGTAACGCTTACAACCACGAGGTGCTCTTGCACTCAGAACAAAACCACGTCTCCTTTCGAGGCGCATTCTTAAGGTTTGCGCACCCGAAGTGAAACCAGAGAAGGCAGCTATTGCAAAAAACGCAATCGTTTTCGGCACACGTCCCGCAGATTTTGCATGTATATACCCCTAGCTTTCGTTTGCGCTCCAGAATAACGTTGACACGAAATAAAGCTTCTTCAGCTAAATATGGTGTCAGCAAACCGATGTCCACGGCAGCATCCACGGCAGCGTCTGATAAACTTTCTGGAGTCAGACCTCCGACATCGTGCTTGGTAACTTCGTATTCACCGCGCATCACGTTGTCAATTATCTTTAATGGGACAATCCAGCCCAGCATGTGCCTGGCCTTTTATTTCTCCGTTTTTTGCCCGAACTCGATCGCAGAGTTTCTTTTTCTGGGGAGACCTAACGTCGTTGATAGAGCCCCTCTTAGGCGTCCAATCATTTCAATAGGTACCCCTAATTTGATTTTGCTGATGTCATTTGCAATGTCTACATCTGAAGCATAATCTGTTGATGCTTTACCTGACAATATCTCCGTTGATCTATTATTTTGGTCCGCACTTGAATGCATTGTTATTCTACCTGAAACCTTGCTGGAATAAGAATTAGATATTGAATCGCGTTCATCAATCTTTTTTTCTATTCTGGCTTGGCGATCACATGCATTTATAACCTTTGCAGTGTCGCTACTTCCAGCTGTATCAGAAATTTTTACGGAATCGTCTTTATCTATGTCATCTTCGCCTGCTCGGATCACACAAATATCATGCGCTTGTCGCCAATGGGCTTGAATTTCTTTTAGTACACTCGAACCTCCGCTATTTGACCGAGTCGGGACCAAGCGTTTCTACTATTTGACGAAAGTAGGGGCCTCCTACTCCTTGTGGACGGTTTTCTGCGCAGCCAGTTCACGCCACTCCGCGTCACTCACGGCCCCGATGTTAAAGGGGAACGCTGCCGAATAGTGGGGTTAAGCCCATCAAATAGCAGAGGCCAAGTGTGGTCAAATAGCTGAGTTCATCAAATAGCGGGTGGTCAAATAGCGGAGGTTCGAATGTACATTCAATTGACTATAGAATCTTGCATCAGGTAACTGAGACAAAACTTGTACTATATCTTTCACTGGTGCTGCAAGTATTTTCCTTTCTTGCGTAATAGTCAGGTTTTTTGGTGACATAGATTCAGTTACCACACGAGTTGCAGACGCATGAGAAGCAGATTGAGACGTTTGTAATCGCAGCTTTGGATTTGCTTGTATATTGTAATTCTGCTTCCATCTTTCTGTACACAGCTCTTCTGCAAAAAGCTGGAGACCGAAGTGTTTGCGAACAGCTAAAATATGCCTGCAGGGTAGACTGAGTGACTTCCACGTAGAACATTCACATGACATAGTGCTAGCTTTGATCATGACATTGTGGCACTTGATCAAGCATTCTTGTGCTATACTATTGATCTTCCTAATTGTTATTGCATCATAGGAGTCAATTACCTTCAGGACTAAGGAAAATGCATACTTGGTTAAGCATTCTTCATATGCTTGTTGTACTGTACCATCTTCATAGACTTTCACATCTTTCCGCAACCGAGTTTGGATTCTATTATAACTCATTTCACGATCGCGATGGTTAAGCCACCTGAAGAAATCATTCACAAAGTCGGCCATAGTGCTATTTTTCTTGACAATTTGTTTTATTTTATTATTAATGGATTCTAGCCGATTGTTGGTACAGTTCCCCAAGTTGCCTTCAACGATACTGTACTTCGTCCACTCTTGTCTTATATTGTGCCAATTTTTATTGAAATACTTCAAAACTGCCGAAGGTGCTGTTTTACAGAATTCCTTGTAAGTTTCGTCATATGCCTGGACTGATGAACTTTTCGTTAATCTGTCTAACAGCGCTAGTGACTGATCTTTCTCCTCTATTGATATGCGCATCTTATTTGTACATACTTCCCGAGAAAAGGTTCGCAAGGTATGAAACATACATATGGGGTATTCCAAAATATTTTTAACGGTCATTTACCCCGACCCCCATCGATTTCCGAATAAATTATTCTCAGGGTAACCCTAGACCCAGGTATGATTGCTGAATTATTTTAGAATTTTGCAATTTTTTTTTTAGAAGTTACGATTTTTTGAAAATCGCACTTTTCAGCAACAGCTCGTTTTTCATCCAATTCTAGTTGGCAACCAAGGTATCCCACGGAAAAGTGACTGGTGCACAACTGTCCAGTTTTTTGACGTACTTCGAAATGGAAATATTTGTGGATTTTTTCAGACACCGGAAGTGCCGAAATTCTCGTTTCAAAAATCAAAATCTCGGATTGCAAAAAGTCGCCGTAATCGATCTTTTTGAAATTTGTAGACAAAATTCGACATCGAAAGACGGAATTTTTAAGACCAGACCGAAGTTGGGCCTACATCGGGTTTAGGAGGTATGGCTATTTTAATCACGCGAAAATTCATATTCCGGCGTTATTTTTGTTATTATTATTATGATTATTATTAAAATTATCAAAATTATTATTTTTGTTATCAATTAATGATGATGATGATAATAATAATAATAATAATAATAACAAAAATGATAATTTTGATAATTTTAATAATAATCATAATAATAATAACAAAAATAACGCCGGAATATGAATTTTCGCGTGATTAAAATAGCCATACCTCCTAAACCCGATGTAGGCCCGACTTCGGCCTGGTCTTAAAAATTCCGTCTTTCGATGCCGAATTTTGTCTACAGATTTCAAAAAGATCGATCACGGCGACTTTTTGCAATCCGAGATTTTGATTTTTGAAAAGAGAATTTCGGCACTTCCGGTGTCTGAAAAAATCTACAAATATTTCCGTTTCGAAGTAGGTCAAAAAACTGGACAGTTGTGCATCAGTCACTTTTCCGTGGGATACCTTGGTTGCCAACTAGAATTGGATGAAAAACGAGCTGTTGCCGAAAAGTGCGATTTTCAAAAAATCGTAACTTCTAAAAAAAAAATCGCAAAATTCTAAAATAATTCAGCAATCATACCTGGGTCTAGGGTTACCCTGAGAATAATTTATTCGGAAATCGATGGGGGTCGGGGTAAATGACCGTTAAAAATATTTTGGAATACCCCATATATACATTGGAATGGTTGGGAACAACTCTTGTATAACATCTCGTTCTGTTAGATCCTTGTCTCCCATCATACAACGCATACGCGAACAAGCTCCTTCATTTTCTTTTTTGAAAAATTCTATGAACCATTTCAAAGTTTCACGTTCTTCAGTCGACAGCACACCAACTCCTACGACTCTGCTTCCACCATCAGAATCCTTGACAAGCAGTATCATAAGAGTAAAATTCCGCTTGAAAAGTTTATATGTACTATCTATAAATACAATTTCTTGCCGAAAGTTCATGGAATTCCGCATTCCAACCGTTGAAAAATATAAACCCTTGAACTGTTGATTTTCATGAAATATGTATACATCAGCTCCTGCAATAAAAAGGAGTGTGAAGGATAAGTTGAATAATTAGAATTGATAGAATGTGTTACAGTAAGGTAAACTATTTTAACAGTACTGTAATTGCACATCACCTACGTAGCAAGTAAGTACAAATGCGTCTGAGTCTACGCCACATATTACTTATTACTGTAAAATAGAAGCTATTACTACCCCGAATTTCGGAGCTTGTTCCGAATATCCCGTCAATCAATGATTTATTTCTCACCATGTACGTTCTCCAACAGAGATACAGCTTTAGCAAGCTCGTCATCATCGAAATTCTTCATGCTGCTAGCCAGGTTGCACAGGTCTTTTCTAATGATAATTTTATCGAAATCAATTGAGAGCTGGTCTTGTAAAAGCTTCTTATCACAACGCAACTTCAGCAGCCCTATAGCACTCAGTTGCTCTTCTTTATTGAGTCTTCTATTTTCAGGCAAATGCTTGAAGAAAGCCTGTTCGTCAATAGAATCAACATACATGCGTTACTATAAAAGACACTCGATGTATACACTAGTCCTACCTTATTTTCCTATCTCTCATATCTGCTATCTATCTTACTCTTACTTTCTCTCTCGCTTTCTCTGTTAATAATTATTCTAACTCTGTGTCTTTACTGTAATTTTACTCTGTATTTCACTGTAAGACTTGTCCAACATTGTTATGGGCAAATAAACGAACTATCTGTCTATCTATCTATATCTGTTGCTAAGGTACTTGTATGGACGCAATAGGATTTCTCTATCTTACTCTAATTACTGTAGACTCTCGATAACTCGCCGCCTGATGGACAGTAAAGCGGGGAAGTGGCGAGTTAGCGAGAGTCCCTACTCCGGTGCTGCGTCACCACTCGCCACGCGCACATCAGGCCGCACAGATCCAGTTTAGTAGCGGTGGTGGGGCCCAGTCAGTTGTGGTGGGGGACAGTTAGTCTAGCTCGTGTGTGACTGTGTGAAAATTCACCCACCGCTGCGGCGACTTACCGATCGGCGAGTTATGGAGAGTCTACTGTAGATGCCCCACACCTACTGCCCATGGCCACGAAGAAGTATTTAACTCTATGTTAATGAAAATATGTATCTTGATGTGATACGCAATCTGCATTATGAAATAAATGTGCAATGCGATTAAATATTTGTTCAAACTAACAAGGAGAGGACCAAACCTCTGGGGCATAGATTGAGATCGAACTACTAGAGCTGTTTGGTAGGGCCAAAAGATGAGACCCATGATGTTCCATTCCATCTCATAGGCCCTCGTTCTCTTGGCAAGCCCCACCTGATAGTAATATCTAGCGGTAGATGGATATTTGAGGGTGGTGATAATACTTGGCTTTTATTCTTCGGATTAGATTTGCTGTGCTAGAATCTGGCATGACCCGACAGGAATGTGAGTGAGCATCGTAAAAGACATATATCGCACAGGTACAGAAAGCTGAAAATACATTGTTCGTGGGTACACGCTGGTATAATTAATCAAATTGTATGCGAATGATGAAAAAGCAAATCAGGGCAGTCCAAATGGAGCCTTGATCAAGGTTTACTCTCAAGTCATGATCATTATACTAGTTTGAGGTAGTTCAACCAACTTTTGAGCCACCGACAAGCCTGCAAATGGTCCTCCGCCACAGTGAAATAGCTTCTGGTGCTCATGTCGTTGGCTTCAAAAGAATCTTCACATTGACCCAAGATCTTCAAACTGGCAGAGCTCATTCAAAATTAGGTGACAAAAGTAATAAGCAAGTGAAATTTGAAGAATGACTTTTAACCTCAGAAATGGTTTTTTTTTTTCTTGTCATATGATTAGATTTGATCTTTTGCTTTCAATATTCGAAGAATATCGATTCAGAGAAAAATCTGTAAGTCTGGGAAAAATTCTTCTAAATTTACTTGCTCAATACTTCTGTTACCTAATTTCGAACAAGTTCCGTGAGTCTGAAGGTCTTTGGTCCGTGTAGGGATTCTTTCAATAAGACGAAGGTATGGCAATTTCATTTTGGCTAGAGACCATTTCCGGGCTCATCGAATAGGTTCACATGCTGCTCGAGCTAACTCTGAGTATAGTATGGTGATCATGATTGAAAATAGTAGGATTCTATACGGGCTCTGTAAAGTGCTGATTTGCTGTTTCATCATTCTCATTCAATTTTATTGATTTTACTACAGCCTACCCACAAATAATGTATTTTTCGATCGAGTATCCGTAGAGTACGCCTTTTCGGTCGTGTTTCGCGGCCGTGAAGTACGACTTTACGGACACGTCCGTAAAGTCTTTTACGGCCGCGAAACACGACCAGAAAGGCGTACTTCTTACAGATACTCGATCAAAAAATGTTGTTAGCACCTCGGCCGTATGATTTTACCGCCTCGTGAGGATTGTGCGTTCCTCGGACTGCTCCGCCTCGGCTTCGCCTCGGCTTAGCCGGTCCTCGGACGCGTCATCCTCACTCGGCCGTAAAATCCTACTTCACGGCCTAGGTACGAAAAATACTATTTAGCTCGCTGTACTTGTGTAATATGTTTTTCAGCATGTTAACTCATATTTTTCTCGTGTAATGCAAGATTCTAGAAAATAAAACTCAATTTGACATAGACGAACCAAGTACTATCACTTGCGTCAACTATCTATCTATGGCTGGATATTAGGTACTATTAGGTGGGACTCACCAAGAGAACGAAGGCTTATGAGATGCAATGGAACATCATGGGTCTCATCTTTTAGCCGAAGTAAACAGCTCTAGTAGTTTAATCTGAATCTGTGACCCGAAGGTACAGTCCTCTCCTTTTCAGCTTACTTCTGATCCATCATGACCTTAATGGATGGTACTGAAATTTCTGATTTCCAAGTGTTCTCCATCCTTGGATACTCCTACAAGGATGAATGCAGCACAGCCATGTTTAAAAGTCCTGTAGAGAAATAAGTTCACTTACTTAACCTGATTAATTATACATATAGACTGAATAGCTGTTCAAGATGTCACACAACAATGTGTATTTATCAGTGTCTGATAGTTTTTTGTTGTTGTTGAAAATGAAAAGAATCCATAGTTAGATGTGCTGAATTATAATGATTTGCTAGGAACTGAATATTGAACGAATTATTAGATCTTGTTTGAAGGCAGTGCTTAAAATTAGACGAGCGATCTTTTGCCCAAAAAGCATGAAATTCGTAGGTCAATATATAGATCAGCTAGCAAGCGTTGAGTATTATACCTACTTTCTGTAGCTCATTCATTTCATAAATGGTAAATGCAAGAATGAATGGATTATTTGCCACTTTTGCTGGAACATTATTGAGATTACGATATTTGTAAGCAGCTAACAACTGAGAATATTATTAAAACAAGGAGAGACGTTTAACTGGCACCAATTTTTCATGATTCGAGATTTATTATCTGTGAATCTGTTTGAACAAAAAGGTCGAATCAAATGTAATGTCAACTTATTCATTTATACTGTCAATTCATGCAATGAACATATCATATTATAATGAGGAACCAACCAAATTTTCATGGTGAATCAAATATTGAGAAACACTATTGTATAACACTTTGATAGAGCATTAAATATTTTTTCTGACAATCAATATTTCAATAAATGCAAAATCACATTAAATTTGTTAAATCAGATGGATAAATTCTGGTGTTGAAAAAGTACTAGTAGATTTTGGGCCAAATATATCACATAAGCCGTTAATCATTAGCGATCATATAAGCAAGGACAGCTCATGCTGAAAACTATACCTGCTGTTTCGGAATCCTTTTGATTCGGTTTGTCGCTGGTGTTCGAACTTGCAAACATATCGTATTTCATAACACTTTAACTATACGTTCATTTTTCGTTTGACATTGCATCGTCATATCAGTTTGCCATGGTATATTGTAAATTGTCGCCGTTCCTGATTTTAGTAGACACGTAGGAAGTTTATTAGATCTTCTAGACTCTGGAACTGCTTTCCAATCACAAGATCCACTTGCTCTTCCGATGACATCAGTAAAAGTGAGTAGATTTTTGAATGAAGAATAATGCACTCTGAAACCACCCCATCCACCATGATTTACAGCCACGTGAAAAAGCGTTAGACAAATATCTACAAAAGAGAATGTACATACACATGTATGCTTATTGGTACGTATGTATGTTATCAATCCATATGCGTTAATACCTCTGTCATGGTGGCAACCAAAAAAAATAGTCAAAATGATTCCCCGACATTTCCAGGATTTCCAAGTCTTCCCTGACTAGTGGACACCATTAGGGTGATTAAAAGAAAGAATTTTTTTATTTTTTCACACTAACAGGCTAAAAAGTTTCATTTAGGTATAAAATGATGCCTGTTAAAATATGAGCTCTTAATATTAATATTAAGTTGCTCCGCATCGCACTTTTCGATTTTCCGTAAGAATAACATGGCATAATTATTTTTGCTTCTTCTGATTTTCATAACTAGCAAATGATACGTCACACGAAGAATCTACAGACATATTTGTGTAGAGAATTGAATGAAAAAAAATAATTAAAAAATAATTAAATAATAAATTGATCATCTAATTGATTAATTGATTAATTACATTAAACTTTGATCTAGAATAACTTTTTAACGAGTGGACGTATTAGAAAATCACTCGGAACTCTTTTGTAGAGCGTTTAATTCTCTACAAAACTGTGTTTGTGGATTCTCTGTGTGACGTATTATTCGCTAGTTATAGAAATCAGAAGAAGCAAAAATAATTTATCACATGTTATTCTTATGGAAAATCGAGAAGTGCGATGCGCAGCATCTGATTATTAATATTAAGAACTCATATTTTAAGAGGCATCATTTTATACCCAAATGAAACTTTTGAGCCTGTTAGTAAGAAAGATGAACAAAATTTCTTTTGAATCACCCTAGGGCACCATGTCTATTTATGTTGTCCATACTTTCAACGCTTTTACGAAACTAGAGCTAATATCAACTGCGCGAGCGTTTGAATTGAAATTCGGAAATGATATGAGTCTCGAGCTTATAATAGGTTTCAATTACCCATGCATCGACTGTCATATTTTTTTTTCAACTCACACACTGAAACTGTGGTGAGGTAACAACTAATATACATCTTAGGTTTGGATACCTTACCGTGAAAACGATTTAAGATTCCAAAACAGTGCGCGTGGCGATGATTGTTTCTTCTTTTTTTTTCAATTTTTTTGTTTCTTCTTCTTTATTCGACGATTCATCCCATCTTGGAAAAACCCTTCTCCCTTGTCGAGTTGGATCACGGGGCACGAGATAACGGAAAACGGAAACGAACCGGAATTGAGTTGTTCGCTCCATCTGGTGTATTTTATCGGGCACTTTTCGCAAACGAAAGTTTCGGAAACAACGTCTGATTGGTGGCTTTCAATATATAATATATATCAACCAATGAGATGCTTCTGAGTGGCGACCGCGTCACGAACGCCCTCTCTGTTATTCTATCGTCAATTCCTTCCGTCAACAGCACTTGTGTCAAAGAAAGGAAAAAAAAAAAAGAAGAAGAAGAACAGCACTTGTGATTCCCCGTTGAGGAGGCTATCCTCTCAATCAGTGAGGGTACGACGGTAACGGCAAGTGAGTACGAAGGAAGACCAAAGATTCGTAAGTATCGAGCCGATTTCAATACAGCTGATTAATACAATGTAGTTGGTAGTACTTTTAGAAATATGTCGGGTGTCCGAGCGTTGCGATAGTTTTTTTTTTTTTATACCTTTGGCTTATCTCCTTTCAAGGACCGTAGCCTGGGCGTCGCGATAGTCCGTTTCTGACCGTAGCAGCCCAACAAGCAAAAAGTATTTTCCACGTACAATAACACAATTTTGATTTATATAAAAATTTCACGGAATCTTGGTAAACATCTGTAGAATCTGTGAACAAAATTACGAAGCGGCGAGCATAATAGTTCGAAAGTACATAAAAAAATTGTGGACGCATGCAAATTGAATGAATCTGGAAATTGTCCATCTACAATTTTTCGGGCAGCGGTAGTATTCAACAACGTTTTGAGGTAGCTCATCAGATACCGCTAAAATCGTTGAGTGTATGAAAATCAAAGAATTCCTAAAAATTATTGTTTTCATTTCTAAATTATTGATATGAATTATAGAGGTCATCAATATAAGAATTATAAGATTTTTCAGTAACGGCTATTTTTTATTATTTTTTTCATATTTTGAGTCAAAAATTCAGTTATTAACTACCCAATAAACCACAAAGCGTATAAACGTATAAAAATCGAACGAATGTCCGGCTGAAAAACGTATATTTCACGTATATACACGTACGTGTACACTAAACGTAATGGATTCTGAGCCGGATGGTGTTCGACAATCGAAGAAACAGCCAATCGGCACTCTGGATTTTTGTAGTCCAGAGCGCTGATTGGCTGTTTCACCTATCTAGATTACACATCCGGCTCAGAATCCATTACGTTTAGTGTACGTACGTGTATACGTGTATATACGTGAAACATACGTTCTATATACGTTTTATATATGTTTATTGGGTATTGTTATCTTCCTCACGACTAATCTAAAATTTGATTAGGACATTTCCTACTAAAAACCAAATTCTACCAGTAGGACAGTACCAATAAATCACATTAGTGTGCGTATCGCATAGCTTCTGAATATCATCTCTCCCATTAGTCTTCATTCCTGTCTAAATGACCTGATTCAAATATTGCTGTAGATGATGGATAAAGCCCTCAGCCTGCAAAAAGGACAAAAATTCCGCAGCTTCGAGGAACTCGCTGCTTTTGTGGATCCCTACCAACTGCATCAACGACAACAATTTTCGGTGCATAAGAGTAAAACCATCAAGGCAGCCAATGTGCAGAGAAATATCAAGGAAGAATTAATTTATTATTCTCTGCACTATGTATGTCAACGCAGTGGAACATACAAGGCCAAAGGAAAGGGGATCAGAAAAACTACGTACGTAGATATAGTCATAATGTCACTCGAGATTCTATATTGGCTATGTGCATGACCTTCACCAGGTGTCGCGTTTGGCTATCAGCGCTCGCAGCATCAGAATGATACGCTACTGATTGTCAAGCACAAAAGGGCCTTATATAGACAAAGCTGGATCAAAAACGGATACGCAATTTAATAATACCCGAAAACGTCCCTTAATTTTTATAGCAATTTTAACAACATATTATAATAACCTTCGAAAACTTTGAGGAGGGTCTATCACCCCGTCTATGATTTTCCAATGATTCAACATGTCTGCTGGTGCTTGCCATCGTGGCTGACAGGTACCAGCTGATCATAGAAATTTTCAACATTGCAATAACATTGATCGCATCACTTGATCGAGATGGATATAATCTTGAAAACTGGATCCCAGACCGTAACACATTCCATTCTGTTCAATCCAGTAACATTGGGTCACTTCCCAGACAACACAAAATTCAAAGCGACCTTGAAGACGTCGTATGGGCGTCCCATGCGTCGATTTCTGACGTCGCAAAGACGTCTTTACCAATTAAAAGTCTTCAAGACGTCTTTAAGACTTGAGACGTCTTTGCGGCGTCAGAAATCAACGCATGGACACCCATACGACCTCTTTAAAACCGCTTTGAATTTTGTGTTGTCTGGGTTATTAAGAAATTAAAATCATTAAAATTATTAAAAAATTGTCAACGGAGTGATAGATCGACCTTAAATTTTTTGCAAGGTAAAATAACACATTGCGAGAAACACTATGAAAATTGAGGAACATCTATGGGTATTAATCATCAACATAATCATAATTAATTTAAATGTGTCTACATAAGGCCTCGGTAAGCTTGACAAGCAGTACGGTAACATTCGGCCACGAGCGGCGCTACTGGTCCTGACGCACATAGCAAATTCTGTAATGCACAGTTCCCCTACGTCGGTAATTTAAGTATAATAAATTGATATTTCTGTACAGGTCTGTTAAAACTAATTGTCCAGCCTTTATGAAAATCAAGGCCGCAAAAAATGAAAATTGCTTGGAACTGAATGCTTTCAACGACGAACATAATCATCCGCCTATAAATGAACTTTCAAAGGTCAGCATCTTGGAATTTATTATATCTCATTATGTCTAGACTTACTATTGTTATATTTGATTCATTAGTGACAGAGAAAATTACCCTGTTGTACTTATGAAATACGGCGGTCATTATTTGACATTTCATAGAGGGGACTGAAATGGGAATGTACCTCTTGTCTTCTTGTGGAATAAATTTGTAGTTTCTTTTTTGCATGAGTGAAGGACCACAGGACGAAACTTCACAAATGGAGAAAATGGAAAAATAACTTGTTGCCAATGGTTCTCACGTCCGAAATATTTAGATTTTATATTTTTCACAGGGACAATCAGTGGAAGTCGAAGCAACCACAACTGGTGGAGATGATGTTCTCCCTACAAATATACTTGGAGTTTCCAAAAAACACGATGGTCTAAGATGCAATTTGGATATAGCAAATCTATCGATATATATTGCATCGGAGGCAGACAGTGAGAAGCGTCGAGTTGATTTCACAAATGTTTCTGGCGATCTAACATTCCCTGTGATTTCTATCGCTGACGTGTCGAGTAACTTGAGAATATCAAAAGCGAACTGCCCGACTCAGCATCCTGAAGAGTCTCCGAATGATTCACCTCAAAAAACGAATAACAACAGTCATTCCCAAGAAGATTGCGTTTCCAAATTGAACACAGAATCGAAAGAATGGGAATGGGACAATGATTTGGCAGCAATATCGGCTGTAGTTGAATATCTTACTTCTGACGAAGAAAAAGAGAGTGAGGCAATAGATCCTCTACTAACAAAAGAAAAAAGCGTCGATATTGACATCACTAGCATACGAATGCCACCTGTTGTTAGGTCAAGGGGTCGCCCGAAAGGCGCAGTGCTGACTGCCATTGGTCTCCCCAGGAAAAGAAACTCTGCGATCGAGTTCGGGCAAAAAACGGAGAAACAAAAGGCCAGGCACATGCTGGGCCTGATTGTCCCATTGAAGATAATTGACAACGTTATGCGCAGTGAATACGAAGTTACCAAGCACGATGTCGGAGGTCTGACTCCAGAAAGTTTATCAGACGATGCCGTGGATGCTGCCGTGGACATCGGTTTGCTGACACCATATTTAGCTGAAAAAGCTTTATCTCGTGTCAACGTTATTCTTGAGCGCAAACGAAAGCTAGGGGTATATACTGTAACATTGCATGTTACGACGGGCTCCTCACCCCTTAAACGACCTTAGCGGAGTGTATGATGATGAGAGAAAGAGTAGATAGACCCCGAGGTCCGATAGATATTCCGAGAGGCGACCGTGACCGACTAAAGACTGTTGAGCGTATTATTTATTCTTTTGTTTTGTTTTACGACTTTTCTCTAACATGTGGGAGACGAGGCCCAGCCGACGGCTAAGAGACTGGGACAGAGACACGCCACTAACGACGCAAGACGTTCCCGTATCGACTGATTGGATCCCACTCGACGAACGCCACACAAAAGCTTCGGAGGATAGTGATGGCCACGCTACCTCCTGCTATTAATCTAGAGGACACGGGGGAGTGCCAAGGACATTCCACAACGAGGGATCTCGGTGGTGGAAGAGATTCCCGCCACCAAGAAGAGCCTGCGACCCGTGAGCCTCCGACGTAGCGAGCTAACATCATCGTGGCGAACTTTGAATTACGCGCGTGGCGACCACCGGTCGCCATGCTTAAGGGATCCTTCGGTCGATACAACGATCGATATTGGGCCGTGACACGAGGGCGCTGATTACCGGCGCCATGCGGTCTAGTCACTCTGCGTTAGACTAGCGTCCTTAACACTCGTGCGTTCTTTCTGAATACTTATATTAAGAAAATTTTGTAGTTGTTGATTGCGTTAAGCCCCGTGGGCAGTTTGATTTTCTTTTGCGTACGTTTTTGCTTTGGTTTATTGGTGTGTGAGTCTGAGTGGACTGGGAGTCGAGACTTCTCCCCGAGGGAGTTCAATAAGCGAACGAAATGGTCCTAGACTGGGAGGAAGCCTCGTTCATTCGATGGCTGGAAGACGGTAAGCGTTAGCCATTCTGACCCATACTAATTTGAATTCGGCAACGGCCGTCAGCCATATTGCCATTGAGCAAGCCACGAGGCTAATTAATATTCTTGGAATCGAATTAAACCGATCTCCGAAGGGTAGGCCGTCACCAGTGTCCCCGTGTAGTAGGGATTATCGTTCGAGTCAGTAATTTATAGAGAAGTATTGAGTATTTTATAGTTTATTAAGTTCGGGTGTGCTACCTGTCGCACACGAGTGCGACAGAGATAGTCCTAGTCAGTCACTGTCGCTCTCTCTTCCTCCTGTAGGGAGAGACACAGCTAGTTAGTGTTTAGATTTCGAGTCTTTGTTTTTCGGGTTCGAGTCAATAAAGAATTCTAATTAAATAGTTATCGCGTTATTCGCAGAGTTAGGTTAAGTTAGTTTTAGTAAGCTCCTGTAAATATTACTTCTCTGATCAATTTCTTATTTTCTATTCTTTAATACGAGCCGAAGGCTCACCCATTGTAAATACTAGTCTGTTAATTAGTTGTAAGTTCTACTCGTGTAGTTTATTTAGCGTTCCCGTTGGGATATTGTCCCACGAGGACTTAGTTTGCCGAGTTAGTTAACATTTGCATGATTTTGTTTTGTTATTGCTCTCCTACGTGGAAGCTAGTAGTTTATTAATTATTGTAAAACTCGTCAAGCGTGGCCAGGTCGCCTGTATACGACCTGTGGCCGTTCTTTATCCGAGGGGAAATATCCCCGATTGGTTAATTTATTATTTCTACTATTTTTTTTATACTATTTTTATTGAATAAATTCTATTTTTCTTTGTTAAATTCAAAGTTACGAGTCGTTAGTCAACGCCCTGCTAATCCTTCACTTAATCCCGACCCCTCTCCGCGGTACTGTGGCTAGCCTACGGTTATTATTTTGTTTAGATTTTTGAAATCGGCGGTTATCCGCCTGGCGCCCAACTTTTGCTATTTCTTTGTTTTCTTTTGGCCAATTGTCGAGTGGATGGTTCTCGGAGACTGGCTATCCGGTCCAGATCCGAGGATCAAATAAAATCCACGTCACAATACATGCAAAATCTGCGGGACGTGTGCCGAAAACGATTGCGTTTTTTGCAATAGCTGCCTCCTCTGGTTTCACTTCGGGTGCGCAAACCTCAAGAATGCGCCTCGAAAGGAGACGTGGTTTTGTTCTGAGTGCAAGAGTACCTCGTGGTTGTAAGCGTTACTCAGTACCAACGTTTCAGTAAATATATATGGGGTATTGCACGTCAAACCAGCAAGCCCAAAACCCTCACTATTTTAGATTGACCTAATTATCATATATGATACTTGTTAAGGGTCAAAATGATCATATTGATTTTTTCAACTTTTTATTATCCACCATTCCCTCACAATAAGGGGAAAAAAAAATTTGCTAATGGGACGCGATTTGAAATTACCAAAAAAATGATAAGCATTCTGTGATTACCCAGAAACATTCTCCATCAAAGATCAAAACGATGAACGACCGAGAGAAAAAATTAATCATTCAAATGAATAGTTCGGATGATTTTGTGATTTAAACAATTTTCAACAATTAATTTTTTGTCTCCGTCGTTCATCGTAGTTCCACTCTGTGCTTCGATAGAGAATGTTTCTAGGTAATCACAGAGTGCGTATGATTTTTTTGGTAATTTTAAATCGAGGTCCCATTGGCAAACTTTTTTTTTCCTCATTGTGAAGGAATGATGAATAATAAAAAATTGAAAAAATTAATTTGATCATATTGAACGGTAACAAGTATCATATATGATATTTAGGTCAATCTAAAATAGTGGGGGGTTTTGGGCTTGCTGGTCTGACACGGAATACCCTATATGTATGATAGACTTATTTGTTTCTAATCGTTTGCAGTAATTAGTTTTAAGCGTCACTCCGTACCGAAGTTCCAGTAAATATATACATGTATGATAGACTTATTTGTGTCTTATCGTTTGCAATATGTGGTTTGCAATAATCAGTTTTAAGCGATACTTCATACCAAAGTTTCAGTCAATATATATATATATGTATATTGGACTTATTTGTTTCCAATCATTCGTACTAATTAGTTTTAAGCGTCACTCCTCACCGAAGTTCCAGTCAATATATACATGTATGATAGACTTATTTGTGTCTAATAACTTCCGGAATATACGATTCCATTTAAAAATATAAAATAAAACGAGTTGACCTTCACTGGACCTCGGCACATCTACCTACAACAAATATGACGGGACCATTTACTTTTCCTCCTCAAATTCCTACAAGTTTCGTCTAAGGTATTTTTTCATATCTGGCTTGGTTCCGAAAATAATAATCTGGGAAAATGAAAGAACATCACCCTGTATATGGGGAATTCCACGTGAACTCGGTAAATGTTTGACCCTGACACCTTGCGATTCGGGCCATGATTTTTTATGTTATCGTACCTGATCGAAGAGACGCTCCGAATTTTTTTCAGATTTTTTCGAACAGCCGTCATTTTTCAAAAAATTCACAAAACGCCAACATAAGAGCCGCAATTTAAAAATCTGAAAAAATTCTCAAAAATCCTCTGCCAGATATCAAAATTTTTCAGCCTTGAGCCAAAGTGGGAAAACGTTTGCTTCCATTCTTTTTCGTGCTTTTTTCGAAAAAAAATGATGAAAAAGAACAGCAGCAGTTGCCAGTCCACTGTGAACTGTTGCTCGAACGTTTTTATACGTCACGCACGATTTTTGCAAATTTCATCAGATTTTTCCCATGCGATTTTTTTGTCATCCGATCTGAATCCAAAAATATGAGAAAAAATATAATCGCTTCGGAAAAATCAGCGAAAATTCCCAAAAATCGTGCGTGACGTATAAAAACGTCCAAGCAATAGTTCACAGTGGACTGGCATCTGCTGCTATTCTTTTTCATAATTTTTCTCGAAAAAATCATGAAAAAGAATGGAAGCAAACGTTTGCCCACTCTGACTCAAGGCTGGAAAATTTTGATATCTGACAGAGGATTTTTGAGAATTTTTTCAGATTTTTAAATTGGGGCTCTCATGTTGGCGTTTTGTGCATTTTTCAAAAAATGGCGGCGTTTGGACTAAATCTGAAAAAAATTCGGTGCGTCTGTTCGGTCGAGTATAATAACATAAAAAATCATGGCCCGAATCGGAAGGTGTCAGAGTCAAACATTTACCGAGTTCACGTGGAATTCCCCATATGTATATAGGGGGATATACGATCGAACCACTATTTGAATTTTAGCGCGTAAATAAGGAGGCGTCATCTATAAAACTCGAGATAAAACTACTGGTCACGACGTAAGACTTAACAGATGCCTCGCGCGGATGTGGAACGTTGACGGCACCCGTAACCTAAAATATTCTTACAGTCACGCTATATGCTACCACGCAGACACTCCAATAACCCTTTCGACCGGTGCGAGTGTTACAGACACGCTACATAATAATTGTTCCGACACTCCGGTTTTCCAGACACTCCCAATGATTATTGTTGAGGCCCTCCAAATTTTAGTCATATTACAGTCACGCAAAATTTTCGCGTGACTCTATTAGAGTCACTCCACCTTGCGAATAGCCACGGCAAAAAATTATAGCGAAATCGGTAATATCGAGGTCATATTTTGATTTATTTTGTCCGGTCTGACGTGGAATTGCTCATATGGAAGATCTCTCTATTTTTCATATTCGTCCCAAAACTTTCATATTTTCTATTGTAGCTTCTACTACAACTTCCTCTCTGTGCGCTGAAATTGGGTAGATAAGTGTAACAATTGCAAAACATTACGAGATTGTGGTGGCGCTGCGAATGAACCGCTCACACGTTGGTGCATTCCGCTCAAAAAATTTCTTGAGATGTACGGTGTTATCCAAATCATCAGGATAGGTCGTGTTCGCTGCAAAAAGTTCGAAGTCCCAATCGTAGAGTCGTTTATAGAATGTATGGTCGTACTTCTGCTGGCAACAATGTGCGTTACATTTTTTTAACATTAACGGTAGTGGATTAGGGCAGCTTTAGAGCGTCACAACAAACCCCCTCTTTCCCCTCTGCCCCGCCCCCTGGTGCCAGACCTTCCCCTCAAGGTCGTCGAGGCCCTTTCCTCCCGAGGTTGTCCGGTGCCGAGGGGTGCCTCTGTCCCCCCTGTCCCCCTCCCTGACCCCTCATAGGAGTCGTCCCTGGGACCTGTCCCTCTACCGCAACATTTGAAGGTACTACCTTTGTGTTATAAGTATGAGGATGAAAGAATCGGCTCAAGATACAATGACACAGTGATGTTCGCATAGAAAACGATTTTTCGCAGTGAAATCTTCATCAGAGCAATGCGACGGTACTTTGGTAACACCTCGTCCGTCGATTTTTGACGGTTTTGAGTAAGGACCGTAAAAACGATCAGCACATGTCCCTTTATAACTTTTATAAGTTTTATGTCAAAATATTTAACAGTTCATTTTCCATTAAACAAATCAGAACCTTGTATCTCACATCGCAATAAGTTGACAATGCAAAACCTCGTATCTCAAGATATATATGAGCGACACCTCATTTGTTTACCAAGTATGATTGTCTTTTGCTATTAAATTTATGTGTCAAAAACGTGGCGTCTGAATTTTCTATCAAAATATCTGTTTATAATATTCTTTCCGTTATTTAATTATTAAAAATCATTCTCAATTGGATCGAGTGCATTAAGTAATGGATTTGAATAAATATGAAACTAATTTCTTCGAAATTCCTTCATTTGCAGAAACACGTGAGTCACATCCCAGTGTGAATTTAGCGTGTAAGAACCTCGTATCATATGAAATTAATCCAAAATAAGGGTTAAAATACTGAGATTCATTATATGTTAACATTAATAAACTTAAAAGTACATTATGTTTGATATTCAGATGAAATGGTTATTCACAATACTTTGTCATTATTAATATAGAGTTTTTTGTTGTTCCTGCAAAGTAGTGATTTATGAGACACGAGGTTTTACCAAAGTAAAGTCGAATGATTCTTCAGCAATAGCAATGAATAGATTAGCCAATCAGCAGCCAATTTAGCGTACAAATAAATATGGGTACTAAGTTGGCAGAACACCCCGCTCACAACAACCGCGAAAAAATCAAAGACAGGCGCTACCGCCTCGTTCACTATTGTTGTGAGCGGGGTGTTCGTCTAAATTGGAACCTATCTCTATTCATACGCCGAACTCGCTGCTGATTGGCTAATCTATTCACTCCCATTGCTGGAGAACTATTGCTGTGACAAAGATTTCGCGGCGGAAAATCAATTTCTCTTTCAAAGAGGAATCGCCCCATGTACGTTTGTATGACTAATTGAGAAACACCCTGTATACTAGATATTCTCACATCGAATATATAAAAACGTCATAAAAGTAAGACAGTGGTGTTGGCGGTGTTGTACAATACTTATGGGACAAATCTGAGGGTTCGCGCGCCGCGCCGCTTTTTCGCAATTCGGCACTGTCATGGCTGTAACTGTTCGAATCGGCTAGATATTTCGACGCCGATTTATTTGCAGGTAGAGTAGGTCACTAGCATTCCGAATAAATTATTCAAAAAAAAAAACGATTTTTCGAAAATTCAAAGGTGTAGATATCCCCTCAATGGCCATACATCGAGCACATTACCAATTACTCATATATTAGCCATTCCACGTCAGACCGGACAAAATCAATCAAAAATTGACCTCGATGTTACCGATTTCGCTCTAATTTTATTTACGGGTTCTATGGAACAAATAAATTCATGAGACAATTTTTCGTTTTTTTTTCGGCCCCTATTTTCCAAGTTACACGAAGGTGAAATTCAGGAAAAAGAGCCAAAAATCGAAAACATACTCCCCTTCAAACGGTCATATCTTTGATTGTATTCAACCTAGAGACTTCGTCCAAGAACCATTTCAAAGATGTTGAATGACACTATTTTTGTATATTTATTTTATTCTGCGGTAACGAACAATTGCATTTGTTATAAACAAATATATTATTTAAACGTGATTTTCAAAGTGAGGGCCACGCGATAGAATTCTCAAAAAAATATGAGCGTATTCCTTGATCAATTTTCTACAAAATTGTTGAGTCAAAAGGATGGAGAAACGATGAAAACTGAGTGAAAACGATTTATTTATAAGCGACGGCGCGCGTTGCCACGGAAAAATCGTACCCGAGCCGGGTCTTTCAGCGGCGGCGCGCGCCGTCGCTTATAAATAAATCGTTTCAACATGGTTTCCATCGGTTCGTGATCCTTTGGACTCAACGATTTTGTAGAGAATTGATCAAGGAATACTCTCATATTTTTTTCAGAATTTTTACGCGTGGTTCTTGTCTTGAAAACCACGTTTAAATATTGTATTCGTTTATAACAAATCGAATCGTTCGTTATCGTGAAATTCAATGAATATATAATAATAGTGTCATTCATTAGCTTCAAAATGGTTCTTGGAAGCAGGCTCTGGGATGAAAAAAACCAAAGATATGACTGTGTAACATGCCCACCGATGCTTCCTTGTGCTAGCCACACGTACCTGAGCCGGGTTTTACGGTGGCAGCGCGCGCCGTCACTTATAAATGAATCGTTTTCACCTAGTTCCCATTGTTTCTCCATCCTTTTGACTCAACGATTTTGTAGAAAATTGATCAAGGAATACGCTCATATTTTTTTGAGAATTTTATCGCGTGGCCCTCACTTTGAAAATCACGTTTGAATAATATATTTGTTTATAACAAATACAATTGTTCGTTACAGCAGGATAAAATAAATATATAAAAATAGTGTCATTCAACAGCTTTGAAACGGTTCTTGGACGAAGTCTCTAGGTTGGATACAATCAAAGATATGACCGTTTGAAGGGGAGTATGTTTTCGATTTTTGACTCTTTTTCCTGAATTTCACCCCCGTGTAACTTGAAAAATAGGGTCAAGAAAAAAACAAAAAAAATTGTTTGATGAATTTATTTGTGCCATAGAACCCGTAAAAAAATTAGAGCGAAATCGGTAACATCGAGGTCAGAAAGCTGTCCGGTTTGACGTGGAATTGCTCATATGTTAGGTAATGTGACGGAAATATTAAATAAGAAGAGGTTTTATTTCTTATGACACATGTTGTTTTCTAATACCTAACTCAACTTATCCTTTACCAATATCAATCCTATAACGCCACGTCTGGGTTTGTAGACCCCCGCAGTTGAAAAAAGATATTGATGCATTAACAATTTTCCGATTCGGGTCCATCCGTAACGCTTGTAGATTATACAGGGTAATCCAGAATGCGGTACTTTCCTTACACCGGTGGATTCCTTGTAAAAATCTAACAAGGGGACCATCAAATCTGCCACAAACGGATTTCAATGAGTCTAAGGTATGTTGAAGGGGTACCCTTACCGAGGACTAGGCTAACAGCAATTCATCCAATAAGCCTTAGTTTCGGAGAAAAATTTCGGCAAATCCCGTTTTGTACTTGATATACCTCCAAAATGTTCACTTGAGCAAGCAAGCGAGCGTGGCGCAGTGGGTAAGGCCTCCGGCTGGCACGCTGGCAGCCCGGATTCAAGTCTCGCTACTTTTTATTTTCTCATAATTTCTGGAACAAAATATTACTGGGAGAGAAATGACAATACGAAATTCGGTAGTATCAGTTTTTTCACCACACCTGCACGGAAAGTACGACTTTCGGCCCCTCGCGTGAGCGGGAAGTCGTACTTTCCGATGCCAGGGGGTGGTGAAGAATAGTATACGTCACACGGGAGTGGGAAAGGCCATCCCAAACTGCGTTCTTGCCACCGTTTTGTCAATCTCACACGCAGTTTGGCATATCCTACTTTCCCTCCCTAGACACGTAATATACTATTATTCATCAAATAACGCAGTGTATATTATGTCACATTAGTCACTGTCGGTGCGAAAGTTGAAATTCGGAGTATTTCGGCATCGTTCGCTAGCTGCGTTTCTTGTCACTGACCCTTCTTTTGTCATCCCTTCCCCCACGTAGACCCGAACGAAATTTCGGGACGCCATACACCTGAGCTATAGTAACGACGGCAGTCATAGGTAACGTCTCCTTCGTAAAGTGTGCAGGAAAATGATACAAACATGGAAAAAGCATGTGCTGCAATGGAAGAAGGTCCACCAGAAGAAGGTACGTTGCAAAAAAATACATCAGAAGAACAAGAGATTGTCGAGAAGTCAAAGGGTGAACTCACCAACGCCATGAAATATGTCAGTAGTACCCTCGGCGATTTGAATCTGCTTATCAGCTAACGAATCAGCGAACTGTTTTGCAATAAGAAAGGCGATTTTCGGTAAGATACTCGATACGTTAGCTGACAGGAAAATCATTGAAATCGATGAAGTTATAAGTGTTGACGAGATCGACGAACTGCAACAATATACCACGAGTGCCTTGAACCCAATTTTTTCTGAAAATCTTGTCACTTTAGAATTCATTTCAGATTTTGATTGTATAACAATTTTGAAGTTCAGGAACGTAATTATGGAAATCGCAGATAGTGCCGTTTTTTTTTTGAGGCCACATTGAAGAAGAAAATTTCAAAAAATTCTTATATTTTGATTTTTATTGGGAAATTATTTTTCGCAAAGTCCTATTAACAAATTTATAGAAATTTGTTCTTATATGCCTATACAGTGACTGTAAACATGTTGTATAATTAGAACATACCGTGACTTTACGTGGATGCGGTCCACCTCGGATACCAACCTAAAATTTGCCCGGCTCGTGACATTGCTTCAGCCATGCCCTGTTCGAGCTAATTTCATTCTGTTCGAACTCGAGAACAGCGCGCGTAATATTTGAAGGTAAGGCGCTCAATTCGGAATGAATCAGTGAATCGTACGAACAAGTTAAGCTAGCGTTATTCTGTTTGAATTCGAGAACAGCGCGCGTAGAATTTGTAGGTTAGGCGATTAATTTAAAATAAATCAGTAAATCGTGCGATTAGGTGGAATTGCGGGAAAATTGGACCGGGTAAGAAAGATGATTTAAATCAATCGATCAACAGAATAATTATTAATTAATGAAAGGTTTTACTGGCAATCAATTTATTATAGATCAAGCCATTTGTGAGATGTTATTGTTGAATCGTTGGAACAATAAAATGGTAACTAATTATCTTATAACACAATAATTATTCATTGATGTAAAGTTTTATTTGCAATCAATTTATTATGAATCTTCTTTGGACAATTCTCTGCGCCTTAGGACACCTTCGATGACCCACGATGAGTCTCAGCGAAGAGCAATCCTTGCTCGTCGCCTGCTTTGTGGCTGCATAATATCTTGACACAGACAACTCTTTCGAATGCAACAGCGGAGAACATCCTCGAAGAATATCGTCTCCGAAGCGCTAAAACATTAAGGCAAAAGAGTGACGGATGGATCGTCGTTACACAGTATGCACAGCGTACAGCGTGCACAGTAAACAGAAATTAGCTGAGACGATTGACTTTGGAAAGTATCTAAGGATGATCAATTGTAATTAGATGCCGCTTGAGTCGACCTCGAGGTGTATCGTTGCGGTTTATCAAGGGTGGTGATTGACTTTCATTGAGGTATTCAACTCCGGACAGCTGCTTCGCTTTGACTCGAATGTATCGTCGAAGCTTATCGAGGGACTCTTGCCAGCACTCTTTGTACTCCCTACCGACCTATGGTTATCGCAGCGTTAGGGAGACTCAGCTGCAGTCACTGTTCGTCGACTGCAATTACTGTTCGGCTTGAGGATTTCTATATCTAACGCAGAGGCTCCGCAGAAGAACACGTTTAATTCATCTCATCGGTAGTGTCGTGGAACGAACCAATATCGAAAATACATTTTGAGCACCTTATTGGACGTCGAGCACATTGAGCGCATCTCGATATTGGTTCGTTCCATGCCAACATCGATGAGATGAATTAAACATGCCCTTCTGCGGAGCTTCTGCGTGGGAGATAAAAATCCTCAAACCGAACAGTAATTGCAGTCGACGAACAGTGACTGCAGCTGAGTCTCCCTAACGCTGCGATAGCCGTAGGTCGGTGGGGAGTACAAAGAGTGCTGGCGAGAGTCCCTCGATGAACTTCGACGATACATTCGAGTCGCAGTGAACCATCTGTCCGGAGTTGGATACTTCGATGGAAGTCAACTGAGTCCCTCGATGAAAGTGATCGATGAGTCCCGTGATGATCCGCAACGATACACCTCGAGGTTGACTCAAGCAGCATCTAACTACAATCGCTCATCCTCAGATAATTTCCAAAAATGAAGCAACTCTCTAAACTGACCAATTCCAAAGAAAATTTCTCCCTATACTTTTCAAAGTCAATCGACTCAGGTAATTTCTGATTACTGTGCACGCTGTACAGGACGTACTGTGTAACGACGATCCATCCATCACTCTTATGCCTTAACGTTCTAGCGTTACGGAGACGATATTATTCGACGACGTTCTGCGCTGTTACTTTCGAAAGAGTGCCTAAGTCAAGATATTATGCAGCCACGAAGCAGGCGACGGAGCAAGGATTGCCATTCGCTGAGACTCATCGTGGGTCATCGAAGGTGTCCTTAGGCGCAGAGAATTGTCCAAAAAAGATTAATGATAAATTGATTGCAAATAAAACTTTACATTAATGAATAATTATTGTGTTATAAGATAATGAGTAACCATTCTATTGTTCCAATGATTCAACCATTACATCTCAAAAATGGCTTGATTCATAATAAATTGATTGCAAGTAAAACCTTGCAATAATTAATAATTATTTATTGATCGATTGATTCAAATCATTTTTCTTACCCGGTCCAATTTTCCCGCAACTCCACTTAATCACACGATTTAATGATTTATTTTGAATTAAGCGCCTAACCTACAAATTCTACACGAGCTGTTCTCGAATTCAAACAGAATAACGCTAGCTTAAGGGGGTATCTACACCTTTGAATTTTCAAAAAATCGTTTTTTTTTTTATAATTTGTTTGGAATGCTAGTGACCTACTTTACCTGCAAATAAATCGGTGTCAAAATATCTAGAGGATTTGAAAAGTTACAGCCATGACAGTGCCAGATTGCGAAAAAGCGCCGCGGCGCGGCGCGCAAACCCTCAGATTGGTGCCATAAGTATTGTACAACACCGCCAACACCACTTACACCACTGCTTAATTTTATGACGTTTTTATATATTTCGATTTTGAATTTGATTCTATGATCTTTTAATTCTTCGTAATTATCATTATTACACATATTTAATTTTCAATATTCTTTTGAATTGTGATCATTGACAAAACACATGGTTGCGATCTACATTTTTTCGAAGTTAGGTGTCCACTTATTTGTAAATATTATCGTGCTTTCATTACGAAGTCAAACCACTAGTAATTTCCATTATCGAATCAACACAGTGTTTATATATCTGACATGAGACTTCGGAATCGAAAGAAGATGATCCATCAAAAAGTGCGTTTGAAATCGATGCCAGGAAACTACACATTTGGATTTCTAAAAAGATGAGTATTTCTACAATACATATATTAATTGCAAGAGTTTAATAAATATTATAAGAAAAAAGGTATGATTGATGAAAGATAAAAGAATTTTCGTAGTATTGACAAAAATTGTGCTAGCATCTTCTGAATCTCAAAAATATTGAAGATCAAAAATTTTAGAGAATTTTTATGTTGAAAAATTTTGATCAGATTTTTTCCAAAGCAATTCATTATTTTTCTAACAGCCTCACCGGACACCTAACGGACACTGTTGTTGTACAGGACAGGTCAAAACTCACTACGAACCCCCCCCTGGCACATGTGTCTAGACTCGACTCGACTCATAACTCATCGATACGAGAGCAGCTGCGGATCCAGCATATTAGTCATAAGCAAAATCTTGAAACTGAATTTCCTGTAACTTCATTTTCTTCTCTTGGAAAAGTATGAAATAAAAAAAAAAAATTTGATAAAAAAGTTTAAAAGTTGATTTCTGGAGAATGAATACTTTGAACGGTTGTCGTAAAGAATCAGGAGCATCGCTGGACCGATTCTGGTTTTTGTGGTCTTTAAATTTGTAGAATCGAAACCTCTATCAGATGAACATAGAACTTGTTGATAAACCCATTTTTAGTTGAAATATTAGAAAAATAAGCAAAATTTTTTTTCAAATTCAGAAAAAAAATCGAAAAAATCCAATAACTCAAGTAATTCTTGCAATATCAAAAAGTTCTATGTTCATCTGATAGAGGCATGTCTTATGAACAATTGAGAACCAAAAATTCAAAGATTGGTCCAACGCTGGGTCTGATTCTTTACGGCAACCGAGTGATTTTGTATTTTCCTGTCTTCAGCGCAGCCACTATTAGACTGGAAGTAATACATGATGTAAGATATGGATATGGAAGTTCAAACCCTCCCCAAACATGATGATTTTTTTCAATTTTATCAGAGTCTTCAAGTTAAAAAAAAGAAAAATTGTTTTTCAGAAATTCAACCCATTTAAAGGTGTATATTAGGGCGGTTCAAAAAACCGCTACTTTTTTCCCCAGTATTGCTCATCGATATTTTTGTTACTCTTCATAGAAAAATGGCTATCGCACAAGCTGAGGCCTGCGCGATTTTTTTTACTAGTGCCGCACCGAGGTGGAAATTTCGTGAAAATGCCGGTTTTCGGGCATTTCAAAGTTCGGATATCGAGGCGCTCTTCGGGGTTCTCGTTCGTCTCAACATGTCAAGAAATTCTGTACAAGCTGGAATCTGGCGGATGATATTTAGTACTGCCGCATTGATATTGAAATTTCAAAAATCGTAAAACTAAGTTCGTTAATAATTGAGATGCGCAGCAGCTCATTGAATTCCTCGGTGACTTTGCCTCAAGTATATGTCACGTGAAAGCGGAGAGTTGCCGGACAATATTTACTGCTGCCGCAGCTGGAATAAAGTTTTAGAAATTTCAAATTCATCCAACATATGTTGTTATTGAAATATCTGATAGCTCATCGATTGTATGGCTCCTCCTACGCAAAAAATCTAACACGCGAAATTCGGAGCACTTACGATATCAATTAATACTGCCGCATTGTTAAAACGTTCATTTCTTTAGCAAAAAAATGTAAGACATATAGCAAATGTAAAAAACAAAAAAAAATAGTCAGATCAACAGCTCTTTTTTTTTTTGTGAACATCTTCGGCTTGAACGCAGATCTGAGACTATATTTTTTGATGAAGAAACGTCCCCCCAGTACTCTTTATTCGGCTAATGCATACGAAGCTGTTCATCGTTTTCACTCTACAGGCACCCAATAGAATTTATAATATGAAGCTGGCTTATGCTGTGTAAACGACTCTGACATCCAGGGAGTCCGAAGTAACCCCGGTAGCTTCACCGTTACACAAATAGCAAGAGAATAGTTGATACTAAGCAAACAGGCTAAGAGACCGAAGCAACCCCGCGATGCCAAATATCACCGATAGTTCACCGCGAAGAGATCGCTCTGTTTCTACGGTCGATTTGAGCGCCTCCTAAATATGCTGTTCTTCTTCTTCTTCTTCCTTGGGCTTATCCCGTGCTCGGAGGTAGCCCCTAAATATGCTGGCATGTCACTTCTCTTGCGAGAAACGTTTTGAGACGGTGCACCGAGCTGCGAGGACGGCCTGCGCTGGGCGGTGTTCCGTAGCGCTTTAGATTTTTGCCCACAGATGGCGGGCACGTTAGTCGCATAAATCCGAATAATATCGAAAGCAATACTTCAACTCGCAGTTCGTAGGCAGTATACTGGCTAATACGAGAATAAAATATCTCCGAGTAAGTATCTGTTATCGTAATCGCAGTATAGATTACTGTTATTTTTATAAATTATCTTTACACATTCTATTTTGTTGTACAGTACGTATTAAACATTCGCATCCACGATTGAGACAACCACGCTGAATAGCTTTTCATACGACCTCCTGGATGGACTGAGGCTTTGTAACATCGGCTGGACGAATAAACTCGGTAAATAAACAGACGGCATAATTAATAAAATAGCTACGCTAAATCGAATCTTACATATGCCTAATTGAATGTTTCATGACAGTGTGTGTTGGATTCTTTATGATTCACAGGTGAAATCTCAGGGTTCGTGGACATTGATTCTGAGTTCTGCGTACATCATCGACGTATCTCCATTTCATAATGTGATGCTATCTTCGATATCGCTCAATCGTTGAATATAAAACATTGACAACAAAGGAAGTGTTTCAGGTCGGTACCTGGTACACTCTGCGAATTCATTCTATCGCATACATAAGAATAACAACAGATACCTATACTCTCTTAAAATGAATCAGTGGAATTTCACTGATTTACCAGTGGATCTCACTGATTGCCCAGTGAAATCTCACTGATTCAACCAGTAAACATAGAAGTGGGGATAACTCAATGATTCAACCAGTGAAATACTCTGGATTAGTAAAGGAATAGAAATTACAAAGTATAGGTTATAAATAAGTTTTATTAAAACAACCATAAAAATTTACGAAGATTATTGCAGTTTTTTAATTTTTATTTTTAACTTAAAAAAAAAAAAAAAACAATAATCCGAGTAGACAGAATATTAATTTTTTTTTTAAACAATCTCATAGCATGGACAAGAACATAACCTATATAATTATACCTACGCGCATGCGCGCGCATAGCTGATCGAGGTTCACTGGTTGAACCAGTGAAAAACTTGGAAGTTCACTGATTTACCAGTGAACTTTCTACTCACTGGTTGAATCAGTGAAATTCCACTGATTCATTTTAAGAGAGTAGCAAACTAAATGATCATTTTATGAATAATAGATGATTATATATATCGCGTGTCTAATGGCATAAGGTCGTAAGCGCCAAAAAAAAAAAAATATTCGTTTCTTTGGTAGCAAAATCTTTTTCATGCAATATTACATCTTTTGGGCATACTCGCAAAAAAAAAAATTTTTTGGCGCTTTACGACCTTATGGCGTTAGTCATGCGATATATGAATTTTTTTTTTTTATTTCTGTGAAAAAATGAATGTTTATTCTTATTAGAAAGGTAAAATAATCAGTAGATCATAATCAATTTCATTGCACTTGCTATAGATATCCTGGTTAAATCAACATGGAAGGAACACGCTCTATGAAGAAGATTCATCTAATTGGCCACCCGATCAAACATCTGAGTCGCAATGTTCTGCCAACTACGCTGGATATTTTGAGAGCTTATTTCTACTGTCATTCAATTGAAGGGTCCTCCCAAAAGGATTCTCTAAAGTCAGTTGCTCACGAAGTTCACGAAATCTGGAGCCAAGTCAGTATCCCAATCTGTGCCGAAAAAAACATAGTACGTAAATTACACGCTGAAGTTTTGAGATACAGGAATCTTGGTCGTAGTAAAAATAGAGGTGGTCGAACTCAACTCAAGCATGAAGCAAACTTCGTGAAGTCCATCAGTAAGCTTTTCGATATTAGCAAGCGGAATGCTTTGAATATAATTACAGACGCTAACGTCAATCTATTTCTTGCGGATCAACGGGGGGCTAGACGTTATAATCTAGCATTGCTGCGAAGATTCTGTGAAAAAGAAGAACAGCAAAAAATGAACCACTTTAAGCTCGCAAAAGAAAACTACAATCAGACAGTGAATGAAGACACAAAATTGGATGAAGATGGAAGGGTTGAAGCATTGACTACTACGTTATCAAACTTGAGTACAAGCGAAGGTTCCGGCTTGAGTCAATCTGTTCCCGAAGGAGAGGGGAAACCTTGTTCTCAAGAACTCGTCTACGACCGACAGCAGATTAAGCGCAGAAAAGTTACGAGCGACGTCAAGATATTTTCTGAGAATGTTACGATGGCGTTAGATCGAGCAGATCTGAGTAATGCAAAAGCGGTCCATGTGCTTGCTGCTGTAGCAACAACTTCTGGTACACAAAATTTAAATAACGTCTCGTTGTCTGTAAGTACGGTACGACGAGTTCGAAATTCATATCGCTCTCAACATGATGTTGCGGAAAAAACTGCGAATTCTATCGAAGGGCCCTTAGTACTACACTTCGATGGAAAGCTTCTTCCCCCACTTGACGGAAGTTCGACAAAAAAAGAACGCATTGCTGTTGTTGTATCCGGCGATAAGATAGAAAAACTATTGGGCGTGCCTCAAATTGAAAGTGGCAAGGGAAAATTGATAGCCGAAGCAAGTTTTGCGTTAATATCAGATTGGGATCTCAAAGACAAGATTGTCGGTATGAGTTTTGACACGACGGCTGCGAATACTGGCTTGAAGAATGGTGCCTGTGTTCTATTGGAGAAGAATATGGGAAGAGATTTGATATGGCTACCCTGTCGGCACCACATACTGGAGGTCGTATGCAGGGACGTATTCACGACTGTATTTGGCTCAACGGATGGTCCTAACGTTAGGTTATTCAAACGATTCAAAGAATCTTGGTCTAACATCGACAAACAGAAATATAGCCCGTGCAGCGATGACCATCTAAATGAGACTCTGAGTCAATTAAAAAAAAAACGCCGTTCAGTTTATGCTGAATACGCTAAACCAAGCACCGGAGAAGCTTCCTAGAGACGACTATCGGGAGATTTTGGAATTGGCACTAATTTTTCTGGGAGAAGAGCCACCACGCGGCGTAAGATTCCGTGCTCCCGGTGCTTTTCATCACGCCAGGTGGATGGCGAAGGTGTTGTATGTGTTGAAAATATTCATTTTCCGAGATCAGTTTGAACTCACCGCAAGCGAACAGAATAGCTGCCTCGAATCCGGACTCTTCACCGCTTTGATTTATGTAAAATCATGGATCACATGCCCGAATATAGTGGACGCACCGTATAACGATTTGCAGCTAATTAAAAGTATAATAACGTACAGGAGTACATCGGAAGCAATATCTACCGCTGCGCTTAATGCTCTCAACCGGCACCTTTGGTATCTTGGACAAGAGTTGGTCGTTGTCAGTATTTTTTCCGAGTTGGTTAGTTATGAAACAAAGAACGAAATTGTTCGTCTTTTAACAGTAAATGCGAGCGAAAGGTACGATCGTCGTTCTTTGAAGTACACAGAAAAGGTAAATTTAAGCTGTAAGACTCTGGACTTTTTCATTGGGCCTGCATCGTACTTTATATTCAGGGTTCTGGGACTGAGCATTTCATTTTTTGATGAAGATGCGAATAAATGGGATAGTCTCGAATCGTATCAAAATGCCAAGCGAATAATCAAAGCGCTAAAACCTGTCAACGATAGTGCCGAAAGAGGAGTTGCACTTGCGTCAGAGTTCAACAATTCCAGAACGAAGAGTGAGGAGCAATACCAATATCTATTGCAAATTATAGAAAGTCACAGAAAACGATTCCCCGATGCGAAGAAATCGTCTATAATGAAAAACCTTTAACAACTGGTCAATGGTCATATTCCGTTTTGTTTTGTGCGCTAAGAAATGACCGAGTAGCCTTATGTAGTAGTAGTGGAGGATTGTAAGCTTACGAAGCTCTGTGAGTTACAATTCGACGATAAAATTAACATAGTATCTGTATCCCAAGTATATTTATCAGACATTTCGTAGATAAAAAAAAAAAAAAAAGACAAGTACAGTGGTAAAATTCTTTAAAACACACGTTGACTGTAAATCTGTATATTTTTATCAATGCGAACCTTCGAGACAAGTTGATCGATATGCTATTCCCAACCAAGAGCGTTAATAAATTAATTTTCCGATTTTCGGCGATTTCAATCCATGCGGCAGTATTAATTGATATCGTAAGTGCTCCAAATTTCGCGTGTTAGATTTTGTGCGTAGGAGGAGCCATACAATCGATGAGCTATCAGATATTTCAATAACAACATATGTTGGATGAATTTGAAATTTCTAAAACTTTATTCCAGCTGTGGCAGCAGTAAATATTGTCCGGCAACTCTCCGCTGTCACGTGACATATACTTGAGGCAAAGTCACCGAGGAATTCAATGAGCTGCTGCGCATCTCAATTATTAACGAACTTAGTTTTACGATTTTTGAAATTTCAATATCAATGCGGCAGTACTGAATATCATCCGCCAGATCCCAGCTTGTACAGAATTTCTTGACATGTTGAGACGAACGAGAACCCCGAAGAGCGCCTCGATATCCGAACTTTGAAATGCCCGAAAACCGGCATTTTCACGAAATTTCAACCTCGGTGCGGCACTAGTAAAAAAAATCGCGCAGGCCTCAGCTTGTGCGATAGCCATTTTTCTATGAAGAGGAACAAAAATATCGATGAGCAATACTGGGGAAAAAAGTAGCGGTTTTTTGAACCGCCCTAGTGTATATGGGGTGGTCTCCCTCAAGCGGGACACTTTTATGCGCACAGGTCACCGATTTTGGTGCCACGCGAGATTTTGACTCCTAACCGATCCCCAACAAGGAATCTAGTACCATTCGCCTTGGTATCAAGTGGTTCGGAAGTTATTCGATGTTCAAAATATAAAAAAATCTGTTTTCGAGCGCACGGAACGATCTTTAGGCGTACGTAACTTCGGTTTGAGCGATCATACAGATGTTTTTCACTAGTGATTCGGAATCGCAAAACTATCACCTTTCACGCTGTGAGCTCAGAAATTTTGGAAAAAAAATTCTTAACTACGATTTTTTCAAAAAACTTTTGTTTTTCAGTTTTCGAAACGAAGGCCATAATTTTTGATGATGAATATTTTACTTTAGGTAGTCCTTTGAATACTGAAGAATCTCTGAAATTTGTGGAATGGTGTTCGGCCTCGTTCTTGTTCAAATAATTCGACGATGAATTTCAATCATTGGAATAACGCGCCTTGTGTGATAATTTAGTTGAATAAACACATTTTTAATATCGAATTGGTTATTTATTCGTAATAACGTAAATTATGATAAATATTCGTCAAGCTATTTGCACGGCGTGGCGTGAGTCCAAGCCATCTTGGTAATCTGTTTATATGGTTGTCAGGTGCATTGCGTGTACGCGTCGCACTCCATTGTCTTAAACAAGTGAATAAAGGAGAGGGGGTATATACCCGACACGCCTAGAGTCTTTTTGTTCAACCAATACGCCATAGTTTTCACTATAAAGATTTTACGGAACTTGACGAATTCAGAAAAATTGCTATCAGAGAATCATAAAATTTTATATTCAAAATTTAGAATTTTTAAAAATTTCAAATTTCATGATTCTCTGATAGCAATTTTTCTGAATACGTCAGGTTCCGTAAAATCTTTATAGTGAAAACGATGGCCTATTGGTTGAACAAAAAGACTCCAGGCGCGTTACCCCAATGATTGAGATTCATCGTCGAATTATTTGAACAAAAACGAGGCCGAACACCCTTCCACAAATTTCAGAGATTCTTCGGTATTCAAAGGACTACCTACAGTAAAATATTCATCATCAAAAATTATGGCCTTCGTTTCGAAAACTGGAAAACAAAAGTTTTTTGAAAAAATCGTAGTCAAGAATTTTTTTTCCGAAATTTCTGACCTCACAGCGTGAAAGGTGAAAGTTTTGAGATTACGAATCACTCGTGAAAAACATCTGTCTGATCGCTCAAACCGAAGTTACGTACGCCTAAAGATCGTTCCGTGCGCTCGAAAACAGATTTTTTCCATATTTTGAACATCGAATAACTTCCGAACCACTTGATACCAAGGCGAATGGCTCTAGATTCCTTGTTGGGGATCGGTTCGAAGTCAAAATCTCGCGTGGCACCAAAATCGGTGACCTATGCGCAGAAAAGTGTCCCGCTTGAGGGAGACCACCCCATATACCCCCTTAACTTATTCGTACGATTTACTGTTTTATTTCAAATTAGGCGCCTAACCTTCAAATATTACGCGCGCTGTTCTCGAGTTTGAACCGAATAAAGTGAGCTTGAACAGGGCATGGCTGAAGCAATGTCACTAGCCCGGCAAATTTTAGGTTGGTATCCGAGGTGGGCTGCATCCACGTAAAGTCACGGTAGATATTTTTCATACCAATGAAACAAAAATATTACTTCACATATAGTTACTATCATGATCGCAAATTGCTCTGAGTAATTGCTGATCATTAGGGCCAGGGACTTCGTATGGTGGGGGTAAACTAACACACATCAACCACGTCTGTGTAATGGCGATGTTCAGGTTCCGCAGTGACAATTTCAGATGTCAACGTAAACTAACACATGTAAACACATTTGTGTAATCGGCAATGATTGTTCGTTCGTTTCCGGTTTCACAGTGAAAGAGTTCAGATGTCAGAATAAAATGTTGAACTCAACCCTTCTGACCAGTCCGATATGAGTAGACCGTGCAAGAGTATGTAGTATACATTTAAGTATACATGCAAGTTCAAGACTGCCCGTGTGTGGATAACGGGTAGCTCTCCGTGACTTAGATATAGGAAAAGCTATTTATGTCACTGCGAGGCCTGACCCAACTACGCAAGAAGAAACGAATTTCTTTGTAATCAATTTAATATCAATCAAAGAGTCGTTTAGAGGTTGAATCTCACCTTTATCAAGGCTCTAAACTCACTAACTGAATTTGTGAATCTTTCATTTATTGGCTTTAGGCGTTAATATTCGTTAAACTTCGAACAAAGAAATAAATTTGAGATTTTCCAATAAAACTCGACTGTATCGAACTGATTCCAAGCAAGAAGTGAATCGTCTGGATCTGTCTCTATCTAGATGCATTCTAAGGGTGAAGGGGGGGTATTGCGCATAAAATTAGTGGGCGTGTCATGTTCTTCTGACGGGTTTTGTCGCGGGCCTGACAGGGCCTTTTGGCACTTCAAGCTTTCGGCAGGGGGTTGTTAGATATCTCGTCGTGTTCTCTGTTTTTTTTCGATATCCTGAAAGGCGGAATTCTGCATGTTGCACCGATGGACAAAGCCAGTTCGGGAAAGGTAGAGGGAGGGAGGAAGCTATTCCACGTGACAGATTCTTATTGCAGCGCTCTTCCAGGCATATCTCGGGATACGATGACTCGGTTCCCGCGGTCAATCACTCGAAGGCCGGGTGGCCTGCCAGGCTGGATGAGATTGAGGGATGATCTCCCTAGATGATTTCAAGCCGGAATGGTACGGGAATATCAGGTATAGGGAACGGGAATAAATATTAGTACACGAACTTATTATTACTACGATGGACCTTGGGCACTTGAGCTGGGACTTCTGGCTTTGAATTCGGTTTCTACAAAAGTGGTCACTTCGGTCTGAGGAAGAGGAGATGATTCATTCACGAGGCCTAACAAATTTGCCTCGTTACAATACACTGCGTTATTTGATGAATAAAAACTGATACTCCAAAATTTTGTTCTGTTATTCCTCTCCCCGTAATATTCAGTTCCAGAAATCATTAGAGAAAACAAAGTAGCGGGACTTGAACCCGGGCCGCCGGCGTGCTAGCCGGAGGCCTGACCCACTGCGCCACGCTCGCTTGCTTGCTCAAGTGAGAATTTCGGAGGTGTATCTAGTAGGAAACGGGATTTCCCGAAATTTTTCTCCGAAACTGAGGCTTATTGGATGAATTGCCGTTAGCCTAGTACTCGGGAAGGGTCCCCCTTCAACATACCTGAGACTCATCGAAATCCGTTTGTAGAAGGTTTGATGATCCCCTTGTAAGACCAAAATCATTCATCCCAAAAAGTAGAAAGCAATGCCGTTTTCAGGTAGAAACCGTTTAAAGTTAGCTAATACGAGAGCAGATACGAGACTGGCTCAGGGTCGTTACCGTCATTTGGTCAGTTGGCGAGATCGCGGTTGCTGGTTATGCGTTGCGAAAATCGCCAGGCCAGTGGTGGTGGCCCTGAGACAGTCTCCTATCTACTCTCGTATTGGCTTACTTCAAACGGCTCCTACCTGAAAAACGGTTATCCATTCGAAATTTTAGCATTCATAATTTTCGTCTTAGATTATGACCTTTTTTTATCAGGAAAGTAGACTTTGATTTCTCTAAATATTTATAAATTGGGTCAAATTCTTATCATGAAAAAACATCGAAATTCGAATCGAGAGACAGACCCGATGATGAATTATCGAAGTGATCCCGTAACAGTATTTGATATCACAATTGAGAAGCGTCCGGTCGCTGGAACGATTGGTTTCATAGCGGCAACT
Source organism: Tenthredo livida (assembly GCA_963992785.1). NCBI lineage: Eukaryota > Metazoa > Arthropoda > Insecta > Hymenoptera > Tenthredinidae > Tenthredo > Tenthredo livida. The sequence goes on along the minus strand of OZ023072.1, from coordinate 12,334,759 downwards.
TAACGTTTTTTGAAAACAAATATTCCGGAACTTTATAAGTATGCCGAAAATTATTTCCTCCAGTATAATCTGTGGATAGGAAGATTTCTTCGTTGAGTCCGCTCGTGAGAACAAATTATAGATTTCTCAAGACGTCGATGTCGTAAAGGGTTATTTCCATGGAAAAAAGTGGAGATAAAAAGTCGCGGACGAATGAATTGAAGGACTCAATGTTAAATTAGAACTTTCTAGCGAAGGGGGAAATCCTCTAGAACATTTATTTACTAGGGGTGTGCGCGTAGACCATTTTTTCGGGTGGGGTCGAATCGAGCATCCGAAAAAATTCGAGTTCACGAAAAAACCTCGACTCGACGAGTACCCAATCCAACCGGAGCACCGAGTACCCGAGTGAATTGGACACCCGCACACCCCTATTATTTGCTATCATCTTGACGCCGGGAATGAGGAGATAGTTTACAGAGATACGGGTGATGTAAGCGAATAAGGTATAGTGAATAGGCATATAATTGAAGAGCTTGGCTTAAAATAACTTCTACTACAATAACTACAAAAAATTCTCAAGCTTGAGGTAAAAGATGCGAAATTTATAGAGCTCATAATATAATCCCTAGAAATCGCGGACGAATTGGAAACAGATAACTGGCTGTCAAACGATTTTGGTTCCCGACCAGCGTTGAGCCGGCAACGCTGGTCGGGATTGCCACCTTCAACTCCTATCGTTTGACGACGCTACACCGTCTCAAAATAAACTACCCCCTATGACCCAAGTGTTACAATAAACCAACAGAAAACATTGAATTAAGACAAAATTTTTATCAATCAATTTATGGGTTGTGTAATAGGTTTAAGATTTATAGGCTATTCGTGGGCTCTGCAACGAGCCAAGGAACAATTTTTGGGCCCTACTCCTTTTCATAGAGACCTCCCCCGAGACATTATCGTGACTTTCAACAAACGGTAAAAATTGTGATGGAACGCAGATCTCTACGCTACACAGTGAGACGGAATCCGAAATTCCTGGCCAGACGTAAAAAACGCATTTAATTTGAGTAAAAATCAGCAGTCGGGGGTTTTTGGGGTCGCTGGTTACGAATGTGAAGTCAAAATTTGAAAAAACAGAATCGCGGATCCAATACGGCTAAAAATTCCTTGAAAAACGCATTGAATTCGGATAAAAATCAGCGCTCGGGGGCTTTTTGGGGTCGCTGATCACGAATCTGAAGTTAAAATTTCGAAAAACAAAATGGCGGATCCGATACGGCCGAAAATTCCTTGGAAAACGCATTCAATTCGGACAAAAATCAGCACTCGGGGGTTTTTGGGGTCGCTAATCACGAATCTGAAGTCAAAATTACAAAAACGCGATGGCGGGTCCAATATGGACGACTTGTATGTGAAAAACGTTTCATTCATACTGAAATGATTTGCTTAAAATTAGGTTTTACCACAGAAATATGAAAATTATAGTGATGTATAGGAGGTATTCTGCCCCAAGTGAGACCGGTCCGGTTCCTCACCCTAATCAATATTTTTGATAATTCATTTTTGTTATCAGCAACCCAAAAGGAACCTGGGTGATGTTACGTATTCCACCCTATTCCATACTCCTCTATGCTCTACCACTCTCAATACCCAAGACACAACATCCTGCATCTATCCAGTCTCGCCACCTCTAATCAGAGGAAGTCTCACCCTTACATTCCAAGAACTCTATCCCTACCTATGCACCCATAAAACTGCACCTGCATCAATGCGCTCATGCCCGGGAGAACAATGAAAAGGATGATCTCACTACTAAGATCGGTAGCCATTTTTATATATTCGCACTCGAGCTAAAAGCACTTGCATTCAGATCATTGAAGAAGACAGTCAGTCTCAGACTCGCTCTTAATCATTAACTCAGAATCACTTACCACTTAAGCTTTACGACTTGTAAACCAATAAACAGTTATTCAGTTGATATACTTATTCACATCAGTCACTCATCATCCAGATCCCGGTTACCTTAAGGTGTAAAACGAGGGACGAACTCAACGACAGCTTCATCTTATTCTTAAGAACAACGATCCCTACTCATTACATCGGTAGCAGCTCTAACTCTATTCATAACAGTGAATTATTTCAAATTTTTCTTTGGAATACTTTCCGAGTTGGTAATTGTGAATTTTCCGGAATTTTCTTAGTAATAGTATATTACATACCTAAGGCAGTAAAATAAGGAAGGTCCCAGATCACATGTAATTGTCGTCCGAGGCGAAGCCGAGGTCGACAAACATGTGATCTGGGGCTTTATTATTTACTGTCCGAGGAGTGTATACGATTTTTCGCATCAACGGAGCCGAAAAACGGAAACTTCGTTCCGCGCAGCGGAACGAAAGTTGTCGCTTTCGGCCTGGAGGTGAGAAAAATAATTTTCAATTAATCATAACTCGGCCCCGGTTGGTCGAATCACAAAAAACAAGAGCATGAAAATGACTCTCAGAAATCGTACTTGTAAGAAGAAATATTGTTGAGATTTCATCACGTTTGTTTATCATTATTTCTAGGTTAAAATGCAAAAGCTTGATTTTCGGCAAGTATGCCACTTTTGATTTTTTGAAAAACTTCTCCATTATTATACATTTGAAGAAAACATTCTTGAGCCGTGTCTCATCGTGGGCAGAACTTTCTTTCTATTTTTTTTTTTTCTACTTCTCATACATGTATATACATTTTTCGATTTTCATTTTTGTTTTTTCTCAACGAATTGGAACTGGAAGGATGAATAATAACAATACGAATTATCAGCAATTTATCGTTCATTTTTCTCGAAATCTAGAAAAAAAAATTTCAATGAATAATGAAAATAATAATGATAATTATAGTAATTATAATGATGTATAGATGGTATGGAAATAAAAATTTCTCGCACGCTGTAGCTGCACCATCCTTTAGTTCGTTTCTGATGAGAAGGGAATTGTATTTTTCGCCACAGTGGGCGTGAAATGCGATTTTACAACTCGATATTCCGGGTGTAAAATGCTACTTTTTTCAACACTGTGCGTAAAATACAATTTTACACCTTGTGGGTGTAAAATAAAAAAGTGATCATTTTTACGTTTGAACATCCGACTGATACAAAGGAACAAAAACGGGAGGGTCCTCAAATGCGCGCGTAAAATAAAGATAACAATATAGTTATCATTTTCTCCGGCTAGATGTCACAAGTTCCATATCTCTTCACTGGCTTCCATGTGTAACCATGTAAACAGTGCCGCTCTGACTATTAACAAAACAAGACGTGCTCCATTCTTCTGTGGAATCCTTTGTTCAAAATAAGTGATAGTGATTCGGACTCTATTCCCGACGATATTTCGGCAGCAGCTCAAAAGGCGGTGGACGAATCGCTTCCGGAAAAATCGAAGACCATTTACCGTGCGTGTTACAATGATTTTCGAAAGTGGATGAAAGATCAAAAAACAAGCTCTTTCAATGAAAAAGTATTCCTGGCATACTTTTACGGACTTTCACAAAAATTTGTATCGTCGACTCTACGGTCAAAATACTCTATGTTGAAGACAATTGTGAGAATTGACCATGACATAGACATCAGTAGCTACGCTAAGTTGCAAGCTTATTTAAAAAAAACTGCCCACCAAATACACTCCAAAAAAAGCAGAAGTTTTTTCACCGGATGAGATGAAAAAATTTCTGGAAGAGGCTCCTGATACCATATTTTTGGCTGCAAAGGTGAGTTTTCAAATTTGTGTGTGAAAGCAGAAAAATACAACATTCAATTACGATAAATGAATATTTAATTAATCCGTAGGCTGCTCTTACTCTAGGCATACACGGAGCGTGTAGGGGTCAGGAACTCCATAGTTTGACAATGGAAAATATTAAACTACACGATTCCCATCTGGTTGCGACGATTACCGATACCAAAACAAATACACCGAGAACCTTCGCGCTCGAAGGTAAATACCATAAGATCGTCGCTGACTAGATGCTATTGAGACCGAAACATGTAACAATAACAAAACTATTCATCGGTTACCGCAATGGCAAGTACTGTATCAACCCATGGTTGATTTGAATTTAATCGGTGGTATGCCGAAAAAAATTGCTACATGGCTGAAATTAGAAAATCCAGAATTATATACAGGGCACAATTTTAGGCGTTCTTCGGTCACTGTCCTCGTAGACTCGGGGGCCGACATCACGACACTAAAAAGACATGAAGGATGGAAATACACGCAAGTGGCCGAAGGCAGGCCCGAACTTACGCCTAGGCCAATAGGGCCATGGCCTAGGGCAGCATATTTTGGGGGGTGGCATTTGATAGAGTGACTTTTTTTTCAGTAAAAATTCAGAGAAATTAATTCAAAACAAAAACAGAAAAAAATCGGGAAATTACTTTTTTGCGCATGTCAACAGTTTTAATATACACAAATATATTTCCGCCAAAACTCTGTTGTTTTTTTGTCACTTATACCCTTAACCCCCTCAAAAATATCTGTAATATGGCAATTTATGAAATGGAACGGAAGAAACAAGCGAAGTAGGTGTTTTTTTTTCTGGATCCACTTCTGCTAGTGTATGGTGTAGAGCCCTTGCTTATCAAGCGGTCACATGGTTGCGCATTCTATCGCTCGACAACGAGAAGCAGAGTGCGTATGGCGCGATATGACAACAACTGACAGGAAGACAAAAAAATATATCATAGATTTGCCAGCAAAAAATAATCGTCAGAGGCATCAAGGTAATAATAGAAATAACACCTGAACGACAGCTACAACAGATTATCCATTTTTATATCCGACCGAAATGCCTTCGATTATAATATGGTCCCAGCTGTAGGTAGTGGATCAAGATGACTGATTCGCGCAAGAGGTTAAGTGTTTCCGAAAATAGAAAACGAGCAAAGGAGAGACAAAAGAGTGATCAGGAGATCCTTAAAAAAATTCCCAAACTCCAAAACTTCTTCCCTGAAAATGTTGGAACCAACCGTTCCAGTGCGACCAATTCCCACAATGCTCAGACCAATCCTGAACTTCCAGTTCTAGACGGTGATACTTACTTTGACATCTCACACCACCACGCCCAAATATCGATCAATTGCGCCCCCAGATCATAAAAGGGATCGTGCCGACGAAATCACGTAGAAGTATTGTCAGTTCTGAACATATGCCGATCGAAAAAAAAAAAAACAAGGTCACGAATTGAAGAATAGTCACTACTTTTTAATTTACCTTTCTTTTTCGTTTTTTCCGATCGGTATATGTTCACAAGTGACAATACTTCTATGTGATTTCGTCCGCGCGAACCCTTTTATGATCCGGGGGTTCAATTGTGAATGACTGTTAAATAATAATCAGCAAATTACAGTCGACATGGCGAAAAAAGAATCTGTCGTTCCGGATGCGATTATTTCACTTGACCTTTCCAAGAGCGACATTGCTGAACGCTCTGCACTTTTCTCACCTCATAATTACCATCTTTGTTACAGCTACCCATCCAAAAGCATCCACATCCAAAAATTCAATTCCACAAACCTCGATAGACGCGTGTGAAGAGTCTTTGAGCTCACATTCCGAACTCCCGTCTACAGATGCGCATGCACGTATAGAAAGTTCTCTGGATCCCTCACAAAATACCGCTCTAAATCCCGTTTCCGCTGATTTAAAAGTGAGCGATGATCCCGCCGAATGGGTAGTTACCAATGTCACCCGCGATATTCTTCTAGAACGTGGCATTGAGCAAAATATCAACGCCGATTTTTCTCTGGCCAAGCGCACCTATGCCGACCGAATTAGATGTCTGTCACGTACGGTATTTACCCGTACGCTCCCAAACGGTGAAATCTAGCCACGACCTTCGCTAGTATATTCAAGAATCAAACTGTCTCTCTTCTGCGCTCCTTGCAAACTGTTTGGAAAAACTTCGTCATTGACTGAAGGCTATTCGGATTGGAAAAATGTGCACCAACGCCTAAAAAAACACGAAAATTCTTTCGACCACAAATCGGCGAATACCGACCTTCTAAATAGGTGTGCGAGCAAAGCAAGAATTGATAAGGCTTTAGTAATTGAAGCTGAGAAAGCAATTGATTATTGGCGAAATATATTGACGCGGGTGGTTGCAGTAATAAAATCATTAGCTGTCCGTGGATTACCATTCCGAGGGTCCAGTGAAAAGTTTTACTCGAATCACAATGGAAACTATCTGATGGGTTTACAATTAATCGCTGAATTCGATCGATTTCTTGCTGAGCATATTCGATTGTACGGAAATAAGGGCTGTGGCTCTACCTCTTACCTTTCTTTTGGGATTTGTGAAGAATTCATTCAGCTCATGGCGAAGCAAGTTCGTGATAAAATACTAGAGGAGGTCAAAGCGGCAAAGTATTTTTCAATTAGTGTCCATTCCACACAAGATATTTCGCACATAGATCAGTTGACATTGATTATACGGTATGTTAGCAAAGAAGGATACCCGAACGAACGATTTTTGAACTTCATTCCAAATTCCGGTCATAAGGCTAAAGAACTCGCGACTTGTGTCCTAGATACCCTTGAAAGTCATGATATTGACGTTAAAAACTGTCGCGGACAATCTTACGATAACGCGAGTAATATGTCCGGAACATACGCTGGCCTTCAAGCCCTAATTAAGGAAGTCAATCCACTCGCAGATTACGTTCCATATGCAGCTCATTCACTCAACCTTGTGGGGAAATGTGCGGCTGAGTGTTGTCCAGAAGCTGTAAACCTTTTTTCTGTTCTGCAACAGCTACATAATTTCTTCACGGCATCCATGCATAGATGGAAAATTTTGTTAACTCACACAAAGTCGGGCCCTAACGTGGTTAAAAATCTGTGCCAAACTAGATGGTCGGCTCGTGGCGATGCTTGCAAGAGCTTATGCCGATCACGAAATGAAATTATGTGTGCTCTGCAAGAAATAGGTCAGGATGCCAACGAGAAACCCGCAACACGTTCAGAAGCTTCTGGGATTTTCAATTCACTTAGTAGTCTGGAAACCTGTATTATACTTATTTTTTGGAATGACGTATTCGATAGATTCCATTCTGTTAGCAATGTTTTACAGTTAGTAGATGTAAACCTAACTATTGTCGTGGAACTGTATCAATCTTCGGTCCAGTTCATCAGAAATATGCGTGATACGTTTGATATTTACAAGAAAAATGCTATAGACCGGTGGGGCATCGATGTATTGTAACGTGTCCAGCTGTCCACACCAAGGACAGCTGGGATTGGTCAGATAATAATCCAAGAGAAATCGACAAGTAGGTTGTCCAAGTAAGTACGCTTCTGACGTCAGAAGCGTAAACACGATAGTATATAAACACGCGCCGACATAGCTTGTAAGCGCATTTACGGTATAGCACCCAGGCGACTCATTATATTATTTCATTTAGGACGATCGAGCCAAAGCGGCCGTCGTACCCAGCGGCTTGCCACTCTTTACCCCCTCCACTTTCTTATTTGACAACTTATACCAAACGCATACCACAACAAAAAGCATAAAAATGAAGAGAAATATTAACATTTTTTCGTTTTCTGCTCCGTTCAGTTGGTAATGTTGTGGTATAAGTGAGTCGAATAAGGGTCCTATCTAATAACATTGAGTGGCAAGCCGCTGGTCGTACCATTTCTCAATATTAAATTCAGATAAATATTAAAGACTACTTGATAGTTAGAGACCTTAGCTAGAGCAGCATTGTCACCATATTAGAATCATACAACACACAAACAGTAAAATCAAAGAGATAGAGTTAAGTTAACTATAAGGATTTATTTTGTGATTGATTTTTTTTTTTGTACAATTTATTTGGTTAAATAGATAAATGCCATTTCGGCTGTTACTGAAACTTGCCTGACATTTCTCTATTTCTGTTTGAGATTTAAAACACTATCAACAAGCCAAATAAATAGAGGTTCGAATAACATTAACAGAAGCGAACGACACTAGTTTACGAACTTGTGTTCGAGGGCCAGTAGTTGTTATTTCGAGTCTGACACGCAGTCTCGGATCTTGGATCCTGGATCTGCAGCTAGTAATAATATTTCAAATCGCAATAGCAGGACCACAGGCCTGGTGAAACACCCCGGTTCTGTAAGCAAGTAGCCTACGCTCACGCTCAGTGACGAAACGGCTTCCAAGATCATAGATCACGAGAGTCCGGTAGTTAGCATAGAGATCAACACGATCTAATAAAAAATCTGTATAGCTGGCTTTTGTATGGCAAACCCATCCCTTTCCCCACCCACAGTATCGAGGAGTCCAAAATAAAGAATTAAATAAACTTTTTGTAAAATAAACTTCACTTAGAACCCGACGACCGGTTTGTCGCTACGATCTGAAGATCAGCTACAACCCGGAACGTTACAGTATATCGCTATGATACATCGAGAAGACGTAAGCGCAAGGTGCAATTTGATGAGCAGAGTAATGAAGATGATGTTTCAACTGGTAGGGAAAACTTGCGAAATAATGTGTTTGACTTGATCCTTGATAGGCTACGCATTGAACTGGAGAAACGAGCTACGGCTTACGTCAAATTGAACGATAAATTCGGATTTATCACGAAACTCCCAACAATGGAACCAGAATCTATCGCAAAGAGTTCCCGAAATCTTCAATCCCACTATCCCGACGATCTAGAAGACACGTTAGAGGTTGAATTCCAACACCATAGCGCGTATTTGTGTTTCCTCGCCAGCGAAAGCTACACATACCCTGAACTTTATTGAATGTTGGTCGAGAAAAACCTATGGACAGTCTACCCCAATGTGCACGTTGTTCTACGAATATTTTTATGTATCGCAGCAACCGAATGTTCTGGGGAACGCTGTTTTTCCGCGTTGTGACGCGTAAAAAATTATTTAAGATCGACAATTGGCCAGACTAGATTGAACGAACTAACCCTGTTGACAATAGAAGCCGAACTGACGACTGAGCTTGACTACAATACACTAATAGATGAGTTTCCCGTCAAAAAGTCCGTAGAGTCCAACTGTAATCTGTAAAACGAAGTTCCCTGTTTTAAGGGGGGACTTCAGACTTTTGGGTGAAAAATAACACTCATTTCCTGATTTTATTTTGGGAATTCGGTAAAAGTATTTTTATTATATTATTGTGCCTATCAAACATTATCATTTAAATATTATTCTGCCAAATTTTTGTTGAAAAATAATCAGAAATACGCCGGTGACGGTCCATTGGCGCAAACATCTTTTTTACAAGTTGGTGTGCGGTGCCCCTCGTAACTCATTGTAGAATCATCTCAAAAAAAAACAGAAAAATGCTATAGACCGGTGGGGCATCGATGTATTGTAACCTGTCCAGCTGTCCACACCAAGGACAGCTGGGATTGGTCAGGTAATAATCCAAGGGAAATCGACAAGTAGGTTGTGCAAGTAAGTACGCTTCTGACGTCAGAAGCGTAAACACGATAGTATATATTTTTTAAAAATACGCCGGTGACGGTCCATTGGCGCAAACATCTTTTTTACAAGTTGGTGTGCGGTGTCCCTCGTAACTCATTGTAGAATCATCTCAAAAAAAAACGGTAGGTCAAATTAGTTAAAGTAGATGTTTTTCCTCGCCCCAACGGTGATTTTTTTTTTTTTTACACTTTTGGCAGTCATTTTAAACAAAACTAGCGATTTTTAACGAAAAATTCTGCCATTTGGTTGTTGTACAATTGATACAAATAATAATAATAAAAAAAAAAAAAACCGTTCGGGTCGGGTATTTTATATATTGAAACTATGTACCAAATTTGAAAAGGATCGGTGCAGTAGTTTTTGAATGGCGAGGGGCACGGGATTTGAAAACAATATTTCGAGAAAAACGCGTCTAAAGTTTTTCGGAGCGTGCAGTTGCCGTATACCTGCGTTGAAGGAGTGGGTACTAAACTAGCTATATCTTGAAAAGTTTTGCTCCGAATGACTTGAAATTTTGACACAGCATTTTTGAAATATTTGACTACAAGAAAATGCAAAAAAAAAACGTTTTTTTGACCAAAGTCCCCCCTTAATAAACTTCTTTCTTCAAAATAGTGTATGTACCTCATTGTTTTGTTCTCTGATCCATTCATTTGCAGGAAAATGATTCAAAATTCGATCATCGAATATCACACGAACAATTATTTAAAGCTGAGCAACTTCGAAAGCGTTATAATTTTTTTTTTATCTGCGATTCAATTTGGTATTGAATACACAATTCATAACAAGGCTTCCGAACTAACGGAAGATTTTGCAATCCTCAATGGGGCAGCCCGGAAAAATTGGCCTAGTGGCGGCAAATGGCTAATTTTGGGCCTGGCCGAAGGATACATCGAAAATTCCCTGAACAACAAAAGAAAACTTGGAAGACAGTTAACAAATGCGATTGATGGAAAGTCTGGCGAATGGTCCAATAAAAAATCGAAAAAAACTACCGTTACGACAGTTACGATAAAAACGATCCAAATAGACGATTAATGTATGAGCATTGAATAATATTTGACGTCATTTCTGCTGACGTTGATTTGACATGAATTTATTGATTCTTAATTGATTATTGGGTATTAAATGAATTTCCTCAATATTTATCAATAATTCAAACAATCCAAAGCATGATTTCGTTTAGTTTCATAATTGATATCCAGTAACATTGGTATAACATTGTTCTGTAATTTCGCTTGAAGAAATTTGATATCAGAACATGATTTTAGTCGGGCGGGGGGGGGTTAAACTTCGGTAAACTGTAAATTTCGGTTGGAGCGCGATGCGTCTGACTCGAGCGAGGGTCACTTTTGAACTGTAATACAATAGCAGGTATAAGGGATGGTCCCCTCCCCAGTCTGCTTCCTGACCCTCGGACTATCACTTTACCTAACCCACCACTTCAAAACCCCGAAAACGAAACTTCGTTTTCCGACTTTTGGCCAGGAATATCGGATTGCGTCCCACTGTGCGCTAGAATTATGAGCTATTTATGGGGTCTGCATTTAGCCAAGGAACAATTTTTGGGCCCCACTCCTTTCCATAAGAACTACCCCTGAGACATTATCGTCATTTTCAAAAAACGATAAAAATTGTGTTGGAGCGCAGATCTCCACGCTACAATTATGGGCTACTTATGGGCTCTGCAACGGGCCAAGGGAGAATTTTGGGACCCTACTCCTTTTCATAATAACTACCCCGAAGACATTATCGTCACTTTCGCAAAACAATAAACATTGTGTTGCAACGCAGATCTCTACGCTAGAATTATGGGTTATGTATGGGCTCCGCAATAAGTTGAGAAACAATTCTGGGGCCCTACCCCTTTTCATAAAAACTACACCCAATGCATTATCTTCACTTCCGAAAAACGGTAAATATTGCGATAGGACGAAATTTTCTGCACCAGATTTATGAGCTGTTTTTGGGCTCTTCGATGAGCATATTTTAAATCCTATGCAACCCTCATAGTTCGTTTTTTTTTTTTTTTTTTGATGCCAGTACCATTGAGAGGTAGGTTTCATGGGTCAGGGGGAATAAAAAAAATTGCGCTCACTTGCGTTGAAGAGCCCATCAATAGCCTGTTACGTCGCAACTCCGTTTCCCCAACATCCACCCGATCCATCACTTCCTTTCGCCTGATCATCAAATTACCTGATCCTCGCTTTCCGCCAGAATCACGCGAGTTGCACACGGACACCGGATGTGCAACTCGCCCAAAAACCCCTCTCAAAACCGAGTCTACCTTTTCCACGCCTCATCTCCACTACTCACTTCCAATTGCAATCTAAAACCACTCACTTCGTAACTACTTATTCCCATTTCACACTACCTATCTCGTAACCTGAAAAGCGACCAACCAACTCCTGTACCAACTATTAGAACCACCGACTATACGGATTATCTAAATAAATCTATTTCACTTCAATAAACATCAGTCTACGTCAATCTACACCAACTTCCACCAACTTCCACCACTGATCTCCACTGTGACATAACAAGCCGATGATTTTTCCATATTCATTTTTGAGAAAACTAAAAAAAAATATTTTCGGAAATTTTGGAAGGGCTGATATTTCCATAGGGGTGGTTTTAGAGCGGTCGAAGGGGACATTTTCGTAGAGCCCGGAAATAGCCCATAATGATGAGAGTAATTAGAACCATCCGATTCACTGTGGGACTATTTTGGCGCTGGCTTAACGTTGAGCTGGCACTGCCACTATGAATTTCGATTTTCTCGAAAACGTAATGAGCCCAAAAATTTCAATTAGCGGCATTCGAAAGCCCATAAGAAGCCTATGATTTCCAAATGACTTGAAATAATTTTCAACTTTGTGGGGGTGCCAGCTTAACCCTTTGTGCCATGGTGGCACTCTCAGAGTGCCACCTGGTTTGGAACCATTTTTTGAGCAATTGAGCAATTCAAACCGCATGATATTTGGTACTCGGGGGGTTTTGGGGTCGCTGATTACGATTCCGCCCTCAAAAATTTCGAAATTCAAGATGGCGGCTCCAATATGGCGGACTAAAAATGCAAAAATCGTTTGATGAAAGCGAAATTTGGTGCCCGGGGGTTTTCAGGGTCGCTGATTACGAATCTTCAATCAAAATTCGGAAATTCAAGATGGCGGATCCAATATGGCGGACCAAAAATGCAAAAACCGTTCGATGAAACCAAAAGATGGTACTCAGGGGTTTTTGGGGTCGCTTATGACAAATCTGCGCTCATAAGATGGGAATTCAACATGCAAAAATCGTTTCATCCCTTTGTGACCTCTTTTTTTGTGAACTTTGTGTTTCATAACCATTTTCTAAGCGGTTTCGACCGAATTTTTGAACTATTTTTGGTTTTGCAGCATCAGTCATGTATTCAAGAATAAGAATTGATCGCCACTCGGGGGTCCAATAGAATTGACAATCTTCTGCACAAAGTTCAGCACTCAGTCAAAACCAGAGGCTAACTTCTTTTTTTCACAGTATAAACATCTAACCGTTCTTGGTTTTCTGGAATTTTTTTCAGATTTTTCGAAAAGGTGCGCCATTGTTGGAAAAGTCGAAAATCGATTTTCCAATCTTGTCCATGCGAAAATAGTGTTTTTCGATACTAGAACGCGAAGCAGCAATTCGCGCACGAGTGTGAAGGCCTGAACGAGCCCAAAGGCGAGCCGTCAGGCGAGCCGTAGGTAGCGAGCCGTAGGTAGCGAGCAAGGTAGTGAGTGAGGCGCCTTCACACGAGTAAGGGATTGCTGCTTGGCCTCGTGTATCAAACTCTATTGTTCTCAACAAATACAACGAAAGATCCTCGCTGTGCGCCGTCTGCAAGCACGAAAACATTCACGCATCGCTGGCGATGCGGGAAAAACCTTCGCCCACCGCTAGCGGTGTGCGAAATTTTTTTGGCACACGGGTGCGCGAAAGTCTGCTTTCGATGCCTGTAGACGGTGCGCAAACGAGGACTTTCGGTGCATGTGTTAAGAAAATTACCTTAATCATCTGGACTGCACATTTTCGTTGGCTCATGATGTTCTGATACAATTACAAATGTTTTCTGATCTGCTATATGAGTGAACAGATTTATTGCTCAGTGAGCATATTCTGTTTTGCCTCACCATATACTTATACATTGTATTAACTGTGTAAAAAGTTAATCAAGCTGAGATGTATAAAACTGAGAATAAATTTGTTCACTCATTTAGCAGATCAGAAAATATTTGTCATTCTATTAGAACATCATGAGACAACGAAAATGTGCAGTCCAGATGATTAAGTTAATTTTTTGAATGAAAAAAGATTGAAAAATCAATTTCCGATTTTTTCAACAATGGCGCACCTTTTAGAAAAATCTGAAAATTTTTTCAGAAAACCAAGCACGGTTAGATGTTTATACTGTAAAAACAGCAAGTTAGTCACTTTCCGAATTCTATCAGAAAGCGACAATATACGTCGTTAGAGATTTACAACAGGTTGAATTTGACACGAAAAAATCTGGAAAAATTCTGGAACATGCGCGTCAATGTCCGCCAGAGCTCAAATTTTTTTCATATTTTTCGAAGTAAAAATGGCGCAGAGATCGCAAACACATTGAAAACCACGTTTTCCCGAGCTTCCAGCGTGATAGTGGAGATGGGAGGTGGAAGTTTGGAGAAACTTGGTATTTAATACAGCGTTGCAATTTGGCGCATAGGGAGTCCAAATCGGTTTAGGGGCACATTTCATATGAAACCCCGGCTAGGCCCTTTATTGCTCGGTGAGCATATTCTGTTTTGCCTCACCAGATACTCATACATTGTATAAACTGTGTAAAAAGATATTAAAGCTAAGATGTATCAAACTGAGAATGAATACGTTCACTCATTTAGCAGATCAGAAAATATTTGTAATTGTATCAGAACACCATGAGATAATGAAAATGTGCAGTCCAGATACTTGAGTTAATTTTTTGCATCGAAAAAGATTGAAAAATCAATTTTCGATTTTTTCAACAATGGCGCACCTTTTTGAAAAATCTCAAAAAATTTCCAGAAAACCAAGCACGGTTAGATGTTTATACTGTAAAAAAAGAAAGTTAGTCACTCTCCGAATTCTATCAGAAATCGACAATATACGTCGTTAGAGATTTGTAACAGGTTGAATTTGACACGAAAAAATCTGGAAAAATTCTGGAACATGCGCATTAATGTCCGCCAGGGCTTAATTTTTTTTCATGTTTTTCGAAGTAAAAATGGCACAGAGATCGCAAAAACACTGAAAACCACGTTTTCCCGAGCTTCCAGCGTAATAGTGTAGATGGGAGGTGGAAATTTGGAGAAACTTGGTATTTAATAAAGCGCTACAATTTGACGCATAGGGAGTCCAAATCGGTTTAGGGGCACATTTCATATGAAACCCCGGCTAGGCCCTTCAACTACGTCAGGTCCTGAAATTTGATAAGAATAAAAAACTTTCAATAACTCGATTTTTGCGACACATTCTGTGCCACAAAACATCCGAAAAGGTACGATGTAGCACTCCCTTCTACGCGGGTAGTCTGATACTCGTTCTTGTATACTTAAGCATTGAAAAAAAATCATATGCATGTGAACATTACCTTGTCATTGCATCTTGTAATTTTTGATCGGATCCTCCTATCTTCATACTTGTAAAGCAGGGTTGCCTTTAAAATTTCAACGGCAAATAGACAGGTCCCAGAGATGAACCCTTATGATGGGGCAGAGAGGGGGGCAGAGGGAGCAGAGGCATTCTTCGTCAACGGTAAACCTCAAAGGGGGAGGGCTTAGACGGCCTTGAAGGGTACGGTTGGTCGCCAGTGGCAGGGGGGAGGGGGAGAGGTGTTCGTTGTGATGCCACAAAGCTGCGCTATTCTACTAATATTTTCCAAATCATTCAACACATCGAAAACATATAAGCTGGCAAAGCCAGAATGAGAATCTGACCCGGGGTAGGGAAATATGATTGAATAATTCCCACGGTGGACAGATGTAAAATCTCGGGAGATTGAGTGGCCCATCGTTAAATCGTAGTTCCAGGCTATTCATCATCGGGTCCGTCTGGAATCTTGCCAAGAGCGTGAAGATGATGCCCAGTGTCGCGATGGTCGACACCAAAGTGCAGAAAAACCATCCGAACCTGTGCCATCAAGCAATAATCATCTACTATGCATAGTCATTAGAAAGTGCAGTTAAATGTGTGCATATTATATCAGACATCGATGTAAGAAAATTCATGCGGAATGATTGGATTTGTTCTCTCACCCCTTCAAATAATTGTATAACTTGGTGTACCGACTCATACGATAATGAAGAACACATCAAATTTTGTCATCGTTTGGATTCAACACTATTTTGGGAATTCGGGTGAAAAGTTCTTTATATAACACAAGCATGCTCCACGCGTTTTTAATGCTCGATTCCGGTACACAAAGTAGACGTTTGCGCGGCGGTCGCAGCAAGTCAGTAGTAGGAACACGAATCTGTACAAATAAAGGCACTTTCAACTCGTAGGCGTTAAAAGTGCTCGAACACGTACTCCGCACATGCGCAGTGGCTTTCGATCCATGCGTATTATTGTACGTCACTCATGCGCATAAGCCTTCGACCCGTGTTGCTATTATGTGTGGTCCGTCTGCTTTGTGTACCGAATGGAGCATAAACTTGTGAAACATGCTTTTGTCATACTATGTAAAGAATCGTGTGCACCATGGAAGCCAAAGGTCTTCTACTCTGGGCGTGTCTGCAATACTCGCGTGTGGCGTTAAGCGAGTACCCTTGGTAAATCAATCAACGAACAGAAAATTACGAAAATTCGCACACATGTCAAAACCTTTCCAAAAATGACGCAGTTAAATTTTTGTGATCTTTAGTTGACTTTGAAGGAAGATATTGATGGATTCATTTCAAAGCACTTAACATGGGGTCTTATAGAATTTATGATTCTTACGCACTTCATCATTTATCAAGTTGAAATTAACAAACAGTTTTTGATGAAATTTGAAGGAAATATAAACGAATATCGCATAAACATTCATCTTTCTCCCGAACATGTAAAACTTGTTTGTGTCAGGAGAAATTACTGAAAAAAAGACGAAATTTGTGAGCAATTCACAAACACGGCAACACCGCGAATTGTAGGTTACGGCGCTTCGCGGGAGGGGCGGGGGATAACGTTAATTCGGGAAAAAACGGCACATTTTTGTGAATTTTTTTTGACGACACAGTTAGAATCTATTAATTGAACCCGATGGTACATTGAAGTATAACATTGGAAGAATATTGTGCAAAATTTTCATGGAGAAATATTGAGAAATACACTCGAACTTCCGTTATTTGACCGAGTCGGGACCGAGCATTTCTGCTATTTGACGAAAGTAGGGGCCTCCCACTCCTTGTGGACGGTTTTCTGCGCAGCCAGTTCACGCCACTCCGCGTCACTCACGGCCCCGATGTTAAAGGGGAACGCTGCCGAATAGTGGGGGTTAAGCCCGTCAAATAGCAGAAGGCTATTGTCGTCAAATAGCGGAGTTCGTCAAATAGCGGGTGGTCAAATTGCGGAGGTTCGAGTGTACGGCAATGGCAGCAATTATTCGGAAGCGTCTAGGAAAAAAGTAGAATTGCGGTGCCTCTCATAACTCGGTGCTGGATCATTTGAAATCAAAAAATCAAGGTTCCTTCGTTAGATAATCGCTTTTCTCAGGTAACGCTGGGAGGGTTTTTCGAAATTTCAATTTTTGGGAACACTTGGAAGTGAAAAACGCGAATTTTGCGGAAAAAATCGGCTAATTTGTTATTGTCAAATGAAAAATATCAACAAATTTGAAAAAAAAACTCTCCAGCGTTACCTCGTAAATTATGTACAGAAATAGTGTTCAAAATTTCAAAAAGGTCGGTGCAGTAGTTTTGAAGTTATGAGGCGCACCGACTTTGAGAACGCCAGTTGTGAGAAAAACGCTTCAAAGTTTTGACCACTAAAAAATTTGGAATATAACGTTCATAAGCGAGTTTTATCGACTCACCTCACACTGAATCATTGATCCCAGGTCAATGAAGGATGTTGCTATCATCCATGATGTCTAAAGCATCGGCCGGGCCGGGCAGGTGTTTTTGATGCGCTGAGTCATGTATGAGGCGAGGTTGCTTAGACCGCTGTATTTTCGTTAGTTTTGCTCCGATTCATTTCAAATTTTTACACAATATTCTTGAACGGTTCTCCATTCAGAAAATCGAATTGGAAGAAATTTGAAATCGTCCCCCCCCCCCTTCATTCGAAAGGCGGGTTACTGAACTACGGCAGTTACAAAACTGCATGAACATGGGTAGATTGAGTCAATGATAAAGGCATAGTAGGGGAGGGGGGAGCAAAACGGGGTAGGGGGTAAAATGGGGTACGCTTATCTAATTTTATCGTACTTTTTGGAGGGGTACCCCATTTTACTCGCAAAAAAAAAAAATACTTCATATTTTCTTAAGTACCCCGATTTGCCCCCCCCCCCCCCCGCCCCGCCCTATTCCAAAAAAATTAATATTAGTGAAACGCAGATTTGGTGAGTCAATTATTTCCGAGATCACAGGAAAAAAGGGAAACAATATAAAACAGAACGACAAGAGAATTAAGAATAATTGAACTGTATTGCCAATTTCAATATATTAGATTAGATATATCATTTTTTGAACCATTCATACCTTTGTAATAACATTCAATGAAATACACTTTTCAAAAGGATTGAAGCAACACCTAACATCGGCGCGAAAAAAAGCGAATTTTTGAACGATTGTATCTTTGGACCCGAAGGTCGGACAGGGACGACCAAGCGTACAAATTGGAGCTCAAACTGTCTTCTGCAACTCCCATGAAGCGGATATCGTTTTTCATGTCTCGTTTCGAAGTAGTGCCACTTTTAGACGAACGAAAGTGCGTAAATCCTCTGTTTGATGCAAACTTGAATCGAATGTGCGGGGAGCAGGATGTTTTCCTCAAAAATTCAATTCCCCTGTGTTGTAATAAAATACACGCGTACACAGTTATGCAGGAGTTTATTTATATGTATTTATTAGGTTATATTACAAGGAACAGAATTCTCCATGATCGGCGTGTAAGGAACGCCGGGCGATACTGCCGCTCAGCTGTCGAACACAGCATAGGCAGCGTGAACGGGCATATCCGAAACTATTCGGAGTTGCCCGAGGCTCATGTCGGTATAGTCATTTCCAACACCCTGAAAGATAGGGAATTTTATCATCTTTTCAATGCTTTTCTTGCCGCTTCCCTGCGATTTTTTTCCGCCGAGCTAGGCATGTTTGGAGTGAAAGAATCCGAAAAATCTTCAAGCCGCTTCAACTTCTGACTAACTTATCGTAAGACGATTTTCCTCACACCATTCTGAAGCTGATTTCATACTCTTCAATCTGGACTCGAAATTTGAAAATTCTAAATGGTGGATCCAATATGACGGACCGAAATTCAAAAATTCACGCGATTCTGATGAAGCTTGGTACTCGGGGGTTTTCGAGGTCGCTGATTACGACTGTGAACTCGGAATTTAAAAATTCAAATTGGCAAATCGAATATGGCGAACCTCATTGAAAAATTCACTCACTTTTCATGAAACTCGGTACTCGGGGGTTCTCGAGGTCGCTGATTACGAATCTCAATTCGGAATTTGAAAATTCAAAATGGCAGATCCAATATAGTGGAATCGACCGACTAACGGCAGTCCATTAGGACCGTCACCTCTGCTCATAGCTGGTAATATACCGTGAAGTTGAAAGGAAACGGAACGGTGGCCGCACTATAGTTCGACCAACACACGCTCGCGTTGCGTACGTGAGCTTCTACTCGTTGCCAGTGACTGCCAACTCGATTCGCCCGGCGCCTGTCATCGAGGCTCAAAGATATTCAACCATAGTTGAGTATTCTTGAAGCGCCGGGTGAATCGAGTTGGCAGTCACTAGCGGCGAGTAGAGGCTCACGTACGCAACGCGAGCGTGTGTTGGTCGAATTATGGTGCGGTCATCGTTCCGTTTCCTTTTAACTTCACGGTTTAACCACGGCCCCAGAGTGCACCACGACGAGGCTGCGGCAGAATTTTACACTCCTTGTTTTTTTCTTTTTCAATTTTTTTTTTTGCAAATTTGTTCTGTGAATTTTTAATTTCGATTTCTTCTCCTCTTCTTATTCTTCTCCCTTCCGTAATTTGTTTTCTGGTTTTTCTTCTGATTTTCAAGGTTTTCGTGCTGATTTTGCGAAAATATTGTTTGATGATCGTTATTCTGTGTATCATACGAATCTTGTGGTTTCGTGTGAAAGTCCATGAAACAAGGTATTATTATTTGAATTGTGGTTGTACCGGAAGGTAACAAAAGTATCACGCAAGATAAAAAAAGCAGAGAATATATAAAAAAGTGAAAAATAGTATATTATGCATCTCGGGAGGAAACCAAATTCTCTTCGTCGAGCGTGAGGTTTTGCACTCGACTTACGACTCGTCTGCAATCGTGCAAGACAAAAACCAGGTTCCCTTCCGAAGTGCATACAATATTTCCTACAACTTATGTCGGAAAACCGTGTTCTCGAGTCTGTGAAGCGGGAAAAAACTTTCAGTACTATGAGATAAGGTTACATTGACCTGTCAAACCATCGTGCTGAAACACCGAGATTCGCCGCTAGAGCCAGCACGTTCTGAGTTTCTGTCACTGTTACAAGAATTTTTTTTCCCGGCTTTGAAAGTTTGTTTCCCTGCGGTGAGTTTATTCCCCACGAACCAACAAATTGCAACTTTCGTCCCACTTCACAGGGTCGGTTTCGTGCATGTGTTGTAGAAAATTGAAAATAATCGTTAGTTGCAAAATGAGAAAAAAAGGAATTAAGTGTAAAATCCCGCCACAGCCTTTCCGTGGCGCAATCTGGGGTCGTGGTTATACCTATATCACCCACAAATAACAAAGATGACAGTCATGACGAAATCCCGTAAGTCAGTCGCTGCCACCATATGAGATCCGTCATTTTGAATTTTCGAATTTTGAGTTGAGATTCGTAATCAGCGACTTCGGAATCCCCCGAGTACCGAGTTTCATGAGAATCGAGTGGATTTCTGAATTTCGGTCCGCCATATCAAATCCACCATTCTGAATTTCTGAATTTTGAGTTGAGATTCACAATCAGCGACCTCGAAAACCCCTGAGTACCGAGTTTCATGAGAATCGAGTAAATTTTTTAATTCCGGTCCGCCATATTGTATCCGCTATTTTGAATTTCCGAATTTGTAGTTGATATTCGTAATCAGCGACCTCGCAAACCCGCGAGTGCCGAGTTTCATGAGAATCGATTGAATTTTTGAATTTTGATCCGCCATATTGAATCCGTCATTTTATATTTTCGAATTCTGAACCGGTTGAAGTCTGCAATTCTGATGAAAAGTTGTCGGTATTCGCGAGGTTAGTATTTGTGTTTGTAAAGTTTATGCGTGCGTATCTCAGCTGTTTGGAGTTTGGTTGATTTCGGTTTTCGTTGTTAGGTTGATTTGGTCGCTGATCAGAGTCGTTATGTTGAGGTCTTTCGTGTGCCCGAAGTTGTTGGGCGTATTGTGGAGCTTTTGATTGGTAAAATGAAGGATTCTGGGGTGTTTGCTGGTTTTGGTAGTTTCGCGCGCGGCACCTTTCGACCGTATGACCTTCACGTTTACAGTATGTACAAGATGGATGGTCGGTACGCCCTCGTGATCCACAGTTATCGTTTGAGTGCCCAGCACGCTTGCAGAACCTACAGTGCAGCGACGGGTCGTGAGGCGGTGTCCGTTCCGAGCTAATAATGCTACGGTTTTGAGTTAGTTTATTTGTTTTTGAGCTGTTTTTGTCCAGTTTCTTGTCGCTTGGTGTCTGCGCTCTTAGTTTCGGCCTTTCTGATACTATTTTTTCCGCGCTCACCGCCTCATCAACTGCCGCTCGCAGCGTGTTTGGCTTTTCGTTCAACACCCTTTGTTCTAGCGCGTCACACAGACCCTTTATGAATGTGCGTGAAGCGTTTTCTTCAAAGTTTTTTATCAGTATAGTCGCGTTTTCGGCGGATTCTTTTTACTCTATAATCCCAATGGCCGTATCTACGAGTTCTTCTATCCTCGTTCCGTAATCTAATGCGGTATCGTCTTTCTCTTGGCGCGCACACGCTATAGCAAATTGCACGTCTGATGGTATTTGTTTCGGTTCAAACATGCAACAATACATTGTAGTGTTTGGAAGCGTTCTCGCGGAAGTGCTCTTTCTGCGCGGCCTCCGATTTTTGATCGTACGAGTGCAACGAATAGGAGTGAATCTCGCGGTGGTATTAGTAATCTTGTGTTTTCGACTTCATTTAGGAAAGATTTCATCGTGGTATTTGTTCCGTCAAAAGTTGGAATCAGTGTAGTCGCGACTTTCAAATTCATGAATGCCATCTCTGTGTCAGACATGGTTTCCGGCAGGGTTTATGTCTTATCTCAAATGGTATACGTATGTTAAGGTAGCTTACGTTCGAGAAATTATGGTGAGTACAATGAGGGTGATTTTTCTTAGCATATCTCTAGAGTGGTGATTGTTGCTGTAGAGATCTTGATTTTAGATCTGAGGGTTGAGCGGTAGCGTCGGTAATATCGGTGTTTTGGAGTCGTCAACGAGTTTCGTCGTTGCAGCGAGTTCGCTGCTTGTGGGGCTCAGATGAGCCTTTGGGGGGCGAGGTGCCTTTGAGGTTAGGTTGCTGCGTTTTCTGTTAACAAATTCTGTGATGGCCAATTATCGCCGGATTGATAAATAGCGGTTTGATAGTTTACACTTTTCGGGTATATGCGCGATTCAGGTCGTACTAGTTGCACCGTGCAATATAACAGGACACTGGTTTTATTTGGTCTTGTATCAGGCGCAGTGTTTATACCGAGTGTTGCTCTCTCGATGATTAGTTCACACAACTTATTCTGCACGTGGGTTCACTATAAGGTCTCACGATTTGTTCAGTTAGTGGTTTTTATTTGTTAGAAATAAATACGCAGTCATTTATTTATTATTATATAAAGGAACTTCATTCTTTATCTCTTTACATATTCATAATCAACAGCGTCGGTTACGTTTCGTTTACGACTAACTTTCTCCCCTTGTCTTTTCTTGATTCAAAGAGATTAGTTCTATTTCTTAGATCTAGTTGGCGCTTAACCTAGGGATAAATACAAATGTACATACATGTGTTAACTATATTACCGACACGCCTCTTTACATTTGTAGTTTATCTATTTCTTTGTTATGTACTTATCGTTACTCTAATTTTAATGAGTTTCTCAGTTTGTTGAATTTTTCCTTACACAAGGATTTTGTTAGTATGTCCGCAGTATTATCGTCTGTATTGATTTTTACTATGTCTATTTTACCCATTACGTAATCATCGTGTACATCGTGGTACTGAACTTCAATGTATTTTGAATTTTTGGACAAATTTCCGTTCTTTGCCATAATAACTGCTCCGGAATTATCTTCATAAATGTTAATAGGCTGCTCAATCACAACATTAAATACCTCTTCTAGTAAGCCTCTGATAAATCTAATTTCTGTCAATGCCTCAGATACAGCTACATATTCGGCTTCTGTAGAAGATTTTGTGACTTGTCTTTGTTTTCGAGATTTCCAATGAATGGCGTTGCCGTAAAGTCTTATTATATTCCCTGTCGTAGATTTTCTGTCGATTATATCGCCTGCCCAGTCCGAGTCCACCAGACAGTCTACTACTTCTGTGTCTCTTGAACTAGTGTATGTTAACTTTAAATCTTTAGTGTAATACAAATATTTTAGTACGTGCATAGCATATTTATAATGTGTTTCATCGTAGCATGCTTGGAATCTACTCAGGTAATTAATACTGTAAGTTATATCTGGTCCAGTCCCTGTGCTTACGTACAATAATTCTCCTATTAAGTTACGGTATTTTATTCTCTCATTTGCTTCTTCAGCTGGCTCTAGTTTCAAGTTTATTTCCATGGGGGTCTTATAGAGTTTTACATTTTCCATATTATATTTTTTGGCTAATGATTCAATATATTTCTTTTGACTTAGTGTTATTTCTTTGTTTATCAGATCATTTGTGATATCTATACCGATGTAGTTACTTACTGGACCCATATCCTTCATGCTAAAGCGTTGAGACAATTTAGTTGTTACTTCTATTACCCTTGACATATCTTTCCCACATATTAGCAAATCGTCTACAAATATTAATAGATAGATCGGATCTTCTTCTTCCTTTCTTACATATAGACAGTAGTCATGTTTGCTTCTATTGAATTTTAACTCTACCATGAAATTGTGAAAACATGTGTACCATGATCTGGGGCTTTCCCGCAGACCATAAAGTGCTTTACATAGTTTGTATACTTTATCCGTTCCATCTTCATATCCTGGTGGTTGGTTCACGTAAACTTCCGATCTTATTTCCCCATTCAAAAACGCGGTCTCTACATCCATTTGTTCTATGTTTAATTTGTTTTGACAACAGTATGAAAGTAGTATTTTCAACGGTTCCATTTTTGCTACTGGTGAGTATGTGTTTTCTATCTGTTCTTTTTGTTGAAACCCCTTTACAACTAATCTTGCTTTGTGTACATTGTTTGATTTCTTTTTATGCAACCATTTAACATCAATAATTTCTTTTTCTTTTGGTTTATTCACTAGCACCCAGTTTCTATTTTTCTTAATGCTATTCATCTCGTTGTCCATTGCCTTAGCCCACTTTTTGGATTCGCTACAGTTAATCGCCTCTTCAAATGTATGTGGAGTATTGACATCACAGCAATTTACATATATGCAATTTGTTACATGGTTATTTGGGTATCTTATAATAGTTTTTTTTCCCTTCCTGATCGTCTTATCGATATTTCTTCAGCATTTTTATCTATTACATTCTCTACTGTTGAATCTGCAGATTCATAATCTGACTCAGTTTTCTTTACGCTATCTTCAGACAGACTTCTACTTGTTTCCTCGCTTTGATCATTTATACCTGTATATTTTACGTCGTTTTGTACAATATTTACATGTCTGACTTCCATTATTCTATTGCTAACCAATACACGATAACCTACTTCTGAGTAGCCTAACAGTACTCCCAATTTAGCTTTGTCATCCCATTTACATTTCCGCAATTGCTCTGGTGTTCTTACGTACACCCTACTTCCATACAGTCGCAAATGTTTTACATTTGGTTTTTCATTAAAGAATATTTGATACGGCGTTTTTAATTCTATGGTATTCGCGAGAGTTCGATTTTTCAAATATGTCGCTGTTTTAATTACTTCAGGCCAATATTTTTTGTCCACTTTTGCTTCTTTTGACAAACATCTGGCTATGTCCATCACTGACCTGTTAAATCGCTCAGCTACTCCGTTCAGCTCGTGAACGTACGGTGGACAGGGCATTACTCTAATTCCTTTTTTTCTTCCAAATTTATCTACTCTACTATGTATGTATTCTCTGCCATTGTCGCACCTTAATTCTTTAATTCTTTTTCCGGTTATATTTTCAACTTCGTTTACATATTCTTCAAAGCAATCATATACTTCATCTTTGGATTTGATACAATACACTTTGGCTAGCTTACTATAGTCGTCCATAAATGATATAAAGTATCTTTCTTCGCTATTACCATTAACTGAATGTGGTCCATTCAAATCAGTGTGTATTATCTCTAGTATTTCTGTTGCTCTTTTTCTGTTATTTTCAAATGGTACATTATGCATTTTCGACTCGATACATGTTCCACACTTCATATATTCAGACTATAGTTCTTTAGGTATTCCTATGACTAATTCGTTTTTGCATAGTGTGTCTAAATAATTAAAGTTGACGTGACCTAATATGCGATGCCACTTCTCTTTTTGTGACATTGCCTCGCCTATATTTACGTTTGTTTGACTATTATTTACTTGTTTTTCCTGTTGCTTTCTTTTGACATCACTTGTCATTTCATGAACATTGTTTACTTTGCTAGCTATAGCTATCAACTCATCATTCTGATTGTAAATTTCTGAAGTGTCGTTATATGAAATTATTGAGTTCTTGTTTGTTACTTTGGCATAGCTTATCAAATTTGATTTCATTTCACGTACATAAAAAACGTTTTTCAAGGTTACTACGTTTTCTGTATTACCGACTTTAAAGACTGCATTTACTGTGCCTATCTTTGTTGCTTTCATTACTCTACCATCTCCTAACTTAACCTCGACTTGCTTTACTAACTCTATATGTTCATTATACAATGTGTCGTCGTTTATTATGTGGTCAGTACATCCACTGTCTAAAATCCAATACACTTCACCTTCATCTCTCTCATTTGTGAGCTTTGTTTGCGTTTGATTTACTTCTGTTATAAATACATTACTGCTTTCTTGATATTCTTGACTGCTCGTTGCTGTGTTGACATCTCCTTGGTAATTGCCTCTGTTTTGAAATTGTCCTCGGTATCCACCTCGGTGGTATCTTTTCCCTCGTTCGTACTGATTTCCTCTGAAGCTGCTTCTCCCTCTATGATATTCGTTGTTGCCATAGTTGCTTCTCTCTCTTTGATATTCGTTGCTGCCATAGTTGTTTCTCCCTCTTGGTGGCCAGCCTCTTAGCTGTCCCCCTCTCCCTCTATCGTATCTTTGTCTACAGTCTCTTTGAATGTGTCCATGTTTTCCACAGCTATAACACTTCCTTTGTGTCTCTATGTTGAACGCACTCGATTTCACAGCACTTGCTCCGTCTTTGTGTGTTTCAGTATATTCACTTTTTTCCTTTTCAGATTTGATTTTGATTTTACTTTTCAGGTACTCAACTGTTCTTTCCTTTTTTGGTAACACGTCGATTAAGTCTCCTATGTAGCTAAAGGATTCTGGGAGGGCTTTCAGCATGTAGTTTAGTGTTTCTTCCTCTCTAATTTTTGCGCCTGCTGCTTTTACTTCGTTAACCGCCTTCTCAAACTCATCAAAGAGTTTTGTGACTTCTGTGTAATCTGCTAGTTTAATTTTTTCTAACTTATTTCTTCTTAATATTTGAAGCGCTGTCGATTCTTTCAAATATTCTCTATCTAGTTTCTTTATTATTTCGTAAGCCGGCGGTAAATGTTTTACATACTCTAGCTGTTTGTTTGAGGTGGAGCTGTAAATGCAATTCGTCGCTTTTATATCTTGTTCATTCCAGGCGTCTTCACGTTCTTCTTCTCTCTCCTTTTGAGTTACCGCTAGACATTTTTTATACTGTAAGAATTTTAGTATTCTTGTCTTCCAGTTGGAGTAATCGGTGCCGTCGAATATTGGAATTAATATATCATCCTGTATCACGTACGCCATTTTCCTTCATTCTCGAAACTTCTGTTGACCGCGTGTTTTTCCGGTTTTACACTTCTACCTATTTTTCAGTCTTTTCTTTCACTTCTTGCTTCACTTATTACTCAACTTTCTTTAACCTTTTCTATTACAACCAACCACGCTCTGCTACCATGTTAGAAATAAATACGCAGTCATTTATTTATTATTATATAAAGGAACTTTATTCTTTATCTCTTTACATATTCATAATCAACAGCGTCGGTTACGTTTCGTTTACAACTAACTTTCTCCCGTTGTAGGAGTTGAGTAGCAGGTTTTAGTAACAGAAATGAAACACTGTTAGTTTAACTTCACAAAGAGAACATAACTTTTATTTTATTAGAGAGATTTGAATTTTGGTTTTACATTAATGTATTAATTTAGCCGAAAACAAACAGAGACAGGCACACGACGACAAGTCGCGACGAGGGTCTGTCCAGTTCGAGGTCTCGCTTTTTTTCTTTTCGAGAGGTCGTTTTGGTCAGCAAACGGTAATCGATTATGATTTGACCGGGAATTTAAATTCAATGTAACTGATTCTTAACATTTCCGCCCGCCTCGGCGTACGCCGATTCCCTTTGAACGCTCTTCTCTATAGGGGGCGGTTTTCGTCAGTCGACGAGAGGGCTCGGGGCAGCAAGCAGAGTTTTACTACGGGTCGTTTTATTTCCGTGGTAGCAGTTCGAAGGGTCACTACGCGAGTTATTCCGTCAGACCCAGGGTGCAGCTTCACGACTCGGGCCAGAGGCCATTTTGTTGGAGGGGTTAGTTCGCTTCGGACTAACACCAAGTCGTTGACCAATAATTTTCCTTGGTCTTGGGTCCATTTGGTCCTGGACTGGAGGCTTTGTAAGTAATCCGTGGACCACAGATGCCAAAATTGTTGGGTCATTTGCTGGATCTGTTGCCATCTCGAGAGTCTGTTCATTCGAACGTCGCGTAGGGAAGGAGATGGCGCGGTATTAAGAGCGGATCCAATCAGAAAGTGTCCAGGCGTGAGAACAGCGAAGTCATCAGGGTCATCAGAGATAGCTTGGAGAGGCCTGGAGTTCAAACAGGCTTCGATTTGGCTTAGAAGTGTATTCATTTCTTCAGTAGTCAGCGTGGAGTCTCCAATGACTCTTTTCAGATGATGTTTTGTCGATTTAACGGCGGCCTCCCAGAGGCCTCCCTGGTGAGGTGCAGCAGGGGGGTTAAACTTCCATTCGGTTCCAAGATTAGCCAGATGATACGTCAGATGTGGGAGTTCGTTTGACTCTTCAGCGAAGAGAGTTTTAAGCTCTTTGGCAGCTCCAATAAAGTTGGTCCCGCAGTCGCTTCGTAATGTGGCGCAGATTCCTCGGCGGCAAATGAAACGAGTATAAGCCGCGATGAAGGCGTCAGTAGTGTAGTCGGATGCTAGTTCTAGGTGAACGGCACGAGTGGCTAAGCAGATGAAGACGCAAATGTAAGCTTTATTAGCCTTGTGCCCCCGTCCTTTAGTTGTCCTAACGTAAATCGGACCTGCGTAATCAACGCCGGCGTGGAAAAAGGCGCGAGGTGGAGGCGTAACTCGTTCTTCAGGAAGATTTCCCATCAGTGGTTGGATACGAGCAGCTCGATGTTTAAGGCAACTTAAACAGCGGTTTATGTGTTTTTTCACCAGGCTGCGTCCTCTCAAGATCCAATACCTTCGCCGCAATGAGCCGAGAGTCAGTTGCACTCCCCCATGTAGAACTCGGAGATGGTAGTACTTGATGATCAAGTCAGTCAGGTGGCAATCACTGGGCAAAATGAGCGGATGCTTTTCGTCCGGATCGAGCAGTGAGTGCTTAAGTCGTCCTCCAACTCTTAACAGGTCGTCGTCTCCTAGCTCAGGAGACAGGCAAAGGAGCCTTTTGTCGGAAAGTCTCCTTGCTTTTTTTGACAGAGCAGATATGGTGTCAGAGAAAGCAGTTTTCTGCACCGTTCTCACCCAGAACAATCGAGAACGATCAATTTCCTTAGGTGACAGATATCTGGCTTCACATCTAAGGGCGAGATTCCTTTTTCGACTTGCTTTTAGATTAGAAAGAAAGCGTAGACACCAAGCCGTAACCCGCAGTAGCTTTGTCAGATCAGAGTAACGGTACAGCAGATCCCAGGAGTCGATTTCTTGTTTCGCAGTTGCGATGTGGCATTGGACTCGAACTTCGGGGAGCTCATCCGGTTCTGGCAGATAGTTTGATTCTTTCCAAGGTAGTGTTGAGGTCGTCAGAGAAGTTGGTCCCTACCACCACAATTCGTGAGCGTAGAGAGCAGTGGCAGTTGATCCTCTAGAGGCGCAATCGGCAGGATTCTCCTGAGAGGAGACATGGTGCCACTGGGCTTCCGGCAACGCACGTTGTATTTCCGATACGCGATTAGCGACGTACGTTTTCCACTTCACGGGGTGCCCTTGGATCCAAGCGAGAGTCACGGTAGAGTCA
Source organism: Tenthredo livida (assembly GCA_963992785.1). Taxonomy (NCBI): domain Eukaryota; kingdom Metazoa; phylum Arthropoda; class Insecta; order Hymenoptera; family Tenthredinidae; genus Tenthredo; species Tenthredo livida. The sequence goes on along the minus strand of OZ023072.1, from coordinate 12,305,471 downwards.
GACCAGAGATGAGTGACACAGTTGACTAGTTCCAGAGAGGTTTTCACATGTGCTGCGAGTTTCGTCAAGAGGGTAGCGGCACAAAGTTCCAACCGAGGTAGAGAGACTTGTTTCAAGGGTGCTACCTTAGTCTTGGCGGTCACTATCGTGACGGTTGATTCAGAATCCGTAGCGTTATGCGTCCGCAGATAGATGACCGCAGCATAAGCACGTTCAGAGGCGTCGCTGACGCCATGGATTTCAGCAAAGTCATTCTCTGGGGAGAGTCCAATCCATCTGGGTATTTTGATCAATTCGAGATGCTTTAAGTCATCGTAGATTCTAGTCCACAGGAGAGCAGTGTTCTCAGGCAAGGGGTCGTCCCAGCCAAGTTTCAGTAACCATAGAGACTGCATAAAGATCTTGGGGGTGATGATGACCGGAGATAGCCAGCCGAGTGGGTCAAATAATTGAGCCACTCGCGAAAGGACGTTTCTTTTCGTGAGGATCGCTGGGGATTCCAATGTTTTGAGCTTGAACGTAAAACAATCAAGATCGGGTTGCCAGGTTAACCCCAACATCGTGTACGAAGCTCCAGATTGCCACGATAAGGGTTGCGATGACGCAACGTAATTAGCAGGTAGATGAGACGTGAGGTTCTCCAAGTTGGAAGTCCATTTTCGTAAAGTGAAGCCGCCCGCCTTGAGCAAGTTTATTAGTTGGGTCTGCTTCTCCAAGGCTGCAGCCTCGTTGTAATCACCGGATAAGACATCGTCCATGTAGATATCTTTTTGCAGAATCGCGGCAGCCAGAGGGTAGTTCTCAGATTCATCATGTGCCAATTGTTGAATAGTCTTGATCGCCAGATAAGGGGCGCAGGCGAGGCCGTATGTCACAGTCTTGAGTTGATAGTGACTGATTTCTTCTTGATTTCTTTTCTTCCAGAGTATACGCTGTAGATTCCGGTCGTCTGGATGCACTAGGATCTGGCGGTACATCTTCTCGATGTCGGCTGAGAAGACCACGGTGTACTTTCGCCACCGTGACAGTATATCGGAGAGTTCAGGCAGAAGATTAGGTCCAGTGTGTAAGATGTCATTCAGTGATTTTCCTGAGCTCGTCTTTTGGGAGCCATTAAAAACGACTCTCAGCTTGGTTGTAGAGCTAGATTCACGGACAACTCCGTGATGGGGCAAGTAGTATGTCTTAGGGTTAGCTGTGCGATCAGTGGGTGCTACCCTTTCCATATGGTGCAGATCTTCATACTCTTCCATGAAGGCGTCGTATGATTGGTAGAGTTTAGGTTCTCGAGCTAAGCGACGTTCCAGTTGTTGGAACATACGCCGTGCGGGAGCCAGAGAGTCTCCTAAGTTGTCGATGTCCGATTTCAGCGGTAGACGGACCACGTATCGATCAGCTTGTCTAGAATGCGTTCTTGCGTAATGAGAATTGCATTCTATGTCATCCAGAGAAAGTGGTTTTGAAGCCGTCGCGAGCTCTTCCTGTTCCCAGAAACCTTGGAGCATGGGTCCTAGTTCTTGATCGAGAGAGCACTGCAGGCAAGATACCCCAGCGGCTGTGGTTGCATCTGGAGGGTCGTTTCCTCTGGACGTTGCCGATCCCGAGAGTATCCATCCTAGTTGCGTGAGTTGAGCGATTGGAGTGCCTTCTAGGCCTTTCAGAAGACCTTCCAGAATGATTTCGCCATAGACGATTGCCCCCAACAGCAAATCTATTGGCTCAGCCGAAGCGAAATCAGGGTCAGCCAGTGTTATTCCCTGCAGATGTGTCCATTCCGACGAGTAAGATCTGCAGTTCGGAACGTAAGACGTGAGTTTGGGAAGTATTAGAGCAAGGGTCTTGGTACAAAAGTTTGAGTCAAAACGAGGTTGTATTAGTACAGTCACTGAGCCTCGAGTTGTGCTGGAAGGTTTAGCACCAACTCCGAGCACTGGAATATTAGCTGATTGTCTTGACAATCGAAGACGTTGGGCTAAGGATTCCGATATAAAGGAGGCCTCAGAGCAAGGGTCGATCAGAGCACGAGCTAGGTGCATCTCTCCATTACTAGCTTTTACTTGGACGAGAGCAGTTGCCAGCAAAACCGAAGTTTATTCATTCTTGATTTGACTCACGTGCGTTGATACTTGCGTATTTCCTTTAGGAAAACTTGGTGAAGGTTCAGCGTTAGTCACAGATGAGCCGTAGTTCGCAGCAGCAGTCTTATCCGTCCAGGATTCCGGTGGAATGAATGGGGTACCGTGAATCATGGAGTGATGTTTCCCTTGACACGTTTGACAGGTTTTGTCGGAAGGGCAATCCTTCAGTACGTGATGGCCTAGGCAGTTCAAACACAGTTTTTTGGATAAGACAAAGGTTTTTCGTTCCTCAGGTGTTTTGGACCGGAATGCATCACAAAACATTATGAAATGTGATTGATTGCACATGGGGCAGCGGGATTTGGACGCGCCATGACTAGTGTGATGCGTTTTAACAGAAGGCGACGAGTTTGCGCCTTTTGTAGTAGTAGGTTGAGAGAAATTAATTTTATTTCCCGAAGGCTTTTGTTGCGGAGAAGGTCTGGACTTGGAGAATTGTTCGAGAGCCTCTACCACTTGCAGCCGTTTGGCTAGAAAAGTTTTTAATTCAGGATAAGTCGGAGGATCCTTGGATTCCCCGGTGCTGTTTTCCCATTCTCGCAGAGACACAGAGTCCAGTTTGTTTACAATAATATAGACGAGCATATCGTCCCAGCTGTCTACAGGTCGGTTCAGGGATCGTAAGCAGCCAATAGTAGTGCTCAGGCAGGATATTAATTGTTTTAGTTCTTGAGATGATTCAGCCTTAATCGTCTTCAGCGCGAAGAGATTCGAGAGGTGGGAGTTCACGAGTACTCGCTTATTATCATAGCGAGAAACAAGATTTTCCCAAGCTACTGTAAAATTGCTAGCGGTTGTACCTAGTTCGGCTATAACAGAGGCAGGGTCACCACTCAAACTGATTTTGAGATAATGCAGTTTTTCCACGGCGGGAATAGAGGCATCGTTTTTTATCATTGACTCGAAGAGGTCTCTGAACGAGCTCCATTCCGAGTACTTTCCAGAGAATTTCGGTAACTCAATGGGGGGGAGTTTTTTCCGAAATTGTTCAGTTGATCCCGTAGATCCAGCTGATCCGGTTAATACAGCTGGTCCCGGAGATTGGTCAAGAAGGTCGAGCAGACTTCCTTTTTGCTGTTCATAACAAGTTTCGACAAGGGCATATCGATCTTCGACGAAATAGGCTAATTTTTTGTCCTCGGCCGTGGCTGCGCCTACTATTATGTCGTGATTGTCTTCGAACCTTTTCCAATTCTTCTCTATAGAATCGATTTTGGTTTGAATAGTGCCACGAGTGATATTCGCTTGGCCGAGTTTCCTCAAATTTTCAACCGCTCGCGCGATCCTTCCGTAAAGTTCTACTTGTTTGTCAATTAGCTTGTCCATCGTGAAAATTTTATAATATTAAGAAAATTGGAACGAACTTACGATTTCAGGTATAGTAGAGACGATTCGTACGTTTTTCTGGTGCCGTCTCCACTGTCTTTCAACAGAGTTTCCTTTTGGTTTTGCGGCGCTTATGTACTCTTGTTGTCAACAAGTCGTCGACGCAGAGAGTTCTGCTTGTGTGCGAGAGCGCGGTACACGCGCGGCACTGGTGTGGGTTCAAAACACAGCGTTCGCTATACTCTATCAAATGGCAATTTCACACAGTCACTGTGATTTCTACGTATGCTTTTTTCACTTTCCACAGCTTTTCTTAGGTGATATAAGTCAATCAGAGTCATTTTTCAGAAAGGCGATGGTCAATAAAGTTCACAGGGTTCACAGAGTCAGATTTGAACATGAACGCGGAGCTCGCTTCCACGCACGTTTTCACAGCACAGCACAGTTTCTTTTTTATCCGGCTCGAAGGACCATTTTAATGTAGGAGTTGAGTAGCAGGTTTTAGTAACAGAAATGAAACACTGTTAGTTTAACTTCACAAAGAGAACATAACTTTTATTTTATTAGAGAGATTTGAATTTTGGTTTTACATTAATGTATTAATTTAGCCGAAAACAAACAGAGACAGGCACACGACGACAAGTCGCGACGAGGGTCTGTCCAGTTCGAGGTCTCGCTTTTTTTCTTTTCGAGAGGTCGTTTTGGTCAGCAAACGGTAATCGATTATGATTTGACCGGGAATTTAAATTCAATGTAACTGATTCTTAACACCCGTTGTCTTCTCTTGATTCGAAGAGATTAGTTCTATTTCTTAGATTTCTAGTTGGCGCTTAACCTAGGGATAAATACAAATGTACATACATGTGTTAACTATATTACCGACAATATTTTCGTTTACTTTTTTTTTACATGCCCTCAGTAACAGGGGGACCACCGCTGCCACCAGTGTGATATCTTATATTTAGGGGTCTTATCCCCTGTTCATATACGAGAGTATAACTGACGGAATGTTATCGGTGTAATGAAGGTTTAGTTAGCAAACTAATAACTTTTATTCGGATCAACAGTTTTTTTTGTTATAATGGTACTTGGAATACACGTCGTACTGGGGTACATGTGTTGTATATGCTCAGATATTCTTAGTGTTTGCACGAAATGGTATAGTTGAGAAGTGGATGAAGAATCGAGGAAAGCATAGTTAGGTAGGTAGTTGCTAGGACAGTAAGACAAAAGGTTTTTCTGACTCGTTGCATTTGGCAGTGCCGTGTGCGACGAATCTCTTCTAGAAGTAGGAAAGGTAGATGCGGACGATCTGGTAGCAGGCAGATAAGGAGAGCAGAGACGTAGAGGGGAAAGGAGGGAAGCGTGTGGAGAGTTAAGCTACTGCAGTAAGTGAGGGGCGAACGTACGGGCGGTGATGCCCGGACGTCACGAAAAGATGAAAAATTGAACGTTCAGAAAAAAGTGATCCATAAAACTATTGTTTTTTTTTCTGTAGATTCCGAATCTGCACCAAAATATAGGGTTTTTTATTTGAAAAACTGAAGTTACCTTATCAAAACCCCATAAAACCTCATGAAAATTCGAAACCCATATTATTATCAAATACCCCCCCCCCCCCCCTGCCCCTCAAAATCCAACAAATTTCATCCGAAACATTTTTCTCCACAACTATTAGTTTTCGAGATAATCAGCTGGATTGTTTAAAATGGAACACCCTGTTTATAGTATAAGAGAATGAGTACCAAATCCCACATCATAGCATTTCTTAGTACCATGCCTATTGGGAACTCACACGTGGGAGTGGTTTAGAAAAAAATGTCAGAAAGTAGCTTACACTTTTATGTATGTACACTTGGGGTCACGGATTGTGAGACGGTCAATTTTCTAGACAAGTCATTTATGTTGGCAACACAAAATAAACACACAACGCCATGTAGTGAGCCGATCGCGAAGCTTAGTCAATATCACTAGATGTCACATAACTTGTGACAGTCCCGATAGCCAAAAAAGGAGAGGAAGAACTCATGACAGTCGAATCTAACCTAATACCTACTAACCTAATAACCGTCGGATTGACGTGTGAATCGGTTGTAAAATAATTGTAATTCATAACTTTCCCCTCGAAGAATACAAACGGGCGAAATTTTATGTTTTCAATCTTTTCAAGTGATAAAAAAAGAAATTGTAACCTGAAAATTTACGGTAAGTTGATTTGATAAAAATACAATTAAATTAGGTAATGCAAGTTACGCTGTGCCTGAAAAAACAGATTTTTTGTTGATTTTGCGTGTGAAACCATGTCCAGGGCTAGATTCTAGATCATTGAGACTATCGTGTAACTCATTATTACTTCTTGACTGATACAAGACATTTATCAAACACAGACTGAACCCTGCAAGAAGCACCCGTCGAAACAGGCAAATAGAGGAAACATTCAGCTTCAGAAAAAAGAAAGGAGTTAGCTCATACTAATCCAGAGATAAAAGGAGCTGGTTTTGATAGAATCGTAGTAGGGACTTTGAATGCCTTCTCTGGCGAATACTCGTCTATCACAGAATTACATTTTTGAATCTATCAATTCTCAGACTAAGATCTAGAATACTATCACAGATGTCTGGGCACCTCTTAGATTATTAAATTTCAGATTTTAATAATACCTACATCACTGACTTTGAATACTCGCACAGGCTGCTTTTAGCCTAAAATAATATAATAATATAATATGCCAATATATGCTCCAAGTGGACTGTATTATAGAGCAACACAGATCCGAGACTATCGTGTAACTCACCAACTACTTCTTGACTAATACTAAACATTCATCAAAGACAGTGTGAACTAGAATGTGAAAGACGCGTATTCGCCGGAGAAAGCATTCAAAGTCCCCACTACGATTCTACCAAAACCAGCTCCTTTTATCTCTGGATTAATACGAGCTGACTCCTTCCGTTTCTCTGAAGCTGAATGGTTTCCTTTCTGTGCCTGTTTCGACGGGTGTGCAGGTTCACAGGTTCTTCAGGAGTCAAATCTGTGTTCTATGAATGTCTAGTATCAGTCAAGAAGTAGTTAATGAGTTACACGATAGTCTCGGTCAACTTGGAGCATATTTTGGCATATTATATTATCATATTATTTTATGCTAAAAGCGGCCTGAACGAGTATTTAACAACGCTCTCAACCATTATTATTTTCCCACACCATGGAAATGCGCTGAAGTCTTGCCAATTCTAAAAAAAGATAAAGACCCAAAGTCGACAACCAACTACCGTCCCATTAGCCTTACCCCGGCAATTAGTAAGGTTTCCGACTCAATTATTAATCACCCCTATCGTAGAAACCTGCAATACGAATAACATAATCCCCGACAACCAATATGTCTTCCGGGCAAAACACTCAACCACGCATGCAATTCACAAACTGCTATCTGATGTCAATCGATACCTGGACAACTCCCTGCACGTAGGCGCTGTACTTATTAACTTGGAAAAAGCCTTCGATTCGGTCTGGTTGAATGGACTCATATTCAAACTCCTAAAAAAACAATTTCCCTCATGGCGTATCCACATAATGTGGGATATGATCTGAAAAAAAACATTCGTAGTTTGGGACGAAATTAATACCTCCACCGAAATTTTCAAAATCGAAGAGGGACTACAACAAGGGACGGTCAACTCCCCGATTCTGTTCAACGTCTTTACGTCAGACATTCTAAATGCATTTGAACTAAATACCAGTAACCGCACTCACTCAATAGCCTCCGCTAACGACCTCATTGTTCATGTGGCAGGAACCAATGTCCTCAACACTCAAAATACCTTAAACAATCTACTAAATAGAATCAATAATTATCATATAACCTGGTGCCTAAAAATTCACCCCGGAAAATGCGAAACGATTGTTTTCCGATAACCAATCGATTACTACTCTACTGCAAATAAAAACGCTATCAGACAATTTCAAATCTCTACAAACAAACCCGGCACTAACGAACTAATATCCATACCACACAGACAAACAGTGAAATACTTAGGTTATAACGTAGACCAGCGCATGAGAGGCAACCTGCACCATGTGATCCAACTCAGCAAGGTAAAAAGAGCATTAAAAGCTAACAGCCAACTTTTGTATTGCAAAAAACTCGAAGCAAAAGCCAAAATAATCTGTTACCAACTTATCATTAGACCTATAATCACATACGCAGCCTCAATCCCATGGAAGATTGGCGCAGCACTAATGGAAACAATTCGCATGTTTGAACGCGCTTGTTTAAGAATTTGCCTCAGAAATTACCGATTCAAACATTCAAATTTCCAACACATGACGAATAACGCTACCATCTACCAACTAGCTGACATCCCCCGAATTGATATCTTCATGCTAACATTAACTAGAGACTATTTCAGCAGAATTCCGAAATTCATAAATAATCCAATAAAACATTTAGCTATCGTAAACCTTCCGGATGTTAACAACCTGAAACTATCAGCATACCTACAACCACAATCCTTCTCGTATTTCGACCAAACGGGACTTACACAAGACGCGCACAACACGCCTCTAATATACCATTGGTGAAGAAACCACCCGAACAAACGTATCGCCTGGAATAATGACGATAACCCCACTAACCACCATAACCTCGCATATTCGACCGCAATTCCATCATCGGACCTTAACAACTTCACCAGACTTAACCACAAAAAATACTGGTGGGCAAACGCCGAATCCATTCATCATAACGCACCTAATTTAAGACGCAATAGGACACTACACCCCACCTAAGATACCTAAATCTCTATTGAGAATATGGGCACTTCTACAGAACTTGGGTAACTTAAGGGATGAATTTGAATTACAGGTTTTTTATCTCATATTATATTTCTTTATAACGCTTTTGATGGATTATGGGTTGGTTATACTGTGCGTAAAAGGAACAGTCACTTCATAAAGTATTTTAGGAGAAATTGAGGTTTTTCTCAAATTTAACTCCAAGGGACTGACGATTATATGACGGTACTGACGAAACACAACAATTTTATCAAAAAATGAATTACTTTATTACTAATTCGATTATTTTATCATTAATTTGGAGTAAGTCCACGAAATTGCACCTGGATTTGAGTATAATTATTATTTCAGTACGTTATTTTTTATTTTAATCCGTTATTTCCTTACATTCATCCTTACCAGCTACAATAGAGTACTTTTAAACGGATATAAATCAAAATAAATCTCTGCTAAAAATAAAAACAGCCTTCTATGCTATGAATCATGTAACGGATAAGTAGGTATTTAGCATAGCATCTTTGAAATCACGTGCGGTAAGCAAATATGAAGCGCTTTCAAACGCTTCATGTTCGCAATTCAAACGCTTCACGACAGGTGTCTCAAGATGAGTATTGTGCGAAGAAGAATCGGCATAGTCTATCTACGGGAAGACACCGAGGCGATTAGATCACTTAAATTTCCTCGTATTATTTTAACCTGATTGTACAAATAAGTCTTCAATTTAATCAACGCAAACTCATATAAAGAAAGCTAAGGGCATCCATTAACATCAAAATCATCAGCGACGATCCAGAAGAAATAACGACGGAAACATTAACCACCCAGAAACATTGATAATTTGGTGACGACCATTCATCACCTACGGAATCGATACATGGCCTACATACAGAAAGGAACTTCGGAGCCATTGAGCCACACATCCACGAGCGAATAAGACCCAGCTAAGTAGCGAATCTTAGGTGTACTGTGCCACTATTCGTTTACTAATAATTGAGTTTTACGTTATTTTATCCATGTAATGTACAATCTTTTTCTGTTTTATCAATTTTCTCGCTAATTTAGAGTCATAATTCAATTTATCTACAAACCAATATAAGGAAAGAAAAACCATTTCACATTTAACATAAGTCTCGGCGTAGTTTTAATGAGTACGAATGCGGGTATGAATGTTTTCTCTTTCATCTATTAGTCATGTTTAAATTCGGCTAGTCCAGCATACCATTTATAATTGATCGGCTATGTGAGCCACAGCGATGTTATATTTCATAATTAAATAAATACGATTAGTGAAGGTGTCATACACCTAATTATCGAGTTTTGTTTATTATTAAAATTTTACCCCTGATGAATTATTATAAGTAATTTGTAATGAGAATGATACATATTGGACTCAGAATATCGTTACAATCATAATCTTTGCGGTCTTACCAAGTAGTACTTTCAAATGGAAGATCAAAACAACAAAAACAAACTTGAGCCTACTTCAATCTTAAAAACCAGAACGAGAATAAATCTCCTTCAGTAGCTAACGAAAAGCTGTCATGTCAAGCTATTTGACATAAATTGAAAACTGTGCAGTCTTATAACAATCGGTCAATGTTATAATAATATTAAATAATAGGACTTTTTCTACATGGCCATATAACTTCAACCACAAAAGAATTACAAGTTACTTCTCAACGAAATTGACAGCTTTCTTGAATTCATAAAACACACGATTTATCCTAACATTCAAGTTAGGAACTGGCAGTTTCTCTATCACCTGTTCAAGAGATATATCAGCTACATCATTTTCATCTAATTTAAAAAGCGCACACTTTAAGAAATGTTACTGTCAGTTCTTCTTTATCCTCGTCTAAGTTCGAACATATTGCAGCCTACCGGTATTCCTTTTTCCTCAGAAGAAATTTTACCAAAACGTTATCTCCGCTACTGTAACTGACTCGTAATTTGTGTCTCAGATCCTCACTTATACTTTTTTCTGGTGCTTCATTCTCAGGATCCGATAGATAGAATCAGCGTTAGGATGATTCGATTTGTTATTGTATTCTATAAGGTAAACGGCCCAGTTAGTGACCCTTCAAGAGCGGTGGTGTCGGATTTTTGCTATTTAGTCACGCGTGATACAGTTAAACCGAAAACTAAAGATTTCAACACGTGCATCAAAGCCTTCCGAATGAGAGTCACCTATTGTAAAAGTAAAACAATGAAGATTTATTGATGAAATCCTCGTTTTAATAGCGCTTCTTTGCTGCCGGGGTTCCTGACACAGGAGAAACACTATTGCTGTAGTTTGTGACCCCTGCGTGGACTCGATTCATGACCCCCGTGTCGCAGTTTGTGACCCATGGGTGTACCCAATTTCTGACATTTCCGAATATCCCCATACGAACGGGTCAAATCGCAATATATCTGATATCACGGACACACATTAGGTATTGTGACGTGGATTTTATGTAGACTTCGGATCTGGACCGGATAGCCAGCCTCCGAGAGTTATCTACTCGACAATTGGCCAAAAACTGAGAATAAAAAAATATTGCGCGCCAGGCGGATAACCGCCACTTGAAAAAAATGTAAACAAAATCTTACCTACGCGTACTTAAAGCGTCGGTTAGCTACAGTACCGCGGAGAGGGGTCAGGATCAAATGAAGGATTAGCGGGGCGTTAATTCACGACTCGAGCTTTTGAACGTAACAAAGAAAAAAAATGGAATTTATTCAATAAAATGTAATGGAAAAATAGAAATAACAAATCGTGTACACGGGGCTACTTCCCCGCGGGTTAAATAGTGACAGGTCGTGTATAGGGCGATCCGGCCGTGTTATTACAATTGATAAATAAACTACTGGCTTCCACGCAGGCAAGCAATAACAAAAAAAAAAAAAAAATTAAGCAAAAATGGATAACTCGACCAAACTGGTTCTCGGGACACAATAACTCAGCTAAAACACTAATTACGCTCCACGAGGAGAAATTACAAATCATTCACGATCCTACAATAGGCCTACGGCTCAATAAAATAAATACAGTAACAAAATAGGACGGCCTACGGCCTGCGACAAAAAAATAAATAGCCTCGTGGCTGTACAAAGGCAATATGGCTGACGGTCGTTGCCGAATTCAAATTAATATGGTCAGAATGGCTAACGCTTACCGTCTTCCAGCCATCGTAAAAATAGGATCTTCTCCCGCTCGGAATTCATGGTGTTACAGGTTCCTCGGGGAAAGAGAGATCCCCTACCACACACACTCTCAGTTCTCACAAAACCGAAATGACTAATTAAATAGCCCATGGGGCTCCAACGCAAAAATACAAAATTCGCTTAGCGCAACAACGCAAAGCTAACACACAAGTGTTCTGGGCGTGAGCCTAACGCAGAGTGAGTAGACAGCATGGCGCCGGTACTTAGCGCCCTTATTAGGCGATTTATTATCGATTTCGCGAATCTACCGCGAGATCCTTAAATATGGCGCCTTATCTTCACGGCGCGCTAAATTCAAAGTTCGCCACGGTATTTGTAGCTCGCTAAGTCGGAGGACCGCGGGTTGCAGGTTCTTCTTGGTAGCGGGAATCTCTTCCACCACCGATATCCCACGATGCAGAGTGCTCTAGGCACTCCCCCGTGTCCTCACATTCGATGTTGGGGGTAGCCTGGCCAGTACTACTCTCCGGAGCTTTTAGGTGGCGTTCGTCGAAGGTATCCCAACGGTTGATGTTTGGCGTCGTGCGTTAGTCGTGGCGTGTCTCAGTCGAAGTTTCTAACCGTCGGATGGGCCTCGTCTCCCACATGTTAGAGAAAAGTCGTAAAACAAAACAAAAGAATAAATAATATGTTTTATAGATTTCGGTCGGTCACGGTCGCCTCTCGGAATTACTGTCAGACCTCGGGGTCACTCTATTCATTCACTCATCATCAGCCACTCCGCTAAGGTCATCCAAGGGGTAAGGAGCCTGTCGTAACATGCAATGTTACAGTATAAACAACGAAAAATGTTAATATTTTAATGATACTTATTGAAAAAGCAATCCGTAATAACTAATATCCTTTTCATTGATTATTTCACGGCAAATTGGAATAAATAAACGAATCAAATTGTTCGAAGCAATGGGTGACAAATTGAGGGTCTACAACAGGGACATAACCTCAATTGTGTGCCGCACTTATTGACCCGGCGAATTTAAACAAATACGTGACCAGAAGTTAAATCATTTCTTATCTCATCGATAGTCTGGTTCCTGCTTAAGATGTTGACAACATTTTTAGGTAGGTAGGTTTTTGGGTTTTACACTCACATGGTGAACAATATCCACAATTCAGTGCCCCTCGTCGCTAGTCAGTACCGTCTAGCACTATCGCTGCGGACCCACTGAAGACGCATGTCGCACTACTCCGCCGGAACAATCCGATAGAATCTAATTCATTCAAATAGAAATATTGACTCCATCCAATCAGTTTCCATGCGGTCTATCCAGAACCGCGAAGTTGTGAATACAACACTCATCAGATCGTATACGATTCAATCAGATAAAGGTCGCTATCAGGAAATACCGATAGAATTTCTTTCCGCTTTTATCAGATTCTATACGATGTGAATTCCACATGTGATTCATGCGGATTGTTACTATAAAAAATGTATCCGATTGTATTCGTACCATCAAGAATCTCATTCTATTTGATTTAATAGAGTCTGACCTGAATCAATTTCAATCGATTTCATTCCGGACTTGCAGCTTATCGTTCTGAAATCAAGAAAACCGATACACGTTTTATCCGGTTTCCGTGTGATCTCTTACATTCTTGTGGCTGTTCGATTCAATCCGGATTTCCATATACCTTGCCTATCCCTCTACTTCCGATCCATTTACCTATCCGAGTTCTTCCGAACGTCGAGCTTCTCCTTTCATCCGAATCCTACCTGATCTTGTCTGTTCCTGGCGCCATACGATTTAATCCAGATTTCCAGATACCTTCCCTATTAGTTTTCTTTCGTTCCATCCACCAATCCTACTTTATCCGCAAGCAAAGATCCTCGTTTCATCCGGATTTTATGTGATCTTGTACGTTAATGGCGCTATAAGATTCAATCCGAATTTCCAAATACGCTGCTTATCCGTCTGCCTCCGATCCATCCGCCTATCCGAGTCCATTCGGGAGCCAAAATCCCCGATTCATCCGTGATCGTGTACGTTTCTGGCGCTATTCGCTTCAATCGGAGTGTCCAGATACCTTTCCTATCAGTTTCCTTCTGATCCATTCACCTGTCCCACTTTATCCGGGAGCCGAGATCCTCGTTTTTGATTCGAGAGGTTTTTTTTCTGCAGAAAATGTTCCACATGTTGAATCTTCTACCTAAATTGTTCCACATAGTTTTTTCTACAGTACAATTGAGGGGCTCGGTACAAAAAGGGCAAAGATGACAAAAACTAAAAGTTGCTCAAAAGTTCTTTTTGCAACACCTGCTTCGAAAGTTTGATTTTCGAGGGCTGTGTAGCGAGCGTGAAATATCTTATTTCCGAGGGGTGAAGAAAAGAAGAGTTGGCACATGCGCACACCGCAAATACTCTACTTTGCGCACTAGTGCTTTAGTCGCGCATGCGCACGTCGCGAATACTCTACTTCGCGCACTAGTGCTTTTTTCCTGCACTGTGTCATGGCGGTGGATAGTTGCGATGTAAGGTTATATTGATTAATCAATCTTTCTCTCAAATCAAACTTTCTTCGCTAGGAGTTACAAAAAATATCGTGTGATAGACGTGTGGATAGGCAATATCTGTCTCGTGTCATTCACAGCACTCGCCTTCGGCTCGTGCTACAAACGACACTCGTCGGATATTGCCTACCTTCCGCACTTGTATCACAATACACTATTTTCACCTCCAGGAACATTATCAAATAAAACAAATGTGAATTAAATACAAAAACTTGAGAAAAGTTTCTGAAACATATCGTACTTTGTATTGTGGTTGACTGCGAGCATGAAATAAACTGTGCCGCCGCTAGGTCTTGAGGGAATACATGCGGATAGAAACCTATACGTATCATCCCCGTCGCGCGATAAATCCGGATTGACTCCAATTCGAATCATCTGAGCGGTTGCGCAGCAGCAAACGGATAGAAACGTATTGGATTCAAACGGATAGCATCCCTGCTTAAAATTTCCGATAGAACGATAGAATCCGGGTACAAAAACCGTATACGGTATACGGTTTTTGTACCCGGATTCTATTATTTCTATCGGAAGTTTTATGCAGGGATCTGGTGGGCAGTGTACGTCATTTGCGGGACGAAAGTATAGATACAGATAAACGACGATGAGCAGATCCGCTGAGGCAACATGCGGATAGAAACCTATACAGGCGATGCCCGTTGTAGGACAGATACGAATCGATACCTATTGCAGTTATGACGATTCGATTGCATTACTTCATGTGAATCTCACAATAGAAACGAACTGGTCCTCTATCCTGATAATCTGATTGTATATACGGAAATCCGGAATCATAAACCGAGTTGAAGCGGACACACTTTTTTTGTATCAATTTCTATCGTGCACGGCCGTCAGGTCAAACCAGAATGTGTGCTGATATAAACTTATACGGACCACCCTGCTCAAAATGTCAGATAGGTTCTGATGAGAACAGATAGAAAACCGGAAAGAATTCCGGATAGACCCGGACAGAAGTCATTGACGGTTTGATGCCGGATAGGATTCAGATAGAAGCGGATAGGTTTCGATTTTTTGAGGACAGTAATTTCGGGTGACTTCCGGACAAACCCGAATCAGACCCAGATAGTATTTTGTGACCAAATAGAGTGCGGATAGAGACAGTTGGGAACCAAGTCGGACTCTATCCGGATTAATTCTTTCCAGTTTTCTATTCGTTCTTAATTATCAGAACCTATCTGACATTTTGAGCAATACAGCTAATGTTCTGAGTTGGAATCGGGGCTCTGTCCGTACCTATCCGATTTTTATGCAATGTACATGACTTCAATATTTTCCCGTAAGGCGGCGACCACCGCTTTCGATATTCTCGCGAGTGCCACTTATAGGAGCTGGTGAGCAGTGCCAGATTTGAGGGAGGGCGTACTGGGCGGCAGCCAGGGACCCCCGCAGTTGAGGGGCCCCCCACAAACGAAGATACATTTTTTTTCAAGAATTCTTTCTTGTTCAATTGTCAGATCTCCCTTCAATGTCATGAGAAAGATATAAAAATTATTAATATTGATAGATAATTAGACTGCTAGCAACGTTCAACTTACCGACGTCATATTTAATGGGTTATATCTATCCAGAGAGGAAACGGTTTCAGTTTCCGCTCAGTCACAGGCAACTCAGCCCGCTCCAGGTTTTGAGTCCGTTTATCGCAGGCCGACCATCTGCATTTTTTCCTGTTTGAATTGATTTGCTTTTGGGAGACGTCGATTCGAAGAACAAAAGTGGATGGCCAGCCTGCAATAAACAGACGGAAAACCTGGAGTGTGCCAAGTTGGCGGTGACTGAGGAGAAACTAAAACCGCCTTCTCTCTGTATGCCTATAATGTCAAGAATCGAATTCACCACTGCAGTTTCATATATATCGCCAACTTTTCGTTTCAATGATTAGCTGCAGCACTGGCCAGAGTCACAGAGGGCGAGTTACGGCACGTGACGCGAATACAGAGACCTATCAATCAATCAGAGCACGGTTTTTTTGAGAGAGTACGGACACTACGCATAACGATACGATCCGATAAACGTAAATGAGCCATCCCACGTCAGATTGGACAAAATAAATCGAAAATTGACCTTGATGTTACGGACTTCGCTATAATTTTTTTTACGGGTTCTATGAAACACATACAGTATTTGAACAATTTTTTCTTTTTTTTTCGCCCCTATTTTCCAAGTTACACGGGGGTAAAATCCAGCATAAACAGCCAGAAATCGAGATCATAGTCCACTTCAAACGGTCATATCTTTGGTTATATTCATCCTAGAGACTTCATTCGAGAACCACTTCAAAGCTCTTGAATGTCACTGTTATTATATATTCATTTGATTTTTCGGTAACAAACAATTTCATTTTTTATGAATAAATATACTATTCAAACGTGATTTTCAGAGCAAGAACCACGCGTAATAATTTTCACATATAATACCACAAAAGCTTCAAAATTATCGGGTATTTCCCGATAGGTTCGTTGCAAACAAATGAAGGAGTCAAGTTTTTCAGTGACAAAATCACGAGCGCGAAGCGGGAGTGATTTTTCTGGAAAACTTGACGAGTTCGTTTGATTGCAGGGAACCTTGAGGGAAATACCCGATTAATTTTGAAGCTCGAGTGGTATTCGGAGGATTATTTTTTCATCCGAGTTTTGGCCCATAGAATTACATCATGAGACAAAATCCACAGTTAAAAATCGAAATTTGAAAGTCACAGAATTATAATTATAATTCAATCTGTCAGATTCGTTGGAGGGTTAACTGTATTCACGGACTGTATTGGAAAATCTTTTGTTTTTCATATATATCTACATGAAAAATTACCGTGGTGAAAGCACACGTGAAATTACCAGTGAAATTTTCAAAATTATGAGTTAAATATCGTGTAGGCTATGCAAAATAACGTCGAACGGTGCAATTCTATTGGCTGAAATTTGGATGCGAAGAATAATCAGAAAAATATGAGCGTATTTCCCGATCATTCTCTTATACAAAATCGTCAAGGAAACGGGATGGATAACCCATGGTCACCTTGTTGAAACGATTTATTCAGAAACGACGGCGCGCGCTGCCACCGAAGAACCCGGCTCGGGTACGCGTGTGTGGGTAGCGTAAGAAAGCATCGGTGAGCATGTTACATGTACCACGCATGTTATAGGAGCCGAGTTTTTCGGTAGCAGCACGCGCCGTTGCTTATAAATAAATCGTTCTAACATGGTTTCCATTGGTTCTTCATCCAGTTTACTTAGCTTTTTTGTAGAAAATTGATCAAGGAATACGCTCAAATTTTTTTTTGGAAAATTTCCACACATGGTTCTTGCTCTGAAAATCACGTTTGAATAATATTGTAACGTTGGAAGAAACACCCTGTAAATCAATTAATTAAATAGAATTATATCGCTTCAAATCTAGGAGTTATGAAATGAAAGAAGAACTTTTAGAAATATATAAATGAGATTAGTTTTGTAAATAACCATTATTGTAAACAAATTCAGTCTTGATCTTGCTTTAGGCTTGTCAAGACCTGTATTTTAGATTTTCTTGAATACAACTTTCTGCTTTTAATTAACTTGATTTCGTGCTCGACTCACTTTATTTATCCCGAGAACTCACAATTATTTACTTGAATTCTTAAACATAACGCCAATTTCACGACTTATTATTCGAATCCTCCTAAACGTTACAATATATATGTTTCTAACAAATGAAATTATTCGTTACCGCAGCATCAAATAAATATGTAATATCATGTTCACATTCAATAGCTTTGAAATGGTTCTCGAATGAAGTCTCTAGGATGAATACAACCAAAGATATGACAGTTTGAAGGGGAGTACGTTTTCGATTTCAGGCTATTTTTCCTGAATTTCACCCCCGTGTCACTTGAAAAATAGGGGCCAAAAAATTGAAAAATAAATTGTTTGATGAATGTATTTGTTCCAGAGAACCCGTGAAAATAAAATCATAACGAAATCGGTAACATCGAGGTCAATTTTTGATTGATTTTGCCCGGTCTGACGTGGAATGGCTTAGCGGCTAAGCCTTAGCCATTTGTGTATAATATGAATGAACATATAAATAAATATACAGGGTGTAACATCAGGGTGATTTTCTTTTCGACGTTTTTTTTTTCAGTCCTAACGTGAAATTTGGTTGATAATGTCGAAAAAAAAAATTCCCTGAAAGTTACAGCTCTTAATATTAATTTTAAATACTTTCCCAAAGCGTGCGAAGATTTTCCATTTAAAATACACGTAAAGCGAGATTGTTTTTTTCAAATTTCTATAATTCAGCCGCATTTCAAGGTACTACATTGGTCTTGATCTTGATCTACTCAGAATAAAATACTCTACAAAACTGCCAAGTGCGGCCAAAGTGTAACTAGTACTGGTGAGTTGGTACGGGTCGCTAAAGTTGATTTCTACCAAAAATTCTCAGTTTTTTGTACAGGTTACACTTTGGCCACAATGGGCACTTTTTAGAGTATTTTATTCTGAACAAATCAAGAACCAATGTAATGGCTTGAAATGCGGCTGAGTTATAGCAATTTGAAAAAAAAAAATCTCGATTTACGTGTATTTTAAATGGAAAATCTACGCACGCTTTGGGAAAGTACTTAAAGTTAATATTAAGAGCTGTAACTTCAGGGAATTTTTTTTTTCGACATTTTCAACCGAATTTCACGTGAGGACTAAAAAAAAAAAAAGTTGAAAAAAAATCAGCCTAGTGTAACATCTCCGGGGTCTGATCTGGGAGGAGCTTCAACGTGCCGAAGCTCCGCCTCCTTCTATTCATACTCCCCATGTAGGGATTGCCATAGCTGACAACGAAGCCATTGCTTGGCCCAACTCTGGCTACAAGTATTAGCAAACATACTGGCTTACAACCTCAGATTTACAGTATTGGTGCGATACTTAGTGAACCTCTGGTTTGCTGATATTGGGCAGTCGCTTTTGGCCGCATCATGGCTGGACTGGACACCAATGCTGGTTCGCTACTGTTATTACGTACTGGGCCAATCATATCATTCGGATAGAAAACAGCGGTGGCCCAGTGTCGGTGGCAATGCTCAGCCAGTACACACAGTCTTGGCACGGATACCGGGCCATGGCTGGCCCCATTGTCAGAGCCAACATGGGTCGTTCGCTTCAGAATAACAGTGTGTGGTTATCAAGCAGATCCCTCATCTCTAAATCTGTCTACATTTACTGGTGTAGTACGTGAATAATCGAAGGCAGAGCTTCGGCACGTCGAAGCTCCTCCCAGATCAGACGCGGGAGATATTACACCCTGTATAATGTCAAAATGAAAATATTTGGTATTATTGTGAATATTTGTCATTTTTGTGTTGCCATCTGACGCTTGTCATAAAATTTTAGTTACATGGTAGTGTCAGCTTGATACTATTTATTCGCCGCATCGCTGGTAAGTTCAAAGAGGTTGAATCTCTTCTCAAATGAGCGCGCACTTGCCTGAATAGTGATTAGTGGCTGTTAATTAATGAATCACTGACAATGTAGTTTGAACGATCGAGCGAGCGTAGCGAGCGAGTAAACACCACGCAAGTAGTTGACACTTTTTTCCAAATTCACGAATCGAGGGCCCCCACTAATTCACCCGCTCAGGGGCCCCCATTTCCTGAATCCGGCACTGCTGGTGAGTATATATAGAGGCGGAAAATAGCATCCCTAACCGTCGCCTAATTTTTGTATTGGTTATGTGTTATCACCATGTATGCTGTCAATATATGTTGCTCTCCCTAAAGGTCTGATTCTTTGGAGTATGGAGAGTAGAGATAAGGAGGATGCACTTCCGCTAAATACACGGGGACGGCTGCGGCCGAAATTTTGATGTTTAGCAGTTCTGATCTTAGCTAATAGAGGCGTTGGTGCAGATTTTTCAATAATTTTTCGAGTGAGAGCGGGGTACGGAGAATACGCGATGGCATTTATTTAGTTGATTTTTTCAATATATTGTTTTAAAAAGTGACATCTACGTCGATGAAGAATGAATAAATGAATGAATAAATAATTAAATAGATAGATAAAATTTATATTCGAGCGCTGTAATTTGTATATATACATGTAAA
The DNA here is from genome assembly GCA_963992785.1 of Tenthredo livida. Classification (NCBI taxonomy): domain Eukaryota; kingdom Metazoa; phylum Arthropoda; class Insecta; order Hymenoptera; family Tenthredinidae; genus Tenthredo; species Tenthredo livida. The sequence continues at coordinate 12,285,415 of OZ023072.1, read as the reverse complement.
ATGCCCAAGTGCAGTGTTACTGGTTGTGTTACTGGGAGTTATTCAGATCTAATGAATGTTCGAGCTAAAATATTGAAAGATGTATTTATATTCAAAAACGTGAAAAATGTACGAATAAGAGAAATAATGAAATGTATACAATATAAATTAATAGGTAAAAAATATTTAAATATTATTGAATGAACTAATTCATTAATAAAATATGCAGAGTCAGTTTAAATTCTTATGTACTTTCTCTAATTTTCTCAGATATATATCACACCAGAATTATCAATCTAATATAGACTAGTGTGTAGATTAAACCGAACGAGTAGAGTATACGGCCGCAGTGTACTATCAATATGATATAGATTAGTGTGTGAACCAAATCAAACGAGCAGAGTATACGGCACGCAGTGTACTATCAATATACACAATATGTATACCTATATCTATAGAAGAATCGTCCGATGCGCCAACTATCGGAGATCGAGGTAGTCAATATTCGTCAAGATTTTGGCATCACGCGCAAAGGCCGAGTGCATCCTCCTTATCTCTACCCTCCATACTTTGGAGAAAAAAAAAAAACAAATAAAAACAAATAAAAACAAAAAAAAAAACAAAAAAAAAACAAAAAAACAAAAAAAAAACAAAAAATAAAAACAACCTCCATTCCGGATAAGAACGATAAAATTCCGAGTCCTATCCGGAACCTATCTTACATTTTGAGCAGGGCACGCCTGTCATAGGATACATCCGGATTGATTCTAATTCGGAACGATGGAGCGGTAAGGCAGTAACAGACGGATAGATAGAGTCGTATTGGATTCGAATGGATAGCATCTGATGAGCAGCGTACGTTAAAATGCGAAAGAAACGTATAGAAACGGATACACAAGGATAAGTATTGTTTCACCGCTAGCACACGTGGTAATGCGTGCAGAAACCTATACGGACCATGCCCGTTGTGGCATAGATACGAATCGATACCCATCGTAGTTATGACGATTCGATTGCATTCACAGTCTATACGAATCTCAAACTAAAAATGAATTGATATTCTATCCTGATAATATGGTTACATATACGAAAATCCGGAACCAGAAACCTAGTTGAAACCGATACACTCTTTTTGTATCCGTTTCTATTCGAAACTTGCAGCAGGGTATCCACTGGTTAATTTCTATTCTAAATATTTCATGTACAATAGTATATTGTGCATCAAGGGAAAAAAATAGGTGATTTCTGCCGAGTGTGAAGTTTGCAGCCCGAGGCGAAGCCGAGGGCCGCACACTCACACGAGGTAGAAAGAACCTATTCTTACTGGATGCACACGTTTTTTTTTATCACACATGCACGGAAACACCGATTTTCCGACCCGTATTTCCGAACTATAGTATTTATTCCGTCCGATGTCGCTTCGTAGGGAGTAAAACGCTATTTTCTTTCCGCTCCCTGGGAGTCAGTCCACGTCAAGCGGGACACCTTTTTGACCTCATGTTCTTGAAAATCGTCGTAATTTTTTTTACATATTCTCTGAGTAAAATGAATGGATGAAACATTTTTTTTTTTTTTTTAACTCGAAGGGCTTAGAAGCTACAAGGGGTTGAATTTTCGAAAAAAACACCAAAAATCGGAATCGCGCTCTTCGTTAGACGTTAATATCTCCGGTTCCCTTAGTCGTACAGACATCGGCAAAAACTCATTTTAAAGCTCTTGAATCGCACTTTCACGCTATTAATTTTAAGTTCATCGAATTAATAATTTTCCATTCGTTATCAACAATTATATTTTTCAACCGTGATTTTCGAGATGATTACACCTTTTGAAAATTCTAAAAAAAATACGAGCGTGTTCCTTGATTCATTCTCTACGAAATCTGTAAGTTTCAAAATGGAACTCCGATGGAAACTATATTTAAAAAGCGATTGATCCGTGCGGGACGTCGCGCGCGGCTGCCTACGCGGGCGCGCCGTGACCGAGGCTTGTTCGCTTTACTTGCAAGGAATACAGAGGGGCTGTTATACGTTTGAATTCATCAAATCCATTAATTCACGGAATTATTTATTCTATTTCATACTGTATATTCGACTTGAAACAACAAAAATACAAATATAGAAATAAAACGCTTAACTAAAATCTTGAAACATATCACAAATTCGAAACTTCGAAAAATAAATGGTAAATATAAAGTACTTTTTGATTCCATCAAATGGAATACGTCACATCATCATTCAATTAATTACGTACTGACTTAATCAACTAAAAACTACTATATTACAAATTTTAGAACTATATTATAGACATAAATAAAATCTTAAAGTGAGCCGCAAATTTTAATTTCTACTAATAGTTAATTTACTTGGAAACCAATGCTTCTACTGACTTCTGTGCATTCGAATATCTTTTGGCAACAATTTTTTTTTTTGAAATAGGCTTTATACAATGGAATGTCAATGTTCCACGTACTAATTTCGCTTTCTCAAATCGAGCTTGTAATGCAACAGCTTCTTTTTCATAATCCTCATTTGTGAAAAAATCCACGTGGATATTTTTGATATTCTCATTATTCTTTGCCCATAAAAAAAATTTTCGAGGAGTATTTATCGGTTCTTGTGATGGTTCCAGACTGCTTTTCGCGGCCAATCTTTTGAGGGCACCCCCAATGCCATCACAAGGCCCTTTCCCGTGCGAAGTAGCAAAGAAGTTCCATTCTGCACTAACTCCAAAGTCTTCTTCGTGAAGACATACGTTCAAAAAAATTTTTTTATTTTTATACTGTGCGCTGGCTCCATCAGAAAAGTAGATGATTTTATTAACTTCACGTATTTCACGCTCTAGAAACTCCACAAATTTTCGTTGAAAAAGATGGACCGCGATAGTATCGTGCTTGAGGCATTCGGAAACTGCAATATAATTCTTGTGCTTAAGTATTCCGTCTTCAGTATAGTAGGCAACGAAAGGATGTATCGTCACTTGATCGTTGTTCCAGTGTACACCCTGAATCGCGTCTTGAATAACAAACGCATAGTTTTCTGCAAAATCGCAGACTACTAAACATTCTCCCGGTTCCAATTGTTCTTTTTTTTCCGAAAAATAAGCAGATTGCTGCTGAGCAATGAATGCATGGGTCACCAGCGATTCCAGTTGTGTTCGAAGTTTTCCCAAGAAATCTTCCACGGATGCCTGGTTAGTTTCGAGATTTGTTCTATCCACCGATACCCATTGTCGGAACATCACGACATCAATTAATTCTTCCTCGAATAATTCTTCTAACTGGTTCACTATATTTTCGGTGCCTGGACAACTTATACACTGCCTTAAATGACATTTGTCTTCGGGTGGGTCACACATCATTCGTTTCAAACAATCTTTGTAATTATTCAATGGCTGCGGTGTTTCTGCTGTCAATCGTGCTATTTTTGCACCATCTAATAATAATTTGACATTTTCGTGAATCGCGCATACACAAACTGAATGAGTCCCACTGGCTCCAGGAAGTACACAGTGTTTTGGTCTTAGCTCACAAAACTTCGAAAAGCCAATCTTCAAATCAGGGTACTTTTCCTTGAAGGTGCGGTATGTCTCTTTCAAATTAGTCAGTATCAGTCGCTTTTGTTTCTGTGTTTTCTGATCATTTTCTCTAACTGTAACATAATTTTTTTTACCCGCCATCACACGACTCATGAGGTCAGATGTATAAAAATCAACTACACAGTTCACTGTATCTTGGCTCAAGTTTTTACCAGTCTTTGCGTTAGGGGTGGATAAAATTCCGTGTTCCTCTGCTGTTTTTTTGGCTACGGCAATCATCCGATTCGAAACATCGAAGTTTTCATGAATTTTGAGGAACGACCAATTTTGAAATATTGTCAAGATTTGAATCTTCTTATTTCGGTCATTTGTATGATGAAACTCTTCCTTTAACTTGGCAAGTATTTCACATTTTGTTGTACCTTCTGATTCTGCTTCAATTTCCCCTTCATTATGAAAGACCGTCGAAGCTAGTGTTCCGCGCAATTGTTCCAACTTTTCACGAGGATACTTCCTCTGCTTTAACTTTTTTTGTATGATGGGTGAGGATCCGAGTCTAATCAAACTCTCATTCAATTTCAAAATATCCACAGATTTTTTACTTGGCGATGAATTCCCCTCGCTCGACGATTCGAGTACTGCACTGGTACTGGGTCCTGGATCCTCACTTCTCACAGACGAACTGCCACTGGTTTCAGCGTTTTCGGGCATTCTTGCAAGTTTCAACCGACAGTAGTCACAAATTTTCATATTCCTGGACATCTGTACATTTTTGATATTCAACTTCCGTAGCATCGTCGGAAGTACACGTCTCAAATTTTTAGGGTGGTTCTTTCCGTGCTTTTCTAAATTGAACGGATTGAAGCAATAGTCAAACCTATGCTGTTTTGGTGCCATAATAATTATTGATAATTCGATTTTGATACACTTCAAAAACCCAAAATACCCTTCAGTCGTTTGAAACTACGTGAACAGAGAATTGATGTGGCTTTAGTAAACGTCAAGACTGTACTGAAATAGTCAAATACTAAAATACATTTATATATTCTAGGGAGGCCACGGAAGGGTGAAAAGAGGGGATTTTCAATACCTAAGGGTCGGCACACAGGTGTTCAGACAATGAGTATTTTTATTGCATTACGCGGAATTCATACCTAAGTTCAATTCCAAGTATGTAACGGCGCGCGAACAGAGTCTTGCCGCGCCAATGCTCGTGGCCGCGCCAGCGTGCGATGTCACGCTCGAATCAATCGCTTTTTAAATATAGTTTCCATCGGAGTTCCATTTTGAAACTTACAGATTTCGTAGAGAATGAATCAAGGAACACGCTCGTATTTTTTTTAGAATTTTCAAAAGGTGTAATCATCTCGAAAATCACGTTTGAAAAATATAATTGTTTATAACAAATAGAAAATTATTAATTCGATGAACTTAAAAGTAATAGCGTGAAAGTGCGATTTAAGAGCTTTAAAATGAGTTTTTGCCGATGTCTGTACGACCAAGGGAACCGGAGATATTAACGTCTAACGAAGAGCGCGATTCCGATTTTTGGTGTTTTTTTCGAAAATTCAACCCCTTGTAGCTTCTAAGCCCTTCGAGTTAAAAAAAAAAAAAAAATGTTTCAATCATTCATTTTACTCAGAGAATATGTAAAAAAAATTACAAGAGAATCGGAAACATCGAGGAATATTTTTGGCTAAATCCGTCCCGCTTGACGTGGACTGACTCCTGGGGAAGAAAATAAACTTCCACGACATGCGCATGCGCAAGTTCATCTTGTGTACCACGGGAGACAAAATGCCATTTTACTCTCGCATAATAGGGTGGAAAATCGGGTTTTGCGTGCATGTGTGATAAGAAAGGGAATTTCTTCAATAATTGAAAGTGAGAAACGCTCTTCAATTAGCCGGTAATTGGATTATTATTCGACAAAAACTGTATTCATGGCAGTTAGAATTGTGCCGTTGGGGTCACAATCTGGGACAGGGTCACTAACTGGGCCGTTCACCTTGAGGTGAAGTGAAACGTTTGTCAGAACCTCGAAAACGGGAATCGTGAATTCTCTGGAACTACTGAATCGATCGTAATTCAATTTTGAGGGATTACACACAATTGTGGCAGAACGTGGCTGATTATTTCACTTTTCCAAAATTCGACAAAAATTTTTACAGATTGACGTACCGATCACATAAATCGCGAGATTATTTACTGTTGCCGTAGATAATCGCATTTTCCCGACATTTAGCCACTCCGCAATAAAAAACCACACACTTTGAGCCTGATCCCGTGTCATTCGATGGAGAAATGGCTGAGAATTGACGATTCTCCGTTACTCAAAACTGAAAGAACCGACATTCAGTTGAGATCACTACCCGTATTGACATTTAGTTGAGATGACAGCAGCTGTACCGAAATTGCAGCCAGTTTACTTGCAAGCCGAGCAGTAGCGCTAGTGAAGGTTTCCTATGCCACTCTACGTATAAGATGTTGGTTCCTGCTGCTCCCGCTTGACGGCGCTTGGCAAGAAACACAAATATTGAATATCGGATCGCACACGGCTAACCTCACCTCACTGACAGCTAACCTGAAATACGATCAAACGATAGGTAGGATCGTGTTCGAAATTTCCGTTACGAGAAAATATTATTGCTTGTTTATTGAATCTTTCTTTCGTACTAATGTGTCTAAAAATGAGTAACGTATATAAACAATCAATATAGGATCCCAGACGTCATAACCTCACTCGTATCACAGCTAACCTGAGACTCGAATATAGGATAGATAAAAATGTATTCATCGTTGATTTATTTCATGCGTATTTTTCATTCCGCTGAATTTGTTGAAAACATATGCATATACTGAAAATAAATTCAAATACCAGATACAAGATCCCAGACGTTATAATCTCACATTTCTGGCAGCTAGCCTGAAAGCCGGACATAGGAAATGAGATTTTATTCCGGACTTGAGGTTATGGAGGGATCGAATTGTCAGTCTATTATCTGAATAATGAAAGTATATGGGCAATTCCACCAATTATCAACGAATCTTTGGGCCCTAAAAAATCGATTTGCCTCAATTTTTTTCCTCGCAATCTGTGAACCAAGATTGGTAAATTCACTAAGTTTCAGCCCAATAGGACGTACCGTTCACGAGGAATACGATATTTAATTTTTCGGACAAAATTTCTATGCGCATTTTTAACGTATTTCTATCGTCTCAATAAAAATTCGGAAAAATACAGTCTCTTTGTGAAAAACTCTCAGCTTTTCAAATCCATTCTTTATTTTTTGTCAACTTTGCTGAAACCCCCTCAAAAACACGTTTTTTGACAAAAAACAGCGATTTCTCCATGTGCTCAATGTTTTATCATTCTTTTGAATTTTTATTCTGAAAGCTGAGATTTTTTCAGTGAGAAACCCAAATTTTTAGAGTGGGACGGCTACGGGGTCACGCGTAAGCTGCGATTAATTAATAAAGAGCGGTAAATAAAATTCTTTTTTGAGACCCAACGGAATATCTTTATTTCTTCGAACTGTGCACTACCAGATGTCGTTAGCGGCGGTACGAAGTGAGTCCACTTCACACATGGGCTTAGTTTTCCTGAACAAGTTATTACAAAATGTCTGGTAAGCAAAACCGTCAGTGCCGTCCGATTCCGCGGTGTTTCAATCCATTTGGCTTAGCTCCATCACGTAAGTACTATGATTGTTCACTCATAACCTCCAAATATGTGATACCTAAAACGGCCTTCAGGGCGATGTGACAATAGCGTAATGCTCAACTTTTCACAGCACTAAATTGCTTACAGCGCTTCACAGTAAGGGTTCTATTAGTGAATATCCCCCCTGCCCCGCAACCCCTGCCAACCTGGCTTTTGGTACAAGCATTTATTTCGCGTTTGTCTCGCATTGCAAACAGTAAATCTAAAACGGTGCAGCACCACGTTTCACCGGACGTGGTTTAACGAGTTTCTATTACACTGATTCCATTAGTCTTTAAATTGTTCATTTTTGATCACTTCAGATTGCAAAAGTGCGAAAGACATTCGTAAATTTCCTACAGTGCACCTGTGGAAATTCGAAAACGCATCTGAGCAATCTTTCCTATGCACGAAATGTCGGAAAGCAGTTGCGAAGTTCATTCCGGAATTGAACAACCCCGAACAAGAAGAGCCAGACCCACAATCGTCCTTTTCGTTGGTTGAGGCAGGAAGTCCAGAATCCCATCCTAGTACCCAAGGATCGGTTGAACCGCAAAGTCAGGAATATATTCCTAGTACTGAAGGAAGTGAATTATCTACGGGAGATAAGATTGATGTTATACTAGGCGTCAGTCCTGTGAAGAAAAAAAGGTGAAATTTTCAACCCAATGCCTGTTTGCGTACAATGTCATAGAGCCTACTTCAGTTATGAACTTTCCAGATTGTCTCATGGTCAATATGCTGCAGTCAAGTTGAATCAAATTGAGAATGCCGTTAGGAATAAATTTGAGGCAGATTTTGGGGTAATACCAGAAACAGAAAAAGATCGACTCATTCGAGAGCATGCTCAAATGATTTCCAAAATAAAGGGCCAGATCAGTAGAGAAACTTCAAGGTGGACTTCAAATCTTTTCATGTTACAATGATGTGATATAATGTGAGACAGACCATTTGATTATTATTTCAGATCCACTAAAGTGAAGCTTCTGAATGTATTACCACCAGAGTGGAGTATTGGTAAAATTCAAAAAGAGATTGGTGTCTCCGATTTCTTAGCCAGAAAGTCTCGGCAAGACAGTGCAGAAGATGGTCCAAGTTGTTCTCGAAAGCCTGGCAATGCCTCTCTAGATAATGACACCCGGAATTTGGTAACAAATTTTTATGAAGATGATGACAATTCAAGAACACTGGCAGGAATGAAAGACTGTGTTACGATAAGAAATGCCGATGGTTCAAAAACAATAAAGCAAAAAAAACTCGTCCTGTGTAATCTCAATGAGCTATATGCTCAGTTTAAGACGAAATACCCAGATGTCCAGATCAAATTTTCCAAATTTGCTACTCTGAGGCCTCAGCACTGTGTTCTAGCAGGATCGAGTGGTACACATTCAGTATGTGTTTGCACTATCCACCAGAATGTGAAATTGATGCTAGAAGGTAATTGAACCGTTGAGCTATGAGACCACAATAATATTCTGCTGAATTGGTGGGTTGAACAGACTAATCTAATTTTACTTTTGTTACGCTCAGGCTGTCGGTTCTCTGAACTTTTTAATCGTTGGAATAATCAGGCAGAAGGACCTCCAAATTACAAGAGCCTGCTCAGTAGCATCATGTGTGTGAATCCCACGGAAGATTGTTATGATTGTAAATGCGATTCATGTCCCGGAACAGCCGGAATTGTAGCAGCCTTCGAAGAAGCATTTGATCAAAATGAAATTCAAGAAGTAGATTACAAACAGTGGACGGCGGTTGACCGCTGCACGATAATTTCTGTAACATGTAGTGCAAACGAATTCATTCAGAATTTGTGCAAAGAACTGAAGAAATTGTTGAGACACGATTTCATATCAAAGATCCAGAACACATCTTACAGGCAAATCAAGAATTCTTTGGAACCGGGGCAATTTTTGATAACGTTAGATTTTGCCGAAAATTACACATTTACTGTCCAAGAAGCTGCGCAAGGCTTCCATTGGAATAATAAGCAAGCCAGCGTCTTTCCAGTAGTAGCGTATTGCAAAGAGAATAATGTGATCAAACATTTGTCTTTCATAGGAGTTTCAGATTGTTTAAAACATGACACTGTAAGCGTCTACATGTTCCAAACTGAGCTCATAAAATACTTGAAAACCAAATTTGCGCGCGTTGATAAAATATTTTATTTTTCGGATGGCGCTCCACAACAATTTAAGAACAAGAAAGCGTTCGCAAATTTAGCCTATCACCAGACAGATTTTGGTGTTAAGGCGGAGTGGCACTTTTTCGCAACGGCTCATGGGAAAGGCCCGTGTGATGGTCTTGGAGGGACAGTAAAGCGTCTGGCGAAACGAGCAAGCCTTCAAATGGGTTCGAGGCAACATATTCTGGATGCACAAGACTTGTTTGAATGGGCACGTAGAAGTTTGCCGAATATTCATTTCGTCTTTTGTTCTGCGAGCGAATACGATAAATGCCACAGTCTACTGAACGAACGTTTTATAAAAGCAGTTACTGTAAAAGGGACTCAATCGTTTCATTACGTAGCGCCAGGTACTTCCCAAATGACCTTGATATGTAAAAGCTACTCTGATAGTGCACAGTTCAGAGAAATAAAGATATTTCGTTGAGTCTCCGAAAAGAATTTTATTTACCGCTCTTTATTAATTAATCGTAGCTTACGCGTGACCCCGTAGCCGTCCCACTCTAAAAATTTGGGTTTCTTACTGAAAAAATCTCAGCTTTCAGAATAAAAATTCAAAAGGATGATAAAACATTGAGCACATGGAGAAATCGCTGTTTTTTGTCAAAAAACGTGTTTTTGAGGGGGTTTCAGCAAAGTTGACAAAAAATAAAGAATGGATTTGAAAAGCTGAGAGTTTTTCACAAAGAGACCGTATACTTCCGAATTTTTATTGAGACGATAGAAATACGTTAAAAATGCGCATAGAAATTTTGTCCTAAAAATTAAATATCGTATTCCTCGTGAACGGTACGTCCTATTGGGCTGAAACTTTATGAATTTACCAATCTTGGTTCACAGATTGCGAGGAAAAAAATTGAGGCAAATCGATTTTTTAGGGCCCAAAGATTCGTTGATAATTGGTGGAATTGCCCATATACAAATGACGTATACGAGCAGACGAGACATAACCTCACTTTTTTGACAGCTAGTCTAACTTAGGAGTTTATTTCAGAGTTGAGGTTATGGAGAGATGGATTTGTGAGACAACTATCGAAATAATGAAAATACATTGAAATGACGTATGCAAACAGACGAGACATAACCTCATACTTTAGACAGCTAGTCTAACCTAGAAGTTTATTTCAGATTTGAGGTTATGTAAGAATCGATTTCTCGGTCGCAGATCGAAAGAATAAAAGTACAGTAGACTCTAGATATATCACCGCGCGGTATATCACCGTACAAGTGAATTCCCCGTCACACGTATTCGCACGCACACAAATAACACTCCCCCACCTCGGTTGCACACGCCGCTGCCCTCGCCACTGCCGGCAAACACGTCGCAGTGCCAAAATTCTGCGCGCGTCCCCCCACTAGCTGCGCAGGCTGCTAGAGTCGTGACTTCGGCACTGGACTGCTGCGTGGCGAGGGCTCTCCACTTATCACCGTTTTCCTCTCCTACAGCGCCATATCGCGGCGATATATCTAGAGTCTACTGTATAGGCAAATGACGTATACAAGCATACGAGACGTAACCTCACTTTTTTGACAGCTAGTCTAACTTAGGAGTTCATTTCAAAGTTGAGGTTATGGAGGGATCGATTTGTGAGACAACAATCTGAATAATGAAAATACATTCAAATGACGTATGCAAGCAGACCAGACATAACCTCACACTTTTGACAGCTAGTCTAACCTAAAAGTTCATTTCAGATTTGAGGTTATGGAGGGATCGATTTGTTAGTCTAGTATCTGAATAATAGAAGTATATTCAAATGACGTTTACAAGCAGACGAGACGTAACCTCACTTTTTTGACAGCTGGTCTGACTTAGGAGTTCATTTCAGAGTTGAGGTTATGGAGGGATCGATTCGTGAGACAACAATCGAAATAATGAAAATACATTCAAATGACGTATGCAAGCAGACGAGCCATAACCTCACACTTTCGACAGCTAGTCTAACCTAGAAGTTCATTTCAGATTTGAGGTTATGGAGATTTTGATTTGTTCGACAACAATCCACATAAGACAAGCAGACGACATAACCTCACTCGACTAACAGTTAGCCGAACATAGGACTCTTTCAGATTTGAGGTTAGCGGAGAGATTCGTTGCACGAAAATCGAAATCATAAAAATGAAGTCGAACGCATGGAATAGATATACGAGCAAGATTCTCTCCGCAACCTAAAATCTGAGATGAAGTCCTATGCTAGGCTATCTGTCAGAAATGTGAGGTTACGTCTCGTCTGCTAGTCGTATCCTATGGTTGTATCCGTCCACTGAAATGTAGATAGTCATTCAAATTCATTTTTATTATTCTGATTTTTGTCCAACGACTTAATCCTGGAATAGAATTCCTATGTTTGGCTAACTGTCAGTCTAGTGAGGTTATGTCGTCTGCTCGTAGTATGGGGAATTGGAGATTTTTGTCCAACGAATTGATTCTGAAATAGAGTCCCTATGTTTGGCTAACTGTCAGTCTAGTGAGGTTATGTAGACTGCTCGTAGTATGGGAATTTGGAGATTTTTGTCCAACGACTTGATCCTGAAATAAAGTCCCTATGTTTGGCTAACTGTCTGACGAGTGAGGTTATGCCGTATGCTTGTGTTATTTGGATTTTTGTCCAACAAATCGATCTCTCCATGAACCTCAAATCTGAAATGAAGTCCTATATGTTGAGCTCATGTAGTAGAAGAAGACATATCTCCCTATACACGCTGTATTGTAAAAGTGGCACGAGTTCTGCACGAAATAGATGGCGCTGTTACCAGTGAGCCAACGCGGACTTCCTGTGAGTGGGAAAATTTACCATACAGCTAGTGACGTCATATGATACCTTGGAGTGCGCGCGCAAGCGTTTGCAGGAAGTTCGGGACTGGTCACTCACAACAGTGCCACCTATTGCGTAAACCCATTTTCAATTCGAAAATAGGTCTCCTTCTACTCCATGGTTCAGCTGTTAGGCTAGCGGTCAAAAGTCTGAGGTTATGTTGTCTGCTTGTATCCACCGTATCCGTCATTCCAATTAACTTTCATTATTTTCATTGTCTTCCGACAGATCTACAAGAATGAAAAGTACGATAAGAACAAATAGCGAGAGTCTCTACCAGTTGCAATAACCGCATTTTGCCCGCCTTCGTGTTCGTTCGCACCAATTCGCACCAGCCGACGCTATGAGACATGGAAACACGTGAGCTTCAAAAATCAGTCAGAGCGGTCAGAGCTCGTAGTAAAAAATGATTATGAAAAAATAATTGGATACTAAGTTTCCGAACAAAGCGTGTGCTAATACGTTAGTTCACCTCATTACTATTCGTACTGAGTTCATTTCCAGTATCTACACGTGTGAAAGTGCTTATTCCGCCGGATCTCACGCTAACCTCAAAATCTTTTTGCGCGCATCTGCTTCTTACTCATTGCAAGTGGGGTTATGAACACCGTGCTGGTATGTATTGTAACGAGGCAGATTTGTTCAGCCTCGTAAATGAACCATCTCCTCTTCCTCAGACCGAAGTGACCACCTTAGTTAATAAACCGAATTCAAAGCGAGAAGTCCCAGCTCAAGTGCACAAGGTCCATTGTAGTAATTATAAGTTCATGTACTAATACTTATTCCCGTTCCCTATATCTTGCATTCCCGTACCGTTCCTGCCCAAAATCATCGAGGGAGATCATCCCTCAATCTCATCCGGCCTGACGGGCCACCCGGCCTTCGAGGGATTAACCAGGGGAGACGAGTCATCGTATCCCGAGATATGCCTGGAAGAGCGCTGCAATAAGAATCTGTCACATGGAGTAGCCCCTATCCTTCCTCTACCTGTCCCGCACCGGCTTGGTCCACCGGTCCAATATGCAGAATTCCGCCTTCCAGGATATCGAAACAAATAGAACACGACGAGACATCTAACAACCCCCTGGCGAAAGCTTGAAGTGCCAAAAGGCCCTGTCAGGCCCGCGACACAACCCGGCTGCAGAAGTCAACACGCCCATTAATTTTATGCGCAATACCCCCCTCACCCCCCCAAATACCATTCAGATAGAGACAGATCTAGACGCTTCACTTCTTGCTTGGATTCAGTTCTGTCAAGTCCTGTTTTTATACCAAAAAGCTAAAATTGTTCTTTTGTTCCAAATATCGTCTCTCAAAGCCTGAAGCCATAAATATTAATTTGTTAAACTCAGTTGGTGAGTGTAGAGTCTTGATTAAGGTAAGATTCCAATCCTAGACGACTCTTCGATTGATTATAGATTGATTAAAAAGAAATTCGTTTCTTCGTGCGTAGTTGGGTCAGGCCTCGAGGAGGGTGACGCCATTAACATATCATCGAATTGTCGTACTTTAGTTTTGTTTAACAATTGATTATTGATTATATTATTGATTATTGTATTCCCCCCTGATATATATTGTGCCTTATCGATTGATTTTCCGAGAAAATACCGTCTATAATAATCATAGCGTCAATAATTGTCGTACCGTCCCTGTTCCTCGTGTCGTTATTGTTTGTCGTGTTTTTATTGTTTATCGTATCGTCATTCTTCATCGTATTTTTATTATTTATCGTCTAAACCTTGTTTATCGTGTCTTCCTGATTTCTCGTATAATTATTAGTTATCGTATCGTCAACTATTTGTCTTAAATCGTGTGTTAAATATTTCCGTGTCTCTTTCCTTGAAAGTATTATTACTTGTTAATTTGAATGACCGATCATTATTACTTGTTAAACTCTCAGAAAATATATCCCCGCGTGGAAAAATAAGTTCGTAGTCAAATACGACAAAAATCTCGACGGCTTGTCGAGCCACGGATCTCTGGAAAAATCGGTCTACAGGCTATAGATTAGCTAATGTAAAATAATCCCCTTCCCGTAACTCCTTGTCGTTGAAAGTAGTCAGTAAACCCTTAATAAACCTTGAGCTGGTATAAGTATCATTACTTCGAGTTATAATTTGTATTAGATTCTCGCGTTCCCTTTGTGTTAATTTGTTGCGGCGTAGTTGCATGGCGTGCCTCGTGTAAAGTTGCCTTGGCCATCTTGGCACGAACTTGTTTGAATCTAGTCCCGACGCCTTGCACTTCCTATAGAAAGACGCCTCGCATGTACTATAGAAAATTCTGTAATACCGACTGTTCCCATTAGTTCTAAGAAGTCCCCAAATTATTGATTTTATAGATTCCCACTTCCCCTAGGTTAGCGACCTATAATTTAGGAACTAATATTTTAGTGAAATTGATTCCTACCATACCATATTTGTTTTCTTCCTTTTATGTAAATTGTCCCACCTTATCTTCTTCTATACTACCTTATATTCTATATTGTTATCTGTCCTACTTTTCGTTTGTGACCTAGTCAGTCAGCTGTTCCGAACATTATTTTAATTTGATTGCTTAACTGTGTTAGTCTCGATCCAAGTGATCGGCTGTGATTGTTTAATTTGTTTTTATCTTTTTTTCAATTGTTAATTATCGTCCCAAAATAAAAGGTTTCTTTGTGATCTAATCCATAAACCATAAAAAATATATATACAAGTCTACCCTATATTATTTCGCCCCCATGTTCCCCTCACGCTGAGCCAACCGTGTTGTATCGTTAGTGTTATTTAATCCTTTGAGTTTATTTTCTTTTATTATAATATATTTTATTTAATTCGATTATTTCAATTACTATTATTTTATTTTATTTCCATTATTATTATTATTACTTTATTTCCTTTATTATTATATTACCGTATCGTTCCGTTCCGTTATTTTCTTTTTCGTATACCGCGGTACCCTTAGGTACCTGGCGCCCAACCCTTAGTGGACCAAGGAAGGTGCCGAATCTTTGTCGATCGTATAACCCGACGGAGTAAAACCCCCACCGTCGGCTCTGCACGTCACAATATGCATATATGGAGGATGTAGGAAAGGTATGGGAGTTGGTCAAAGACGCACAGGTGAATATTGTTATAATGGTTGATTATTCATATCATTTAATATTCAGAAAGGTAAAGATTCAGACTTATATTTACTAATATTTATGCAAAGGTTCAAGCTTATGGCGACTAAGAATTATTCAAAAGTATTTCGTATAAAAATTACAGCTAATCATGCTAATGATAAAAAGTCTTGTTCTAGATAACGTTTAGGAACAGTCGTTTCTTATGCCAAACTAGACGAGTCTTGCATATGATCACAAAAATGCTATTCATGCTAAATGCTCAGCGTCGGTATACGCGTGTCGAATCTATGTTCGTTTTAATTTCTTCGGCTATAGCAACACTAAACAGAGCCTTCAGTTCAAGCATAACAGTTTTATACATATTCGTAACAAAATCCGATTCAAATTTCCTCTTTAACACTTCTTGCATATCGTCGAAATCCTTCAAGACAAGCTCTGTGAAACGCTCGAGCGGAGTATTCACAAAGCCAAACGCATAGGACAGCGTAGTGAGTTACCCCACTATATCTTCTTCAGCGTCGTTCACAGCATCCGCATGATTTGATAGACGATATATATGATCAATTACACACGGTATTATAGCATTCAATCCATCGATCGAAGTTTTCTGCAGCACGATAGACGGAGAGTGCAGTTTTTGTTTTTTCAAACTAGGGGAGTTGTAGGCAGACGACTCATCGTCCGTGGTTCGATCTTCTTCCTATTTCCATAGCTCAGCAGGTTCCGATAGCTTGATGGCTCTTGAGCCGTGAGCCAAGATGAACGAAACAGTATAACCATTCAGATCTACGGGTATAGTATCGGTAGAAATGTCGGAGTTATAGTCTGTGACCGTTGGATTAGCGAGGTATTTGTTGATATCGTCCAAGGCGTTCAAAAACTTCCACCAAATTTCAGCTCTCATCGCTATCACACTTCCACCTTGGCCGCTGAACTGCACAATAGGCTCAAAACGTTCTCCGACTAAAGAATATCCGACCGAGACTGTTGTAGAAAACGAATAGTTTATCCCGTATGTGGTTGATAGTAACATCCGCCTGGTTGGTCGTAGAGGGTCAATTATGAGTGGTTTATCAGATGGTTGAGGATTTTCTGATGCACGCACAGTTTGAGGGTTAAACATGATGAAATTACGATTCAGACACTGAATAGAATTAAGGTATGGTAACTGATGTTCACTGTTGCAAGCACGGGCGTTCTGCAACTACTGTCGTAGTTGCAGATAGACCCCTCAATATTTCCAGAAAAAACCCCCCACCATCGGCTGGGATTTTACTATTAGCCAGCGGGTAATAGACACAGTACCTACAGCTAGAATCAGCGTGGCTCTGGGATGCCATGGGTGCCGACCTCAGCTTATGCCAGAGGCAGTATGCCGTTTATGACCCAAGGGCTCGCAGGTAGCTGCAGGGTTGGGCCTAATGTTTGAGGGAAAAGTTTGCAAGGTCTCGACTTGTTCGGATAGGTTCAAGCAATTGCTTCGGGATATATTACCGTCTGTTGTAAAACTGTACACTAGCCATGAATACCGAGTGTATTGCTGTACAGAGTTTTGTCGATGTTTCGGTCCGTCCTTTTCTGTTAGCTGATTGTAAAACCAATCCTAGAAAAAATAAAGAGACCTCCGGCTCTTCCGAAACTGTTTGGCAAGTCAGGCCTACAAGTTTCAGCCTGTCTAATAGCACAGCGCGACTATGGTTCGCTAATAATTACTTTTATTATCATCCGAACAATATGAAAGTATTAAACACTGTACGGTTCTCAAACAGGCGATCGACCGTTCAACGTCATAAACTATTGTTAACGTATCGTTCGGAAATGAACACTGAAAGTATTATATACACGCAAAATTCGTGGAAATATGGCAATTATACTCTACTAGTTGAACAATGTAAAAATTGTTTGTCAGGGTAACCTACGTCAGCAAAGGGTAATAGATAGGTGTACGATGCAGCTGTCTTTGTAATTAGTCTTTTTCGAAATGTAATTAAGCGATTTCTATTTTCAAGTTTACGCTCCGATGACCCTCGCGAAGGTGCAAATGTATATTCTTTTGTCTTGCGCGCCAGGGTGCGATTGAGGATTAGAGGCGACGGTTATGCAGGTTCAGACTTGCGGACGTAAGGATCGAAACGGCAAATACCGATTTTTATGTCCAAGTTCACGCTCCGGCAACCCTTGCGAAGGTATACGATGTACATTCTTTTGTCTTGAGTGCAAAGGTACGATTGGGGATTAAAGGCGGAGTGCGTGCAGGCACAGACCTGCGGGCGTAAGGGGCGGTCGGGTGAAATGCTATGTGGAGGTGACGATAGTCAAGGCGATGGATAGTGACAATGTTTCAGGTAAGTAAAAATGGTCAAGGGTTGGCGGGGGCGGTGGTAATACCACGGATTGGTTCATTTTACTGAGTGGGGATGAGCAAGCTACCAAGCAAAAGATATATAGGCCTGCCAAAAGTGAGTAATTTTATCAGTTTGAAAAACTATTCAGTAGAGGAAACTCTGCTGATTGTGATCTTCTGATTTCGAGTGGTTTAACAATTACTGTTGCGTTTGTTTTTTCATTCGTGAAAGGCGTTGTTACCAAGCGAACAAGTTTGAGCTTTGACAAAATTTTGGACAAGTCCTTATTTTTCTTTTGTTTGAATTTATTTTGAAGAGTATATTAACGATGAATCGTGTTGAAGATAAACGTGTCATATCAACCGTGAGGGGTTTAATCCTGATGGTGATACGGTACCTCATTGCTTCAAGACCGAGTTACATCACGCCGCGTATTCGTGAGTGGTATGGTCAAGTCAAAGGGATGCGTACGGTGATGGAAGTGTCAATAGTTCTGCGCAATATTCTGGGTATGCTTGACATGCCGACGATCATAGAAATCATGAAATTGCCGTACTTAGTGAACAGGCCTTCTTGGATGGCGAAAATGCTGGACATCGTGAAAGTTGCCCTTATACCAGCCGATCTTCAGAGACTGAAGGATGTGATCGAACGGCAAGGACGGAAGATGAGGACGGCTGCACTACCGGATACCGAGGCTATTCTACGAGAAGAAGCGATTGCTATAGAAGCTGTCGAGGCTTATGAACTGGCAGCAGAAAGCATGATGACATTTACACAGGATCATCCTGATGTAGAGATGGACGGTGCGGTGATGATAGAGGAGACTACGGAGCGGCTATCACAAGTCTCAGTAAAAGATGAGGAGGACGCGAGTGAGACGAGGGTGATCGAGGAAACGAGAGACGAAATTTGTCGATATGCACCGCATCTATCGAGTGAAAGTGCGCGGTATACCCCTGTGAGCGGTAAGTGATTCAGAGAATATGTCACGAGTACACTCCTATAAAAAAAAAAAAAAAAGTCAAATCTTATTCACAGTCATTCAAATTTACGTCGTTTTTTAGAGCTTTGAATACTTTTACAGATGGTGGGAACATGCGCACTGGAGCTTCTACCTCAACGTCGGGAATTCCAGCCAGGCTATACACGGTCAACGAAGGGGCTAGCACTTCAGGAGTGCAGCAAGGCGGAGCAGCTCGTCGTCCTGGAAAGCGTAATGCTCCATCGGACGATGTACCTGAACAGGAAGATCGACCGGCGGTTGACAGGCGAGTTAGTGTATTAGCTCAGGTTGTAGGGTTAGAGGCCGAAATAGATGATGTAGACGATAGTACGTCGAAACGATTTAGAATCACACAGCGTGTCAATAAAAGATATCCGCGTTTTGGATTAGCTGGAAATCAAGTCACGGTAAAAATCATAATTCCGCCGGAGACGGAAAATACACTACGTTGGTTAGAGGACGGTTTTAGGGAACTTCATAGGTATTTCAGGTCATTGTGCGGTCAGAATGATCTAATGGGTTTAACGTTTGTTACGGATGGTTTTACGAGGGGTGCAGCGGGTTTAAACTTTCGACCGGCACGCGATTTTCAGTTCGAGGATTTATGGAGTCTTGTGTTTAGAGTCACGCAGAGCGCGAGCGAGTTTTCGATAGAACAGCCTTTCACAGTCAATATATTTACCGTCAATTCACCTGTTGGGAGGGGTAAACGCTTACGGTTGGATGGGGAGGGAATATTAAATAAGCGGTGGATCTTAAAACTTAAAAACACGGATAATTTATGTTTACCGCGGGCTTCATTCGTAGCTGGGGTGCACGCGCTTAAGATTACTCATCCTGATTTCAAAAATATATGGGGCAGGGCTAGGGACAACGTGAAATATCAAAAGAGAGAGCTCAGGAATTAGTTAGAAAGGCACATGTCACGGTACCAGAACAGGGCTGCGGGTATGATGAACTCCTACAGTTTCAACAGTATTTGGCACGAGACGACACTGTCATAGTTGTCCACTTCCAAAGTACCCTCGGAAAGGGTGGAGAATGTTTTTCCAATGGCGAAGATATTGTGCTAGGCTTGGGGCGGAAAGTAACTTATAGACTCAACATTCTTTACGACGAACGGAACAGGCATTATGATCCAATTTTAAACATCAGTGCAGCAGCCGCCTCTAATTTTTTCTGCATACCATGTAATGTAGGCTATGCTCGTGGTATGGAGCACAGGTGCTCTAATATATGTCCTCGTTGCTTGTCGACACCCGCTTGCGATACAAGGGTTGATCGAATGGAATGTATCTCGTGTAGACGTGAGTTTTTCGGCCTTGAATGCCTTAACAATCACAAAAAACCCGGTTCGTTTAGTGGAAAGCGGTCAATCTGCAGTACCCTGCGGATTTGCGAGACCTGTGATATTTATATGGATATATCCAAGGGGAAGCATGTCTGCGGAGAGACATACTGCAGGACCTGTCGTTCGACTCAAAAGATAGAGCATAGTTGCTATATGAGACCTGTGAAACATACCACTGAACAGTCTGCGAATTATATTTTCATTTTTTATGATTTTGAGACACAGCAAGACCAGACTTTAGACGGTGACGATACAGTGAACGTCCACGTGCCAAATCTGTGCGTTGCGCAACGGGTCTGCACGCGTTGTATAGAAGAAGATTTTAGTGAAGGCTGCGCAGGGTGCGGTGCTCAACGAGAGTTCGTTTTTAGTAGGGACCCAGTGAGGGAGTTCATCGAATTCGTAGATAGGAAAATTGACGGTTATAGGAAGATTATATGCGTAGCACATAACGCTAAGGGTTTTGACGCGCAGTTTATTCTCAAGTATCTGGTGGAGAATGGGGGTGAACCACCGCGGGTTATACTCAACGGGAGTAAAATAATACTTTTGGACACAAACAACACCCGGTTCCTAGACTCGCTGGCATACATGCCAATGGCTTCGTCAGCGTTGCCAAAGGCTTTCGGTTTACCTGAGTCTACACAAAAAGGATTATTCCCACACCTTTTTAACATCCCGGCTAATCGAGGGTATGAGGGTCCCTTACCTGCGGTCGAGTTTTAATCGCCAGATACTATGACGAGAGAGGCTAGGGAAAGTTTTCTCGAATGGTATAATAGATCAGTTAGCGAGAATTATATTTTAAACTTTGATGTAGAATTGCTAAGGTACTGTCAGTCAGACGTGACAATTCTTCGCCTCGCCTGTCTAGCTATCCGCAAGATCTTTCAGCGTACAGGGAACGTCTGTCCGTTTACGGAGAGTACGACTATTGCGTCAGCTTGCTCGATGGTTTTTCGGAAGAACTTTTTACGTGATAATAAAATCGGGATTATCCCACCTGCTGGGTACAGGCTGGGTGATAAACACTCACGTAGAGCCATCGAGTGGCTGGTATGGAGGGAGCATGAGCTCGGTATTGAGATCGAGCACGCTGGCCGAGGAAGAGAGAGACGGGTACGGGGACGACGGGTTGACGGCTACTACATGGGGCCCGATGGTGTGGAGCATGTGCTGGAGTTTCATGGCTGCTTCTGGCACGGTTGTCCACGTTGCTTTCGTATTAACAGGGATGAACGGCCAGCGGTTGGCGAAAGCATGGATCGACGACTCGAACAGACCATAGCCAAAACAAGACGCCTGCGGGACCAAGGGATGATCGTCGAAGAAATATGGGAGTGTGAGTTTAATAGGATGGTTGAAACAGATGCGATGCTGCGAGCATATATTGAAGATAACCGTCTTATTCCGATGTTAGGTATCACTAAATTGAACCCGCGTGATGCCTTTTTTGGAGGCCGGACCGGTAATACGTCACGGCTCTACGAAGTAGATGGCGGGAGCGGTGAGCAAATACACTACGTTGATGTTTGTTCACTGTATCCGTAGATCAATGCGACAGGTAAATACCCGCGTGGTCACCCAAAGGTATATGTAGGGCAAGAATGTGAAGCTTTAATAGGGAATCAGGGTGTAGATATTACCAGAGTCGAGGGTCTAGTTCAATGTGTCGTGCTGCCGCCGCGTAATCTTCATCATCCCGTACTACCTTTCCGTATGTATAATAAATTGATGTTTCCGCTTTGTTACACCTGTTGTCGCGAATTATTACAATCTCCATGCCCACATGATGACGAACGCGAACGATATTTATCCGGCACTTGGGTTTCAGTTGAGCTGAAAGAGGCCGTAGAAAGCGGGTATAAAATTATAACTGTATCGGAAATCTGGCAGTACGAAGTCACCAAATTTAATCCAGAGACCGGAGAGGGCGGGCACTTCACGGGTTATATACGTACTTTTCTTAAGCTTAAGCAGGAGGCCAGCGGCTGGCCCGCTGGTTGTAACACAGAGGATGCGCGATCAGACTATCTCCGACAGTATAAACTAGTAGAGGGTGTAGAGTTAGACCGTGAAAAAATCGAGAAAAATCCAGGGCTTCGCTCTGTGGCGAAGTTATGCCTCAACTCATTCTGGGGCAAGTTTGGTCAACGGGACAACATGTCAAAGACGACCGTCATTGATACACGGGAGGGACTGTTGGCTCTGCTAACGAATCCAGCAGTTTCACTGGAGGATCTAGTCCCCGTCAACGACGACGTGCTGTACGCCCGCTGGTCCTACATAGACCAGAGTATTGAGCCATCCGCCCTCGCGAATGTAGTTATAGCGGCATATACAACGGCACAGGCGAGGCTGACATTATATTCTTATTTGAAAAAGCTAGATCGGCGCGTTTTGTATTACGACACAGATTCTATCATTGATGTTCGTTCGGGTAGGTTTGGAGAGTACGAACCACCGGTTGGTAATTTTTTGGGCAATATGACCAATGAACTTGAGCAGTATGGTAGGGGTAGTTACATACGGGCGTTTGTATCCGGTGGTGCGAAATTCTACGCTTTTATCGTGGTGTGTCCAGACGGAAGGGAGGTAGAAGTCTGCAAAGTGAAAGGGATTAGCTTGAACTATTCAACACGTATAAAGATAAATTTTAATTCTGTCCGGGAAATGGTAGCGGAGGATGCAGCGCCGATTCGAGTAGAGTTTCGGGGGATAGGTCGGACTGCAATGCATGAAGTAGTGACCAGGGACCAGACGAAGACCTGTCGGCCTGTTTTTGTGAAGAGGCGTTGCTGTAGAGATAGTTGGGATACCCTTCCTTACGGTCACACCGATGAATAGTCGAAGTAAGTCGTGTCGTGTTTGTAGGTCTAAATTCCACTGTAGGCCGTAATGAGCAGATCCACTGTTTCAACCATCCTGTTGAAATCTTTCTAATCTTGCTTATCTTTTTTAATTCTTTTACAGGTGATATTTATAATATTAATCTTGCCTATCTTTTTTAATTCTTTTACAGGTGAAATTTATAATATTAATCTTGACCGTATTATTCTTATATTATTTGAACTATTAAACTGTGATATTTCTATTATTTGTACTATTCGCTCTGTCTGTATTATTCTTATATTATTTGAGTAAGCCAATTGTAATGTTTGTAAAGTATAATAATATTTATTTTGTACGTAGTATTCCTGTATTATTCAAGTAAGGCAAATGTAATATTTGTAACGTTGATATTAATATTTATCTAGTACGTAGTATTCTTATATTATTCATAGTATTCGTGTCGTAATTGCAGTATTCAAAATTTTGTGTAAATGTAAAGGACCCCGCACAAATCTTATGGAAATTGGATCCCGGTCAAATTTGTGACCATGATGACTTTTGATCAGGATGACCTGAAGCACAACATACTACAATTTTGGACAATTTGACCGGGATCCAATTTCCATAAGATTTGTGCGGGGTCCTTTGAAATATACCCCCAATACATACTTACTCTGTCACGCTCCATCACTGAATCACTGTAATAAATAAAACTGTTCGCTAGTAATACCATACCTCACCACTATATCAATAAGTACAAGATATCCTATCTAAGAATATTGTTTGTAATGACGTGGCCAATTTTTTCTGTGAATATACTTGTCGAAAAAATGTCTGCTCATATTGCTAGACCCCGACGAAATAAATATCTGCATCCGAATCTCAACAATTTATATTCATAACTTTCCGCTCAACATTCATCCATGATCGGTATACAGTACAGAAAAAAAAAAAAAATCAGACGATATATTTACTCTGTAAAAAAGCGTGCATCGAATAAGAGATGGCGCGTGTCAGACACTTAGTCTCGTCAGGAAAATATCGTAGCATAGTTAGTCTTCGGTTGAGTCAAATTTCAGCCATAGTTCCCAAAACACTCGGCGTGTACAGTCAGAAATAGTGAGAGCCCTTTCATGAGAAAAATGGACACACGCTGGCGACACCCTTTTTCGGCTATAATTGCCGGTCCGTCCGGTTGCGGTAAATCAATCTTTGTCAAGACCTTTCTGCGAAACATAGGCGAATTGTGCGATACACGATTTTCACGTGTCCTATGGTACTATGCTGAGCAAAATTCGCTCCAGGGGCCTCTCAATAAAAACAATACAACTAATACTGAAATTGAGTATCGGGACGGCCTACCTCAGGAGTCTGACTACGATACGGATGGAACACCTAAGCTACTTGTGGTCGATGATCTAATGCGGGAGGCCTCCAACAACGTAATCGTTGATCTGTTTACCAAGGGTTGTCATCATAAGAATCTAAGCGTGTTTTTCATCACACAGAACCTATTTCATCAGGGCGTGGTCAGAGAGATATATTGCTCAATACAAATTATATCATCTTTTTCAAGAACCCACGAGATCGTGCGCAGATACAACATTCAGCACGCCAGGTTTATCCTGAGGATCAACGTTTTTTACAGGAGGCATATCTTGACGCCACTGCGCAACCACACGGTTATCTATTACTTGACTTAAAACAATCGACGCCTGAAAATTGCCGCTATCGCACCAATATATTTCCATCTGACAAGTATCAACACGTCTATGTTCCACGAAAAGATATAAAGTCGCGTTCTATTTCCAATTTACCAGTCGTTCGGTTGTGATGCCATGCGTACGGAGGTCTCGTGGTGCCTCGTATAGTACCCAAAGTGCGAAAGGTTCATCAGTTGCGGCTGCTCGTAGACGATTCGGTAAAGAAAATACAGCATCACTACAGGCGCTCTGTAAGCTAAGTCCTGAACAACGTCTGGCCCTGCTACGTAGTGCCAATAATTCCCTTGTAAAGAGTATATGTGAGTGTGCTTTGAACACAGTGCACGGTAACGTCATATTGATGCAGAAGGAAAAAGCGAGGCTTGCTAGGCATAAACAGCTTCTACGTAAATTGGCTAGCAGCAGAGGAAGCCTGAAGAGTAAAAAACAGATATTGGTTTAAAGTGGTAGTGATTTTTTACCCATGTTAATTGCACCAGTTCTCGGGACTCTATTTTTACACCTGTTTGGCAAATAGAAACAGGAGAGCGATGGAACATGCGAAGAAAATGGTTTTGATACCTTCGTAGAGTGTAGAACGTTTCCAACGTAATCTCACGACCTCTGGGACACTTTCCAGTAGTAATTACGAGGATGCCAACCAGATCACGAGAAATCCAATCTCTAGACTCGATAGCGAGATGCGAGCCATTCTGGATTCACCTACCACGGATGACGCCGCGAAATGGAAACTATATCAACAGCTATTACAGCATTTTTTATACTTCGCCGAGGATTCACGAAAACCTTTAAGTCTAGAACTTCACACAAAGTCTGGAAACGATAGTTCAACAGATATCACGCATGAAGAGAAAGCAGAATCATCCCCCGACAAGCAGCAATCGTTATCACGAATTGTTAGTACAGTACCAAAGAAATACAGATCAAAGGCAGAACATCTGCTCAAACGCCTGACGGATGTTCCGACGCGTTTCTCTTGGGACAGTAACGGTGTTGTGACCATAGACAACAAGGTTATACCTGGCACAAATATCGTAGATTTGGTGAACGATTCTATGCGTTCTAGAAAAGGCTTTCAGCCTGACGGCAGACATGTGTACGCACGCTTTCTTCAGAGTATCAATGTTCCGCAGGAATATGTTGGAAATCAAAATGTCTGGAGGAATGCGGCAGCATCACCATCGACCGCAGAAAACGTCATGATGTGGAGCGGTGCAAGACAGCGTGAAGCATCCCATCGTTCTAGAGACACCGGTGGTAGCAGTGGCGAGCAGTCGACCAAGGAAGACGGAAGTACCGACGGGGTAGGGGATGAGTCCTTCTCTCTACCGTCGAAACTAAAGAGCGATCGAAAAACGCCCCGTAGATCTCCGACAACATCGTCAAAACAAGGCTGGCTGTCATTCGGAATGCGAAAATGAAAGAAGTAGAACGATTGTATTATGACCCCTCACACCCGGCTGGCTATGCAGGAGCAAGAAAGCTGAAAAAGGCCGCTCGAGAGGTGAGCTCGACTGTAATTGAAAATTGGCTAAGTGCACAGGATGCTTACACGCTGCACAAACCTATACGGCGAAAATTCCAACAACTGCGGTACGACATTTCACATATTGATGAACTCTGGGAAGGCGATTTAGTTGAACTCGGTTCGATAAAGGATCATAACGACGGATTCCGTTACTTATTAGTAGTCATCGATGTCCTGAGTAAATTCGCGTGGGTGATTCCACTCCATAGTAAATCGACTAGTGACGTAGCCGACGGATTCAAGCAAATCCTAACCTCTACCGAACGGCGTCCTGTTACAATGCAGACTGACAAGGGTAAAGAGTTCGTGGGTGGTTCTTTTCAGAAACTATTTGCCCAGAACGAAATCCGTTTTAGAGTGATTCGTAATCCTGATATAAAAGCAGCTGTTGTTGAGCGATTCAATCGTACTCTGAAATACCGCATGTGGAGATATTTTACTCATAAAAACACTCATCGATACATCGACGTCCTGGAAAACATCGTTAACTCCTATGATAATACTATACACTCGAGTATCAGAATGGCTGCATCGGCTGTAACACTGTACAATGCGGCTGAGGCCCGTGCGAATATTCAACGTATGCATCCGCTACACAAGGCGCGCAAGCTAAAATTCAATAAGGATGATCTTGTACGCATAAGCAAAACAAAGGGGACCTTCGCTAAAGGATACGAAGCTAACTGGAGTGAGGAGTTGTTCAAAATTAGACGTGTTTCACCTGGTTTACCGAACGTATACGAGTTGGAGGATCTTTCCGGAGAGGAGATTGACGGTTATTTATATGAAGCGGAATACAGCGTGTGACGACGGACATTGAAAATACTGAGTTTCAAATTGATAAAATCATTCGCAGCAAGGGGCGGGGTCCCAGTAAGAAAGTTCTTGTCAGCTGGAAAGGTTACCCCGAAAAGTTCAACAGCTGGATTCCCGCTACCAGTCTTCAGAATCTTGCATCATAATGAAGTCGCAGTTCTACATAACCCTACCTAGCAATAGCTCGATACAGTATTTTCCTGATAACAAGACCTGCTGTTATATTACTCAGCTCCCGCGCACGATTGAGATCAGCGGCGAATGGGAGGTCACTATTGTCGAAATACAATATCCTTTAACATACCTACCTGACAAAAACAGTAAAGAGGTACAAAAGATACCGTCACTTATGTTCGTCTATTGTGACATCATAGAACCACGTATCGTAGGCGACATCTATGCACCTCTTCTGCGTATACTACAGGTTAGGCAAAGCGCAGACATCGTGGATACGGAAGTAAAAACGTTTTCACTACCGCACTATCTACCTTTACTTCTTTTGAGTTTTCGGACAGTTGAAATATCTATAAGAGACCAGCAGGGTAAATCCATACCATTTGATCACGGAACCTTGACCGTCACACTACACTTCAAGAAAGTATACTAATTTGATGCATGTGGTGAGAATGAGAGGAAGAACAGTATAACAACATGGCTCACTACATAGAGCATTACGAGTCACAAATAGGCGGAGGAATCGATCGTGTCTTCGTCGGAGCACCCAATCAGCGGGGACATGGAATCGGTAGTTTTCTCGGTGGTCTATTCCGACGGGCTATTCCTCTTTTGAAAAGGGGCGCACGTGTACCCGGTAAAGAGGTTTTGAGAAGTGGTATGAATTTCATGTCAGACCTCGACGGTAATGTACCGTGGAAACAGGCTTTCAAAACACGAGCCAGTGAGACACGGGAGAATCTGAAGCGTAAGGTCAGGAGGGTATTGAAAAGGTTATGAAAGGGGAGGGCTATAAACTCAGGTACGGAGGGACGCTGGGCCAGTCTGGACTTGTCCGTGCATCGCGACTATCGATAGCAGCTACTTCGTCTAAATCGCTTAGAACCCGTAAACCCTCTAGGAAAATAAAGAAAAAGAAAACGGCTAAGTCCACTTCCAAGAAAAAGTCACCGAGTACTAATAAAAGATCACCTGGTAAGGGAAGAAAAAAGATTTGCTGCAAGAAAAGGGCTATTACGGATATTTTCGGTCCTTTGTGAAGAAAAAATCTAAAGTGAACAGTGTTATTCGAGTTAGTTACAAGAATGGCCTACCTACATGCGCATTCCTGCGAATGTTTGAAATCTGAACTAGATCTCTTCACTCTGCCGCCTACACAGACCTCTATCGAAGGTGGGCAGTGGGTGCAGTACAAACCCGTGTCTGCACTAACAGATGACTCACCGATTGAATTCGTCGTGCCGGGCCAGGGTGACGAGTACCTAGATCTCTCACACACAATGCTTAGGATATGCGGACGTGTACTCACTGTCCAAACGTCTTCAACTAGTCCAGGTTCTCCAACAACAGCAATGTTAGCCGCGGTGAACAATTTCTTGCATACGCTTTTCAACCAGACGGATGTATACTTCAATCAAAAACTGGTCTCCCCGAGTAACAACTCATACGCATACAGAGCTTACATCGAAACACTGCTCAACTATGGCGATGCAGCTAGAAAATCGCATCTCACATCTGGCTTATGGTATTACGATACTCCCGGCCATTTTGAGGAGACTACGGGCACTAACAATACGGGATTCGCAAGTAGATGTAAATATTTCGCTAATAGCAAGCCCGTTGATATGCTTGGTCGTTTGCATTGCGACGTCTTCAACCAGGAAAAGTTTCTGTTGAACGGGGTGGAACTCAGATTGAGGCTGGTCAGATCCCGGGAATCCTTTTGCTTGATAGAGGCTAACGATCATCATAAGGTGGATATTATGGACGTGACCTTATTCGTACGGCGTGTCAAAATCAGTCCAGGTATTCTCTTAGCGCATGCAAGAACCCTAGCCAAGACAACAGCCAAATACCCTATGACGCGCGGAGAGGTCAAAACAATGACAATACATAGCGGTGTGCAGGCCGAAACCCTCGATAATGTTTTCCTTGGTCAACTACCGAAGCGGTTAATCATCGGATTTGTCAATAACAAAGCCTATAACGGTGACAAAAAACTCAATCCGTTTAATTTTTCATCATTCGGGCTTAATCACCTATCCTTGTATATCAAGGGTACTCAGATTCCCTCGAAGCCCTTACAACCCAATTTCAAGAATAAACTATTCGTGGATTCCTACAATACTCTGTTCACGGGGACCGGTATACACTTCCTCAACGAGGGAAACTCAATTCCTCGTCAGGACTATGCACATGGATACTGTCTTACCGCGTTCGACCTCACACCTGACCATTCAGCCAGTGATAACGGGCATTGGAATCTCATTAAGCACGGTAGTGTTCGGATAGAGACGCGCTTTGAGGAACCCCTGACCACGACTATAAACTGTATTGTGTATGCCGAATTCTCTAACGTAATAGAGATCGATTCGATGCGTCAAGTCATTACAGATTTTGGTAATTAGTTGTGAAAGTTAACCATGCGACGTCCCGAAATCCTGTCGGAATCTGTATTCCATAATCCACAGGTGAAGCAACCCTCTCGACAAACGTGCTGTGACCATCATAAAACGTGATAGAACCTGCTCACCCCCTCCAGCTCACTGTATACGGAGGGGCAGAATTGCAACCATACAACAGTAGAGCTTAAATACCTCAGGCTGTCCAGTCTTCTCCTCAGTCTACTAGTAGTGTCTCAAACGCTTGAAAGTACCAGCTGTGCAACTCTCAAAATCACCATGAATTACATCGTCGACATACAAGGTTTCACTGTTGGAAATGGCGAATTCATACCGAAAGAGGTTGCCGTTGTTGGATACGAGTGTGGAACTCTGGCTCACTGGATCATCGCTCCGCCGTACTCCATCTCTAATCTCTGCTCATCAGACCGCTCACGAATCAACTGGCTGACCAATAACCACCACGGGTTGGAATGGTTCGAAGGTGATGTGACACTCAAGCAGTTACACACGAATTTACGCACAATTACACTTACGGCAAAAAATATCTTCTGTCGTGGTGTGCAAAAAGCTAAATTTCTCCAAGAGGTGACGACACGTGAAATTGTAAACCTAGAACGTGGTGAATGCAGATGCCCAGCGTTCAAAGATATGTCAGCGGACGAAGTATGCTACGTACACTCAACCGTTGCAGAATCCCTCAGCTGTGCATTACGTAATGCTATAAAATTGAAAACATGGTTAAAATCCCAGGGATTATCCGCAAGAGAGTTGTCTGCAATTCCTTTCCGGACTGAGGTGCTGTACACTCGTTGTCTATCAGAATTCAACGAGAGCCTTGAGCAGAAGGGTACCAACAGCGTCAGGGATACTAACAAGTGTGGTGATACGGCGCAGGAACTGGAGAACAAGAGATTACGCGAGAGGACCGTGTCATCATTTTCATACGTTACTAAACCCTCAAGGTCAAATGATCAATCGGAATGTTTCAACAGAAGATACTTGTGCCACGACGAGATAGATACCTGTACAAGTCCAACCGACATCAATAACCGTCGCAGTATCTAGTTAACCAGGATACAGAATGGACAGTCTTCAAATCTATAAAGCGCTGGAGATGATCCCTAGCTGTTCCAAGGGGGTGTTTGCAGCCGACCAGATACCTCTGCTATGGTCGTACCCTACAACGATCGTGGCAAACACCGATGAGCATACCAAGCCAGGATCCCACTGGGTGGCTTTTTATGTGTCAAACTCTGGTAATGGAGTATACTTCGATAGTATGGGTCTACTACCGATCATACCGCATTATCTACGCGGCCTACGGCGGAACTGTACGACCTACCGATGGAATGACAAACAACTCCAGAGTAATTCATCCGGCGTATGCGGTCAATTCTGCATGATGTTTCTGCACTATATGAGTCAGGGTTTCACTCTTCAACGGTTTACAAGTATCTTCAGTGGGAATCTGGCGTCAAATGACAGACTGGCCGAATCTTCCTACAACCGAATAACCTGCGAGTATAAAGGAAAATGTGATGGAAATAACTGCATGCTCGGATGTATTCAACGCTGCTTACCATGTAAACACTAGTCTTAAGTATTTAACATATAGTATATACCCACGCTGAGCATTTAGCATGTATAGCATTTTTGTGATCATATGCAAGACTCGTCTAGTTTGGCATAAGAATCGACTGTTCCTAAACTTTATCTAGAATAAGACTTTTTATCATTAACATAATTAGCTGTAATTTTTATAAGAAATACTTTTGAATAATTCTTAGTCGCCATAAGCTTGAACCTTTGCATAAATATTAGTAAATATAAGTCTGAATCTTTACCTTTCTGAATATTAAATTATATGAATAAACAACCATTATAACAATATTCACCTGTGCGTCTTTGACCAACTCCCATACCTTTCCTACATCCTCCATATATGCATATATATATATTGTTGAGGAAATGAATAAATGAGAAGAACGTCGAACACCTTACAATAACTTAGCTTTATTAATAATCACAATTAGTTAAATTCAGTGGTTAACGGTTTGAGTACGCGTTTGAATGTGTGTGAGAGAGTCTATGAGAGTTCGTTAAGCGATGAGTGAAAGATGTAAAACTGAGCTAATGAGTGGTTCAGAATTATACTAATTCACTTGAGCTGACTGATAATGATTATACTAATCACATGAGCTGGCTATTAGAATTCACAATGTAATAACATTAACTGTATAAGAATTTCCTCGAGCAACACGTGTCGTGTGAGCAAAACTATGAGCAATTAATGGCTGCCGGAGAAGCCGGCGATCAGGTGAGTCTTCATCGGTCGCGGTTGAGTCAGGCAGGTTCGCACGGAGCGACAATTGTAGATGGCGTTGTCTTTGAGAAGGCTGTTTCTCAAACATATATATATATATATATATATATTTATTTCTATTCGATAAGTATACATAGGCAACGACTCCGGAGCGCCCGCTTTCAGGTTAGAATCCATTGAGTTCTCTTGGGTTAGGATCGAAGGATTAGCGAAAAAAAGAAGAAAAAAAAAAATAATAATAATAATAATAATAATAATAAATAAAAAAAGAGGTAGAAAAAAAAGAGAGAAAAAAGGAGGGAAAAAAAAGGGAAAAAAATGGCGACGGCCCAGGGGGGGGGGGGGAAGGGTCATAAACGGTATACTGCACCCTCTCTACTAATACCTATCCGCTTAAGTTTAGCTAAACCCCATCCCCTAAAACCCCAGAGCTAGAGTCCCGATCACAGTCCGGAATCCACGAGAACAGTCTCCGCACCCTGGTACCGAGTCCAAGGAGTGCCGAGACAACGGTTGAGAACCGACAGGTTCGAATCTGTTATGGTTCTCCGTGGCTGTCGATTCTGCTCGCCTGCAAGCCGGCTAGCACCCCCGCTGTGCAGAATTCGCTAAACGAGAGTCGACGCCATATTGCCCGGAGTGCTCTGACGTCACGCGTCGCAGATCGTCTGCAGCGTGTCAGAGAGCTCTAGTGGCCGAGGACAGAGTTCCGATTCCCTTCCCTTCCCCGCTGTTGAGAGATCAGCTGTCAGTCAGAGACTAGAAGCGTCTGCTTCGAAATCGACTAGACAGCCGTACCTCCAGCCGGTTGAGTGAGGAAGGATAGAGAGAGAGTCAACTGCCTGTGATAATCGTCAACAGACATTTGTTTTCAGAGTCAATATAATTGTTATATTCAATTAAGAGTAGAGTCACTTTTAAATTATTGAAATTAGAGTCATTTAATTTATTGTATTTAGTCTTTCATTCATTTCGTATTTAAAACATAAAGTAGCGGTGAGACAAGCTGAAGCCAGATAACAGGCTGCACAAAATATTGTTATCTTTTTCTTTTTTTTCTTTTTAACTAATAAATTATTCTTTCAAATCTATTTCGTATTGTGTTGAGTGTTTTTATTTCTCGCCCCCACGAATATCCCTCTACCGATAGGCTAGCTGGAGCGAGAGAGAGAGAGAGAGAGGACTCTGAGCCCGGAGTCTGGCGCCCAACACCTACTTAGAGCTAGTCGGAGGAGGTGACGACGTTGGTACTAGTTTGATAACTGATCGTAGTTCCTGCGGGTAACACCCGAGCCCGCGGGAATCGCTGTTACAGGACATATCAATGAAATTTTCATTTGTTTACTTAAAAGTTAATTGACAATAGGATAATGAACAAATAATATTAAGCTTCTAATATTTGAAGAAAATATAGATATTTCACGATAAGTCCTAGAAATTTCATCAATTTATCTTTAACAGCTGATTTGAAATCTATTTTTTAATTGAATGTACTCAAAATTTTCATTGTAAAAAAAATTGTTGTTCAAATGAAAAATTTTCAAAATCGTTTGGGGGATTAATTTTTCATGGTGACTACTTAAGAAAAAAATACGTAGACTCAATTTTCATGATCAAGTGGAAAATGGGGGGTCCACTTGACGTGATCTTACTGAACTGGAAGTAGCCATGTAAACCCAATAGTTTGAAAAATGTGATCATCTTAATGTGAAAATATGTAAAGGTGACACGACAAGGGACTGACATTTTAGACAAGTAAGGACGATTTTTGGAATGATGTTAATCTAATTCACAATATTTGTTATTATGTCCTTATAGTATTTGTTTTTCTCCATCGTTTATCGGTAAGAATGATTGAATATACTTGATGGTCGTCCAAATTACACATGAACACATCAAGTTACCCGAGTTTTGTAGAAGTACCTTTATATACAGCATGATTCCCAAGTCGCGGAAAAGATTTCAAATGCAGATTCCTTGACGAAATCTAAGAATAAAGTTCCTTATCGAAAACTTCAAGGGTGCGGTCGTTCCTAAGTTATAGAAGGTTTAGTCCACCCAATAAGACGGCCGTAACGTGACGTGCTCAGTCTCGTAGCAATTCTGTCAAACTGATAGTGCCCGCGTCGTATGAACTTTGCCCGAAATTTCAGTTTTTTAATTCGTAATTTCTAGTCTTTACGTCGCCCGGTTAGTCATTTTCGTGCCCTACGTCGTTCGCCCGGTAGTTGACGTGGCCCAGGTAGTCAAACTGGTGCCTTACATTCCCCAGGTCTTTTGCTCCGTAGCGTTCGTTACCTAGGTCGCAGGCGAGTGATTTCCGTACTCCAGGACTTTTGCCCCGTAGCTGACGTTGTCCAGGTGATGAAACCGATGACGACGTTACCCAGGTCACCCGTTTCGTAGTTTTCACAATCGTTGTCACCGAGTTGTTGATTTCCGTCCCCCAGGACTTTCGCTATATAGTTTACGTCGTCCAGGTGTTTAAGCTGATGACTTACATTCCCCAGGTCGTCCGCTTTGTAGTTTTCGTTATACAGGTCACCAGGCTAGTGATTTCCGTACTCCAGGACTTTTGCCCCGTAGTTGAACGTTGTCTAGGTGATCGAACTGATGACTTGCGTTGCCCAGCTCGTCCACTTTGCAGCGTTCACTATCGTTATCATCGGGTTTATGATTTCCGTTTTCCAGGACTTTTGCCACGAAATTTACGTTGTCCAGGTGTTCAAACTGATGACTTACGTTACTCAGGTCGTCCGCTTTGTAGTTTTCGGTCTTTGTTGTCTTCGAGTTGTTGATCTCCGTGTTCCAGGACTTTTGCCTCGTAGTTTACGTTGTCCAGGTGTTCAAACTGATGACTTATGTTACTCAGGTCGTTCGCTTTCTGTTTTCACTCTTTGTTTTCTTCGAGTTGTTGATTTCCGTTCTCCAGGACTTTCGCTAGGTAGTTCACGTTGTCCAGGTGGTCAAACTGGTGACTTACATTCCCCAGGTCTTTTGCTCCGTAGCGAAATACATCAAGGTGTGAAAACTACGAAGCGGACGACCTGGGCAACGTATATCATCAGTTTGAACACCTGGACAACGTAAGATACGTGGTGAAAGTCCAGGAGGATGGAAATCAACAGCCCGACGACAAAGAGAGGAGAAACTGTAAAGCGGACTACCTGAGTAACATAAGTTATCAGTTTGACCACCTAGACAGCGACAACTACGGGGTGAAAGTCCTCGAGCACGGAGATCAAGAACTCGAAGACAACAAAGAGTGAAATGTACAAAGCGAACGATCTGAGTAACATAAGTCATCAGTTTGAACACCTGGACAACGTAAACTACATAGCAAAAGTCCTGGGGGACGGAACTCAACAACTCGATGACAACGATAGTGAAAACTACGAAACGGGTGACCTGGGTAACGTAAGTCATCGGTTTGATCACCTGGACAACGTCAGCTACGGGGCAAAAGTCCTGGAGTACGGAAATCACTTTCCTGCGACCTGGGCAACGAACGCTACGCAGCAACAGACCTGGGGAATGTAAGGCACCAGTTTGACTACCTGGGCCACGTCAACTACGGGGCGAACGACGTAGGGCACGAAAATGACTAACCGGGCGACGTAAAGACTAGAAATTACGAATTAAAAAACTGAAATTTTGGGCAAAGTTCATACGACGCGGGCACTATCAGTTTGACAGAATTGCGACGAGACTGAGCACGTCACGTTACGGCTGTATCATTGGGTGGACTTAACCTTCTATAACTCAGTAACGACCGCACCCTGGAAGTTTTCGATAAGGAACTTTATTCTTAGATTTTGACGAGGAATCTGCATGTGGAATCTTTTCCGCGACTTGGGAATCATGCTGCATATGAATAAAAACAATGTAAGTAGTGTAAGTAATGTAAATAACGTAAATAGTGTGATTAGATCTAAGCACCTCACACCCCCTATAAGCTGATGTTATGGTTTGGCCCAAGGATGAGCTTGGGCCTTTTATCCACTAAACAAAAAATCACCCACTCTCTTTCAGAGTCCCTACGAAACGCTCTTGGAAAAAAAATGAGCCTAACATTCAACCACTGCATACCAAAAGAGACAGACATACTCTCACCCTTTCGTTGGACGGAGAGCGCTCACCAACTTAAACCACCCTTCCCCTATACCTCCATTAAGTTGAGGGAGGAGGGGGGAGGGTTAGGTATTAAAATTTTTTTTTTCGCACTTTTTTTCTATTTTTCTGAATGAATGCATAATATCTCAAGAATATTGTGTCAACATTTCAAGTCGATCGGAGTAAAATTAACGGAGTTATGAGTATTTGAGCATCCGTTGCTCCAGGCCGGGTTTTTATAGTTTTTATGATTTTTAAGAGTTTTGCGAAGACAAATGCAAATAGATGCTCCAGATCATGTGGATGGAAGCTTTTCGCTCTACGGACCTGGCATTGACGACTCTGTGAGCATAAAAAAATTATTGAGTATTATTTTGGATTTTTCAGTGTGCAAAACTTTGAAGCATTTTTCTGAAACTTGTCATGTTTGAAGTGCGTGTTCACCATAACTGGAATTCTACTGGACCGATCGTGTTGAAATTTTGCACAGTACTTCTTCACATAATTTACCAGGTATTGTCGAGAGCTTTTTTTTTTTTAATAATTTTTAATTTCACAACAACAAATTATCCGATTTTTCTAGCGAAAATGGGTTTTTTGGCTTCCGAGTGCTACGAAAAATTGAAAAATCGAAAAAAAATCCTCGCGTTATTACCTCGAGAAACATCTCCTTTAAACAATGCATTTTGATTTTTTTGTTCCTGATGATTCTATTGCGAGTTATGATGAACACCGCAAAACCATTTTTTTTTGGAGGCGCCTCCGGAGATTCACTGTCACTCGCTCAATTTTCACTATTTTGCAATGAAAATTTAGGGAAATACTATTCAAAAGTTGCGTTATTATATGGAAATTGACTGAATGAACTAACACTATCTGCATCGCCAAAAATGAATCTTAAAAATATGCCTATTTTTCACCAAATTAACCTTACCCCCCCCCCCCCCCCCCCCCCTTAAGGTTTTGTTTCATAGTTTGTCAACCTAAAAATGTATATCGTACTCTCCACAATAAACAATACTATTAAAAAAAAAGTGATGCAGTGGCTAGTGTTACGGGTTCGAGATTTTTCGCATGGTGTTCGAATCCCGACCAACTTGTTTTTT
Source organism: Tenthredo livida (assembly GCA_963992785.1). NCBI lineage: Eukaryota > Metazoa > Arthropoda > Insecta > Hymenoptera > Tenthredinidae > Tenthredo > Tenthredo livida. The sequence continues at coordinate 12,248,369 of OZ023072.1, read as the reverse complement.
TTTTCCATATAGCTTCGTCACGGGATGCTTCACGCATGTTCCTTATTTCATTGATAAATACAAAGACGCTCTATTTGAATAACATTTCATCATTCCGCAGTAATTGTCCGTTATTCCGAAATATGCTGCAGAGTATTAGGTTTACAGGTAGGCTCGCCAGCCTTTGCCCACGGCCGGAATATTTAGAATGTTTTTATGATTGATATCACCTCGAGGAATGTACCGGATCCTCTTGAATTGTAATAATATAACAATAAACATGAAAATTGAGCTATTTCCTACTGTACGTTTGTTATTTCTAATTATTTTTAAACCTAATACCCTGTAGCATATTTGGGAATATCGGACAATTGCTTTAGAATCATGAAATGTAATCAAATGAAGCGTCCTTGTGTATTCATTAACAAAATAAGAAACATTCGTGAAGCATACCTTGATGAAGATATGGAAAAAAAAAGTTGGTCGGGACTCGAACAAGAGGCGCAAAATCTCGAGACCGTGACGCGAGCCACTGCGCCACCGATCCACTTGAACAATGTATGCGCGATCGGACTCATAAAGCGGCGTCGAAACTTGAACCGTTATTTTCTCTGAAACGGTCTAGTGGCTACGGATAAGCCGATACGTCGTTTATATTTGTCACTCTCTCATTCTGCGAAGTCTTGTGCAAATCCATTCATTACACCTCGCGGGTTCTACTCTTCAGTACACCCAGCCGGGCAGGCTACAATTCCTGTGTATAGCTCATCGCGTTCGTGGATGAGAAAGTGACCCAAAATTCTTTTTCAGTGTATACATGCGGGGGTATCCTCTACTTAGGGATCATTCCGACGCTGCGTACGAAAAGTAGTACGTGTTAGATTTCTTACGAAAATTAGCAAGTTTTGGTTTCCACCACTAAAACTAGCACGTTTTGATATTTACCGGTAAAACTAGAATGTCTCAATTTTTACCGCAAGAAACACGGTTTTTGGTACTTTTCGTGGGCAGCGTCGATTCATGAATGATGTGAGTATGGAAGAAGAGAGCGAAAATAGCCGAACATATGCTTGAATAATGGCCCAATGGCCCCCCAGCGTGAACCATTCTGAAATAAACCATGATCCTCTCAATCGTCAATTACATTTTATACGCACGTAATACACGATATTGACGTATGGAAAAGAGATATTTTGCATTATTTCCATCCCATTTAAAAACTTACAGTGAAGAGAAACTTGAAACACCCGGTTACAAAAGAAGAAAAACACGAAAGGCTGAGGAAAGAAGTATGTCGATTCTGTTGAATCAGCACGCAGAATTGCTATTATTCGTGATCGACTCTGATAATTATGAATAAATGTGCTGATTATCCGGAAATACTGCTCCGCAATCTGCGGGTCAAAACACCGCCAGCATTATAGAAATCGACTTGATTCCTTTGGTGAAATTCTGGTAATCCATACATTACATTATGTAAACAGACAGCCATTGCGTCGTTTCATTCAAATAAGGTGCACAATGCAATGTAGGGGAGAGTGGGGTAATTACGAACACCTAAGGGAAATGTCAAATAATTCGGAATGGTTTATAGGTAACATATGTTTTATTGCATACATTGGGAGTCTGGTTATTTGTCTACTTATAACTGTAATGAACTGTATGAGAATTTGGAATAATTAGACTCTGTCAACAAAAAAGCAAAATGCTGCATGTGGGGTAATCCCGACTATCGTGGGATAATTGCAAACAGCACTTGGGGTAGCCCGGATGACTAAACTTCAGGTAAATCCGATAATAAATAGGGGTAAAACATCAAATGTCAACCGTGTACCTGCAGATAATCAGTATTATAATAATATATATGATGAGAAAACATCAGCTCGGATCAGCGCGGGTTAATTGCGGACCTGTTATTTCGCCATTCGCGATTACCCCACCCGATCAAATCGATAAAAAGTAACATTGCAAAGAAACACGGCCTCACAATCTGAACTTGAGGTTGGGCAATGATATCGCCATGAAATTTACTTTCTGAAGCTATATATTCAACACTGTATTCCATGAAACCAGGTCATTTCATCGATTTGAACACCTAAGAATAATTAGATCAAATTCATTGAAATGTTTTCACGGTTATTACCTCGAAGAGCTTACGAGTTTTCTCACATTTGACAGGGCGTCAATACTGCAATTCGAGACGGTTCTCCCCATGCACCGGCTTGCGTAGATTGGGGGAAGGAAACATAGAGAAATGGCGCTGTTCGGATTTAGCCTACGTTCGCAATTACCCCACTCTTCCCTAGACTTCAACCGCGGTTACGATAATTCCAAAATACTCATTGGTTAAGCGACAACAATTACTGGCAAATAGATTGTTTGTCTCAGCACCACTGAACCCTATTCATTCTCTACCCTGCTTGGGTAACAGCTAACATCATAATTCAAAGAGATTCATCTACTGGACTGCGATCCAGATACTATTGTGAAAGTCTATGAGATAAACTTCTACGTAATGAGCTTATATAGCCTTATAAAAACGGTAAAAGTGCCCCAGGCGGAAATTTAAATTTCACTTGGTCTGTAGTTTCTATGCACATAATAAAATGAAAGTTACCTCAGCTCGCTAACCCAATTATGTTGAGCACGTTGCCTGAAATCAGGCACGATGGTTGAAAGTTGTGTTTGATCGAATTTATTTTGATTTTTTTCACATTGAGCTACTGAATCGATAGAATTTGAAACATTTGAGAATAACGATACACAAAAAAGACGTCTTCTTTTATATTTTCATGATTGTCACCCGCTAATATTACGTTGAAGAGGTAATTTTGAATTGTTTTCTCAGCTACCGTGAATGGCCCAGTTTTCGGACATGTAAGAGTCAACCGTAACTCAGATATGAATATTTTCATATTTTGGTAATAAGTTTTGCATTTCATGGATGAAATATTGACTTTGAAGTTTTTTGAACTGAAATAGGCAGAATTCTGATTCGAAAGTATGAAAATAAAATAAATATTCGATACAATGAGTGTACTGTCGTATGGTCCAGTTCTCGGACACCAAAATCAGAATTGTTCCTGATTTCGGACATCAGAAGACCCACTTTCCGAACAGAGTGGACAGAGAAAATAGCATTGGTAGAAAATTATAGAAAATAAAGTAAGTTGGTCATATTCGTAACAAACAACATTAGAATAAGAATCAGAATCTCTGATTACCTAGTGTAATTTTCACGGAATACGAATGTTCGGAACTGAAAATAAACTTAGGTTAGCTGTCAAAAAATCATGTGTCCGATAACTGCGACCGACCTCAATTCACCCGTCCAAGATCTCGGACACACGATTTTTAAACGTAGAAAATTATTCATTATATCTTTCATTTTTCTTAATATTAGTTGATCAATTTTCTATCGATGGAAAAAATCTTATCGTATTTTGCACCTTTATTCTGATATTTTTGCGCTCTGACACAGAGCTCGACTCTAACCGTTGTGGACAAGAGAACGTCCCGAATGCGGAACGAAACGATGAATAACCACTTTAATCTCGATTTTCACCTTTTCACTTACTAGAGAAAGAATAATTTCTGATGTAATCTCGCGGTATATTCATCTATGCAAAATCTGAAGAAATATTAGTTCGGAAAACGAGAGGATTTGTTTTTAATAAAAAGATAATTGGTGACTGGTGACGCCTTGTCCGGGAACTCCTACATGTCCGAAAATTGGGCCATTCAGGGTATTAGAAGTTCTGTATCACTTCTTGATCAATGAAAAAATATTGATTTGACGTATTTTATTGATAAGCCCTCAAAACAAAACCAACATTAGCGTACTCATAATATTGAAAGAGAGCAGAAACAAAAACCAAAAATAGTATATTGTGTACCAAGGGCGTAAAGCGGGCTTCTTTAGACCGAGTGTGGAGTTTGCAGTACTAGTCGCAGGCGAGGGTGCACGAGTCGAAGACGAGTGCATCCGCGAGCCGAAGACGAGTATTGCAACCATACGAGGTCAAAAAGCCCGCTTAGCCCTTGGTACACACCATATTTTTTGTAACGCATGTATTGATTTCTGCGGCACTAAGGTGTCCAACTACGGTATTGAGATAAAGATAACCTGATTATCATCTACATATATAGGGGAAGGTGGGGCAAGACCGGCAGTGGGGGCAAAACCGGCACCAAAAAAAATAATGACATAATGGTATTTTTGAATTACGGCGAGTAAAACGAAACACCATACCAAGTGTTGTCACTGAGAGCGATAAAAATTTTAGAGGGTGGGGCAAAACCGGCACCAAAAAAAAAAATGATCTAATGGTATTTTCGAATTAAGGCGAGTAAAACAAAATGCCATACCGAGTGTTGCCGCTGAAAGCGATAAAAATTTTAGAGGGTGGGGCAAAACCGGCACCAAAAAAAAAAAAATGATCTAATGGTATTTTCGAATTAAAGCGAGTAAAACAAAACGCCATACCGAGTGTGTCCGGTGAATCTTAATTGCTGCCCGTCTGAAGGTGCCCGCGAATCAGCGTAATTAGACAGGTAACGGCCATCTTCAGACATTCGGCGGTGACTCGGGACCATCTGTTTCGAACTATTGTTATAAATAATTGAACGAAGCTGAATGCGATACTCTAAAGTGGTAAGTTTCTTGTTATTATTATTGCTCTGAACGGAGATCTTGGGATTAAGATGAAATATCTATTATTATTGAATCAACGACCATGTTTTTTCTCGTAGGTTATATAATTATATGAATCTTCGTTGAGTGTAGCCATGAGTGGCTCTTAATGCATTTTTTGTCCTCAAATCTTTGTTGCACCAGATCCAAAATGGTACGAAAATACCAAAGATCAACCGATCGTTGTTTTTGGGCTGAAGCTTCAATGGCAGCAGCGGTAAAGGCAGTTATCGACGATGGAATGAAGTACGCAACAGCGGCGGATACGTTCAACGTCCCACGATCGACATTGCAGGATCGAGTTAAGAGATACCGAGATAGTCACGACCTGGTGTTATCTGCTACAAAACGTAGGTTATAGCATTACACAACTTTGAGTTCTTATCAAAAATTAGTTTGTTTCATCTGTGATTAATTTACATGTTATCGTCTGTAGGTCTGGGTAGGCACACCGCAGTATTCAACCACGGACAAGAAAGAAACCTTGTGTCTTATGTCGTGTACCTGGAACGCCGATTTCACGGGTTGACAACTAAAGAATTGCGAAACCTGGCCTTTCAGCTTGCCGAGAAAAATAATATCGAGCACCCCTTCGTAGGAGGAACAGCAGGAGTGGAGTGGTATCGGGGATTTATGTTGAGGCATCCAGAGTTGTCCTTACGAAAGCCTCAAGCCACTTCCATGGCTCGAGCTAAGGGATTCAATAAGGTGTCGGTGGGCAAATTTTTCAAGTTGTTGCATCAGGTCATCACAAAGTACAGGATACCAGTCGAACGAATTTATAACGTTGACGAAACTGGCTGTACGACTGTACCGAAGTTTCAGTCAAAGGTCATAGCCACTAAGGGAAGAAAACAAGTAGGTGTAGTAACTTCAGCCGAAAGAGGCCAGACTGTGACCGTTGAACTTTGTTTTTCGGCAACCGGGTCATATATGCCACTCATGTTTATTTTCCCGAGGCAAAAAATGGTCGATGCATGGCTAAACGGTGCTCCCTCTAACAGTTGGGCGGAGTGTCATCCGTCTGGATGGATGCAAAGCGACATCTTCTTCAGATGGTTTCAGCGGTTTGAGGATTTATCGCAGGCAACGAAAGAAAAACCGGTATTGCTGCTCTTAGATGGTCACGCAACGCACACCAAAAATATTGATGTGATAGACTACGCACGTGGTAACGCAGTGGTCCTGCTTTGTTTTCCGCCCCACTGCACCCATCGGCTGCAACCTCTCGACGTTAGTCTGATGCGACCAATCTCAATTAATTACACTAATGAGGTTCGAAAATGGATGCGGAATCATCCAGGCCAGTGTGTAACTCATGCTCGAGTAGCCGAATTATTCGGAAATGCTTTCACAAAAGCCGCGACTGTTTCAACAGCAATAAACGGATTCCGCAAAACCGGCATCTCACCCTTTAATCCTGATGTCTTCACGTCTGCCGATTATGCTCCAGCCGAAGTTACAGAAATCCCAAATGGCGAATCATCAGACGAAGAAGCCGCGAAGGAAGATCAAATAATATTCAGTCAGCGTAAAACTCTCCAGGCTTCCGAATCTGACGCAATGCAGCCGGGGTGTTCGACGCAGTCGGTAAATATGAAGCGGAAACTTTTGCCGCATGGCGATAGTGATGACCCTGACTACGAATTAAGCCAGTCACTGAGTAAGATGTCGTTTCACGATAGCACTCTGAGTCTTCATCCGAGTGATCAATCCGAGCCGGGTGGATCAGGAATTCAGTATGCAAGGAAGCAACTGATCACAGAACCTCTAGTTTCTGAAAATTCAGAGCTAGTTGTATCTGATTCTGAAGACGACGACTCCTTGAGCTGTCATCACTAACATCGCAGATTTTAGTCATCCCACCAGTAGAAAAATCGAAACGGCGAAAATTTGCTAACAGGGGAAAAACTGCTGTGCTGACAGAATCACCATATCGGTAAGGTTTAATTTTAAAGAAGAAATTGAATCAGAAGAAAGAGAACGGCATTAGTAGAGGAAAGGGCACAGGTCAAGGAAAAGGCAAAGGTAAAGATCGAAGTCGAGAAAAAAAAATCAACACTGAGACGGGAGCAAGCTGCGCGCAGGAAGAAGATATGACCGAAGATACTCCATGTATGTTTTGCTCTAAGATGTATCTAGAATCAACGGAGGAGTAGATACGATGCGGCTCGTGTATGCAATGGGCACATTTCTCATGCGCCGGTGTCGACAAAGACGATTCCATGTCATATGCGTGCGACTTCTGCGAATGACGCTCTCTCTAATTTCGGCGGATTTGCTGATTTCTAGAAAACTGTACAACTATTTGTACTTTTACTATAACTATAACTATTACTACTATAACTTTACTATAACTACAACTATCACTAATAACTATTACTCTATTATAACTGTTCGTATTTGTACTGTTGATGGTATTTATTTCGTTCGTTTTAAATAGTATACTAATAGCTCTAAAACTTTTCTATCCTTCTTTCATTAAATTGATTTTCCTATTCTTTGTTACATTGAATTTGTGTTCGTATAATTTTCTCTTTCAGTGGCCGGTTTTCCTCCATTTCCCGGTATTTTATCGTTTTCAGCAGAGATACGTTGGATACAGCTTTTTCTCACTCGCCTCATCGCGAAAATACGATTTAGCCTGTTTTTTTTTTTGATGCCGGTCTTGCCCCACCCTCTAAAATTGTTATCGCTTTCAGCGGACACACTCGGTATGGCGTTTTGTTTTACTCGCTTTAATTCGAAAATACCATTAGATCATTTTTTTTTTTTTTGGTGCCAGTTTTGCCCCACCCTCTAAAATTTTTATCGCTTTCAGCGGAAACACTCGGTATGGCGTTTTGTTTTACTCGCCTTAATTCGAAAATACCATTAGATCATTTTTTTTTTTTGGTGCCGGTTTTGCCCCACCCTCTAAAATTTTTATCGCTTTCAGTGACAACACTTGGTATGGTGTTTCGTTTTACTCGCCGTAATTCGAAAATACCATTATGTCATTTTTTGTTTTGGTGCCGGTTTTGCCCCCACTGCCGGTCTTGCCCCACCTTCCCCTACATATATATTGTAACGGTTCGGATTGTCTAGGATCTTGAGATCGTTGAGACAAGCCGACCGTCGGGTTCTTAAAGAAGTAAATTTATTTAATAATTTGGAAATATGATAATTTTGGACTCCTCGACACTGCGAGGTGGGGAAAAGGGAGGTTATGCCACACAAAAAGCCACCTACTGCAGATTTTTATTATGTTTTTACAAGTCTACGCTATACAATCACAAATCAGGTTTTTCAACCGCCAATGTGTCTATTAATTGCTTAAGCGAAGGTTTCGTTGACCTCCACTGAGCCAGGTGGTATTCCGAGCCAGTGGTCCCTGCTATTGCGAAGTTAAAATATTAGCTAGCAGAACCAGGATCTTGATCCGAGCCTGCGTGTCAGAACCAGAAACACAATAACTGGCCCTCGGATCCGAGTAGTTGCACTCGTACCGTACGCTTCTGTTGATTGTTTATCTGATCTATTTATGTTGGCTTAAATGTGATCAGGGAAAGGCTCTAACTACAGAAATGTCAGGCAAATCCGATTAGTAAGCATTTGAATATTGTAATTAAATCAAATTAAACTATAAAGGTATTTACAATGATCAGTTATCTATTCTGTCTCCTATATCCCTATCTAACTTAAATACAATGAGGCTTTCTCTATATAATATTGAGTTGCTTTCGGTAACAATGCTGCTTTAGCTGATGCTCCCATTTATCGCTATTTGAAATCTAAACCCTGTTTTAGTGATTCTAGATATTAATAAAGAGTTTATTTTCGAGATTTTCTATGATTCTATTTGAGAAGAGAAGTTAAGTTATCAGCCAGTCAAGACGACCAGTCTAATATATTAAATGAGTCGCATGGGTGCTTTACCTCAACTGCGCTGACGAGCTGGATCGTCAGCCGTTTATATACTATTTGGGTGCCGCTTCTGACGTCACAAGCGGTAACGCTGGACAACGCGCGTTTGTCCAGTTCTACGACGATGTTATTGAACCAATCACAGCAGGCCTAGGTCTTGCCTGCTGGATACGTTACAATATATATATATATATATATCCTTCTATATTATATAATTCAGTCGCCGCCGCCGCCGCCGTGTCGGACATTCCATGGCCTCCTCGACTCCGCTCGCCCCCCCCCCCCCCCCCCCCCCCCGCTGCCGTGTCAGTATTCTAGGGAATTATGGGTAATCCCCATGGGTTTTTCCCAGAATTCTTTTGTTTTCCCCATAGATTTTCAAGGTCAAAGGTCAAAGGTCAAAGGTCGCCGCTGTGTCGGATTCCATGGCCTCCTCTGTTCCGTTCGGTCTTTTGGGCTCCCTTCGACCCTTCCAGGGCCTCCTCAGGTCCGCTCGGCCTTGTGGGCCTCCTCAGTTCCGCTCGGTTTCTTGGGCCCCCTTCGGCCATTAGCCCCCCCCCCCCCCCCGGGTAACCTAACCTAACTTAACCTAACTCCTTCTCCTCGGGTATCCTCGGGCATCTTCGAACAACCCCGAGTATGCTCGGTATCCACGGCCGTTCGAGTTACCCCCATAGGGTCACAGTTCTCACCCATCATTGCTCATGATTCCCTGTGATATTGACACGGCGCGCGACGTCTCTTTATAGTATAAAGTATAAAGTCCTCGGCTCTCTTCAGTTATCCTTGGGTATCCCCGGAAAGCCTCATAAATTTCCCACAATTCCTGGGTATTTCTCATACATCTTCTGGGTCCGCACTATGCTCACAGATTCCCCCCAGATTTAAGGTGCCACAGAACTGGCATGTCCTATATATGTTTTGTGACGTCAGAGGCGATAAATTTTCGTCGCCAAATGCTGCCTACACGGGTGGACGAATTTCACGGAAATGATTTTTTTCCAGAAGCTAAAATTAAACTGTACTGCGCTTGCTTATTGATTTTTTATGTAAATCAGCCAATAATTTGTATTACGAATAGTCGAAAATTATATGACATTCATACACATTCAACATGGTGGCATCAGAATCTCTGCAATTATCGACTTGTCGTATTTTGATCGCATCAAGGAGATTAGAACATTTATCACTTAATCCAGGGAGCAAGCGCAGGGTAGAAATACACACACTTTTCAGGAAAACTCATTTCACCCGTCTGCTTTCCGTAAATAAGGCTGCATTTGGCGACGAAATTTTCAGGTGACACGAGGCAGAACACGACGCAGAAGAAGTCTGTAATTATTTAGTACACCAGTCAGCACCTAGGGACGCTGCGGTCGCGTGAAGCGTCAATATCGACTCATCCTACATTTCGCGCACCTACTCCTAAGGTAACAATCCGCAGTACCGATCAAACACAGCCTTTCTCTTTTATTGCAACGAAGATGAGAATACCCGTAATGTATGGGTAATTCTTTCCAAACTCTTACACTTATGGACGTTGCGGTCTCCGATTATCTTTTAACCATACATGATTGGCTGGACCCGATCGCAGAATAAACCTTTTGATAAATATGAAGAAGAAGAGTAAGAGGATGGAGTGATTACACATGATATGAAAGCATACGTCCCGGTTTGATATGGCCCGCACGGTTACACTTCTTACAAATTAGCGTTTTTCTGACTCGGTACAAATAAATATCGAAATTCATCAAGCATAAAACCTTTTTAGTAATGAAATTATCACCGATGAACCACGCGAAGCATGAAGATTTAACGAATATAAGCTTTTTCATCCAAGTTCACACATTTCAATGAAATCAAATCTTTTTATTGAATTACCTGGTGTTATTTACGTCGGGTATGAGTTTTTCGGCCTAGTGATATCGAAGTCTGTTCAAATGCTATACGAAGCATTTCATCTACACTCAGCCCAAAAATTAACGGACCACCTAGGATTTTCTGGAAAGTCGTTGTTTTACGAATCGCTATAACTTAGTGAAAGAATATCACAAATTGATTGAAGGGGGTAGTATTTCGAAGATCGAATCTTCATCTTCAAAATCGTTCCTAAAAATTTCACCTGCGATCACTTTTCACCTGTCTGTGCAGGTTTGAATAACGGGTTGCGAAATGCATGAAAAATTCAAAATTTCAAACTTCGCTGTGGGGGTGAGAAAAAATCGCATGGACCTTTCAGCACAGTGATTTTATAGCCTCAAAACTTCTCTTCACAAAACCATTTTTGAAACTTTTTTGCGAATTTTTGTAACAGAGTTATTGAATTTTAAGTAATGTCAGAGAAGTTTGGCGTTACTCAGGATGCACCATCTCGAGGTACAGTCTGCAAGCATCCCATGTGTATGTGTGCGTGATTCTCACAAAACAGTCACAGAAGCAGACGCATACATACATGCACACGCACACATACACATGGGATGCTTGAATCCTGTACCTTCACGTGGTGCATCCTGGGTAACCCCATAATTGTCTGACATTACTCAAAATTCAATTACTCTGTTACACGAATTCGCAAAAAAATTTGAAAAATGGTTTTGGAAAAAAAAGGTTTGAAGCTACAAAACCACTATGCTAAAAATGTCATGCGATTGTTTTTTGAACCCTACAGCGAGGTTGAAAAATTTGAATTTTATTTGCATTTCGCAACGTGTTATTCAAACCTGTACAGACAGGTGAAAAATGATCGCAGGTGAAATTTTCAGCAACGATTTTGAAGATGAAGATTCGATCTTCAAGAAGCTACTCCTCGATTTATTTGGAATGCTTATATACTGTCACTCTACGTGGTGCATTCTGGGTAACGTCGGGATTGCCCGACATTACTCGAAATTCAATAACTCTCTTACAAAAATTCGCAAAAAAGTTTCAAAAATGGTTTTGTGAAGAGAAGTTTTCAGGCTATAACACCACTGTGCCAAAAATTCCATGCGATTTTTTCTCACCCCCACAGCAAAGTTTGAAATTTTCAATTTTTAATGAATTTCGCAACCCGTTATTCAAACCTGCACAGACAGGTGAAAAGTGATCGCAGGTGAAATTTTTAGGAACGATTTTGAAGATGAAGATTCGATCTTCAAAATACTACCCCCCTTTAATCAATTTGTGATATTCTTTCACTAAGTTATAGCGATTCGTAAATCAACGACTTTTCAGAAAATCCTAGGTGGTCCGTTAATTTTTGGGCTGAGTGTATCTATCGGCTATTCAATTTTCAGCCCATTACATCCTTTTATTACATCCACAAGACTACATCCTTTCCATTATTTCCCCATATCATTATAGGTTATTGTTGTGGGTATGTCTCAAATTTAATGCTTATTATCTGAATAGTTATTCTATAGTTTATCGTTAGTTTCAATTATTCAGTAACAAAGTTTGAAAACTCTCCAGTAATAGTTTCCCACAGAACAACCCGACATAACTATTACTTGTTTAAGAGATAATGATAACAATAATAAAGTGGAGAAATAATATACTGCATGTATTCATTGGGAAGCTAAGAATTTCCCACTGAAGGTTGTACAATTGATGAATTTCAATTCATATAATAAAAAGTTTAAACGCGTGCTACATCAAACCGGGTGAGCTGAAAAATGTGACGAAATTCCACGCATTATTTTATCACATAATATAATTTGATATTAGATATAGTTAGAAGCAAAATCGTACACTCCAACGTTCAGGAATGCACAAGTTTGTGAAAAACTACCGATATTTTTACAAATAGGAGGACTATATGGAAACTAGCAGTATAATTCTAGATTAATGACGACGCCAAATATCAAAAGTAAATTTTTATTCAAATTAATTATTCATAAAATTGTGGGTCCCACCCCCCCCGCCCGCCGCTTCGGCCCCGGCCCCTGCCCCTGCCCCTGCCGCGTCCGCGGCGGTGCTTCTCCCGGCGGCTGCCCTCCCCTCGAGTGCTGGTCGTCGCAGCAGCGGGCAGCATCTTCCGCACGACTGCTGCGATCCGTTCCTATAGACGACACAACAATTGTTATAATGAATATCGGCCCCAGTAACAGAGTACTGAGCCTCTTTGTCACAAGTCAACTTCGTACGCCAAAAAAATTGTCTGAAAGACACGTTTTTCCTTCTAAAAAAGAACTGCACATGACGATTACACCGTATTCTCTGGCATGAATTATTTGACGAGGAAACAAGGGGAAAAAAATTTTGATAGAAGAACATACCGAGCGAATACCGTGAAAGTTATCACTCAGTCATAGCCAACTCGGCCCTCCCTAAGTTTTTCATCTGTTTTTCGCAGGCTGATCAGCCCTTTTTAGGATCAAACTACCGTAGCTGTCAAACGTTGTAAAACAAGTGCGTCAACGAAGGTGAGAGAAAATAATTTGTCTAATTAATAGTGATTTATTTAATGATAATAAATTTTCATATTTCATATCAATATATCATTATTATTGTTATTATTATGATTATTTTTATTTATTATGAAACCGCCTTTTTTTTCCATATTCGATGAATTTGTGAATCAATTTTTGTTTTTATAAAAACAAAAATTCCAAGCAGATTTTTTATTGAGTATTCGCAGCTAATGCGCGAAAGCACTCAATGATTAGAATAAACATTGAAAATTGAGAATTAAAATTAATCAAATTAAAAAAAATTAACAAGTTTGAACCTGAAAAGGGGATGGCCAGCCTGCGAAAAAACAGACGAAAAACTTGGGGACCTCCGAGTTGGCAATGACCGAGTGATAACTTTAAAGGCATTCTCTCGATATATAGGTATTTACGAACTTCGAGGGTCGGGCTGGCGGACCGAAGATCGGCACTCGCCGCAGATGCCGACGTCGCTGGTTTCGTTGGCGGCGTCGATGGCAGTGGCGGTTGCGACGGCGGTGGCGGTGGCGGTGGCACCAACATCCCCTGGCCGTATGGCGGTATGTATGAAATCTACGCAAAGACAAAGCATGAAAAATACGCGTTATTGTATAAAAAAAATATATATTTATTCACCGGAGACAGCAGCTGGGGATGGGGTTGGCGCCACTTCTGCCACCGCCGTTGGGGTGGGTAGCCCCAGTCCGTACGTACGTACGGTGGGACATTCGGCTGAATGCCCCCCATGATTCCCGGATGCACCGGGAATCTCGCTGGACCATCACCTCCGTTTCCAGGTGGTATTGGCGCAAGGCCTGGAAATGGTGGCTGAGGGGCATTCAGCGGAATGCCCCACGGGTATTGTTCGTAATTTTCTGCTGAAAAATAAAGTGAGAAATAAAGTAAAGTATCGTTTAAAAATGGTACAATTCATGAAAAACAATATGCGTGACAATGTATGAGTCAAAGATTTTGATGGAATTACTCCGAAACAATGCCGCTTTTCCATGTACTTTTGTCATGTATTTTCTGAATAAAAGCCCCTCTCAAGTTTGAACTTTGATAATCGTGCGTGAATTCAAAAATCGTTTAAAAATCGTTTTTTTTTATCGTTTATATCTTATACCTTTTCACTTGATTATAATGAGTTCAGACAGGCATTTTTTAGGAGTAATTCAAGTGAACCAATAATCTTTCGCAAAGTCTATAAATTGTTCACGTTGATAACAACAATTTTGCGGAACAATAATTTTCTTCACTAACGATGTTACGCGCAATATCACTTAGTAATGAAATACTTACGATTCATGCTCCTCGGCAGTCGGTGAACGACTGCCGCTCCGCAGAGCTGTCGTGACGTCGGCGACTGCGCACTAAATCACCGCGGCTGGGCCCAGTGGTTGTCACTTCTGCCGGTCCCGTATACACTCATCGACACGGCAAGCGAAATCAACGCGAGTGAATAAATAAAGATTCGATTTCTACGCTCCACATCGTTATAACTGCATCCCCCGGAATAACATTTGTATTCGTTATTCGGTTAGCGATAAAAATTGGACGCGTGGTCGTGTGTGTTTATTACGTGCAATCACCGGCAGTTTAGTGAGTGAAAAAATGGATCGTACGCACTGTCAAAGTCGAAGGGATGATAATAAGAAAAATCTGCATTTATCCGCCCGAAGAGTGAGTAGTACATTGAAAGGGTAAGTGTTCCCCACTGCTACATTATTTTTCACATGTAAGCAATCATAGATACAATTCTTATATAATTCGCGACAATGCTTTTGAGGCTGTATTTCCAGTACGTGATCCTGTTTTTTTTCTGAAATAAGCTGTCACACGATAAAACAATAACGCGTGAGTTCTGAAATGCGTTTATATCGCATACCCAGAACAACACTGTAACAACTCAAAAAATATGTATTTAGCGGATTTGCTTTCAAATGAATGTAAATGCTATTACATGAAGTCCTATGGCAATTTTGAAAAAACAATATTTTTTGAGATGTAACAGTGTGGTTTTAGGGGTACGATATGTTCTGACGAAGTGTGCTTTGTATGTAACATAAAATTAATCAAACATTGAACTATTTCGCTAACTTCGATTCTGATTTGCTTTCCTCCGAACAGCGTGCGTATTTACAATACTTTGTAACTACGGGGGTGACGCAGACATTTTCATTCTTGTGCGAACTCTATTTTCGACTATTATTGTTGAACATTTATAAAAATAATTCAACATAATATAATATGATATAATAGAATAGAATAGAATGGAACTTCACATACGGGATATTCGTTATGAATCGAGACACTTATTTCCATCAACCGCTCTGATGTTTTTTATAGGCATCATTAGATTCATCATCGACGCACTATTTTATACTGAAAATTGTTACGAATGTTTTTTTTTCTCGCCAATGAAACACCTACAAGTATTTGGTACAATTTATTTATGGACTATCATGGAATAACGGCTAATGAAAATTGGAGCACGGTAATTATCACAATTCAGAAGCAGAATACAAAGACGCGGGAACCGTATACGTCCCAGAATTTTATTGTTGTATATGGGCAATTCCAGGAGAAACCGGTCGGATTCGATCGTTTTCTGACCTCGTATTTTTTAGATCTATTGAAACTCTTGCTCAGGTGAAATAGACGTGAAAAAACCGATACGTATTCCGTTGTTTGTACAAAATTTTTTTTTTGCCAAGTCATAAGTTGTATTTCGTTGCGAAATTAGCGCTTCGGTCAACTTTAAGAATTAATATATCCGGTTTCATTTATCACGGAGAGATGAACCAGCGATCTTTCGAAAGCTGAAAGAATAACCTACAAGAAATTTTTTTTCATCTATAAAAAATTGCGAATTTCTATTTGTTATTAACAGTTAAAGTATTGAAAGATTTTTCTGCAGAAATCAGCCGTTTTTAAGATGCTGAAAAAATATGATGTAATTCTTCATTCAATTATGCATCATAAAAGATTTTGTTTACGATGGAAGTTTCATGGGGTCTATTTTTTTTCTAATTTTCAACATGGCGTTGCAACGGTGCGCGCGTCCCAGTATACCCACGGCAGAGGCCCACGCATTGGCCCTACTCAAGGCGCGCACGTCCAGCACTTCAGAATCATTTTCGGGGGGAATAATATATTATATCGATGGACTAATTCCGTAAGTCGTAAGCGCGAAAAAAAAATTGATTCGAAAATACATTTTCTCGCCGAATTTCGATGTACAGATGCGTTTTATACAGGTGTAGAATTTTTTTTTTGCGCTTATTACGACCTTATGGCATTGGTCCATCGATATATTATATACTATATATAAATATTATGTATCCCACATTTTTCAAATGAAATGATTATTTATTGGAGTAAAATTTCATTTTTATAAAAATTATAAATCTTGTTTTTGTAAATTTCTAAAATATATTTATTTCATATTTTTGTAAAAATGAAATTTTACTTACAGAAATGAACGTTTCATTTCAAAAATTTGGAATACATACTATTTCTATATACTATATACCGTGCGTTCACGAGGAAATGAAACAGTCCGAACCGAACGCAGGCGCATGCCGCACTCGTCCGTGTGTCGGTCCGTGTGTCGGTCCGTGTGTCGGTCCGTGTGTCGGACGAGTGCGACGTGCGCCTGTGTTCGGTTCGGACTGTTTCATTTCCTTGTGAACGCGCGGTATAATATATTCTTCCCACATAAAATGATTCTGCAGTGCTGGACGCACTACGCCATTAGTAGGGCCGATGCGTGAGCCTCTGCCGTGGCCTGGGACGCGCGCACCGCTGCAACGCCATGATATAAATTAGCAAAAGAAAATAGACTCCATGAAACCTCCATCGTGGACGAAAATTCCTTATGAGGCAGAATTGAATGAAGAATCCCATCATATTCTTTTCAGCATGTTAAAAACGGCCGATTTCCGCCGAAAAATCTATCAATACTTTAACTGTTTATAACAAATGGAAATTCTCAATTATTTACAACTTGAAAAATTTCTTCTCTTAGGTTATCCTTTCAGTTTTCGAAAGAGCGCTGGTTCATCTCTCCGTGATAAATAAAATCGGAGATATTAATTCTTGAAATTACCGAAGCGCTAATTCTGCAACAAAATTCAATAACTTATAACTTTGTAAAAAAAAATTTCGTACAAAAAACGAAATACGTACGATTTTTTTCACGTCTATTTCACTTGAAAAACAGTTTCAATAGTTTTAAAAATTACGAGTACGGATGTTGAAAAACACACGTCTGCGATTCCCCATAGATTTTTAGCTCGTGTGGTCGTCGAGTTATACATTTTTTCAAAATTAACATTTCAACCATCTGAAATTTCCCGAATAGCTAGCTGTAACCTTCGCTATCGGCATATCAAATCGTTCTCAGAAATCTTACACTTTTTGTATAATATTCTACGAGCTGTGGTTACATTATGATAATTTATTTTGGTCTTGAAACGTTTACATTGAATTCTCGCACGGTATAACGTAGTTGCTTGATGTAAAAAAAATTATTCACTCGTCATATTATTTATAGATACCTACGTTTCATTGTTCGAAATTGTGAAGAAATATTTTCGCTTTAAAATTACCCAAAAAAAAAATGAATAATCGTTTTACCACGATGAACTTGGGATTGATGTATGCAGAATTCCTAGAATAGGAATCATGTATAAAAAAAATTGATCGGTACTGTAAATGGGAAGAAGCTGTTCAACGAAACTGTAGATAATTTCTTCAATGTGATTTTATGAAAAGACGAGGCGACAGGTGCCGGGCGAATCGAGTTGGCAGTCACTGGCAGCGCGTAGAAGCTCACGTACGCAACGCGAGCGTGCGATAATCGATCTATAGTGCGGTCATCGTTCGGTTTCATCGCGATGACACGCTATATTCCTATATAAATAATAAAGACCGGTCGGAGTAATGCATCTCGAATAGTCGCTAATGAAATATCAGTCAAATAGAGCTCAATCGGTTCTGCAGAATTTTCTCACATTTATCAAAGACAGAAGTCGTAGATCGGGAATAGGCTTGTCCTAGGCTTGTCATACGCAGTACAGTAAAAAATAGCTGAGTAGATTAAAAATATACTAGATTTTTCTACATTTTAAAGCAATTGAGAATGAAAAATCGATATCTAGCCATTTGTTCATAATTTGGGTATTATTTTGTTTCTGGACATGTCAGGGAAATCATCAGCCTACGAATATAATAATTCGATGGATACTTGAGGGAGCTTTCCATCTTCAGACAAACTCGACGCAGTCAGACACACAGTATTATGATTGGCTGGATCTAGCGGAAGGGACCAATCGTATTGCTGTGTGTCTGACTGTGTCGATTTTTATCTGTAGATGGAAAGCTACCTCAATGTGGTGACTATGCCGTAATACATTCATGAAAAACTAGTCATATTTTACTAGCCAACCTCCTTATACAATAGGGGTACGATTGACGTTGGGGGAGTAGCGGGGTTTGCTTGGGTCGTATTAGCCCGACACATGACGACTTGGATGAGATTGCAGTTGTAGTCAATGACTTCTGGCCGTGGCGAGCGTGTTCGGTTGAGTCCACAACTCCGCGTAACCATACATTGTAACGAGAAGTCACAGGTGTCTGCTTCTGCTGAGTTCGTCTTCTTGTTCGAGTAATTTATTTCCAAGTAGACCTCGTAGTAACTGCTCCACATAATTTCAAATATGAGGCAGTCTCTGTCAACTCAGCCACCCATTGAACTTGAGGTCTCCGAAAAAAATTGGGCATGAAAATAAAATTGGCAAATTTTTTCAGATTGTTTGGTCATTCCATTCCAGAAATATTTTTATTCAATCTTCTTCACGTACTAAATCGGGAGAAGATAGAAAACTTGTTGGCATGAAATTTATTTTTCTTTTTTTCCAGCTTCTCGGTGAAACAGAAAAAAAACAAAAAAAAAATCCGACACATTTAGACCCCTTTTATCAGAAAAAAAACCTAATTTCGACAGTTGAAGTAAATATCTACAGAACGATATTCATCATAGAGTTTTTCAAAAACAATTTGCGGTGGAGACTTCGTTTCTCTCCCAGCTAAAAATCATTATCAGTACGATGAAAGTTGGGAAAAGGCACATTTCGGAATGTTTTTCTGGATAAAAGGGGTATCGGATTTTTTTGCATTTTTTTTTTCTTTTACCGAAAAGTTGAAAAGTAAAGAAATGTGATCCCAACGAGTTTTCTATCCTTCCCCGATTTGGCACGCTGTCTCTCTAAATTTGAAGAAGCTGAAATTAAAATTAAATTAAATTATTATTAAATAAATTAAATTGATTATTATATTTTTTAATTAATTTTTTTTTTTTTCATATAATTTTTTTTCTTTTTTTCGAAAAAGTGAAAAGTCACTCTGTTGAAAGTTGCACGATTTTCACTTTTCAGACACCTCAAGTTGAATAGGTGGCTGAGTTGACAGAGACTGCTCCATATTTCAATGGACATTTATTTTTTTTCGTTTTTGAAACAAACCCGACGAATTGCGGTTTTCGGAAAAACAAATTTCGTCAGATGGGTCGAGGGGGAAATAACTCAAACCTGGATTGACACATTAATCTTTTAGTTTGAATTAATTCGCATTAATCTTTGCAGTTAATTCGCGTTAATTCGCCTTGATTTCGATTAATTTGTATTCATTCACCGAATATTGGCACGTCAATTCAAGGAGTTATTTTCCCCTCGAGATGGGTACTTTGCTTGATCTCGTTCCGAAGCAGATCTCATTTTTCAGCAAATCACATGTAAGAATTAAAAATGAGTGGCGTGGAACACTCGGTTGGAACGAAGTTCCTTTCGTAGTATATTATTGATAAACGTATTATATTATTGATTAACAAATACAAATAAATGAATTACTAGCGTCTGAGAGCAATCAAATGAAATGCAGAAATCACTAATGAATTGAAGAAATGATAAGAAACTTCGTAATTAATATATTTTCTCTCGCACGCTTGTTAATTAATTAGCTATAAAAGAATAAGAGAGTCGTAATATAAAAACCACGTGTGGTATAATGTACACATACATGTTTCGTTGTTGTTTCATACTATTATTCAATTTGTAATCGTTCTTCTGTTTATAGGCGACGAAACCGCGAAAAGAGTATGCGAGATACCGCACCCGGAGTGGCATCGAACACGGCGGCCACGGTCGTGGGAAAGCATGACGAGCAGCGTCTTGCGGAGGCTAGCCAGCCCGAAGCTGGCTTCGGTCACTGTGTTGCGCGAAGTTCGGGACTTACTTCCCAACACTTCACATCGACCTCCGAAATATCACAGATCTCGCAATCGGAAAATGACAGCGACGAAGAAGTGATCATAGAGGAAATCACTTACAAAGTTGAAATCTCGACGGATGATGATGATGCAGATCTCGCAGCACGAGATGCCAGTTCCATCACTGAGTATCGCAGCGACATACCAAATAGCGACTCCGAAAATTCTGAGTCGACATCCCACAAGACTTCGGATGATCACGACGTACCAGACGGCGAACACGTGGCTGGATCTGTCCGTAGTCCCGAACCGGATCACGTGTCTGATACCGACACTGAAGAACAGACAATCGGTACAGAGGCGGAACAACAGGTGCCAGATAAATGGGCTTGGCCGGAAGAAGACGATCTGGATGATTTCAAGCTCGAAATATCCAACAACCCCTCCGACGCGTACGCTCTGGAAGAGGCCAATATTGAAGGTCGTCGCATCGTAAATGTACAGCACCTGTTTTACGATTTCTTCAAGAAATTCGGAAATCACGCGCCTGGCCTAGCTTGTCCGATGTCAGCCCTGAAAGTCGTAGGGTCGCGTGAACAGGGATTGCGAACGCAAATCTTCTTTCAGTGCCAATTTTGCATGCACAAGGACAGCATATGGACAGATCCGTCGGGTCCCGAATCTATGGATATTCATCGTAGCGCGGTGGCCGGGTGCATCACCAGCGGAATTGGGCATTCACAAATGGAACAACTGTTCGCAGCGATTGATGTGCCAAGCATTTCGGAAAATACATACCGAAAGTATGAAAACGAGATCACTCAAGAATTCATGGGTACCGCAGCACAAGAGATGCAAGCCGCTGGTAAACTTGAGAGGGAATTAGCTATCGAGCGCGGTGACATCATCGATGGCATTCCGCATATTCCCGTTGTAGCGGATGGTAGTTGGATGAAAAGATCGTACCGAACCGGGAAGTACGATTCCCTGTCTGGAGTTGGCGCAATCGTCGGTTACCACACGCAGAAGATCCTTTTCATCGGGGTACGCAACCAATTTTGCGCTACATGCGAACGAGCAGCACGCACGGAGAAGGAACCATGCGATCATTTTTGTTACAAAAATTGGGAGCGAAACCGCAGTTCCACCAGCATGGAAAGTCACGCTATCGTGGACGGATTCAAGCGTAGCATCGACGAGCAAGGACTTATGTACTCCACCTTAATCGCAGACGGAGACAGTAGCGTCTACAAGAAGATCTTGGACAGCAATCCGTACCCAAATATGCCTGTCAAGAAAGTCGAATGCACAAACCATTTGTTGCGTAATCTGGCTACGAAAATCAAAGAGGTCGCTAAAGCAAAAGGTTGCCTTGGCAAGTTACGTCAAGTAATCGAAGGCAGCGTACTCAGGCTGCGAACTGCCGTGACCAAGGCTGTGGAATTCAGGTCGAAGGAAGAAGGCCCCACAAGTCTGAAGGCTCGCGAGCTTGCGGGCAATATTTTGAACGCGCCGAGCCACGTATTCGGCGAGCATAAAAAGTGCGCTGAAATCGGTTACTTTTGTGACGGTTCATCGAAGGAAGGAGAAGAAAATGTAGCTCCCGCATTAAACGCTTTTGGACTCTATGATAGAATAAAGGAAGCCTTCGCCAATCTAAGCTGTTACTCAGACAGCCTGATATTGCGCGTCAATAGCAACTGCGTGGAAAGATACAATTCCATCATTGCCAAATATATTGGTGGAAAACGTATCAATTACGGGGCCAGAGGTTCATATACCGGAAGATGCGCCGCCGCGGTCGTACAATTCAACACCAATAAAGCCTTGAGCGTGTTGGAAGAAAAAATAGGCAAGGAACCAACAGCGACGTTGACGAAAATAGAGGATCGACATATCAAGAGAAATGATCATAAACAGCTAGCAGAACCAGATCTGTCGAAAAGCGGAAGACTCAAGGAAACAACGACCCGTCCGAACAGAGAAGCAAAGTCCCACGTACAGACACTGCGACCGCAGACTACGGACCTAATTCGCAACATCCGGACTTGTCGGAGGACAAGTTCCAGCAAAAATTGAAGTTCCATAACGATTTATTGCTGGAGTGGCAGGCAGACCGCAACGAAATTGAGCGTACTACGAGGCAACAAGGCAGGAGCGACCGTTGGGTGTTAATACGCAAGAAAATCCTGACTGCATCGAATTTCGGAAGCGTGTGTCGCATGCGTGCTGACACATCGTGTTCTAAGAAGGTTAAAGCGTTGCTGTATCCCGCACCGTTGCGGCTCCCAGCTATCGAGCACGGTCAGCAGTATGAAGAAGAAGCGCGACGAGCATTGGAAATCGACAGCAATGTTCTAATCACGGAGTGTGGCCTGTTTATTGACGAGGAGCTATCGTACATCGGCGCTTCGCCAGACGGTTTGATCGACGACGATGGGATTGTGGAAATCAAATGCCCATTTGCCATTAGAAATTTCACCCCGCAGCAGGCGCTTGCTCAGAAGATAGGAAACTTGCATTGTATCTTTGACAAGCTCGGCGAAAAAATGAACGAGAAACACGAATATTACTATCAAGTACAAGGTCAGCTGCACGTGACCCGTAGGAAGTACTGCATATTCGCTGTTTGGACGCCTGCACCAGGTATAAAAAGTATATTCGTTCAAAGAAACGACGAGTTTTGGTCCCAAAAAATGGAACCATTTTTGACGAGATTCTATAAATGCTGTATGGTACCTGAAATAGTTGATAGCCGCTCATTGAGAAATCTGGAAATCAAGGACCCACAGTACATTTTAGACGCTTGTCAGGAAAAAGACACTAAGAAAACTAACAAAAAAAAAACCTATAAAAAAAGTTAATAAACTTCCGAAATAAAAAATTAGGACTATCGGATGGTGTTCGCGATTGTAACAGAAATCGTATAGAGCGCTTTACTAGTCAGCTTCTCTTCGTGCGTGGTATGGATCATACAATATCGGCGTAACATGACAGTAGTAGTAAACGAAAAACGTATCATATCGTTCTGATTCATTTAAAATCATTCAATTGTACGTTAGCGGCACAAATCGAATAAATGTACTGTAACGTGGCAAACGTTTAGACCTCCTCCGTACCAGCCTAAACGAGCGTATGTATCCCCGAGAGCCCAAAAGTCCCGTTAGCTAATTTGAATACTGCCGCCCTTCGTCCTAGCGACGCCTTATCGACCGTAGATCCTCGGATTGGTCTATCGATGACGGCTGGCGCTAGCAGGACGAACGGCGATAAGCAGCAATTAGCATCCCGGAAACGAAGAGCCATTCATTGTCTAGCCGTTGAGCAATTCGCGTGCCATTACTGCCAATCGAATCGAGAGAGAGTTTTTTTATAGAGTTTGTGAGGTGTTTAGAGTTATTTTGTGAGTGATATTGGAGATATTGTGACCCTGCTACCCTTTTGGACTATTGATTTTTGGATATTCGGACTGACTACTTGTGATCTGGTTTATACACGACCCTCGCCTATTCCTGGACTATGAGCCAACACGAGGCAGAGAAACGTGGGAGATCAGGTAGGATCTATCCGATTCATTCGACCCAGTCTATATATTCTTCCCTAGAGTCCCTAATTCCCGTTGAGTTTCGAGTTATAGTCAGGAAGCTCTTCGTTCCACACTACCGTCTTTAGTATCGAGTCCCCGAGTACCGCGTGTGAGCTGAGAGCCGGCAAGTTCGAACTTGTTGTTGTTCTCAGTGG
This sequence comes from Tenthredo livida, assembly GCA_963992785.1. Classification (NCBI taxonomy): domain Eukaryota; kingdom Metazoa; phylum Arthropoda; class Insecta; order Hymenoptera; family Tenthredinidae; genus Tenthredo; species Tenthredo livida. The sequence continues at coordinate 12,224,371 of OZ023072.1, read as the reverse complement.
CTGTCGATTCTGCGCGTCAGCGTTCCGGCTTGCATCGCCGCTGCGCAGAAATTCGCCAAGGCAGAGTTGACGCCATATTGCCCGAGTCTCTGACGTCACGCGTCGCAGATCGTCTGCTGCGTGTCAGAGCACTCTCGTGGCAGAGTTCCGAGTGAATACCGATTTCCTTCCCCTCCCAGCTGTTGAGTGATCAGCTGTCAGTTAGAGACTAGAGGCAGCCGCCTCGAAATCAACTTGACAGCCAAGCCTCCAGCTGGTCGTAGCGAGGAAGGCTATCCCCTACGCCTGTGATAACTGTCAACCGTACCTTTTCCTAGTCTAGTTATAATAATTATTTAGTAGTTCAGAGTCATTTAATTTATTTCTTTTATATTCTTGCATTTAATCTAATTTAGTTTGTAGTTTATTTAGATTCTAAAACATAAAGTAGCGGTGAGAAAAGCCGAAGCCAGGTGATAGGCTGTACAAATTAATATCACCTTTTTCTTTTTTTCTTTTTAATTAATAAATAATATTTCAAACCTAATTCGTATTGTGTCAAGTGTTTTTATTTCTCGCCCCCACGAACTATCCCTCTACCGATAGCTAGCCGAAGCGAGAGAGAGAGAGAGAGGACTCTGAGCCCGGAGTCTGGCGCCCAACTACATCCTAAAGCTAGTCGGAGGAGGTAAAGCGTTGGTGCTAATTTGATAACTGATCGTAGTACCTGCGGGTAACACCCGAGCCCGCGGGAATCGCTGTTACAGTACAAGCCTCAATTAGTCACGGGTGTCCGTAATCTCAGTTGAGAGCTCGGGTTACACCGTTCTGGCGGGCGGTAGTATGACAGATTAAAACATTTCACGACGAATCTCCCGTGATATCAATTGTGTTGTACGTTTATTCTTTTGCAAGTAATTGTTGTAATCCACACTCGCACGAAGGAAGCCAAAATAGTCCAAATTAATTATCTATAGTACGCGAAAAAAATTCCCTCCATTTTACGTGCGTTGAGAAATAAATTATGTTATCGCATGCTGTAGAACGTATAGCTCGGAAGAGTTGTGAAATATCTAAGATGAACATTACGTAGTTAGTCATGAAATATCTAAGATGAACATTACGTAGTTAGTCATGAAATATCTAAGATGAACATTACGTAGTTAGTCATGAAATATCTAAGATGAACATTACGTAGTTAGTCATGAATTATTTAATTACTGAGCCATTATACATTCGTCCGAGCATGCCACGATACGTAACAAGTGTTCAAGGAGATGATTGCAATATTATTGATGGCTAAAAGAGATATATGAAAAATTCTAAACTACCTTATGGGGTGACGTTTAACGATCCTGTCATACGACTGCCAGTCAGAACGACACCCGCTCTCGATTGGGATTACGCACAATGGATATTCGGATTGCTGTCAAACCGCGACGGTTTGCCGGTAATAACAAATGGAAATATATATGGGGAATTCCACGTGGACTCGGTAAATGTTTGACCCTGACACCTTCCGATTGGGGCCACGATTTTTTATGTTATCGTACCTGATCGAAGAGACGCTACGAATTTTTTTCAGATTTTTTCGAACAGCCGCCATTTTTTTAAAAATTCACAAAACGCCAACATAAGAGTGTTACGTCGCAACTCCGTTTCCCCAACATCCACCCGATCCATCACTTTCTTTCGCCTGATCATCAAATTACCTGATCCTCGCTTTCCGCCAGAATCACGCGAGTTGCACACGGACATCGGATGTGCAACTCGCCCAAAAACCCCTCTCAAAACCGAGTCTACCTTTTCCACGCCTCATCTCCACTACTCACTACCAATTCCAATCTAAAACCACTCACTTCGTAACTACTTATTCCCATTTCACACTACCTATCTCGTAACCTAATAAGCGACCAACCAACTCTCAATACCAACTATTAGAACCACCGACCATACGGATTATCTAAATAAATCTATTTCACTTCAATAAACATCAGTCTACGTCAATCTACACCAACTTCCACCAACTTCCACCACCTACCTCCACTGTGACATAACAAATTGGTGGCAGCGGAACCCCTCGTTTACCGGTCTATTATAGTGCAAAAATCGTCTACCACTTAAAACCGGTTATCCTTGGATGTAAAAACGAGGTACGAACTCATAGAACTCAACAAAGCTACAATCCTAGCGAAACTCCTGATTTACGTCACAGCTGGTAGAAGCAGAAACCTCTCTTCTTGAAGTGAAAATTACAACTTCTCAAGGACTATGTATCTATCGCCCAAATCAGTGAATCAAACACAAGACGTATAGACGGTTTAAAAAATGAACAGTTCTATAGTTATCGAGTTACACTGATATCGTGCACATCTTAAAATTTCCTCTTACCGTTCGTTCTGCACCCTTGTTTCGATAATCTGCGAATCTCTACAAAGAAAATAATCTACGAATCTCTACAAAGAAAGTAATCTACGAATCTACTAATCTACGAATCTCTACGAAGAAAATAATCTACGAATCTCTACGAAAAAATAATCTACGAATCTACGAAGGCTCAGCGAAGTGTCGACTCTGCGACCCCTGGACACGTCTCACCCTGCGCAGACCCATTCCGGATTCATCATATTCCTGAACTGCAACCTGGGGATGCAGCTAAGCGGATCAACGTTTGTAGTGCTCACCATTCTGTAAGTCTTAGATAGGTTATTATAAGCGTAGGAATTATAGTAAAAATGTCTCAAGGTGAAGAGTCTAACGCCGGGAACACTAACTACCCGTATCTGTCACTGCAAGCGGTGATAAGTCTAATACCAAATTTCAATGGCACTAATATGCCAGTAAATTCATTTATTCGAAAAGTCGAAAGTATTAAACAATCAATTCAGGCGCGAGATTTGCCACTATTTACAAATCTCGTATTCCTAAAAATAGAAGGCGCCGCAGAAAAGTATACACAAAAAACGAGTTTAACATCGCTGGATGACCTATTAAAAGACTTAAAGCGGGCATATAAGCCGAAGGAGTTATTACCGGACGTACAGGCGCAAATCACGCGAGCAGTGCAGAACCGGGGCGAGAGTGTATTAGAATACGGCATGCGGATGGAAAGACTCGTCGAGACGGCATTAGAAATCTCCGGAAATTCAGATAATCCAGAGCTCGTCGTTATGACAAATAAATTCATAAAAGATCTAGCTGGTCGATCATTCATGAAAGGTTTGAGAGACGAGCTCGAAATAAGAGTAACTTACGAAAAGCCGGGCACATTACGCGAAGCTATAGATCTAGCAATACGATTTGAAAAGTTCGTAGACGAAAGAAAAACCTTAAGACCGTCTCACGAGGTCAACCTGATGCCAGACTATGTAAGCAAACATTATCCAAAACGCAATTCGAGACCAGAGTCTCAAAATAGACCCTACTGTAATTATTGTAAAAGGTCAGGCCATACCATTGACATCTGTGGACCCAGAGAACGTGCCGGCAAGTACTGCACGTTTTGCAAAATAATTGGTCACACATTTGATGAATGCCGCGTGCGGAAACAACAGAATCAAAGAAATCCCCCATCCAACATTCCCAGTATCAATCATCAGAATATACAATACAATCAACGCGAACAGAACAACCGCGGACCAGGTAACGCGCAACCATATAACCGACAATGGAATGATAATCCACGCGGACGACCGGACAACCGATTTAATGGCAGCAATCGTAACTATAATAGCCGAAATTATGGACAGCACGTATCCAATCAGCAAAGAAACGCGCAGATAAATGTTGCGGTAGGCGGTAACGCAGTACGAACTAATGACGATTTAAACGAGCAGCGGGAATTTCGCACGGACGCCGCGACATCCCGAGTCGACGAAGAGCGTCCGGGCATGATGGAACATCACTTCTCGGTTCACCAGTAATTGTCATTGAATCAAAGCAAATTCGGGGAAAAACTGCCTCACTTTTAGTAGATACGGGTGCGAATATTAACGTAATTAAAGTCGGAGTCATCTCACTAGACAATCGTTTTACACCAACGGACACGCGAAACATTTGGGGAATAGGTGAAGGATTTGTGAAAACTCTAGGAAGTATCGATCTGGAATTTTTCGGAACACGGCATGAGTTCCATTTGGTAGATAATTCATTCCCGATTAAAGAAGACGGAATTTTAAGCGCAGGCTTTTTACGATCTGAAAATATGACTATATGTTTTGAAACCAATCAAATGTTCTCACAAAACACAGGTAGAATTCCGTTATCTTATCGAAATCACGGTGCTAATGTCGACACTTGTCGAGTATTAACAACGTCCTCTCTGCACACGCCCAAGACTCAGGTATCAACTCCGCAACTCATGAACGAAACCACTACATTCCTTCTTGACACTGGAGCCGATATAAACATAATAAAGCGCGGCGCGATAAAAGATGATACACGTATGCGACCCGACAAAATCAAAATAATAGGCATTACAGATGACACAACAGAGACTCTGGGAGCAATGGATGTCCAAGTCGGGAACAATACCCACGAGTTTCATATAGTAGATGATTCATTTCCCATTAAAGAGGCAGGGATATTAGGCATGACATTTTTACGTAACGAAGACGCTACAATTTCTTTTCCAACGAATACAGTGACCTCTCCCAACAACAGAATACTAAGAATTTTTAATGAGGATATCATATCAATTCCTGCCCGAACTGCGGTAGTAATAGCGTTGAACGTAACAAAATCGTCACCAAAAACAGGAATAATTAACAAATTAGACTTAGGCCCAAATACCCTACTAGGCAATGCTCTCGTGACGAATAGACGAGGTTTGGCATATGCTTATGCCATAAATTGCAGCGAAACAGCTGTAGACATAGGACGACCTGTAGTAACTCTAGAAGAGGTAGACGAACCTGCAGCAAACACAGATTCACACATAGCTTACAGCGAAGCAAATCGGGTTACACGTGACCATCGCGGCACTAACATTGATAAAAACCTACAGATACTTCAAACCTCAACTAATCATGATGCGAAACGCCTGGACACCCTTAGAGAAAACCTAAGACTAGATCACCTAAACGAAGAGGAAAAACAGTCAATAATCGATCTCACAACTGAATATAATCACCTATTTTTCTTACCGGGTGATAAACTAGGGCACACCCAAGTAGTCAGTCACATTATACCAACTACAGATGACATACCAATACACACGAAACAATACCGACACCCACAGGTTCACAAAGACGAAATTAAAAAACAAGTGACTAAACTCCTCGATCAGGGCATTATCCGACATTCCACGTCTCCTTATAATTCACCTGTCTGGGTCGTACCGAAAAAACCAGACGCACAAGGTAATAAAAAATGGCGCATGGTAATTGATTTCCGTAAATTGAATGAAAAAACCATAGGAGATGCATACCCCCTACCAAACATTATAGACATTCTGGACCAACTAGGATCCGCGAAATATTTCACAATACTCGATTTAGCCTCGGGGTTTCACCAAATACCTATGCATCCCGATCACACACTTAAAACAGCCTTTTCAACACCGCATGGACACTTTGAGTACGCCCGAATGCCTTTTGGCCAGAAAAACGCGCCCTCCACTTTCCAACGCCTAATGGACCAGGTGCTCACAGGATTGCAAGGCAACGAGATTTTCGTATATTTAGATGACATAGTTATTTACGCAAGGTCATTGGAAGAACACGCGGTAAGATTCAGAAAGTTAATGGAAAGGCTATCAAACGCAGGACTAACTCTTCAACCAGAAAAATGTGAGTTCCTACGAACGGAGGTAGCATATCTAGGCCATATCATTGCTCAGGATGGAGTGAAACCAAATCCTGATAAAATAGTAGCCATCAAGAATTACCCGATCCCTAGGAATGCTAAACAAATCAAACAATTCCTGGGACTAATCGGATACTATCGTAGGTTCATTCCTAATCTAGCTAGAATCGCGAAACCTATAAATAACCTGTTGAAGAAAAATATTTCTTTTATTTGGACATCCGAACACCAAGCGGCATTTGAAACCTTACGGGACAGTCTTTGCAAGGAACCCATTTTACAATATCCGAATTTTACAAAACCCTTCGTACTGACAACGGACGCATCAAATTTTGCCATCGGTGCGGTCCTTAGCCAAGGTAAAGTTGGTGAGGACTTACCAATAGCCTATGCATCAAGAGCCGTTCAAAAGGCGGAGATTAATTACTCAACAACTGACAAAGAACTATTAGCTATCATTGCCGCTGTAAAACATTTCAGACCATATTTATACGGAAGGCAATTTACACTCGTAACAGACCATAAACCGCTACTGTGGTTAAGTAACACCAAGGACCCGACATCGCGTCTACTGCGATGGAGATTAATACTTGACGAATATACGTACACTGTAGTTTACAAAAAAGGAAGAACAAATGCAATCGCAGACGCACTATCAAGGAACCCTCCTCCCGAGGTAATCCAAGCCTTACCCATAGACGGCAAACGCCTTCGGTCAGAGTCAGGTACCGCGGAAACCGAAATAAATAAACGCAGAAAAATAGCACATCAATTCCCACGGCGTCCTAGACAAGATACCGACAATTCGACAAATCCCGCACCAATCAAAATGCCAAAGACACAGGGAACATCAATGGGACTTCCCTCACAGGAAATCCTGTGGTCATCAGAAGACTCGGATACAGAAATAACTCACGGTAGAAAACATGAAACAATAAAACCGCTCAGACGATCCCAAATGACTGAATCCTCAGGTAACCCCGCGCGACGAAAGAAATTGACGAAACAACTAGACTACCTTGACTGGACAGATGAGTCGGACGTGGAAACTATTCCAGTTAAAGTGAGACTACCTAAACGAAAAAGACACACGGACTCGTCTACTATCCGAACACAAAGAAAGAACCGAGTGAAAACCGATTTTACCAACCAGAACAGTTGTACTGACAATCAGACTGAAGACCAATCAAATAAGACTGCAACAACCTCGGTATATAAACGTAAAATAATATATAGGAAATTGTCCAAGTCAAACAGCGAATCTACTACAGACTCTACACAAGACCCGCACAACGCAGAAATAGATAAGAAACGCGGAGTCAAGTTACAAGATTCAACTCGCGAGCCGCAAGCCGGTACATCTACTAACAAATCCCCAGGTTCCACACCATCGTACAGGCAGTTCCTTAAAGACTTAGATTTCCTTCCCCTGACACAGAATAGGAATATCAGAGAAATAGACGGAGATCTACTGAAGCAAAAAGACAATTTAGCCCACTGTATCTCAGCTGACTGTAAAACGTCACGAAACATCGCGGCCCAGATGGTAAGGAACGGATTCATACAGCGCAAAAGGTTGCAATCAATGAATCCACAAGTAACAGATATCATTATAGTTCAGTACCCCCGACGCACAATTTACAATTTAGTTACAAAAGAAAGACACTTCGACAAACCAACAAACGAAATAATGTACAACACATTAGTGAAGTTGAAGACAGCGTTAATTAGGGATAAAAAGAAATCACTCTCGATACCGAAACTCGGTTGCGGTTTAGATAAGCTTGACTGGGATATGGTGAGCCGTATGATTCACTATGTATTCAAGGATTCCGACATCAAAATCAACATCTGCAAAATTAATAACCCAATTACACACGAATTACCTTACGAACGAATCAGAGATAAATCATGTAAACCCGCGACAAAAAGCTTTACCCGATCTCCTACGGGACCTCCGATCGCTCCGATATCAGACACTCCCTCAGCTATCCTCACATCGACAGATAACGATTCGGATACACTAGCACCCCGAGTACACAAACGTAACCCTGTATCGAAATTGGACATACAAAACCCCACAGACTATAAGGGAATCTCAAACTCTGAAAATGAATGAATAGAGTCATCAGCAGAAGACCCGACGGTCTCAGACAGTACAGATAATACCAGTACCACCGATTACGAAAGTACATATCAAAGAACTAAGCAGTCCCCCAAATCAGTCGGTATACAAGAAATCGCCGATGACATATTTAGAGCACCCGTAACATATTCATTAGTGCACTGTGCAGCACAGGACTATGTAATGGAAAAAGGACTGGGAAAAGAATTTAAACTAAGATTCGGTCAAATAGATAGATTGAGAAGCTTTAATACGCAGGTAGGCGGAGTAGGAGCCCTAAGTCATGAAGATAGATTCGTGTTTTATTTAATAACAAGGGAGAAAGACGGAGATAAGACAACTTACGAGACATTAGAAGCATGTTTTAAAACGCTACGAAGCATTTGCGGGGACGAACATATATATAACCTAGCAATGACGAAATTAGACACCGAAGTAGACAACTTAGACTGGAATAGAGTCAAAGAGATGATAAAGCAAATATTCATAGCTCCTTTTATGATTCAGGTGTACGAACAAAGACCGCAGTGCGCCCCGTCCCCCCCACAGCAGCAAAACAAAGATACGCTTAGCTTCGATGAATTTATAGACAACATAAATAATATAATACCAACGGCTAACGTGACGGAATCCAAAGACGGAATATTCATGAAAAGCGCAAATATTGCCCACTGCGTACCAGCTGACTGCGCGTGGAACGACGAGCTGACAAAACAACTAATAGACAGAGACATGTTACGAAAAGAGACGTTCACTATCAACAATCTCAGCAAACGCGGAATAGCTTTATCAAAATTCAGAAACAAGTACATTATGACTCTTGTAGTCAAAAGCCAACACTCAGACAGAATAGACGTAAAAGATCTCTATGATACTCTAATCAGACTAAAACAGCTGTTGCACACGTATAAAATTGAAGCATTTTCTTTTCCCAAAACAAACCCAGGATTAGAAGTCCTCCAATGGAATATCGTCAAGAAACTATTTTATTACATTTTCGGAGACACGAATGTAAGAATCACACTTTGTGCAAATGAAACTATTATACCCGACGTATCGGTACGCGGGGAGATCATTAAAGAATATCACGAATCACTGCTAGGCGGCCACCAAGGTGTAACGAAAATTTACAACAAAATTAGGGAAAGGTACTACTGGCCGAATCTAAAGACTCAAATTCAAAATTTCATTAAATCCTGCGACAGTTGCCAAAGGAAAAAGTTAGTTCGAGTCAAAACACGACTGCCCATGATAATTACGGATACTCCGGCAGATGCGTTTGATAAAGTTGCGCTCGACATAGTAGGACCACTTCCCGTGACGGAATCAAATAACCAATACTCATTGACAATTCAATGCAACCTAACAAAATTTCTAGATGCTATTCCCCTCCCGAACGCGACTGCCCAGACAGTTGGCACGGCATTTACAAAAGAATACATTACACGTTACGGAGCACCGCGAATAATACTAACAGATCAAGGCCAAAATTTCATGAGTACAACGATTAAACAGATTTGCAAATTATTTAAAATTAAACAAGTAAGGACTACCGCATACCGACCGCAATCCAACGGCTCCCTCGAACGTAGCCATCTTGTACTCATCGAACACATTAAACATTACACAAGGACAGGCAAAGACTGGGACAAATACGTACGTTTCGCAATTTTCTGTTATAACACCGCGATACACGAAGGTACGAATTTCACACCGCACCAACTAATTTTTGGTAAAGAAGCTCGACTACCATCGGACCTACGAACAACCGTCGCGATCACAAACTCATACAACACATTTATCCTCGACCTACTAACAAATCTAACCGAAATTCGTAAAAGAGCAGCACAAAATTTGAAAGACGCAAAATCAAAATCAAAGGCATATTATGATAAGAGAATCAATGAACACCTCTTTGAGGCCGGACAGAAAGTATTTTTAATAAATGAGAATCGCACAAAATTCGAAGACCAATATAAAGGCCCGTATGTAATTAAGAGAATAATTGACGGAATAAACGCTGAAATCTACTTGACACCTAGTAAAACTAAAATTGTCCACCTCAACAAACTGAAACTAGCACATATACGAGACGATAACGATTAACGTTGAGTAGACACATAAAATTATAGTCTACAAATGAGAATACTAGCACCGAAATCTTCAACCCGAACGAAATCACGTTCTGAAAACAAAATTTATAATTTCCAGGGTCGGGCTAGCAAAACCGAACGCGACCGACAAGCCATATGAGGTTTCAAAATTCAAAGAGAACCCGGGAATTTACTATGAACAATGGGAAGACTTGCGGACGTTCACCAGCAAGTGGAAGCTAGTCAATTTCTTGAGCATACGGAAGTTCACAGACGAGTCAGACAAATTACGAAAATACTGCGACATAATTAGTCAACACTGTAACGAGGTAGGAAAAGCATGTGACGTACAAGACATTATTAACCTGGCAAAAAACCGACTATTAACCATAGCAAAGTACGAGGATCAAATCGAGAACCTACTAGGATATCAAGAAACAGACCGGACGCATGACAAACTAGCAGAATTCGCACACATACGCGTTAAACGGAGCTGGTACGATTTCACCGGAGCCATACAAAAAACCCTTTACGGGACATTAACATACGAAGACGGAAAGTACTACAACACACAGATCGACAGGTTATTCAACGACACGACGCACGTAGCAACATTACTTGTCAATCAAACGCACATCGTGCAGTCGATGATAGGCACTCAACAGCGGGAAATAGATCAAATCAATAAGCACATCGAAGAAATAGATCACCAAATAGTATTTTTCACTCAAGCGGCAGCAACATTAAATTCGCAGACAAATCAAAACTTGATAACGATAGGACTTTTGAAACATCTTAATAGGTTGGAAAAAATGATGAATGAATACGAGCTAGACCTGAATAACATAATAGATGCAATTTTGTTTGCAAAGCAGGGAATACTACATCCGAAACTTCTGACGCCCGAACAAATCATTGCTAGCCTACAATACATCCAATCTCTAGAACCACTTCTACAATTCCCTACTCCTATAAAAAACGGATACGCAGAAGAATTGGTGAGACTATCAGAATTAAATATCATGTACAGCGAACCAAACATGATATACGTGCTTTCAATACAGATACTGAATGAGGATATATTCCATCTTTATCATTTACTCCCAATACCAGTTAAACAAAACTACGACCGCTCACAAAATAAATTCGCGTATATAATTCCAAGCTCAGACTACCTCGCGATAAGCTTGGACCGCAGTTCATATTTCCAGATAACAGAGACGGATCTAACACACTGTAAGGTTTCACAAAGTGTATACATATGCAAACAACACCAACCGTTATACCGTACCAACAATCATCAAATATGTGAGGTCACATTATTCCTGAATAACCCACCTATTGACTTAAGCACCTGCAATATCAGAATGACGTCCTTTGACGGACCATATTGGTCCACACTACAAACACCAAATACATGGATCTATTCCTTATCGAAACCTGAGGTTTTACACGTAACATGCGTACAAACAAACTCTGACCGCATCACGCTGTACGGCACTGGAATATTACGTCTAGATACCAAGTGCCAGGCATTTTCACAATCACTAACACTAACAACAACAAATACCTACGTATCTTCCAAACACCGAGCTTATATTCCAGATTTCACGCTTAACCTTTCGGAAATATATGAGGACCTTAACAGGAATTATTCAACAAACCTGTCATCGATACCGATTTTTCACGCATATAAGCCATTACACTTAAATACGGACGATTTGAGAGCCAATAGTGTTGCGCTGAAAGAAATCATTAAACAAGCAACGGAGATAACCACACACCATCGCGACAGGCAAGAAACAGGAAGCTTGAAAAGTGCCTTTGCGCTTGCGGGAATAGGGTTAGGCTCAATAGGAGTAGTATACTTTATGTACAGATTTTCGGCATTTTCCACAATTTTCAAACTCATCAAAGCTTGTTCGTGTCAAAAACGAAAACGTAACAGATATGCTAAACGCACTTTTCGCGAACCACCGGTAGAACTCAAGATTGTACACCCACATTTCAATACCAGGACTCACGAAACTGACGATGCAATACATGATGTCCCTTTGGAATCATTGCCGCCACCGCTTCCGACGGTAGAACCTAAACTAACTAAAACCAAAGGGCACATAAAAACATTTAAACCACAAACTCTATCCATAGAACGCACTGAGACACATCCCCTGGAAATCAGGGAAATTACAGATTGTTTTTAAGTAAGTCCAAAATAAGTCAATGGTATTGCCTGAATATAAGGAATAAACGATACGTACGTCAGCATTGTTTAGTGTTAGAAAGTGGATCTAAACAGATCTATAGATGATAAACTATAAAATTAGGATAATGATATACTATGGAATAAGAAGTAGATAAGAATTGGGAAATAATAATAAAAATAAATAAAAAAAAAAATAAAAAAAAAAAAAATAAAAAAAATGTATGAAACATCTAAAGCATAGTAAAAAGAAAGGAATAGAATTAGTAGGATTATATCTAACATAACTATATAGTAAAAAGGGAGTAGAATTAGTAGAATTACTACACTCTTCACTATTAATATTACCTTTATACGCATTGTTATCTCATTACATTACGCTTGAACATTATGTTATATTTCTCATAGACCATAAGCTCACTCTATGTCACTACCAATATTATCAAGATGCAACCCTAAATTTAAAAATAATACATATCCTGCCATAGTCAACACATAATACATATATGTACCATCGGACTAAAATAAAGGTTTATACCACATTGCTTGGTCCACTATCATACATCATACCAAATAAGAATGCAATATGTTATACTGACTATTCACACGATCATACCTAGTACTAAGTTTATTACATTCGAAGCTATGTACAATCACACATATTTCTCTATGTTACGCATATGGTAACATAGGTATTGCACCCCTATGTTCCCTCTAATGGGGGGGGTGTTACGTCGCAACTCCGTTTCCCCAACATCCACCCGATCCATCACTTCCTTTCGCCTGATCATCAAATTACCTGATCCTCGCTTTCCGCCAGAATCACGCGAGTTGCACACGGATACCGGATGTGCAACTCGCCCAAAAACCCCTCTCAAAACCGAGTCTACCTTTTCCACGCCTCATCTCCACTACTCACTACCAATTCCAATCTAAACCCACTCACTTCGTAACTACTTATTCCCATTTCACACTACCTATCTCGTAACCTAATAAGCGACCAACCAACTCTCAATACCAACTATTAGAACCACCGACTATACGGATTATCTAAATAAATCTATTTCACTTCAATAAACATCAGTCTACGTCAATCTACACCAACTTCCACCAACTTCCACCACCTACCTCCACTGTGACATAACAAGAGCCCCAATTTAAAAATCTGAAAAAATTCTCAAAAATCCTCTGTCAGATATCAAAATTTTTCAGCCTTGAGCCAAAGTGGGCAAACGTTTGCTTTCATTCTTTTTTGTGCTTTTTTCGAAAAAACATTATGAAAACGAACAGCAGCAGTTGCCAGTCCACTGTGAACTGTTGCTTGAATGTTTTTATACGTCACGCACGATTTTTGGAAATTTTATCAGATTTTTCCCATGCGATTTTTTTTCATCCGATCTGAATCCAAAAATATGAGAAAAAATATAATCGCTTCGGAAAAATCAGCAAAAATTCCCAAAAATCGTGCGTGACGTATAAAAACGTTCAAGCATTAGTTCACAGTGGACTGGCATCTGTTGCTATTCTTTTTCGTAATTTTTTTCGAAAAAATCACGAAAAAGAATGGAAGCAAACGTTTGCCCACTCTGACTTAAGGCTGGAAAATTTTGATATCTGACAAAGGATTTTTGAGAATTTTTTCGGATTTTTAAATTGGGGCTCTTATGTTGGCGTTTTGTGCATTTTTAAAAAAATGGCGGCGTTTCGAAAAAATCTGAAAAAAATTCGGTGCGTCTCTTCGGTCAAGTATAATAACATAAAAAATCATGGCCCAAATCGGAAGGTGTCAGGGTCAAACATTTACCGAGTTCACGTGGAAATCCCCATATATAGGTGTAGCTCCCTAAATATATGGGCCATTCCACGTGAACCGGATCAATCACCTCTCGGATATTTTTTTAATTTTGCATGTCGATTGTCCTTGGGGAGTTAGATTTTTGTGCCAAAGGATTTTTCAATCAGTGCAAAATTCGTTGAGTTATTTGCATAAACAAATTCGAGCAAGGTTTTTTTCAAAAATTCATAACTCCGCCAAAAATGACACTAGACTCAATTGTTTTTTTTCAGCTTACGCGGAAAGATTCATAGAATGTATAAAAAAATATGTACTTCGAAAAAAGTTTGTTTATCCATTGTTTATTTAACAATTAAGTTTTCAAAGATTTTTAAAACACATAGTGACACGAGCGAAAAATTTAAAAAAAATACTGACATATACTTTGTACTATACTACAGCCTGTGAATTAATTTTAAGGACGTGTTATTTTTAGTTCTCGAGTAAAAAATCATTGAAGTTGGCGGCGCGCGCCAATTCCGGGTCGACCGACGCCGCGCGGTGTGGAACGTATAATGGCGTGCGTTAGACTGCTGTTCGCCGCTACTCGACGGACGCGTAGCAGCGGTATTCAATAGTATATTGTGTACCAAGGGCGTAAAGTGGGATTTTTCAGACCGAGTGTGGAGTTTGCAGTACGAGTCGGAGGCGAGCTAGCACGAGTCGAAGACGAGTGCATTTGCGAGCCGAGGACGAGTACTGCAACCACACAAGGTCAAAAAACCCACTTAGCCCTTGGTGCACACCATATTTTTTGTGACACGCGCGATTTTCGCGTTTTTGAGCGATTTCAAATAAGCGGGCAAATAAAAACTGAAAACGCCCGCTGCTCGATTTAGCGGGCAAATAAAAAATGAAAACGCCCGCTGCTCGAGCATAAGCGGGCAAATAAAAACTGAAAACGCCCGCTAAATCGAGCAGCGGGCGTTTTCAGTTTTTATTTGCCCGCTCGTCTGAAAACCGCCACTTTAGGCCCGCTTAATGGATCAAAAAAACGCAAAAATCGTGCATGTGTTACAAAAAAGTCATTTTCACAATGAAGGACACGATTTAAAAATCTGAAAAAAATACTGTAGTTTCCTAATGGCAACTATAAGCGACACGTTCAGTTTCGAAAACGTGTTCCTTTCCGTTTTCGAAATATTGCAGTTTAAAATCTTAGCATACATGCTTAGCATACATATTAAGATTTCAAACTGCCATATTTCAAAAACGAAAAAGAACACGTTCTCGAAACTTAACGTGTCGCTTATAATTGCCATTAGGAAACTACAGTATTTTTTTCACATTTTTAAATCGTGTCCTTCATTGTGAAAATGACTTTTGAATACCGCTGCTACGTGTCCGTCGAGTAGCGGCCAACAGCAGTCTAACGCACGCCATTATACGTTCCACGCGGCGCGGCGTCGGTCGACCCGGAATTGTCGCGCGCCGCCAACTTCAATGATTTTTTACTCGAAAACTAAAAATGACACGTTCTTAAAATTAATTCACAGGCTGTAGTATAGTACAAAGTATATGTCAGTATTTTTTTTAAATTTTTCGCTCGTGTCACTATGTGTTTTAAAAATCTTTGAAAACTTAATTGTTAAATAAACAATGGATAAACAAACTTTTTTCGAAGTACATATTTTTTTATACATTCTATGAATCTTTCCGCGTAAGCTGAGAAAAAACAATTGAGTCTAGTGTCATTTTTGGCGGAGTTATGAATTTTTGAAAAAAACCTTGCTCGAATTTGTTTATGCAAATAACTCAACGAATTTTGCACTAATTGAAAAATCCTTTGGCACAAAAATCTAACTCCCCAAGGACAATCGACATGCAAAATTAAAAAAATATCCGAGAGGTGACTGATCCGGTTCACGTGGAATGGCCCATATACAAGGCCTACCGTAGGAATGATTATGAGATGTGTCCCAAAGTATTGTCGAATAATTGTACCCATATTGGGGTGGTCGTTAATTTCTAACATATACTTGCCACCCTTTGAATTGATAGATAATGACGCAAAAAAGTGTCTGAATTTTTCATATTCTGAGCTTGATTGGAAAGGGTGCCGAAATCAAATTGACATTGAAAAAATTGAAAAAAAAGGTTTCTCTCAATTTTCAAGTACCTAAAAAAGGCAACTATTGTTTACTTCAGCAATATCATATGATGAAGCCAAAAGAGTTGATGACTCAATGATTTGGTCAGCAAAAAAAACGGGAAACAAACTTAGAATGACAAAAAAATAAATATTTTCAGACAAAAAAGTATTCGATGGTGTTCTTATCGCATTACCACTTTATACAGACTATATTTATAATTTCACATGAAATGCTCATCTATGGTATGAACGTTATAACATATCATACGTCATCGATCGGTTTGAAAATACTCCCTTTGTTACAATCAGGAAACCTTATTCGATGATCGCTTACACCTTGAATAATAAATTGCATTCATTTTTCATTTTTCCTATGCAATTTGTTGTACTCCTCTACTGCCCGGTTTCACAAAAGAAAGTTATCCCCAGGTTTTTGCAATTTTGCAATTTCAAATTCATTTCGGCGCCCTTTCCAATGAAGTTACGAATCTGAAAAATGCAGATACTGGTTTCGCGTCATTATCTATCGATTCAAGGGGTCGCAAGTATGTGTTAGAAATTAATGACCACCCTAATGTACATGTGTCTCATTATTTTCAGGTATTTACCATAATCTGTGTTTCAATCTTTTCAGGCAGTCAATATATTTGGGGCCATTCATAAATTACATACGTGCTTGGGGGCTTCGATTAGGGATCCATGCATTTTACGTTTGATTTGTACTTATTCTGATCGAGTTTCATTCATGGAGCTCGTCGAGCTTCGAATCGTCGCGCAGCTATAATATAGAGTTTTCAGTATTTACATGTTTTCATATGATTTTTATGGTGCCGCGAATGGAACAATGCCTTTGATATTGATGATATTCCTCCAAAATTGTATACTTTATGCAGCAAAACACACCCCACGATATCATCGGTATTATCAGTCTGCAAAATTGTTGAGCATCCGATGCGTTGGGTACTCGTGAGAATGGTATATATGTGAATTAGATTCTCGCCAATTGGACGGGCATTTCAACCGACTTGAATTACTTCGGCTGACTTCGAACAACTGAAAGACTACGCGACCGACCACGCAACCGTAATAAGTTAATGTATCTGAGACTGTCTGAAACTAGTAATTATTGCGAAAACTTTCGACTATGACGTACCTACATGGGTATTAAACGATCGCAAGTGACTGACGGAATCTCGTAATCTAAAGGGTATTTTGAAAATCCCGTAAGGTACCTTGGGGGGTTGCCCGCAATCCTTATTATCTTCTAAATGTGCGAGGGGCAGAAGGCTGCAATGCTCCTCACGTAACTTTTATTTTCAATTCACACACTAGTGCTCCATCTTCAATTCTTAGTCAACCGGTTTGCCAGAACTTTCGTGCCTTTCAAATCATATGTATCGCGAGCTGCACCCAATCGTAGTAAATTCGCAGAAGTATAAGTATCCAATCGAAGTCAAATATAAAATCCATGATTTTGGAGTCGCGGCGAAAGGCGCCTTACGTCATTTTCAAACAACCCCTATGAGACTGTATGAATGAACCGCGGTAATACCTGTGTACGTTGCGTACCGCCCGCTCGGCGTTTCACCCGGAGTATTCGGTACGCAAGCCCGATGCTTGTGATCCGCTCACAACTTTTTCTTTTTCGCCGACCTGTATGCATTAGCAATGAAATTCGTTGAAATCTTGACTGCTTTCGAAGTGAAGGCTGAAAACCTGGAGTCCGACAGGTTCCAGAACATGCCTCACCGAAGCTAGTCGAGTACGAACGTTGCGCTCCGGCGCACGTTTATCGCATTTCGGACATTTTAGGGTTCTTATTGGGTTTGGTACTTTTTGTTAGATGACTCCATTCAATGGTGGTAACTGTAGTATTGATGACAGTATGCGTCGCGTATTTGGTGTTTGGCAGGTGCGACTGTAACGTATCTCTGAATGTACAGGTGACCGGCAAGAGATAAACTGACGGCATACGGTTGTAGACCGTTCTAGAGTGTTCGTATTGTAACGTATCAGGCGACATGGGCCTGGTACGTTTACATACGAATCAGCCGTTACGAATATTCGAGAACGATCTCGAATGTTCGACGAACGTCGCTGGCTTGGCGTGACGTCACAACAGGTATATAAAGCGTGTCATCACACAGGCAGTCAGCAATCCTAGGCAAAGCGCCAGGTTGAATCCACGCATTTAGCATCTCAATACTTCGTACAGCAATCTCAGGCAAAGCTCTAGATTGACTCATAGCTTCTCTTTCTTATCAAACACCATAGGCAAAGCGCCTGGTGATCTGCCTAGCCATATAACGATATGATCTTAGAAAACTCAGAAATTCAGAAACTTACTTAAATTCCAAATCATATCTCTCACAATATTATAAAACTATTAAAATCATTATCATATAAACATTGTATAAATTCTTGCATAAAGTCATGAGATTAGAGGTCTCTCTAATCAAAATTTTGTTAAAAATCTTTGCATATGAATTTAGAGTCATTTGTTTAATAAATTTAACTTCTTTTACATTCAATCAACTTAACTTCTTTACAAGTAAAATCAACTTTGCGGATTATGTCAGAATCCAAAGTCACGACCAGGAATTGGCAGGCAAGGGAATCGGCATCAATCTCATTGTAGATTAGGGATTAGGGAGCAACGAGTTGCCTAGGTGAAATAAGAAAATAAAACACACAAGATAACATAGAAAATATCTTTATTAGAAAAATGTCATCTGAAAAGGTCGACAGCGACGTTTCAGAGTCCGATTGGATAGACATTGCATCATACCCAGATAAATGAAATAAAAAGTTAGACAATGATTTAGAGTCGATGGAACAAAGAAGGCTTAAAAATCAAATGGATAATGAGAAAATAGATCAAGACCAAGAACTTAGCTTCAGGGAAAAAATGATAGCAAAATCTCTATTGTACAAAAAACAATTAACAAATTTAGAACAAATAACGAAAAAAGTGGACAAAAAACTCGATTCAGTGGAACCAGTGATATTAGAGCCAGAATTAAAAGACGTGGAAAAGATTGATAGGCAGAAGCCTAACGAATGTCAACAAACCGATTTCGAAAAACATACGCTAGAGCCGGTAAAATCGTTAGAGTTCAAAAATCGAAATAATATCATTCAAAATGATGAGAATAACAACACCTGTCAAGCACAAACAAACATAGGCGAAACCGTTCCATTTAAAATCGAATTTTTCGAACATTTAATCAACTTAGAAAACAATACACGAAATAATCAGCTAGCTCGCATAGGAAATGTAAATAGTGTAAATAAATTAGATTTACATGATATTAATAATTTAAACGTAGAGAAAGGATCAAAAAGGATTAACATTAATCCGATTAACCTACTAATGGGATTAGATAAAAACACTTCATCCAACTTAAAACAGACAATTTCTAAAACCGATTTAAACGCCAATATTAATAGTTATTGGCTTATCTAAGGTTAAGATAAATCCAGATAATCTAGTAATCGGGTTAATTGAAAATACCTGGTCAACTATAGTTTAGGTCACGTAGTTGAAATCGGTAAAATCCAGACGCGCACTGCACTGAACTTGACGCGCACATCACTGATGAAGATTCCCGGCTGGACGATACCTGAAAAGGAAAAAGATGACGAATTAATAAACTCAGTATTAATTTGGACGACACAGGACATAACGAACCTACTAAGCAAAACAGATGGAGATAGAACATACGCAGATTATCTAGTCAGTAATCCGGCTGACAATGGTCTAATCCCCACAAAACTACGAAAATATCAAAACTTGGTAGAAAACTGGCTGTACCATGTGGAGCCAGGGGGGTATTCGAGCGATGCAACTATCCAAAGTGCAGGGGGCACTACCAATATTTTCGGCGGCTGCATCATTCTATCAGTATCGGCGATCCGTTCGATTCATCGAGGCATCAGCTGTCAGACCACCAAAGAAACGACGGATGTCTGGAACAATAATACAAACGACAGCGAGATCAACCACAACATAATTTAGACGATGGTGATATCAAGTAAAGGGAGAAAGAGAGACGTACCTGTGGATTAATGCGATGACATGCCATATTCCAAGCACCGAAGACTTATCGACTGAGTATTTCTGATGCATCGGGAAATTCTGAGGACGAGGTTGATGTACATCAGCAAGATGCATTACACATAATTCAGGGTATAACACGAAATCCACTTCTCACATTCATACTGCACAATATCACCATACACCCAGAGAAAAGATTTATTTGATTTAAATAAAATTTATTCACTACGAATAAATTTTCTTATTCGTATATGAACCTAATAGGCATTTATTTGCCACAAATATTTACAAATATTTGAAATTTTTTATTGCCTATTCAAATTCTCTTATTAAATCCGAATAAAAATTTATTCAGATCAAATAAGGAATTTTCATGGCATCAAATAAATTGTTTTAAATAAATTACAAAATTTATTCGGATGAAATAAATTGCTTATTCAGTTGTAATAAACACTCTATTTGATCCGAATGAATAATGAATGAAACATAGGTTCTTATTTGCCATGAACAAATTATTTATTGGGATAATTAAATATTTGTTTCATTCAAATCAAATAAACAATTTGCTCGATTTTAATATGAAAATAATTTTTGTATTCAACTCATTGAAATTGATGAAATGATGGATGGATCGCATCACGTATTACGAAGAGCAGGTTATTGGACAAGCATGATTAATAACCATGCAAATAAAATTTTACAGGTACAAGTTATTATTTTACAAGATACTTTATTATATATATTCACATATACTTACATATATACTTATGCGTATATACTATATAGAAGATACTTTATTACATATATACTGAAATACAAAGAAGTAGAATATACAAGCGTAAACATGCGGCACGCTGCACACCGGCCCATGATTTATTATTTTGTTTATATCTGGAACATTATTACTTACCTCTGAAACAGTCGCAGTATTCACTAAATCGATTGTTTGAAAGAAAATCGATCGTTTCTTGGTCCATGGTACTCGCGATATTATCGTCAGAACAACACAACCGATCAACAAGCTGCTGCATGCAACTGATGCAAGTTAGAACGCGTGGTTACAGCGGCAGCGAGATGCGCATGTGCGTCAACGAATCCAGTTTGATTTCTTATTGGAACCGAATATGCTAATTCTTTGATTCAAATAAAAGGTTTATTCGATATCTAATATATTGTTTGTTTGATTCCTTGTTCAAATAAAAATTTGTTTCGAATGAATAAAAGTTTATTTGCAGGAAATAAACTAAATCTTTCTTCCTGGCATTTCAAATAAATAAATTGTAAATAAGTGAATTTCTTGGAGAGAAATAATTTAGCCTATTTGATGCAAATGAATACTTTTTTGGTTCAAATAAATATTTCTTTGACGCAAATAAACACATTACAAATATGGTAATTTATTTGATTTGAATAAATCTTTTCTCTCCGTGTAGGCGCACCAAGCGGCACTGTACCACAACGCACTGATAAAACTTTTTTTATTCATCACCAACGAAAGAACATCACCGAACGAACAACGAGTCGATCATCGTCTAGCCGATAGAAAATCATCCGACCAGCCGATGAACGAAGGGGGCAATGTAACGTATCAGGCGACATAGGCCTGGTACGTTTACATACGAATCAGCCGTTACGAATATTCGAGAACGATCTCGAATGTTCGACGAACGTCGATGGCTTGGCGTGACGTCACAACAGGTATATAAGGCGTGTCATCACACAGCGCCAGGTTGATTCCACGCATTTAGCTTCTCAATACTTCGTACAGCAATCTCAGGCAAAGCGCTAGATTGACTCATAGCTTCTCTCTTTCTTATCAGACACCATAGGCAAAGCGCCTGGTGATCTGCCTAGCCATATAACGATATAATCTTAGAAAACTCAGAAATTCAGAAACTTACTTAAATTCCAAATCATATCTCTCTTACAATATTATAAAACTATTAAAATCATTATCATATAAACATTATATAAATTCTTGAATAAAGTCGTGAGACTAGAGGTCTCATGCGCACATTCAACTAAATCAGTTAGTAAGTAAGCAAACCTTGTGAATATTAGTTTAATTTGGTTGCAACCGCAAATAGAGTTCAAAACATTGAATAAATTCTCTTATGTATAACATTATATCTCAGATTTGAGGCTGGTTCCCTTATCGTTCAAAGTCCGTAATTAGACAAATTAGATAGAGAGGTCCCGAAATTACATTTAGAGCAAAAGACTCGCAATAACTGTCAGTTCGCGTAGTCGCGAAACTGCCATAAAGTTACACTATATGTATATCTAACGCAAATCTCAACGCAAACTCGTCAGGACTGTGGATTGGCAACGAGTTTAAAATATATCCACAGAGCTCGAGGGCCAAAGTTCAAGAACACGCGTCGTGACTGACCGAATTTAGAGCCCAAGGGCCAAAGTTCAACACGTGTTGTAATTGACCGAATTCAGTGTGTCTACGGAGCACAAAAGCCAAAGTTGAATACGTGTCGTAACGACGACGATTCTCAATATTTACGAAACCTATAACAATAATTTCGACAGAGAGCAAAAATGCAATATCATCACGTTGAAATAATAGACAATACCCTGGATATGTTATTGAGAATGGTTCAACTGGTTTCAACCGAAGCGATATCATCAACCCACCCTATAATTCTGCAGGCATGAATTCTCAACGCTGGAATTACATACAACAAGCCTGGAAACATGTTACAGTTGCATCTGTTACAGCCATTCGTAGTATACTGGTAGTATCGCGTATATTTGTGACACGGGCGAGTGACCTATAGTATTAGTACATCCATATAAAAGTACCAGACTCACAAAGGCCATGAAGTGATCGCGAATGCGGAAAATGTTCGCCTGCGCACATCGTTCGCAAATGAATGGCTTCCGTGGGGCATGTTTCAGGAACCGTTGCACACCGCGTTCTCAGCGTCGACTTCGAGAACAGTAGAAATTTGGACGAATGTTTTCGTTACTCAATCCATATAGATTGGCGTGAACGAAGGACTTGAGCACGGACCCCAAACATCGGTCATGCGTGCGGAATACTCTTGACGGACCTCCGCGCGGACGTGACTCTGTGTGCACTCACGCATCGGACGCCAAAAATTTTGTAAGCAATAACAGAAGGGTAACATTCACGTCAATTCATCCGCACGTTTCACACGATGCTCTCGAAAGTTGCCCAAAGATGTTGTCGTCTCTTGTCTCATCAATTAGAGTTATTTTTTCAAATAAGAGACGTGGTCAGAGCTTATGTGTAGTAAATTCTGAAATATTTCCGATCTAAGTAGAGCCGAGATGCTGCTCGACATCAGTCTTATGTTATAATTGAGTTGCTGAACAAGAAACTCACATCGTTGAACGTGCTTTTCACGTTTCAAATCACATCTTCGAAGATGAATTTGAAAAAAATAGGAATCGAACAGAGATCACTTCCTAAACACGTCATTTTTCAGGTGAATTTTTTGTTTATTTAACTTTTTTTTTCAAACAAAAATGATGGGATTTTCAATAATTGTCGTGATTTTCGATAATTTCCTTGTTATTGTTTGAGTAAATCTCAAGTAACGTACAAAGCATAATTTTATAACTGTCGACTACTTTTGGAGTAAACCCTAGTACAACGATGTGAGTTTCTTGTTCAGCAACTCACGTGACATATAAGGCTGATGTCGAGTCGCATTTCAGCTGAATTGAAATGGAAGATATTTCCTAAGTCATGAAAAATAATCTTTGAGCGCGGTGAAATCGCGAAAAACTTGCTTTCTTTCAATAGATTGTCGTAAAATTACCCATAGGTACACCAAGCGTGTTTGATTGTGACACCGGTGTGTAGTTGGCCCCACAGTCTTCTGCCTCTGTCCTCTTCTGTGCAACTATGAAGGATAGGAGGAGACAGAAGACTGTGGTGCCAACTTCATACCGGTCTAAATCAAACACGCCAAGCATATGGGTTCCTGTGATTACAACTAAAATACAGTCGTCGCGTAAAACCGATGGAAGATGTCTACGATATCAAACTGCATGAATTTCTCGTTTACTCGTTTATTTACTCTTGTAATCAACGATCACAAGGTTTTGAATAACTTTCACGGATTGTCATTTCAAACTATGTGGTCCCCCACCATACCGTATTAATTTCACTATCTCAATTTTCAGAACAATATTGAACTTAAAAATATTTGATATCGAAGTAACCCCCCCCCCCCCCCCCCCCCCATGCTATGTAATTTATGCATGACTCTCAGATGTAATATTAGGAAAGAATCGGGCAGCCCGCAACGCCTTAGGTTGTTTCAAGTATCAGCGCTGTGCATATGTCGCCAAAAAGGACTATCCAGGAATGACGGTCGACAGAGACGCGTCCCCCCTCGATGAAGTGTCGTATTCGCGCGGTACTCTAGAATCACAAGTCGCGGATGGATGCTGAGAAATGACGGGTGTCATAGGCTACCCGACTTATATTCGTATCGTTGCAAGTGCCTAATACAGACGGATTTAGTTTACAGGAAAGTTCGCTGGAATGATCTAACAATTGCTTTGTCATTTGCAGAACCACGTATTATGCGAGATGGTAAACCATCTGCGGATTCACGAAGGATGTCCAGTATTCCGGAGGAAATGATTCTCACGTACAACCTCTGACTTCGCGGATACCTTGACTTGCTAATACCAGATCGATATGTAATTGATTATTGATCATTTATCTGTAATCGGATCTTTCTATGAAATTATTTTTTTAATTTGTCAAATTGTTAGTAAAATATATGACATAAATAATTATTGTTTCGTAAACTACTGAAGTAACAAAACTCGTAGAAAACAAAAAGTCGAAGTAATCCGCAAATCGATGTCAATAGCCAACTCGTGTATGTATACGGAAAGTAAACGAAGTGTCACAAGATTTAAATACGTATTTGTTTTTAATGGTTTCCCGGTTTCGTTCGTTGTGAGATGAAGTATTTCTTATATTATATTCGTTACATATTTCTGAACATATATTTTTTGTTTATCCACTTGGGATTATATTTAGCCCGTTATTCAATTATCCAAACAATCATTTCTGAATACCATTACGTAGTATTACACACATGTGGGGCCAATGCCAACTTGACCAGTGTTGAACCCCCCCGACCGTCTTGAAATCATTTCAGTTTGTAATTCAACATTCTACTTCGTGAAAAATGCGTCCAGATTTATTTTTAGATTTTTTTATTCAGCCGTTTGTTTTCTATAAATTTTTTCAGTTGATTGGGAAAAACTGAAAAAATGGGCCTTCTCAATCAACTTCAAAAATTCATCAAAAATGAACAGCCGAATAAAAAAATCTAAAAATAAATGTTAGACGCATTTTTCATTGAGTAGAATGTTGAAAAAAAAAATTAAATGATGTCGAGATGGTCGAGGTTTGACACTGGTCGAGTTGGCGTGGAATGCCCTATGTAAATTCACGTCGTTATTCATTCCGAACGTGTCACGTTACCATTCATGTAAAAAAAATCGAGTCGGTAACGTTGGTAAGGTTATCATTCGAGATCCAGACGATTGACCGACCCCGTTTTGTCTCCATGAGCGTTTCGCTAGGTCCCGGTAGGTGGTAGCACTTCTGACTGGTGTCATATGGGTTTGAAACCCGGCTAAACTATCCAGAGGGCGCTGTACCGAATGCTAGATTTTGTATCGAGTACTGTGGCACCTTAATATACTTATTACACCGCGGAAAACTTTACATTGTGATTACAAGCGAGACAATTCTTGAAGTTCACTGTTATATTAGCCTTCGCAATGACGATTAACAAATCTCAGGGACAAAGCTCCGACGAAATTGGAATTTATTTTTGTAGACATTTATTTAGTCACGAGCAATTATACGTAGCTCTCTCAAGATGCAAAAATAGGGATACACTGTTTATAGAAAATGCTTCAACAAAACAGATATAATTGAAAATATAGTATGGGATGAGGTTTTTGATCGAGTTTACTTTTTATTCATAAGAAAATATGGCAAAACCATGTTATTTGCGCATGAATATCTGGCTACTTTGGTCATTATACGTGGCTGATTGAAACGCACAAAACTATAATTATATTTGTTATTAGATTCCGAAAAATATAGGAAGATGATGCTGCTCTGCGCAATAATCCGAATTTCAGTCAAGTCACCCTATAGTTCACTTTACGCTCCTCAACTCCATTGAATTCCTTAAGGGGACCAGTACAGCTTGGTTTAAGATATTTCAAGTACTCCAGAATCACTTTATTTGTCAACCAAAGTTTATTTTACATCAAAAAGAATATTTCTGCAAAAAACTGTGTCGTAAGGTTTCAGGCACACCGTTGATCCAATCCAGTGTTTCGACGTCTCAACTTCTTCAGACAGGAGTTCCACATCTTATGAACGCGGGGATCTGAAAAAAAAAACACATGTGAAAACTTACAGTCATTTATCTAAAATTTCCAAAATTTGAGCCACTAATTTGCAAATAACTTGGCCAAAATAGACACATTCAAAAATTCCCTCGTTCATATCATGAGGATTTGTCGCCCGAACAAAATGAGCCGTCAAAGACCCCAATCGGAGCAACGGTGCTCCTAAAACCTTACGACACAGCTCCAAAAACATAGTTCTGAGATAAACGAGTTTGAAGTTTTTGCAGAAAAATTGGTATATACTCCTCCGGAGGCTCATACATTAAAAAGTTTGTTGTACCAAAGTTGAATGAAATTTTTTTTTTTTTAATTTTCAATTTTCAAAAAGAATTTTTTTTTTTATTGGAAATTTAATTTTTCCTTTTTCTTTTCTGCAAACTATTTTCTCAGAACTTTTTTTTCCCATGTATTTTTTTGTTCCGCACATGCTTCTTTCTCTTACTCACTTCTTTAAAAAGCTCCAGCAGCATATGAGGGCCCTGCTGCATCCTCCGCAGACTCATTGCCTTGCCCAATACAACGCATCGCTAGTATGGATCGCCTATTGATTTCATACGCGCTTCGTGTATCATCAATCATAGGGCTACTTTTGAAGATTTTTAGCTGGACACAATTTTCACAAGAGATACCGTATGTTCCACCCAGTCCTCTCAAGCTAACTTCAGTCATAACTATCGACCCACCACATGTCTTGCAAGATAAATGCTCCCGCAGAGCACGGAATAGTGTTTCACGTGAAACAGCCTATAGCCAGCAGAATCGCTAGCCTCGTAGTCGCCACTGATTTTTCTATCCGAAGCTGTTGAAACATGAGTGCTCTGTCCATCAGCCGCTGTTTGCTTCTGCGGAAATGTTTTCGCCCTCTTCTTTGACCGGCCAATGCATCCTTTTGTGCCAACACCAGAACTCCTCTCTCTTCTTTTCATATTGAATATCTTGGATATATTTTATATATTTCCTTTCTGTTTTATTAAAAAATCTGTGAACAAAAAGCAAAAAAACTTCGACCGCACACACAGTTCGGCAGAAGCTTAGTGTAGATATTACTATTTTGATTGAATACTTACTTTTAGGTTACAGTTTTCGAAGCACCAAGTCACAACACCCGTACAACGATTACGCGCTATAGATATTAGGTAAATTTATAATTATTTAGTACTGGAAAGTACTGTTTTTATTTATTTATTTCAATTCTGAAACACTGGAAATCGAGCAGACGCTCACGCAACCTCGAAAAGTATTGCACAAGTAATGGCGATCATACACCATGTGATCAATATCGAAATCAAGCGCCAGCGCCACTTGCGCCAAATCGCGATAGCCAAATAACGAACTTTTGACCGTAACTTCTAAGCCGTGACGATTTCGTCAAACTCGATTTTTTCACAGACGTAGAAGATCTTTAGGTAACATAAACTGCAAAAAACGAAAAACCAATTTTTTCGAAAATTCAAGCTGTACTGGTCCCCTTAATTAATTAACTATTGTAACCGAATCTGAATCTGAAACCGTTACTTTGGGACCGAATAAAAAATACATTAATGAATGCATATGACATGGGGGTTGGCGCGCGTAGCGCGCAGGGGGGCGGAGCCCCCCTAGTATATATATATACTGTGACGTGGATTTTATTTAGCCCTCGAACTAGACCGGATGCTAGCCTCCGAGAGCCGTCCACTCGACAATTGGCCAAAGTTAATTACCTGAAAAATAATGCTGGGCGCCAGGCGGATAACCGCCACGTTCAAAAATATAAACAAAAGATAACCTACGGGTACGTAAAGCGTCGGCTAGCTACAGTACCGCGGAGAGGGGTCAGGATTAATTGAAGGATTAGCGGGACGTTAAATAACGACTCGAGCGTTTGAATTTGACAATAAAAAAAATAGAATTTATTCAACAAAATAGAAAAGAAATAGAAATAATAATTTTAACAATCGGGAATAAATTCCCTCGTAGAAAGAACGGCCACAGGTCGTGTAAAAGTGACCCGGCCACGTTTGACGAGCTTTACAATAGCTAATAAACTACTAGCTTCCACGTGGGAGAGCAATAACAAGGAAAATCATGCAAAATAATTAAATAACTCGACAAACTCGGTCCTCGTGAGACAATATTTCAACTAGAACGCTAAATAGACTCCACGAGGAGGACTTACCACTAATTAACAGGCGAATATTTACAATGAGTGAGCCTTCTGTTCTTAATAGCGACTAGAAAAATGAAATTGATCTACGAAGTAATATTTACAGATCTCACTTAGACTAACTTAACCTAACTCTGCGAATAACGCGACTAATAATTAAATAGAATTCTTTATTGACTCGAACCCGAAAAACAAAGACTCGAAGTCCAAATAACGAATAGCTATGTCTCTCCCCACGGGAGGAAGAGAGAGCGACAGTGACTGACTACGACTATCTCTGTCGCACTCGTGTACGACAGATATCAAACCCGAACTTAACAGACTATAATGCTCGATATTTCTCTACAAAATAATGACTCGAACGATATTCTCTAATACACGGGGACACTGGTGACGGCCTACCCTTCGGAGATCGGTTTAATTCGATTCCAAGAATATCAATTAGCCTCGTGGCTGCTCAAGGCAATATGGCTGACGGCCGTTGCCGAATTCGAATTAGCATGGGTAAGAATGGCTAACGCTTACCGTCTTCCAGCCACCCGAGGAAGGAAGCCTTCTCCTGGCTAAAGTCCATCGTCTAATCCCACGGGGGAAATATTCCTCGGGGAAAAACACTCACTCAACACAAGAGAACAAAAAAAAAACTCTAGTAAGCCCACGAGGTTCGAACGCCAAAAAATGATAGTTTCTATTAACGCAATAACGCAGACCGAGCAAAAGGCACACGTGCTAAGAACGCTAGTCTAACGCTGAGTGACTAGACCGCATGGCGCCGGTAATCAGCGCCCTCGTGTTACGGCCAAATATCGATTTTCGTATCGACCGAAGGATCCCTTAAGCATGGCGACCGGTGGTCGCCACGCGCGTAATTCAAAGTTCGCCACGATGATTTTAGCTTGCTACGTCGGAGGCTCACGGGATGCAGGCTCTTCCTGGTGGCGGAAATCTCTTCCACCACCGATATCCCCCGTTGTAGAATGCCCTTGGCACTCCCCCGTGTCCTCTAGATTACTAGCAGGAGGTAGCGTGGCCACTAACTATCCTCCGAAGCTTTTGGGTGGCGTTCGTCGAGTAGGATCCAAACGGTCGATACTGGAACGTCTTGCGTCGGTAGTGGTGTGTCTCTGTCACAGTATCTTAGCCGTCGGCTGGGCCTCGTCTCCCACATGTTAGAGAAAAGT
This sequence comes from Tenthredo livida, assembly GCA_963992785.1. NCBI lineage: Eukaryota > Metazoa > Arthropoda > Insecta > Hymenoptera > Tenthredinidae > Tenthredo > Tenthredo livida. The sequence continues at coordinate 12,194,418 of OZ023072.1, read as the reverse complement.
GGTAAAACAAAACAAAAGAATAAATAATATGCTCAACAGTCTTTAGTCGGTCACGGTCGCCTCTCGGAATTTCTATCGGACCTCGGGGTCTATCTACTCATTCTCTCATTTTCATCCACTCCGCTAAGGTCGTTTAAGGGATGAGGAGCCTGTCGTAACATGCAATGTTACAACTCCCCCCCCCTTAGACGGACCACTGGGGCGGAAGCGCTTGCAAAACTGACCCATGGACCGAACTCCGAGTGGCGGCCGCACACCGCGTCTTACGTCTACAGATCCGTCTGGATCTGATGGCTTAAACGTAACTTTTTAACAAACTAAACTTTCCCCCGGGGAGGGAATACGAAGGTAATTTTATGAAAACCCCCGGTTAAATTCTTAAGTCATCACACGCTACTCTCCCCCTGCAGAAGGCAGAAAGACAAAAACTTAGGGAAGGGTTCGACTTCCCAACCAAAAAAAAAAACAAAACCAAAATAAGAGTCCATCATATGAAATCTCAAAACTACAGAACTGCAAAAAAAAGTATCACAAAAGAAATGACTATATTAATTGTATCCCCACGAATTTCGACCAAAGACAAAAAAAAAACAAATAAAGTAAGAGACTACGAATCAACAAAACAAAACGAAACTAAATCCAGGGCGTCAATGCCCGAGTCCTCAAGACTCTATAAACCACGAAAAAAAAATAGAACCAAAACCCCCCTAATGAGCTCCAGATAACTGGGAGTATTGTCCCACTATGAATTGGCCGGCGCAGTCGACTCAAAAAAAAATAAAGAAAAACTAATTCGTCGAACTGGCCGATGATTTTACCAACGGTTCCTAAGACCCTATTTCCTTAATTCAAGCAATAAAAACAACAAAAAAAAAAAACAAAGAAAAGGAGAATAATAATCTCGAATCCAATAGCACTCTAATACCTAATACCAAAAACTCAAAATACCCGAACGCAAACGATTCTCTCAGGCCTCGTCGGAAGATGCAACTTCCTCCTCGGACTCACTGAGGTTGACGTCTACTTCCGGAGCGACGTACGGTTTGAAATCCTTAATATGGTGTCGACCGAGTGTCCTACCGGTTTCATCCTCTAGCTCGTACACGACGGGTGATACTACCTTTGTTACGATATACGGTCCCGCGAATTTAGGAGCTAATTTAGACGCTACGAAGTTCGCGGCGGAAGATAAGACGCGGTTTCGTTTCCACACTCGGTCTCCTATTTTATAATGACCGTCCCGGTGGCGTCTATTATAATATTGCGCCTGTCGGGTGCGTGCATTCTGCAAGTGGTGGGTCGCGAGATCTCTTAATTCTTGCAGGCGGTTCATTCTTTCAGCCCACTTCGCCGGACACGGTTCCGGAATGGTCGCGGGACCTTCTTCCGCGCGTCGCAGTTGTACTCGAGCCCGCGGTTCACGACCTAAGTTTAAAAACGCTGGGCTCACTTTCAGTGAACTATGCACCGCCGAATTATACGCGAACCGAAATTCATGCAAATGAATGTCCCAATCTCGATGATCCGTCTCAATATATGTCGTGATCATAGTCTTCAGGACTCGGTTCACCCTCTCTACAGGATTTGCCTGCGCGTGATACGGGGGTACGTGGGCGTGTACAATGTTGTACTCGGCGCACATCTCATCGACGGCTTTATTCGCGAATTCTGTGCCATTATCAGTGAGGAATACTTCCGGAGTACCCCACCTAGACAAAATTAAATTCTCGAACGCCGCGATAATGTTTTTCCCAGTGGCCTTACGCAACGGAATGCACTCGACCCACTTCGTAAATAAGTCCTCGAAGACTAACAAATATTCGTATCCTGATCGACTACGAGGAAACGGACCCATTATGTCAGCTGCGACTACTGTCCACGGCTGATTTACTACGCGATCTCCCATCAGACCAGCTGGCATAGCCTGTTCGACTTTGCACTGTTGGCATTGCTGACATCGTCGTACCGCGACCACGATATCCCTAAACATGCCAGACCAATAGTAATCCTCGCGGATTCTCGCATAAGTCTTTTCGACTCCGAGATGCCCAGCCTGCGGGTCTTCGTGCGCTTCGATAAACGCTCGGTCGCGATGTTCGGCGGGCAATACTAATTTCCACGGATTCAGTTCTTCCATAATCGGTTCTGTCACCGGATTCGGCCGCAAATAATACAGTCGGCCTTCGAACACCGACCATTCTCTATACTTTTTCGGGGCCTCTAAAACTTCTTGTACGCGTTTATTGTACCACGGATCTTGAGCTTCATTAATCGCGGCTACATACACGGCTGCGAGGTCCTCGACCTCGTCTTCGTACATTCGCGATAATGCGTCGGGGACATGATGCATAGCTCCCTTTCGATGTATGACCTCGAAGTCATACTCCAGGAGCTCTAATGCCCACCTAGCAAGCCGACCTGTCGGATTATGCAAAGTATGCAACCATCGGAGGCTGCTGTGATCCGTTATCACCGTGAAATGATACCCCTCGAGGTACGCGCGAAATTTCTTTATGGCCCAAATTACAGCTGAACACTCTTTTTCTGTCACCGAATATTTTCTCTCGGCTTCAGAGAGAGTGCGACTCGCATATGCGATGACTCGTTCGACCTCGTCGATGGTCTGAGTCAAGACGGTGCCGATTCCAAAATCGCTGGCATCCGTCTGCACTACGAAAGGTACTCGAAAATCAGGACACGATAATACCGGGGCTGAGGTTAACGCGGATTTTAATTCGTTGAACGCTTGTTCTTGTTCTTCGCCCCATTCCCACCGTCTATCTTTGCGTAAAAGCCGCGTTAATGGCTCCGAGGAGCCCGCGAACGCTGGAATAAATCGGCGGTACCACGAGGCCATCCCTAAAAATCGTCGCAATTGTTTCAAGTTCCGGGGTGCCGGATAACTAACAATCGGTTCGATCTTGTCGGGGTCTATTTGTAAACCCTCGTTATTAACTCTGAACCCCAAATATCTTACTTCATCTCTACAAAATTCACACTTATCGGAATTTAACGTTAGACCAGCCCTCGCGATTTGATCAAAGACGCGTTTGAGCCAGTCTATATGTTTTACAAAATTGTCCGTCACTACAATAATATCGTCCAAATACGCGAAAACATGTGGTTCCATATCCGGTGTAATTAATTTATCAACTAATCGTTGAAACGTCGCAGGGGCTCCGGTGAGTCCGTATGGCATCCTCGTGAAGTGAAATAAGCCTCTGCCCGGTGCAGTGAACGCAGTGACTTCGCGACTATCTGGGTGCAAGGGAATCTGATGATAGGCTTGACTCAAATCAATCGTCGAAATATACCTCGCGGCACGTAATTTATCTAAAATCCCGTTAATATAAGGGATCGGGTAGGCGTCCTTCTTTGTGACGCTATTTACTTTACGGAAGTCTAAACAAAAACGATAACTGCCATTCGGCTTTTTGACCATGACTATGGGGCTTGACCACGCGCTTTGTGAGGGTTCGATTACACCCTCGGCTAACATCCGATCAACTTCAGCATGGATCGCGGCTTGTACCACCGGTGATACTAAATAATATCTTTGTTTAATCGGCGAATTTCCCTGCGTATCTAAGGTATGCTCAGCTAGGCTTGTTAGTCCTAGTGGGCCCGTGACCGCAGGTAGTTCAGTCTCTAAAAACTCTCCCAGTACCGTTTTCTCCGCTGAAGTTAATTCTGCTATACCGTAACACGCGTTGGCTGACCCCGTGGTCGCTGCCAATGACTCGAAAAATGGATTTGTCTCCGTCGGTCCTTCTTTTAGACGCCAAGCATCGTCTCCGCCATACATTTCTAACTCAAATAATCTAATAAAATCCATACCGAGGATGCAATCCCACGCTACAGACGGAAGTATTCGAATCGCAAATTCGTGGGTTATTCCTGCCAATTCAATCGGCACGATAAATTCCCCTAAGACTGCTTCGGTGTCGCCGTTTGCCAGTATAACCCTTTCAAAAGCTGGTTTGCTTAAGGCCCGACCATTTTCTTCGGCGATTTTCTTTCCCGAAGCTCCTAAAAAACTTCTGGAAGACCCGGTGTCTATTAAAGCGCGAACCTTCGAATTCCCGATTTTGACTGTTAAAAACCAGCGTGGCTGCAGTTCAAGGGTCTGCATCGGAAAGCATTCTGCATCCGGCTCGGTATAAGGATTATTTGGGCTCGGGTTTTCTATTGGGGGTGACTCCCTTGCCCTGTTCGCGAGCCCCCTGTACCGTTTCCCGGATGACAACGCGAACACGTAGTCGCTATTTCGCCTTTTCTACCGCAATGGTAGCAAAAACGAACCCTCGGCGCTGGGCAATCCCTCCATATATGACCTCTGCAATCACAGTTAAAACAGGTGACCGCTGGTCCACCATCCATTGTTGGCATGGTGTTCGTAGCTACCCTCGCGTCTACGGGGTATGTCGGAGCGGTTGGATTAGCCTGCCGAGGCTGTAGGTTCGCGGTCGCGGTCTCTATTCTTTTCTCTAAATTTGCCTGAATTGCCGCGAGTTGCTCTGTTATGGCCTTTTCCAAGGCCATCTTCCCCCCCCCCTTGACTCTTACCGCCCTTCGTTTTCGTCTTTGGAGCTGACTTAGCCTTCGGCGCCTCCGGTGCCTCCGCAGTCTCGACAGACTCATACACGGCCGCGAGTGCCTGGGCTTTCTTCGCTTGCTTGGCCTTAGCCTTACATGCTAGCTCCGACATGTACGACTCGTCGGCGTCAGCGGGTGGGGGTGGCTTGTACGCCCGCGAGGATGCTAAATTTCTTGCTTTAGCAGTGGCAGCCCGAGCTAATTCTTCAAAACTGGATATTTGATTCCGGTCTAACAAGTTCTGAATCTCCGGCTTAAGGTTCTCGAATGCTAGATCTAGCTGGTCTTCCAACGCGTATGGCCTAGTCATACGATTTAATAACCCCCGGATGCAGGTCAAATAGTCGGTCACCGACTCGTTTTCGCCCTGCGTACGCGACGCGGCCTGCTGACGGAATCTTTTATTCACTGTTTCGTCGCCGAACCAGCTTCTAAATTCCTGACGGAAATCCTCGTAGCTCGACCAGCTATCTCGCTCAAGTCGTAGCCATTCCGAGGCGATCCCCGTAAACACTATCGGCAGAGACTGAATCACTTCTTTGCCGCTTAATGGGGTGAACCTCTTACAATCATCGAGACGGCTTAAAAAGTCCTCCGCGCTTTGTTCAGTACTACCTCCGAACCTTATGTTCCACCTTCGTAAGGCTTCGACCACCTCTTTAGCTCGGTCTCTACAGTGAGAACGCGCGGGTTCCGTCACGTCTTCCCAGCTGGATCGCGGTTCTTCCCACACGCTTGTGCCGGGGTGCCTACCTTGGGAGGGTGGGTGGGTAATTATTGGTTGAGGATCTATCGGCGACAGACTTCGGTTTTGTCTGAAGTCGACTTCTCGGCGGGTGTGGCCTTCCGTTGGCCGTGCTTCCTCGCGCGATTGTCGATCCCTATCTTCCCGGGATCCTACGATTCCTCTCGGAAGAGATTCTCGCGGTAATCTCCTTAGTACTTCCTGCACTAAGTCCTCGAGGTTTGGTTGGTCCCGGCTATCGCTAATTTCCACCGTTTCGGGTCTTACCCTCGTTCGGTCGGACGCTACCCTCTCGGGTCTATGATATCGGTCCTCCAGCTCTAGCTGTGGGGGCCTGTTATCGCGCAGGACCTCGACCTGTGTACCGCGTAGGTATTCGTGACCGTAGGCAGCTAACGCTCGCGGGTTTACCGTGGATCGGCGCGGCATCACCTCGGGTCTTTCTTCGGCTAGAATTTCCCGGAATGCAGCATGGTCTCTATAAAAATCTCTGTATGCGTCGCTCGCATCTGGCGCGACGCGTGTAGGGATCGGCCTCTGGGGTGAGCTCGCTAAGCTCACCGACGGCCTTGGATCGGCGATCGTTGACATGACCGGTTGAGCTACCGTGTAGATGATGCTCGTGGTCGTTGTCGTTACCGGGCGTGACTCGAAATTGGTCGCGAATGAAACCCGGGTCGGCGAGGCGTTCGGCTGGTGTCCTTGGCTACCACCCGGTCGCGATCTACCGTCGGAGGTGAAAATCGTTTCATCCTCGGGCTCCCAGGGGATCGTAAGCTCGCCCTGACGTCGTCGCCAATGCCGCAAATACCGATCTCTAAGCTCTGCGGTTGAGCCCGTTGTACTAACGTTCAGTGAACGCAACAGCTGGGACAGCTCCGCGTGATCTAAATCCCACAGAGCGCATCCGTAAGGGGTATCTATCGACGCCATGACTCGATGAGGAATCTAGGACTCAGTCAACACCACCAAATTCCGAAACGAAAGAAAAATACGAACGCCAAAAAAAAAAGACAAAATACGCAAAATAAGCTGGAAACGCGAAAATCGAACTCGAACTACCGAAGAAAAAAAAAAAAAACGAAATCCCCAAAAAAAAAACAAATCACTGACTGAACGCAATACTTGTTCTTAAAGTGCACTGGGACGTGCGTGAAGAAATCACTCGGTTTAAATTCAATCTCGAAAATCAACACGAACTCGAAACTAAAGATCAAAAGTCCCGAACTAAACTCAATACTTATTCCGAGAGTGCAGTCGAACGTGCGTAATGAAATTACTCGATTCAAAGTCACTCTCGAAAATCAACTCGAACTTGAACTCGAACTCGAAAGATAACCCGAACCCGAAACTAAACCCGAACCCGAACCCGAAAGATACGCAAAAAAACTAAAACATACTCAAAGCGCTATACTCTATTTTCTCGACGAGTCTACTCGTCGAGGTAGCCGTGAGTTGAGAACCACTGCGATCATATGGTCCTCAGAACCCACACCTGAGCACCACTGCTACAGCCAGAGCTCAAAATGTGAATCTACGCGACACCTATGATTTTCGAATCGATTCGCAATGACGACGCGTAAACATTCCCCTCGGCGCGGGGTGTACTCAGAGTCCGTCGAGTCTGGACTTTGCTCTTCCCCCACGTTAGAGAATATTTTCACGAACCCGAAATACAGAACAAGTTAGCCGTTGGATTCTAGACAATACCCACGCTAGCTAGCTATCTGAGATTGTTTATGTGCAAATTAAAGGTTGTTTCCCCCGGTGATCGTTATGGTAGGACTTCGCTGGTACTCAATATTAATTTTTACAGCGGTTCGTCGCTGTTCGATCACCTAGTACATTTTATCCACCACCAGGCATGCACAAGGAAATATTACACAACAAAAAAAAAACAAACAAAAACAATTCAATAACAAGCAGATATTATTTTATAATCTTAATAATAGCGAATGGCTCTTAATATTGAGCTTAGGGGTCCGTGTCCAGTGTCCCTGCGCATTTAACGTGTTTTAGCACGCTCTAGTCGAGTATAATACTCTAGTGGAGAAGACACGGCAAAAAACAAAATTAACTAAACAAAACGCAATAACTCGAAAGAATCAGATTCTCTCAAAAGAATTCAACAATTCCCGAATGCGAAGTCGTTACAAAAATCGAAAAAGACTAATGGAAAAATAAAAGAAAAGGATTCGAACGCTATAATAAACAAAAGAATTGCCGCGGTACGGCTTCAATACAAAGTCGCTGTGAGCGTACGCGCCGCTAATCCTTCTCCGGTAGACAGAGAAAACAAATACTTGACTCGAAGTCGCTTAGCAACAGAGAAGCCGTTACCCAAAAGCGAATAATTATTCAACAAAACTACAATTTAATTTTCTCAGAGCCCCACGTTGGGCGCCAATTTGTGACGTGGATTTTATTTAGCCCTCGAACTAGACCGGATGCTAGCCTCCGAGAGCCGTCCACTCGACAATTGGCCAAAGTTAATTACCTGAAAAATAATGCTGGGCGCCAGGCGGATAACCGCCACGTTCAAAAATATAAACAAAAGATAACCTACGGGTACGTAAAGCGTCGGCTAGCTACAGTACCGCGGAGAGGGGTCAGGATTAATTGAAGGATTAGCGGGACGTTAAATAACGACTCGAGCGTTTGAATTTGACAATAAAAAAAATAGAATTTATTCAACAAAATAGAAAAGAAATAGAAATAATAATTTTAACAATCGGGAATAAATTCCCTCGTAGAAAGAACGGCCACAGGTCGTGTAAAAGTGACCCGGCCACGTTTGACGAGCTTTACAATAGCTAATAAACTACTAGCTTCCACGTGGGAGAGCAATAACAAGGAAAATCATGCAAAATAATTAAATAACTCGACAAACTCGGTCCTCGTGAGACAATATTTCAACTAGAACGCTAAATAGACTCCACGAGGAGGACTTACCACTAATTAACAGGCGAATATTTACAATGAGTGAGCCTTCTGTTCTTAATAGCGACTAGAAAAATGAAATTGATCTACGAAGTAATATTTACAGATCTCACTTAGACTAACTTAACCTAACTCTGCGAATAACGCGACTAATAATTAAATAGAATTCTTTATTGACTCGAACCCGAAAAACAAAGACTCGAAGTCCAAATAACGAATAGCTATGTCTCTCCCCACGGGAGGAAGAGAGAGCGACAGTGACTGACTACGACTATCTCTGTCGCACTCGTGTACGACAGATATCAAACCCGAACTTAACAGACTATAATGCTCGATATTTCTCTACAAAATAATGACTCGAACGATATTCTCTAATACACGGGGACACTGGTGACGGCCTACCCTTCGGAGATCGGTTTAATTCGATTCCAAGAATATCAATTAGCCTCGTGGCTGCTCAAGGCAATATGGCTGACGGCCGTTGCCGAATTCGAATTAGCATGGGTAAGAATGGCTAACGCTTACCGTCTTCCAGCCACCTGAGGAAGGAAGCCTTCTCCTGGCTAAAGTCCATCGTCTAATCCCACGGGGGAAATATTCCTCGGGGAAAAACACTCACTCAACACAAGAAAACAAAAAAAAAACTCTAGTAAGCCCACGAGGTTCGAACGCCAAAAAATGATAGTTTCTATTAACGCAATAACGCAGACCGAGCAAAAGGCACACGTGCTAAGAACGCTAGTCTAACGCAGAGTGACTAGACCGCATGGCGCCGGTAATCAGCGCCCTCGTGTTACGGCCAAATATCGATTTTCGTATCGACCGAAGGATCCCTTAAGCATGGCGACCGGTGGTCGCCACGCGCGTAATTCAAAGTTCGCCACGATGATTTTAGCTTGCTACGTCGGAGGCTCACGGGATGCAGGCTCTTCCTGGTGGCGGAAATCTCTTCCACCACCGATATCCCCCGTTGTAGAATGCCCTTGGCACTCCCCCGTGTCCTCTAGATTACTAGCAGGAGGTAGCGTGGCCACTAACTATCCTCCGAAGCTTTTGGGTGGCGTTCGTCGAGTAGGATCCAAACGGTCGATACTGGAACGTCTTGCGTCGGTAGTGGTGTGTCTCTGTCACAGTATCTTAGCCGTCGGCTGGGCCTCGTCTCCCACATGTTAGAGAAAAGTCGTAAAACAAAACAAAAGAATAAATAATATGCTCAACAGTCTTTAGTCGGTCACGGTCGCCTCTCGGAATTTCTATCGGACCTCGGGGTCTATCTACTCATTCTCTCATTTTCATCCACTCCGCTAAGGTCGTTTAAGGGATGAGGAGCCTGTCGTAACATGCAATGTTACAATACATATATATATATGTCCAGGGGTCGTTCTGGGGACCAAAATTTTGGACTTGATTTAATGATTGAAAAATAGAAACAGGAGCTTTATATTCAGTTTTCAAAAGTAAATTTGTAAGTAATTGTAGTACTTTCAGTCCTACATTGAAATTGGTGTGTACAGGTGCTTTCCGGGACCGTATAAGGAAAGGTTGTTTCCGGAACCAATTGCCAACATACGATTTAAGAATTGGAAAATGAAAAAAATAAGTTTCTTAGGATTTTCCAACTGAAAATATTGGGAAAATAGTGCTAATCTTCTAATTATGGGGAAAAACGTATCAAGTGGTTTTTACCAGGTCACCTTCGATTATCGTTCTTGAATTATGTTTATTTTTATTGTGTCAAGACCTCATTATCATGAGAAATTACATTTTGAGCAAAGAATTTAATTGAATTTCAAGAAATATCAGTTGTCAACCTAATCATTGATACACGTGGGGTAGCATCATGTGATGCGTGCTAGTCAAATAATTATGTCCTGGAAAAGACCCTAAAAGTCTAAAGGACTTTGCCAGAACCTTCGAAGCTCCACTGGTCTTATCCAGGCCACGAATCCACACCCTGTAATGGTGTGTTCCAGACCCCAACAAACTGTAGATGGTCTTTTCCGGGCCCCGTAGGTATCGTGTCAAGGTGTGTTCCAGACTCCTAACAACCTATAATGGTCCTTTCCGCGCCCTTCAAATACTCTACATAGGTATAATGTTCCAAACCCTGTTTCAAATCTTATACAAATAGGTATTTTTCGGAACTCTTAAATCCAAATTGAACAACGTGATTCTGAATAAATTAAGCTGATTTCAAAGTTGAATATCATTGAAACAGAATACAAATAAATGTATGAGTAATGTCAGAAGAGTCTCATCGATAAATAAACACTCCGCTGTATCATCTGTCTTAACCAACATACGCTCATAAGTTATAGCTCACCCGATTAATTGTTGTGACCCATGGTTACTGCAGTTAGGGAAAGTTGTGATGTAAATAGGGGAACACGGGGTAAAATGGGCACCGTGGCATAACGGGCACTGAATCAAAAAAAAAATAATGTGGTCGGAAATGAATTTTTATAAAATATTACAACGTATTTTGGATAAATAATGACACAAAAAAAATGAATTTTTTTCATTTTATTTTATCTTTTTTTCAATTGTTTTTGTCATTATTTATCCAAAATACGTCGCCATATTTTGTAAAAAAATCATTTCCGACCACATTATTTTTTTTTCATTTGGTGCCCGTTTTGCCCCGGGTTCCTCTACAGCAGAAAAAAAGTAATGTCTAGTAATTTCCTTTCTGTCTATATCAGTATTCTTCCAGGACCGTCTGTGCTTATGAAATAAAGTTACTTCCTTTAGGAAGAGTTGCAAGATGTATACATAAATATAGGTTTCGTCTTTCGAAAACATATGCACGCAATGGCGCTTTCCGAGACAGCTTCAAATTATGCCCGAGTACCTGCATTTCTGATGATTTGAAATTCTTGATTTAATAAAATTATCCGACAATCAGATGCTGCATAACACCAACGAACCAATGGAATGTTCCAAAAGCTTACTGAAGCAGAATCAAACACGATTTCTTTCCTATACGCCCATTGCGTACACGGAGAGAAATGTATGGCGTTTACCACCATACTGGTATGGTGTTGAGGCAGATACTGAAACAGTATCCGAGATATTCCTATACACTATCGCAACGAGTCCCTGAAGTATGGCGTTATTCACCATACTTATGGGACTCGTTGCGATAGTGTATAGGAATATCTCGGATAGTGTTTCAGTATCTGCCTCAATACCATACCAGTATGGTGATAAACGCCATACATTTCTCTCCATGCACCTCGGTCTCGCGGATATATGGCGAACATTACATAGATGCCCAACTGCTTCAGATTCGTATGAGTAGGCATGGCACAGATAGGTACCGGTATGATTATTTAATTAAGGGGACCAGTACAGCTTGGTTTAAGATATTTCAAGTACTCCAGAATCACTTTATTTGTCAACCAAAGTTTATTTTACATCAAAAAGAATATTTCTGCAAAAAACTGTGTCGTAAGGTTTCAGGCACACCGTTGATCCAATCCAGTGTTTCGACGTCTCAACTTCTTCAGACAGGAGTTCCACATCTTATGAACGCGGGGATCTGAAAAGAAAAACACATGTGAAAACTTACAGTCATTTATCTAAAATTTCCAAAATTTGAACCACTAATTTGCAAATAACTTGGCCAAAATAGACACATTCAAAAATTCCCTCGTTCATATCATGAGGATTTGTCGCCCGAACAAAATGAGCCGTCAAAGACCCCAATCGGAGCAACGGTGCTCCTAAAACCTTACGACACAGCTCCAAAAACATAGTTCTGAGATAAACGAGTTTGAAGATTTTGCAGAAAAATTGTTAAATAATTATATACTCCTCCGGAGACTCATACATCAAAAAGTTTGTTATACCAAAGTTGAGTGAATTTTTTTTTTCTTTTTTTATTTTCATTTTTCAAGAATAATTTTTTTTTTTTTCGGAAATTTAATTTTTTTTTCCTTTCTGCAAACTGTTTTCTCAGAACTTTTTTTTTCTATATATTTTTGTGTTCCATGCAAGCTTCTTTCTCTTACTTACTTCTTTAAAAAGCTCCAGCAGCATATGAAGGCCCTGCGGCATCCTCCGCAGACTCATTGTCCGCAAGCCGCAGCCTTCTCATGGCGATCCGTGTCTCACGGGAACTTCTAGCTGCTTGTTGCTCAGCTTGCTCGAGGCGTGACTTATCTGCCTGAATAGAGTGAGCCTTTGCGTTGGTTCCCGGATTGACTTTGAGCGCAGTCATGATCTTCAAAAGTCCTGTGGCTCCTTCGGAAAAAGTTACAGCTCCCATGTTAGCTGCTATGCGCACCAGATTGTGTCCAGTGTAAGTCCTCTTCGGACAGAATTTCCAGATGACGTTGTTGAGGGACTCGTTTGCATTTTGAGTCTTACCTCCGATGCAGCGCGTAAGTAGTTCTGGAGACGTCAAGTTGTGGAAAACAGGCTTGATCGTCTTCATTACAGCCTCTGGTAGCGATCTCTTGTGTTTATATTCCGCCACTGTACCTTTTGCGACCGCCTTATTATATTGGCACCAAGAATTTTCCCCACTTGGGCACAAATGATGCTGAGGCTTGTCATCTGTTGAACACTCATGGTGCCAGATTGCCCATATCGCCTTGCTCATATCTTCAACGGAGCCTGCATTGTTACGGATAGCGTTGCCGTAATATGACTGCATTTGATCTATGATCACGTCGGTCAACCTACCCTTTCCGGCCAAGAGTCTGCCATCAGAAACTTTTTGCCCCCGCAGTTTCACTTTCAGCTTGCGCATTTGGGTTCCGAATCTCTTCTGAACGTGTCCGCAGCATTCAACCTTGTTGATCTTTACGTCGGGTCCGTAAGGCTCTGCTTTCACTACGGCGGCGTAACTTTTGGTATCGCCATCCCCAATGTAGTTGACATACTTCGCATTATGGTTTTCTTCGGAGCGCTGGAATATCCTGACCATACCACGTACCTCCATCGCCCCAGCACAGCCAGTGTGATTAGCCTGGCAGTGTGGCTTATGCTGCTCGTACCAAGTCTGCCATTCTTCACCAGTCTGCTTTCCTTTCCATCGTATGCATGCATTGCAGTGGGATGAAAGCACCTCGACGTCTACCACCTTGCCTGTTTCGCTGCCAATGACGGTACAAACACCGTTGAGTGATCTGAAGCCTCGTTTCTGCCATGTCCCATCGCACTGTACAGTGATGGCTCGAGCATCAGGTGTCGCTGAAGTTTCTATTTCTTCTTCGACAGCTTGTTGGAAGACTCTTTTGGCAACTTGTGACGAAGCTTCCACTAGATGTCTCACAATTACATTGTATGTTGGCCGTTTTACAGGTGGTGGCAAGTCCATGACTCCGCAAAACCTTGCCAAACTGTCCAAGCCTTGCCCAATACAACGCATCGCTAGTATGGATCGCCTATTGATTTCATACGCGCTTCGTGTATTATCAATCATAGGACAATTCTTGAAGGTTTTTAGCTCGACGCAATTTTCACAAGAGATACCGTATGTCCCACCCAGTCCTCGCAAGCCAACTTCGGTCATAACTATCGACCCACCACATGTCTTGCAAGATAAATGCTCCCGCAGAGCACGAAATAGTGTTTCAACGTGAAACAGCCTATAGCCAGCAGAATTGCTTGCCTCGTAGTCGCCACTGATTTTTCTATCCGAAGCATTTAAAACATGAGTACTCTGTTCATCAGGCGTTGTTTGTTTCTGCGCAAATAGTTTTGCCCTCTTTTTTGACCGGCCAATGCATCCTTTTGTGCCAACACCAGAGCTCCTCTCTCTTCTTTTCATATTGAATATAATGAATATATTTTATATATTTGCTTTATGTTTTATTCAAAAATCTGTGAACAAAAAGCAAAAAAACTTCGACCGCACACACAGTTTGGCAGAAGCTTAGTGTAGATATTACTATTTTGATTGAATACTTACTTTGAGGTTCTAGTTATAGCACAAGTAGTTATAGTTATAACACAAGTCACAACACCCGTACAACGATTACACGCTATAGATATTAGGTGAATTTATAATTTTTTAGTACTGAAAAGTACTGGTTTTATTTATTTTTTTCAAATCCGAAACACTGGAAATCGAGGAAACGCTCACGCAACCTTGAAAAGTATCGGAAAAGTAATGGCGATCATACAACATGTGATCAATATCGAAATCAAGCGCCAGCGCCACTTGCGCCAGATCGCGATAGCCAAATGACGAACTTTTGGCGGTAACTTCGAATCCTTGACGATTTCGAAGTCAATTTTTTCACAGATGCAGAACACATTGAGGTAACAGAAACTGCAGAAAACGAAAACCCGATTATTTCGAAAATACAAGCTGTACTGGTCCCCTTAAGATTATGTCTGGTGGTATTGAAGTGGGTCCGGCTTATATACAATGTGGCTTCCAAAGGATCGATCTCAGTAATTTCAGGGGGAAATCCCTATCGAAAGGTAGGTAAGCCGGCAAGAATAATGATAGATTGTGAGGCGACCATATCGCATCTGTAGCTGCTCATTGATTTAAAATACCTCATGGATAATGGTATGATTTTGAATAAATCTTGAATTCAGGTAAGAAATTGTTTGAAAGCCGCCACATCACAGAAGTTCAAGAAATTCTGCATCAAGAAAAAAAGTTTGGCCAGTCTTTTGCCTGGCTAAAGACTAAAAAAGAAAACCTTACTCTGAAAAAAAAAAGAAATTAAAATAAAAAATGATATTTTATCCTAATGAAATAAAAAAGACAAAAGTCCAATGCGGCACCTCTAATGCCTGGTTTTATAAACGTGGGTTACCCTATGGGTTTAAATAACCTGTAGGTTACCCCGCAAATACTACCCATTCAACCTTTTTTCATCTGACAGCTGTCATGTATCACTGTTAACCTCCAACAGTCCATGAAGGTTGAACGGGTAGTATCTGTGGGGTAACCTACGGGTTATTTAAACCCACGGGGTAACCCACGTTTATAAAATCGGGCATAAATCTTTGAGGACAGGGCACATTTTTCATACAGGTTATTATTTCATGTCAAAGTATCGTTTTAGGTTGTTTGAAGCAAGAATTATGATTCTACTTATTTCTGAAAGGATAAAACGTCAATTATTGACAACTATTTTGTTCGGAGTTGTTACACCCAATGACACAACAATATCGTTTTGCTGGCATTATTTATCTGAATAAACTGAATTATTTGTACGATCGAAAAGCGTATTTTACGTGTGTATAACACTGAACAGATGTGATGCTCGGGCATGTACGAATTTCTTGATTCGGCCGGAAGGGCGGCTTCACACGAGCTACGTAATGGGCGTATTACCGGAGGATAGCTGAGGACAAAACATGCCGGCGTGACCTGAAGTAAGATCTGGACAATTTTGGAGGACAAAACGTGGCGGCATGAGCTTGAGTAAGATCTGGACAATTTTCATTTGCTAATTTTGGCACGTCCGAATTGTTGGTTACCTTCGAGTTTGTTAGTTGGTTTCTGATATTTTTCGTCATGCGGCTCCATTCACTCAACTCTGTGCATGCCGGTTCCGGCGTCTTACTTCCGGCGTCTCTTACTGCGCCACGTTAACGACGAAAAGATGTACGCTGCCGGATGCCGTGAATTTTAAAAGTTTTGCTCGCAACACGCAGTTTGAGTTAACCTCATTATCGTCATCCTTTCGGTAAAAGACGAATATCAAAAATGTTTGCGTTAGTGAAGTACTCCGGTGGATCGTATGATGTATGTATATCCAAAAACATCTCAACTAAAGAAAACACGTGCACGGTTCGATGCGGCGGTGGAAGATTCGAAGCGATATCATTGGATTTTAACGGTAAGTAATATAAAAATCGATACAATGTTTTTGAAAATCACACTTTACCATTTTCGTTTTTCATTCTGTTCAAGAGAATTTTTTTTTCAATGATAGCGAAAAATTGTCTCGATTGGATTTTCGTCTATGATCACGTAAATTATGCCTCTATATCATATATACGGGGTGTCATGAAATCCGTGACGAATCTTCCACAGCGTGTATCTTGATCGAAAATGGGATCGAAATTTGCTCAGCCGATTTTTTCTGAAATGCATAGATTTTCCGTTAGAACTACTTTCATTCCAGCCAATAATGCGCGGCCTATGACCGGCCGTGTGTCGGTATGCTCACCGCTTGGTAGTGTACGCGACTTCTACAGAAGTCCTACTCCACGGAGAAGGAATCGGGTAGACGACAGCGCCAATCTCGATATCGGTGGCTTATGACTGTCAGGCAACGCCACACAAACAGTAACGTTGAGATACGCGCGCCAAGGATACCTTGACCGCGCGTATCGCAACGTTACTGTTTGGGAGCTGAGCGTTCCCAAGGAGAGCGTGTGGCGTTGCCTGACAGTCATAAGCCACCGGTATTGAGATCAGCGCTGTCGTCTACCCAATTCCTTCTCTGTGTCAGTGATAGTATTGTCGAGTGAAGGGTAGGAGACGCGTACACAACCAAGCGGTGAGCATATCGACACACGGCCGGTCATAGGCTACGCGTCATTGGCTGGAATTAAAATAATTATAACGGAAAATCTATGCATTTCAGAGAAAATCGCTTAAGGGGGTATATACACCTTTAAATGGGTTGAATTTCTGAAAAACAATTTTCCTTTTTTTTTCAACTTGAAGACTCTGATAAAATTTAAAAAAATCATCATCTTTGGGGAGGGTTAGACCTTCATTATCCATATCTTACATCATGTATTACTTCCAGTCTAATAGTGGCTGCGCTGAAGACAGGAAAATACAAAATCGCTCGGTTGGCGCAAAGAATCAGACCCAGCGTTGGACCGATCTTAGAATTTTTGATTCTCAATTGTTCATAAGACATGCCTCTATCAGATGAACATAGAACTTTTTGATGAACCCATTTTTAGTTGAAATAATAGAAAAATAAGCAAAATTTTTTTTCAAATTCAGAAAAAAAATCGAAAAAATTCAATAACTCAAGTAATTCTTGCAATATCAAAAAGTTCTATGTTCATCTGATAGAGGCTTGTCTTATGAACAATTGAGAACCAAAAATTCCAAGATCGGTACAACGCTGGGTCTGATTCTTTGCGGCAACCGAGTGATATTGTATTTTCCTGTCTTCAGCGCAGCCACTATTAGACTGGAGGTAATACATGATGTAAGATATGGATAATGAAGGTCAAACCCTCCCCAAACATGATGATTTTTTTAAATTTTATCAGAGTCTTCAAGTTGAAAAAAAAAGGAAAATTGTTTTTCAGAAATTCAACCCATTTAAAGGTGTATATACCCCCTTAAAGAAATTTTGATCCCATTTTTGATCAGGTTCCACCATGTGAAAGATCCGTCACGAATCCCTTGACACCCTGTATAGATTGAAAAAAAGATATTCCAAATTTTCAAAACTGAATATGAGTTGAAAAAAACTGAATGAGGAAATTGCTGGATAATTATTATTCAATACATTTTGTCCCCTGTACCCGGATTCTGTACCTTTTCGTCAACGAAACAAGCGGATCAGCTTGTTTTCTCTTGTTTTCTATTGGGTAGATTTGTCTTTCCTGAAACTTTATTGGTCGCTGATCTTGTTGTGTGAGCTAACGACAGCGATAATTCTCGATAACGAGTTACAGAATCCGGGACAGCAGAAGATTACTATGCTTCAAGTTCCACACGTTCTTTTGATTTGGAATCAGTTTTTTTCAACGTATGAAAAAACTATTCGTCTCATTGGATTTATTGTCCAAAGTCAGATGGCCATTGCGAGGCTTCCAGTAAGCTTTACACTTATTCTTACTGACCAATTATTTCCTCTCAAAATCATATTCTTGTGAGCATGAGGGTATTATGTCAGCATGAAATAAGATAAATAATGTAAAAAGGGTTCAATCTAGAAGTTAGATCAGCTTTTAATTTTCTTCCAGATGACAAAAATCATCTCCTAGATATGAAACGGAAGTTGAATGCGCATTGTTTCAATTATAACGAACCCTGCTCCGAAGCGCAGATAAAAGACGAAGTACAAGCTTTTTTATCAAATTTTTCATCACAAAGTAGTGCAGATGTTTCTGTACCGCCAGGAGAACGACATAATGATACCGTGCCTAAAACAAAAAAACGTGTTGCACTCCGTAAACAGAGTAAGAAAAAAGGCGGGGCAAAAGTGCTACCCGCTGAAACTAAGAACACAAGCTTTGACCTAACTAACGACACACCGGAACATGAAAATCTCCCAGCTCATCTAACAAGACATGGAGGACAAAACTATATTTCTGTAGCATCAGAAATGCTACTCGCTGAAAGTGATTACACAACCTCTGACCTAAATAACAATCCAATTGAATCTAAAGACGAGAATGCACAAACTCACGCAACAAGATATACAGAACAAGACGTCATTTCTGTAACATCAGAAATCCTGTCCGTTGAAAGTAATCATGCAAACCCTCACTTAACTAACAATGCATTTGAAGGCCAAGACGAAAATGTAGAAACTCACAAAACAAGATGCACAGAACAAAACTCAATTTCTGTAACATCGGAAATGCAGCCCGTTGAAATTAATCATACAAACCCTGACTTAACTAACAATGCATTTGAACGTCAAGACCAGAATGTACAAGCTCACGAACTAAGATGCACAGAACAAAACTCAATTTCTGTAACATCGAAAATGCTACCCGTTGAAGATAATTATACGAACCCTGACCCAACTAACGATATATCTAGACATATAAATGTTGAAACTCACGAAACAGGACATGAAATACAAACCATTATTCCTGTAACATCAGAAATACTACTGGCTGAAAGCAATTACACAAACCCTGACCTAACTAACAATGCATTTGAATGTCAAGACGATAATGCACAAGCTCGCGGTACAAGATGCATGGAACAAAGCTTAATATCTATAACATCGGAAATACTAATTGCTGAAGCTTATTACACAGACCCTACCTTAGCTAACTATACATCTGAACATGATTCGGAATTGCAGCTGTCATCCACAGATATCGTAAGCGATTCTTATATACCAAGCGAACCGTCTATCACTCTGCAGAATGATGATCCCATTTGGGCAGAATTTGATAAATCTACAGCAGACGAATCGGATAAATCTGCAGCAGACGAATCGGATAAATATGCAGCAGACGAATTGGATAAATCTGCTGAGAGTGATTCAACAAGACTGATGTTCCAAGCCAACAAGGCTCCAATTCCAAACAGAAACGCCTATGACATCATAGAAGATGAATCGGACGACGACGATGGTTCAGATTATAATCCCGAAAAGGATGACGTGGTTGAAGATTCGTCAGACGTAACGGATATTGATCATGCAGATGACGAGGCTGAGATCTGTACTCCGAATAGAAGTGCGAGTCTGAGTAAAAGTAAAAATCATTCAACTGATGGATCATTCAATTTATCTTCAACATCAAATGTACCTGGTACGTTCGCTTGTGATGACTCTAATATAACCGTTAAGCCCTCAACTGGACCTCAAGGAGCTGGAAAGACATACTTTTGTTTTTACTGTCACAAAAAAACTACCAAACTTGCACGACACCTAGAAAGAGTCCACAAAGACGAAGAAGACGTTAAAAAATTCGCAGTACTACCTAAGAAGACTGCTGAACGTGCTGAACTTATTACAAATTTGAGAAATAAGGGAACTTTTTTGCACAATAAAAATGCGGACTTGAACCATGGAGAACTTATGGTATGTAGACGACCTCAAAAAAAAAATGAAAAAAAATGCTCAAGACTTTGTCACATGCCCAAAATGCAAAGGATTTTTTGCTAAAAGTAACGTCAGATATCACTTCCAACACTGTGCCCCTGGTCATGGAAAAAACACTAGATCTATTCTATCATCAGGCCGTAAGATACTTGGTCGTGTTCATCCAGATGCATGTAAAAAGTTGAGGAAACGTATCATTCCTGTAATGAAGGAAGATAATATTGTTCGTCTCATACGGTATGATCAGCTTGTTACATTATATGGGAACAAAATGTGCAGGAAATATACGTCTCAACATCAGGACGACATGATCAGAGCGCATCTGAGATTGCTAGGCCGGTTTTTGACTGTTATAAAAACAATCAAACCTGAACTCACAGACTTTGCGTCATTATACGACCCAAAATATTATGATGCAGCTATTCAGTCTGTTAATAATCTTGCAGGTTTAAATGAAGAGACAGAAACATATCGACATCCATCTGTAGCTTCGAGTATCGGTACCATGCTTAAAAAGCTAGGAGCTATTCTCGAAACAGAATGTATTAAGCAGCATGACAATGAAAAAAAAAATAATGCCGCAGATTTTTTAAAACTCCTGAATGAAGATTTCGGGTGTAGTGTTGGTAAAACAGTCATCGAATCTCAAGTAAAGCATCAGCGCCAGAAGAAGATTGAGCTTCCAGTAATTGAAGATATCACAAAACTAAATACATTCTTGAACAAGAAACGTGAGTCCGCTCATCAAAGCTTACGACACAAATTCACATTTGAAGCATGGCTGTCTTTGGCACAATCAACACTAATCTTGGTATAAGTTTTCAACCGTCGGCGAGCCGGGGAAATAGAAAGAGTCACACTAGACGATTTTAATAGTTATAAAGGTGCTGATGAAATGGACAAAGACTTATTTGCATCATTATCAATTGAAAAACAGGAGGCTGCGAGAAAATATGTACGGTTTACCATTCGTGGGAAGCTAAATAGAACTGTACCAGTTCTTTTAAGTACAGAAGTACTTGACAGTATGAAAATTATTATTCAGTTTCGAAGTGCTGCTAAAGTACCTCAGACAAATCCATATGTATTTGGTCTTCCCAACGGCAACGACAATAACAGACATCTGCATCTGAGAGCCTGTAACTTGATGCGAAAATTTTCTCAGGAATGTTCAGCAAAAAATGCAAAGACTTTACGTGGAACTATTCTTCGAAAACATGTAGCAACGAAATGTGCCTCTATGGATTTGCCAGCTAATGAAATAGCAGATATAGCAAATTTCATGGGGCACCATGAAAATATTCACACAAATATATATATAGACAACCTGTAGCAAGTCGTGATATCATACGAATGTCTGAAGTACTGGAACAGGCCGAAGGAACCAGTAGCCATGCCGGTCCAAGTTCAAGAAACTCCAACAAAGAAATTTCTATAGACCACAACGAATCAGAAACAATTATATCCAACCAAGACGAAGATCGTGGTATGTACTGCATACTTTGACAGTTTCGAATATCGATTCACATAGTTTTTCTCGCTGCGACTCAAGTTGTAAATTTTATTTTGAACTCACAATTGTGACATGGAAACAATTATATACGATACACTCACTCTAGTTAAAACTGCATGACCCAAATTTCGAATTCCTTTTAACAATTTGTGTCACTGTATTTCTTCTGTATTGCAAAACAGCTGTTTGTAGCTATCAGAGTTTTTATATTAAAATCTACAATCCATGTTTTTCAAACATCATTATTTTTCGATAATACAACATCTACTTTCAATTCAGCTGCTTTGAATTACTATTATGAAAAATATTATAACTGTAATCTATCAATAAGTCTGTTTATTGATACCTTTATTCCAGAACACAACGCAAAACGAAACAGGAATGACGAACTAATTGATAATGCTGAAAATCTCGGCAGTCATAATCTGAGTGAAAATTTTTCAAACGCCTCCAACTCTGGCTGTAGCGATATGGGAACCGACGAGCAACCAATAATGGAAAGAAAAAGAAAGAGAGAGCACAGTTCGAACAATAAACAAACTAAGAAACGTTCTAGTAAGAATACAATAAGATCGTTTATTCAATCAGGGTCCAAGCTTACCGTACCCTTTGTCAGGCCAGTGCTCACAAGATTTTTCTGTCTAGAATTGAAAGTAATTTGCTTCAGGGGTATATTTGATGGAAACAATTTTTCGTCTGCAAAATAAGTAAAAGCCGTCTTATTAGAAATGTCGTCTTCGAATTTTTAGATAAAGGTAATACATATGTTCAAAAACAATTTCAATCTGCTGCGATGGAAGTGTGACGGACGGTATGGGTAGAGTGTTATTAATCCCTATGGTTTATTCACAAGAGAACCCGAGAATAGAATTGGTCATCCCGTCACATCCACATATAAATAATTATAAAAGAGATCTATTATGAAATAGATCAGTAAATAGGATTCGTTGCCGCCTAGTCCTATACAGGTCTCAATTGATTTGTTTAATTTGTGTTGAGGCTAATTGATATAGAAATAATAATATAATTAAAGAAAAATAATAACTATGAAGTAAATAAATGAAAGGTAATTCAAATGATAATGGGAAATTGACTGGTAAAATCAAATATATATTCTTTAACGATTATGGATATGAAATATATATAGTTCAAGCGACTAACAAATGATTGTCGGTTAAACAAATGAATAACATAAAATAATGAATTCACAAAATAATGAAACAATATGATAATATAATGATCTCCGACGTGGGGATCGTGAAGGCTTGTCACTATATAAGAATTATTCATGAAAAATAATAATGAATTTGATAAAAGGCTCTTCACGATTCACACGCGTTGATATGAAGAATATGATGAAATACTGAAATAAGAACTCTCTCTCTCACTCTCGGACAGGAATAATATAAATTGAGTCAAGATCAGCGACTACTTATTGGAGTAAAGTCTCGATACTATTTAGAGGAAATCTTGCACTGGAATTAGGGTGGTACCCGAAATTCTAGGAATTATTCCAGGCGATTTATTGAATTAGCAATGATTCTGATCTGGCCTCAAAATGAAAGAATAGATAAATATATGCGTGTATATATATTGTTCTGAATTATAGTAATATTATAACGAGATACATGATTCAAGATCGGTAGTCATGAGCTTAATACGCTTAATGGAAACGCTAGTATGAAACTCTGTGCTTGACATAGAAGATACTCGCACTGGTATTAGGGTATACCCCGAAATTCTAAGAATTATCCCAGGCGGTTGAATGGCTTGACAATCATTCCGATCTTGCTTCAATTAAGGGTATAATAATTGAATTTTCCAATAAGGAAATTGAACATGGATAAACATGTGCATAACTATATAATTATAGTAATAATATAATGAGATATAAATCGAGATCGCTAGTTAGGGTCTTAATGATCTTCAAGCTTTAATAGTGGAAGAAATAAACCCAACGGGATTAGGGTGAAACCCGAAATTCTAGGAATTATCCTGTTTGGTTATTAATTTTACTACCGTAACGATCTCGAGTTATTCTGTTAAAGTAGTACAATATATATTTATATATTATTTTATATGAATAACTGGTAATAATATAGGCATTCAGATTGAACAATGAGTAGCTATGCAAGCTCACCGGGTGGTCACGTTATTAGGAAGGGATTTCCCCGAAATACTATAGGTATTGGCCTATAACGATATTCCCGTGGTTTACTACTCATCAGATGGAATTATATTTTGTCATGAACATAATTAAAATTAAAGAATTCTGGAAAACGATATAACAATTCGAATATTTAAGATAATTTATCAGTGAGTAAATTTGTGAGCGATCGTGGTTACTTAGCCTTGGTTGATCTGGAGTAGCATGGGACTACCTTGATTAGCCTCCCTCACCTTAAGAACCTCGATGTTTTTTTTTATAGTCGAATTTAGCTTTTTGTTTTAAATGTTTATAACTGTTTAAATGTCCTGAACTGAAGCTATTGTTGCTTGATCAAATGTCTATTGTTCGTGATCGGATCGATGCACAGATTTGATTGATTCTAGATTTGCGATTATGAAGTCAATAAAGGTTGATGTGAAGTAGTAGGAAGAAAATTGAAGTGGTAATGAATGGAACTGAAATTGAATTGATTCTTGCCGATAAAGTTAACTTAGTATTACAAATACTCAAAGTGAGTATAAGGCAGAAAGTGAAGTTATTGTTAATATTGAAAATATTAAAAGTTCAAATGCGATTATCAAGATAATCGACTTGTGTCTCTGCACTGAATTTAAGGTTGAATAATCAGACCACCACGCTGTGGATTATGTCACGATTATCACTTTAGGTTAACGGGTGTAGAGTCCTTTGTATTACCACTTGACTTTAGATTTGGATTTTAAGAGAAGATTGAATACAACTCGTGGCTCGAAGTTACACACGGTTCTTTACGACCACGCACTTCGCGACTTGACGGAAGAAAGACGCTAGTTCAAGTTCAAAGGCGACGAGGTCCCCGTGGTTGCAACAAAGTATGTATTGCTACGCGTGTGGCTTAGCCAATTAGGATTTAACTTGAAGGCTAATCGTCGCCTGATTGGTTTGAGGGACTACTAGCAGTTAGGCGTAGGAGTGGGGCCCTGGTGACGTTACGCGGTCCCATGCTATTCCATGCCTCACCTATAGCTCACTCACACTAACTTGGTTTGAATATCTTCAAACCATGTTAATAATTCGAACTTACATTTGAATTATGAACCGTTAAATGGCTTTTTAGTTTTCCATCATTCTTGCTTTTGAAATATTATTATTCTACTTCTAGTTACCTTAATTTCCTTATTTCTTTGAAAATTAGAGAGAGAGCAAAATTACATCTACGCGCTAGCCTATAGTAGTGTGAGGTTGGCGGGTCAGCAAGACTGGGGTTCCAGTGTTGCTTCGCCGTTATCAACACCTACGTGACTTATGAGCCGTTTTAAGAAGGGAATAAACATCCGATGCAGTTAATATTATATTTCAGTGTGGTTACTTTCTACGCGGTTGAAAAATGAGACAAACAAATTGTTAAGCGTTCAAAGAATTATTGTTGGAAAGAGTTTATGAAATCAAACTAAAAAAAAAAGGAATTTAGGATTCCGGGATATGTATATACGTATAAAGATATATATCGAAATCTACGCACGTAACAGAAGTCAATGCGCAAGAAATCTTTTGTAGGAAATTTCTCTGCGTAATACACTTTTAATCACATAAGATTGAAGTTTTGTTTTCAAATACGCATACTCCCATAATCTCACAACTTATAGGAATTTTTTGTATTGGTTTCGGGCTTTCTTATTTATTGAAATTGGGAAACAATTGCCGGCACTGGACGCTGAGCCACCTGAACACTACTTCAAGTGTTCAGACGTTGGGAATTCACCCTGTATGTTCATAACTGCAATCTTTCAAAAAATAATATTTGTCGTATCTCAATGTGTATGTGTATATTGCATCGATTATTATGATTTTTCATTGGATTCGATTCAGTTTGTATTAGTAATTTACATTTTTCAATTCTCTTAGCATCTCCATTTGGTAAAACAAAAAGACGTAGATGGAGTAATGACGAAGTAGAAGCAGGCCTCGAGATGTTTGGAGAAGACATAAATCAATCCGTCATTCCATCGTTGCGAGTCATTGAAAAAAAATCGCAAAACATGATCAGTTGAAAACGAGAAACTCCAGGATTGTCAAGGCGTGGATAAATAACCAAATCAAAAAAAAGGAAAAACTGGATCTTCGCACGGAAAATGACACCTATACAGGAAATAACTCACCATCACGAAATAGTAAGGTCGATGACAGCAAGAAATTCATAAAATCAGTATTTTTGCACCAAATCAAAAGTAAGCGCATACCCACATTGGCAGAATGTGAAAAGGCTGATAAGACATCGGGAGCGTTACGAAAACTTTCTGTTAAACAGATGCAGGCTCTAGTATTCGCGGAAATACAGAATGATACATAGATGTCACTACTTACACTAAAACTAAAAATTGTGATCAATCAGATTATCTTTAAAAAATAATATTCGAGTTATTATCAATTATTATCTATAATGCGATTCGGCTGATGCATTTTTTACAAAGTCCAGTGTGAGATTAAACTTGCAAGTAATTTTGAAGAAGAGTGATACTATTTATTATTACATTGTGATAATGTGATAATTTATCACATTCGTTTTTTATTTCGGCTAGCGTATTATCAAAACAAAAGTAGAATGAAAGTCCAAAAAATTAAACTTACGAGTAATTTGAGAAAAAACTTGAATGCCATTAAGGGGAGACTGTACTGAAACTTTGACCAAAACCGTTTTTTATCATTTTGAATTACCAAAAAGGGTGTGATCGAAAATCGCCCACGACATTTTTTAAATATTGATAACATGTGTATTGAAAGAAAATATCAGCCTTCTGCGATAAAAGTGTATGCGCAGGAAACCTCTTGCAGAGGATTTCCGTTGAACCACTGCGAAAGGTCTCCTGCGCATACATTTTCATCGCAGAAGGTTGATAGTTTTTTCCAACACCCACCACTACTATTATCTAAAAATTTTCAGATGCGAGTTTCGATTGGACTATTTTGAGTAGTTGGAAAAAAAAATGGTTTTTGACGAAGTTTCAGTACCGTCTCCCCTTAAAATGAGAAAAAAGAATGTTCTAGACTAGCATATCATATTAAGATGCAGGAACAGATGTGACGTTGGACTAGCGTATCATCAAACTCGGAGTAGGATCGGAGTCTAGTGTAAGATTGAACTTACAGGTAATTTCGAAGGAAACTTGAATACTGTTGAAATGAAAAAGTTAACTGTAATAAAACAAGCATATTATCAAAATAAACGTTACTATGAAAGATGTAAGAAGAGGTTATTCCCGTTCAATCGGCCCGAAGGCCTGTTCAAGGACCACGTCATTCTGGATATGAACGATTATTCTCTGCTCATCCGAAACTCAGGCGCGGTCCATCCTTACCTGCCCGCGACACGGTCGTCGCAGTCGAGTTTCTGGACGTATATTTTGGATTCTTTCGGAATTTGTGTTGATTTTCAGTGGCGGTCCCGGAACAGACCCATAAGCCGCGGCTCAAGCTGTCACTTGCTAATACTGCGTCACATGTAAGACGGCAATTGTATTATAGAATCAATAGATCGATCAACCATCGCTGGAAAGCGAATTCAACTGATCACAGGAAAAATTGATCCTCCTCGAGTTTCAGCGCAGCCTTTTCCGCGGATACATCAGAGTTGGTATAAGAGATAAAAGTGTAGGTTTTTTCCGTTCGAACGGCCTAAAGGCCTGTGCAAGGACCACGTCATTCTGGATATGAACGATTATTCTCTGCTTATCTGAAACTCAAGCGCGGTCCATCCTCATTCGCCCGCGACAAGGTCGTCGCAGTCGAGTTTTTGGACGTATAATTTGGATTCTTTCGTAATATGTTTTGATTTTGAGTCGCGGTCCCGGAACAGACCCATAAGCCGCGGCTTAGGCTGTCACTCGCTAATACTGCGTCACATGTAAGACGGCAATTGTATTATAGAATCAATAGATCGATCAAGCATCGCTGGAAAGCGAATTCAACTGATCACAGGAAAAATTGATCCTCCTCGAGTTTCAGCGCAGCCTTCACCGCGGATGCATCAGAGTTGGTATATGCAGGTAGCACACACGCGCATCGGTTTATTTTGGCCTTCTGGTCGACTGAAGGATGACTCACAGTCGACAAATGTCCGCTTTGCAGTCAATCTGAAGACATTGACAACAAGACGACTAACAGACTTTGATTAGTCGTGTTTTTGTCAATGTCTTCAGATTGACTGCAAAGCGGACATTTGTCGACTTTAGTCATCTTTCAGTCGACCTACAGAAGGCTGAAATAAGCCGATGCGCGTGTGTGCTACCTGGGATAAGAGATAAAAGTATACGTTTTTTCCGTTCGAACGGCCTAAAGGCCTGTTCAAGGACCACGTCATTCTGGATATGAACGATTATTCTCTGCTTATCTGAAACTCAGGCGCGGTCCATCCTTACCTGCCCGCGACACGGTCGTCGCAGTCGAGTTTCTGGACGTATATTTTGGATTCTTTCGGAATTTGTGTTGATTTTCAGTGGCGGTCCCGGAACAGACCCATAAGCCGCGGCTCAAGCTGTCACTTGCTAATACTGCGTCACATGTAAGACGGCAATTGTATTATAGAATCAATAGATCGATCAACCATCGCTGGAAAGCGAATTCAACTGATCACAGGAAAAATTGATCCTCCTCGAGTTTCAGCGCAGCCTTTTCCGCGGATACATCAGAGTTGGTATAAGAGATAAAAGTGTAGGTTTTTTCCGTTCGAACGGCCTAAAGGCCTGTTCAAGGACCACGTCATTCTGGATATGAACGATTATTCTCTGCTTATCTGAAACTCAGGCGCGGTCTATCCTTACCTGCCCGCGACACGGTCGTCGCAGTCGAGTTTTCGGACGTATATTTTGGATTCTTTCGTAGTATGATTTGATTTCGAGTCGCGATCCTGGAACGGACCCATAGGCCCCATGACCCAAAATATTGCCCTTGTATAAAAGTGTATGAAACTGTGTGAAAGCGTATACGAGTGTATGAAAGTGTATATATCGGTATGAAAGTGTATATTAAGTCGATATATTGGTCGATTGAAGATCAGGTCTCGGAAACACTCAATCCCTCGAATTTATACGAACATACACTCCATACTGTCCCTGAATATGCCTAGGACCATGTATTGGTTGTTGCCGGTACGGTCCTGGTTACACACCTTACGCATAGAAACCTTCCAGGTCGGACCTTGAAAGTAACAAGTGTCCCAGAAAAAACCATTGCATATCAAATAATGTCCCGGTAGGACCTCTGTATATATATATATATATACATATATGCATATATATATGGGGCATTCCAGCTCAACTCAACCGGCCAACGGAAGTGACCTCTTCGATTTTGTTCTCGAAATAATATATGGTAGCTCTATATTAAACATAACATGTCTGTGAAGATCAACCCTTAAATCAAAAATCTGCCCAAGTTATGATTTCATGAAGATTTGAGTCGCCTTACATTCAAATATTCAGTGCCACTAAACGATGAGTCAACTCAAAAAGGTGTCTAATGGATTATGTCCGGTACAAAGTGTAGTTTGGATGGAAATTCAATGAAACATTTCAAGCACTCTTTTTCTCGAAAATTTCTCGAAAATCTCAATTTTCTCGGGAATGCCCGGATCGATTGGGATGAGTTTTGCACACAAGATTTTCATTGAAAAACTACAAATTTTGGTACCCGAAACAATATGCCCGGACGTCAACTTCCGGAGTTGTGCAGTTTTCAAATAATTATATAATTACTATTTCCGAGGAAATTTTGGTTCGCACGAATAAATAACATTGGGTATGATGCAAAGCATAGAAAGCTTGGATACAAATATTTAGGAAGTTGCTATTAGACATCAATAAATCAATTCAGTAATTGATAATCTTTTTAGTTATTACAAACATAATTTATCCGTCAATCGTGTCCAATAGCACTTTCTGTTTTTATGAATCACTGATTATATCTAACTGGACACGAGTTCACACGGAAGGCAGGGGCCAATTCTTGCACCTGAGTTTACAGTAATGTTCAGGAATGGGTTTGCGGTGGTTATCTATTTTTTTCAGACTTTTTCGGATACCATCAATAAAATGATATTATATTATTCACAATTATTATTATTACAATTTCGGCTATCAGCACATCAAATACGACTAGGATGGAGTCTCGTTTCCGAAAAAGTCCAAAAAAAACAGTTAGCCACCGTTAACACATGAACGAATATTACTCTACACTCGGGTGCAAGCATTGGCCCCTGCTTTCCATGTGAACTCGTATCCAGTTGAATATAATCAGTGATTCATGAAAACAGAAAGTGCTATTCGACACGATTGCCGGATAAATGATGTTTGTAATAACTGAAAAGATTCAATTACTTAATTGATTTATTGATGACTAATAGCAACTTACTAAATATTTGTATCCAAGCTTTCTATGATTTGCATCATACCCAATGTTATTTATTCTTGCGAAGCAAAATTTCCTCGGAAATGGTAATTATATGATTATTCAAAAACTGCACAACTCCGGAAGTTGACGTCCGGGCATATTGTTTCGCGGGTCAAAATTTGTAGTTTTTTACTGAAAATTGTGTGTGCAAGATTCATCCCAATCGATTAGGGCACTCCCGAGAAAATTGAGATTTTCGAGAAATTTTCGAGAAAAAGCGTGCTTGAAATTTTTCATTGAATTTCCATCCAAACTACACTTTGTACCGGGCATAATTCATTAGACACCTTTTTGAGCTGACTCATTGTTTAGTGGCAGTGAATATTTGAATGTGAGGCGACTCGAATCTTCATAAAATCATAACTTGGGCAGATTTTTGATTTAAGGCTTGATCTTCACAGACATGTTATGTTTAATATAGAACTACCATATATTATTTCGAGAACAAAATCGAAGAGGTCACTTCCGTTGGCCGGTTGAGTTGAGCTGGAATGCCCCATATACATATATATATATATACATATACATATATCTCTCTATATTATAAAGATATCTCGCCGCCGCCGCCGCCGCCGCCGCCGCCGCCGCCGCCGCCGTGTCAGTATTTCAGATTCTTTTGTTTTCCCCAGAATTCTTTTGTTTTTCCTATAATTCCTGGGTTTTCCCAGAATTCTTTTGTTTTCCCCAGAATTCTTTTGTTTTTCCCAGAATTCCTGGGTTTTCCCAGAATTCCTGGGTTTTCCCCAGTATTCCAGATTCTTTTGTTTTCCTGGACCTAGGACCTTTAACCTTTGACCTTTGATATATGTTCGGGAGTGACAAAACAAACGCCGCCGCCGCCACCGCCGCCGCCGTGTCAGTATTTGAGGGAATTCTGGGTAATATCCTACCTAACCTAACCTAACCTAACCCTAACCTTACCCTAACCTAACCCGAACTCAACCTCACCCCAACCTAACCTAACCCTAACCTAACCTGAACTCAACCTAACCTAACCCTAACCTAACCTAACCCTAACTTAACCTAACCTAACCCTAACCTGACCCTAACCTAACCTAAGGGTTTTCCGAGAATTCTTTTGTTACCCCCAGAATTCCTGGGTTCTCTCAGAATTCTTAGGTGAAAAAAGCAACAGAATTCTGGGGGTATGATTAGAACGGATTATTTGGGTCTCAAACCAACTGATATTAATCAAAGTATGGGTGGTTGGCGCGTGAAACCTTTCGATAAAAGCATATAAATGAGAGCATCCAAATATTGAACATATATAGGACCAAATTGTTCACATTTGAATTTTCTACATATTTTTGGTTCAAGTTTTGTTCGTATATTAAGATTTAGAGATTATCACCCTTATTCATAGACATAGAGATTGTGGTTGAGAGCAATTGTTTTGTTGAAAGCAGTCATTCAAATTCTGGCAGTCTATTATTTGACAGTTTTTGACAGTTTCATACTGAATATTTGTGACCTACAAAATTGAACGTATGAAGATATATGCTAAAACTATACCGGAATCGTAATGGAAAATATTAGTTGAAAAGGTAAGTGTGTACGAGATAATTTTGTTAGAAAGTGAATAGGAGAGAATTTTCGAAAATAGTTTTAGGTTCGATAAACCGATTTTGGATATTTCGTCCGAAATTATTATGGATAATTTTAAATCAAATCACGTAATTGAAGAATCTATTTTAGGGGATGGTAATTGTTTATTCAGGTCATTTTCCTACTTTTTGTATAACGACCAGGAAAAGCATAGGCAAGTTAGATTAAGGATCGTTTCTAATGTTTATAAAAACTGGTCGGTTTATGAACCATTCATATTAGGGGACGAATCTTATGGAACTCAAATTACGGATAGAGATTGTTATAAGTTATGTATGACCAAAGATGGAGTTTTTGGGGGGGAGGTTGAGTTACAATCTTTTGTGAATATTTACAATGTTTATCTAATGGTTTATGTTAATAATTCTGAAGTACCAAAGGAATATGGCCCAAATCATAGCAACAGTAAATTGATACTTTTTTTAAGTGGTATTATCGATAGAGGTCATTATGATGTCATAGAATGTTTCAACTCCACTTTCTGGAATGATTATAAGAGCTATTGTAATCGTAGGTATCATAGCGATAATAAAAATATAATTAATAACAAACGACGAGTTGAAAATCTGACCGTGTTAGAAATATTAAATAAACGGTGCATGAATAAAATCGAAAATATGACCATCGAACGTTTGGGGAAAAAAAGGAAGAAGGATATGGTGGAAAATATGACTGAAGAGCGTTGAGAAAAGAAGCGGGAAAAAGATGTGGTACGGAATATGAATGAAGAACGTTCAAATAAAAAAAGAGAAAAAGACGTGGTACGAAATATGGAAAAAGAACGTTTGAACAAGAAAAAAGAAAAAGATGTAGTACGGAATATGGATGAAGAACGTTTAAATAAAAAAAGAGAAAAAGACATGGTACGAAATATGGAAGAAGAACGTTTAAACAAGAAAAGAGAAAAAGATGTGGTACGAAATATGGATGAAAAACGTTTGAATAAAAAAAGACAAAAAGATGTGGTACAAAATATGGAAGACGAGCGTTTAAATAAGAAAAGGGAAAAAGATGTTGTACGGAATATGGAAGAAGAACGTTTAAACAAGAAAAGAGAAAAAGATGTGGTACGGAATATGGATGAAAAACGTTTGAATAAAAAAAGACAAAAAGATGTGGTACAAAATATGGAAGACGAGCGTTTAGATAAGAAAAGGGAAAAAGAAGTTGTACGGAATATGGATGAAGAACGTTTGAACAGAAAAAGGGAAAAGGATATGGTTCAAAATATGGACGACAATCGGTTGAGTAAAAAAAGGGATAGCAACATGGCAAAAAACATGACGTGTGAACGCATTAATAAGAGAAGAAAAATGCAACAAGTTATTAAATTATGCCCCAATAAAGTGTCCTACTTGGATCTTGGAGCAATGGATTATATTTGTCCATATTGTTCGGCATTATTTTGGTCAGCGGAATTTTCGAAAAAAAGTTGCTGCCATAATGGAAAAGTGCATCTTCCACCGTTGAGTGATTATGATGAAGATTTAAAAGATTTATTGTTGAATGATAAAAAGTTTAGGGAATTAATTCGTTATTATAATAGTCGTTTTTCCTTTGTAACATTTAATGCTAATGTCATAAATGAATCTAAAAGAGGAGTATACAATTTAAAAATTCAAGGACAAGTTTGTCTTATAACTCCAAGCAGCATTCATACAAAAAAAGGAAATATCCCTTATTGCGGCCAAATTTATATTTATGATGATTATGAAGCAACGGAAAAAAGGTTAGAAGAAAATAAAAATTTAGTCAAAGAACATATACAAATAATATCAGGAATTTTAAACAATAACAATCCATACGCTAAAAAATACAAAAATTTATTCGAATTAACCAAGGATCAATCATTGCCAGAGTATTATTTGTATTTTGTCCGTAACATAAATTCAGATCAACATCGTTATAATGTACCTACCACTGCGGAATGTGCAGCTTTGATAGCTTCTAAGGATGGTGAAATTCCACGTTTCGATTTATGTATTTATCCAAAAAATCTTCCGAAAGGTATTGATTCTTTTTCATGTCTTAATAAATTATCATTTCATATCGACCCAATGACGTTTCCAATAATGTTTCCATGCGGGGATTTAGGATGGAGTCCAACATTCAAACAAAATAATTCCAGTAATAAAAGACTCACAACTCTTCAATACTATTCCTATCGTTTAGCTTATAGACAGGGTGATAATTTCAGTCCTATTTTATTTTGTGGTCGGTTAACACAGCAGTATGTTATTCAAGCTTATATAATAATAGAAAATAACAGGCTCAATTTTTTGAGGTATAACCAGAAAAAATTACGCATCGAATGCTATCAAGGATTAGTTGATCACATAGCACGTAGTGCTATGAATGATTCAAATAATTTCGAAAATAAGGAACGTCTAGGAAATATATTCGTATTACCATCTACCTATTTAGGCAGTCCTCGAAATATGCAGCAAAATTATCAAGATGCTATGGCTATTGTTAGGGCAATCGGTCGTCCAGATTTATTTATTACCATGACGTGTAACCCGAATTGGCCGGAGTTAAAAACAATAATAAATAAATTTCCGACGGGTACAACGTGTAACGATATTCCAAATATTACAGTACGATTATTTTATACTAAATTACGAGCTTTGTTGGCCGATGTCATTAGTGGAAAAATTTTCGGGAATATTTTAGCATATGTTTATGCAATAGAATTTCAGAAACGTGGATTACCACATGCACACATGTTATTCGTATTAAATTATACAAATAAATTAATAACTCCAGATGCAATTGATAAATACATCAGTGCCGAAATATCTTCTAACGATCCCGAATTGCAAGAGTTGGTTATAAAGGATGTACAATGATCAATATTAATAGGACCGTTAGGAATTTCCGTTACTTTGGGGCCGAATTCGTAATACCCGAGGATGTCATGGGGGGTTGGCGCGCGAAGCGCGCAGGGGGGCGGAGCCCCCCTAGTATATATATATATATATATATTAAGCGGTACAAAAAGAATCCTTTTTGTACCGCTCTTTCCAAATGGTCAATAAACGGCTACTTTAGGCCCTATTTTTAGGTCGGAAAAACGCAGAAATCGTGCATGTGTTACAAAAAATACATTTCTCTCAATAACTATCAAAATAATTGGGTTAGAGAGCCGAAATTTTAAGACAGATATTTTATTATCTGGAAACCATAGGCAGAGTGAAATCTCAATTTTCACTGAGGGCACTTTCAGGTTCTCATCTGACTATACCCTTTCTAGACGATTCGTTTTATACCACGGGGTCTGTAAATTTATTTTCAGCGTAAGCCCAGGAGATCAGGCTGTCACGTCAGCTGTAATATGATGTGAGATGCTAATCAAATTACCTCTCTGCCTTCGATCTATTCGGATCAGCTATGTAAGCAATGCCATGGAGAGCAGCTACCCTCGGATACTCTTTGGCTCGGCTGCGCAAGCTGAACCTTAGCAAAGTCTTTGACGGTTTATAACTGTCCAAGCAGGCCATTCCACCAAGAAATATCTCCAGGTCACCAAAATACTTTTTCGCTTTCCGGTGTTGCTGTGGGCTAGCCTGCCAAGCGATTCAAACTCTGCTAACGTGGATTGAAATTCCCTCAATCTGAATCCACGATCGAAACTGAAACGCGATAGCCATCTGCACGAACAGTTTCAGTCTGGTCATGAATATTTACATGCTGCATGTACCTAGATGAGAGAGGTGTACGACATATACATATAATTGTCCCGTTTGTTTTATTCTATAGACCAACTCCTAATTCACATCCTGTTGAAGTAAAAGTATACATAGTATAATCAAAAGGCTATGTGCTGTGCGTTGGAAGCTGTCCAACTAATCTTATGTCATGTTTCTTCAACGAGTCATAAAATATTCACTAGCCAGACATTTTGAAGTCATAAAGTTTGAGGAGAAAGCTGTGTTCAAACAAATAAACTTGAACAGTTTTTCGTTTTACACGCATCTTTAGGATTGGAGCTTGGAGATTGTTTGAAGCCATTAACTCCCCTAATGTCCGGGTCCACGTATAAGGACAATTGTTTCATGTGCATATTTTTTCTCGTTGCTATGTTATTGCTAGAGTTACGTTGGAAAATGGAATCACGAATTAGATTAAATAATCGATGTGAGTATATTATATCGCGTGTCAAACAGTAAATAAGGTCATATGTGCCAACATACAACATTTAACCGCGTGTCAAGGTAACCGGGCATATGTAGTAAATTACGATACGAGTGTGGTAAAACTTTTTCTGATGAGTGTGAGTTTGCAGCACGAGCTACGAGCTGAAGGCGAGTGTTGACCTTAGTGACAGTAGTGTCTTGACCTTAGTGACGAATAGTGTGACTTTTGTCTCATGATCCTGTAGGCCGCACACCAACTGGTCACGAAGCGCTATTTTGACTTCTGAGAAATGGCAGTGCAGTGACATTTTTTTTAGCCTCGCCGAGAACTCAGCTACCGTCTCTGTCGCCGTTTGCATTGGTTGGTGAAATTTATAACGCTTCATGGCCTCTGACGGCTTCGGCACTAAATGATGTTGTATTATTGCCACGAGTTCCCCACACGTCTTCTCTTTCGACTTGACCGGCGCACACAAGTCACGTTCTAGCATGTACGCGTCATTGTCCATCAACATCAACAAAATTCCTGCTTTCTTGTTCTCAGCGATCTCCTGTGTTTCGAAGTATATTTCCAATCTTTCCGCGAACGCTTCCCAGTCGTTATCTTTCAAATTAAACGATAGCCGCTTTGGTAAATCCATAGCACGCTGTCCTTGTTTACTGTTTGTATACACTGGGTCACGCGAATGCTGCTTTCTTATGCACGAACTCTCCAAATCAACAACTTCGCACCTTACTACTCACGCCGTTACCGGGATCTTATCTCGAACAGACTTCACTAATTTTCTCCTTAGTTTGTCTATCGACTGTTGCTTTTCTACGGCCTGGCCTCGTTCTCTTAACTTTCTTATTACGCCCACATTTGTCAATCTATACTCCCACGACACCACCGGAGCACCCTCTTTACTCGCGTTTCGCTTTTCGTTTTTTGGTTGCTCGGTTGCCGACATCTATCTCTCACCCGCCTGTATAACTTGACACTACTTTTTTCGGGTACGTTACTTTTCGGCGCCGCCGTTTCAGCGCCGGACATTTCGGCGCCACCGTTTCGGCGCCTGGACGTTTCGGCGCTGGGACCTTTCGGCGCTAGGACGTTTCGGCGCCAGGACGTTTCGGCGCCAGGACGTTTCGGCGCCAGGCCTTTCGGCGCTGGGAGGTTTCGGCGCGAGGCGTAATTCAAGTTCTCGGATATTTTTCTCGAGCTGGCAATTTACCCCAGAGGTTACACGGAGATTGTATCTTGGTTCTGTAATACTATAATGTCCTTAATATATATACTGTAACATTGCATGTTACGATAGGCTCCTCAACCCTTAAACGACCTTAGCGGAGTGAATGAAAAGGAGAAAATGCGTAGATAGACCCCGAGGTCCGACAGAATTTCCGAGAGGCGACCGTGACCGACTAAAGACTGTTGAACATATGATTTATTCTTTTGTTTTGTTTTACGACTTTTCTCTAACATGTGGGAGACGAGGCCTAGCCGACGGCTAAGAGACTGTAACACAGACACACCACTACCGGCGCAATACGTTCCAGTATCGACTGTTTGGATCCTACTCGACGAACGCCACCCAAAAGCTTCGGAGGATAGTAGTGGCCACGCTACCTCCTGCTATTACTCTAGAGGACACGGGGGAGTGCCAAGGACATTCTACAACGGGGGAGATCGGTGGTGGAAGAGATTCCCGCCACCAAGAAGAGCCTACATCCCGTGAGCCTCCGACGTAGCAAGCTAAAATCATCGTGGCGAACTTTGAATTACGCGCGTGGCGACCATCGGTCGCCATGCTTAAGGGATCCTTCGGTCGATACAAAAATCGATATTTGGCCGCAACACGAGGGCGCTGATTACCGGCGCCATGCGGTCTAGTCACTCTGCGTCAGACTAGCGTCATAAGCACTCGTGTGTTTGCGTACTGACACCCGTTTCGTAAGGTATCTTTTTGCATTTTGAGCCCCGTGGGCAGTTTAGTTCTTTTGTTTTATCGGGGGAGTGTCTGAGGAGAGTGCACGATCACCTTCGAGGGTGTTTTGTCGAGTAGACGATGGACTTTAGCCAGGAGAAGGCTTCCTTTCTCAGGTGGCTGGAAGACGGTAAGCGTTAGCCATTCTTACCCAGGATAATTTGAATTCGGCAACGGCCGTCAGCCATATTGCCTTTGAGCAGCCACGAGGCTAATTAATATTTTTGGAATCGAATTAAACCGATCTCCGAAGGGTAGGCCGTCACCAGTGTCCCCGTGTATTAGAGAATATCGTTCGAGTTATTATTTTGTAGAGAAATATCGAGTATTGTATGGTTTATTAAGTTCGGGTGTGCTACCTGTCGCACACGAGTGCGACAGAGATAGTCCTAGTCAGTCACTGTCGCTCTCTCTTCCTCCTGTAGGGAGAGACACAGCTAGTTAGTGTTTAGATTTCGAGTCTTTGTTTTTCGGGTTCGAGTCAATAAAGAATTCTAATTAAATAGTTATCGCGTTATTCGCAGAGTTAGGTTAAGTTAGTTTTAGTAAGCTCCTGTAAATATTACTTCTCTGATCAATTTCTTATTTTCTATTCTTTAATACGAGCCGAAGGCTCACCCATTGTAAATACTAGTCTGTTAATTAGTTGTAAGTTCTACTCGTGTAGTTTATTTAGCGTTCCCGTTGGGATATTGTCCCACGAGGACTTAGTTTGCCGAGTTAGTTAACATTTGCATGATTTTTCATTGTTATTGCTATCCTACGTGGAAGCTAGTAGTGTATTAGATATTGTAAAGCTCGTCAAACGTGGCCAGGTCGCCTATACACGGCCTGTGGCTGTCCTTTATACGAGGGGAATTCTCCCCGATGGTTCAAATTGTTCTTTCTATTTCTTCTCTATAATTTTTATTGAATAAATTCTATTTTTCTGTTATTAAATTCAACTGCTCGAGTCGTTATTTAACGTCCCGCTAATCCTTCATTTAATCCTGACCCCTCTCCGCGGTACTGTAGCTAGCCGACGGTTATTATTTTGTTTAGATTTTTGAAAGTGGCGGTTACCCGCCTGGCGCCCAATATCTCTTTTTATTCTCAGTTTTTGGCCAATTGTCGAGTGGATGGTTCTCGGAGACTGGCTATCCGGTCCAGATCCGAGGATCAAATAAAATCCACGTCACAATACATATCCTATAATCGACTACAGGCCTTTGAAACAATTTTTTCAGATTACAGTATATCATGAGGTATGAAAATCAATCGATGACATGTCTTCACGTTGAAAAAGTATACAAATAAAAGTTAGGGAAAAAAATGACGCCACGTCCGAGTCTATTTCATCTTTTTTATTAAACGTAAATAATATATGAAAGACTTAAAAAGTTGACTAATATTTAAACTGAATCGAAACAAATAATTAAGCACAATTTTCGAAGATTCATATGCGATGTATAATCTACAAATTGAGAAAGCCTAAAGTAACCGGCCTTTTTTTCAACTCGAAAAAAAACATTTTTGATAAATGTAAAAACACGGAGAGAATTTTATGATTAGCGCTGTCATACTGGGATAGCTTGATTGACTTATCGCGGACTTCATAGCTCCCGTACTATGAGGATGATAACCGTTCTTACAAGTTAGGCAATGGTTACCATACTTATAGTACAGGACCTTTGAAGTCCGCGATAAGTCAATCGAGCTATCCCAGTATGACAGCGCTTCGCATAAAATTCTGTCCGTGTAGAACTGGATATTCTACGATCCTATTTGAATCCTTCGTTCAGATGACGTGAGGTATATTTGTAAGAATGCCCAATTATGTGAGCAAAAAGTTTTGCGCGATACCCGTTAGGTATTCCAAGATTGTCCTTCTCGAAAAATTCCTGAAAATCTCGGCGAGTCTTGCATCTTCGTCGATATATTTACGCCGTTTATAAGGGGGCGGGATTCCCTGCAGGAATGCTGCGTAATGTGCGTCCCGCGTCTTCTGCACCATTCTCAATCCATCGATAAACTTCCAGATCGATGAATGTTGAACGTCTAGCTCCCTCTGCAGAGCTCTATGGGCTGCTTCTGCGTGATTGTTAGTGCGGTTCTGACCCGAAAGTACGCGATCATAAACCGACCAAATAGATGGCGCAAACATTGGTGGCGACCGGATTCCGTTTCTATTAAGATGCCCGAAGTAAATATCCTACGAAATAACGTGAATACACAAAGAAATCAAAATGGATTGAAAAATATGCGCGTTTGATTCTGAATGATTAAGTCAGCGCAAATAGCAAAAGAAAATTGATTGATCTCATGTTGTTAATGAAAGAAATATGTTAATTAATTTTTCATATGCGAGTCCCCGATTCCAGTAATAACCAT
Source organism: Tenthredo livida (assembly GCA_963992785.1). Taxonomy (NCBI): domain Eukaryota; kingdom Metazoa; phylum Arthropoda; class Insecta; order Hymenoptera; family Tenthredinidae; genus Tenthredo; species Tenthredo livida. Next base: position 12,154,212 of record OZ023072.1, on the reverse strand, counting down.
GTGGATAGAATGAACAGTCAAGTTTCCTCAACTTCATCGTTGCCTGAGGTGAATATCTAGAAATATAAATCAGAAAATGAAACGTGCTATTTGCGACCACTACAAATGACGGTATCATTTTCCATACCTCAAACCACTCCAAAACTGTCTGTAGACTAGGGGGAAGGTGTTCATACAGCCGTGCGATGACTTCGGACAAATTGTCCACTGGCACGAATGCCAGAGCGACAATCATTCGAGCTTTCAAAGCAAAGTCTGGCTCGTTATTATATTGTGCCAAAATATGTTCCCTGCCCAATTTTCTTTCAATATTTTGAGACAAGTGGAACAGGCACCCTTGAATTTTAGCATAAGGAAACTGTTCCCTGATACTATTCAGTATAGCGATTTCGTGGTCTGAATATATATTTTCAGGCTTGAAATCCACCCACAAAATTTGAATGAGAGCAAAAAGTCTCGCGTACGTGTCTTGCTGCTTATTTGGTAGCAGGGCGTACAGAACCGGAAATACGAATTTATCGCGTTCTACAAGAATTACGAAAACTTGTGAGAATAGTGGTGGCGCTATTTTGAATGTGCCATCCATGTACACAGTTGTCACCAAAGAGCTCCAGTCCTGAACATCCTCGCGTCCGAACAGGAGGATACGGTTGACCCCTTTATCAGTGTCGCCCAATAGGAACAGAATGGTTTCATCCTCCGAAACGACATACTGTTTGTATGATTCAGGTATAGCAAGAGATGCCAAGTCCTTTGGTGATGGTAGCACAGCTTGAACGACTCTTCACTTTCGCTGAATAATTTTCCGCGATGCGTCCTTATTGGGGAGTTGTCCTTGGACTGCATGTGATGTACCCGCTAAGACATTCGACATTACTTGAGCCGGTGTCTCCATGGTGTCTATAGCTCTACGCTTCATGACGCCTTTTATTTTCTCCGCTGCAATCAACGCTGGATCACTTCCGTGAGTAGGTTCATGTGTCCGGAACAGTATCTTAGATGTGAAAGAAACAGGTATACAGAATGCGTACAAACCCTCCCTCTCCCCCATTATGCTAAACAGATACTCTCTCATCTATATTTTAATGATTATCACATGAGAAATGGTGCAAACGGTATCCAGTAAACCATTGAACTAAGAAAAAAGCATCATATAAACTACCACTGAGACCAAGCCCTGACCTATTCTGATGGTCAGTGTAGGATCAGTGGGGTGGCCTAACCTATTCTAACTCATTCTAACCCATTCTAAGCTATTCTGACCCATTCTAACCTATTCTAACCTATTCTAACCCATTCTAACCTATTCTAACCCATTCTAACCTTTCAAGAGCCACAGTCACCGTCTGGGTATTTCGCATGTGTGTGTGTGTGTGTGGGATCAGTGGAGTGGCCTAACCTATTCTAACCCATTGTTCCTTTAAGAAGATTTCTGATAAATAAGACAACGAGATGTTACTATTATTGAATCAATACTGGGGGTTTGAATTGCATGATTGTTCAACAACTGGCTTTATCAACACCGTGACCTTGACACGGCATTCCGGCACGCCCAAATGCGGATACCGTTATGCCGTATCAATTCACGGTGCAACGAGCGAGGGTAGCCCTTGTGACGGTAATGTTTAATATGCTCAATTATGTGCATGTGCCGGCCATTATGGCCGGCATGCTAATGCTATTTTAATGCTCTCAATCCAATTGCACGATGATTGTCGCGCAATCATCGCGCGATTGGACTGCGTGTGTATGTGTGTGTGTGTGCACTGAAACGATTGTGTATTGAAATGGATGTTGCTAGAGACCTGGAATGGTCGACCGGTTTTGGCGAATGTTCTTTCAAGACTGTCCGCTCTAATGAGTGGCCTTGTATTTATCAAAAATTGTCATGTGCGCAATGAGCCTTGCGCACTCCCACTGCTGCGGGCCTGATGAGAAAAATTAAGAGGAAAGGGGTGGGGCGGTTTCAGGATTAGGACCTCGGAAGAAAAATATTGTTTCTGAAACTGTTTTTGTTGTCAACTTAAATGTTCCTATTTGTGAGATAACGATAGTAATAATAAAATGAAAGTCCAAACACCCGTTCTAACCTATTCTAACCCATTCTAACCTATTCTAACCCATTCTAACCTATTCTAACCTATTCTAACTCATTCTAACCTATTTTAATCCATTCTAACCTATTCTAACCCATTCTAACCTATTCTAACCTATTCTAACTCATTCTAACCTATTCTAACCCATTCTAACCTATTCTAACCCAATCTAACCTATTCTAACCCATTCTAACCTATTCCAACCCATTCTAACCTATTCTAACCCGTTCTAACCTTTCAAGAGCCACAATCACCGTCTGGGTATTTCGCATGTGTGTGTGTGTGTAGAATCAGTGGAATGGCCTAACCTATTCTAACCCATTCTAACCTATTCTAACCCATTCTAACCTATTCTAACCCATTTTAACCTATTCTAACCCATTCTCACCTATTCTAACCCATTCTAACCTATTCTAACCCATTCTAACCTTTCAAGAGCCACAGTCACCGTCTGGGTATTTCGCATGTGTGTGTGTGTGTGTGGGATCAGTGGAGTGGCCTAACCAATTCTAACCCATTCTAACCTATTCTAACCCATTCTAACCTATTCTAACCCATTCTAACCTATTCTAACCCATTTTAACCTATTCTAACCCATTTTAACCTATTCTAACCCATTCTAACCTTTCAAGAGCCACAGTCACCGTCTGGGTATTTTGCATGTGTGTGTGTGTGTGGGATCAGTGGAGTGGCCTAACCTATTCTAACCCATTCCAACCTATTCTAACCCATTCTAACCTATTCTAACCCATTCTAACCTATTCTAACCCATTCTAACCTATTCTAACACATTCTAACCTATCCTAACCCATTCTAACCTATTCTAACCCATTCTAACCTATTCTAACCCAACCTAACCTATTCTAACCCATTCTAACCCATTCTAACCTATTCTAACCCATTCTAACCTATTCTAACCCATTCTAACCTTTCAAGAGCCACAGTCACCGTCTGGGTATTTCGCATGTGTGTGTGTGTGTGTGGGATCAGTGGAGTGGCCTAACCTATTCTAACCCATTCTAACCTATTCTTACCCATTCTAACCTTTCAAGAGCCACAGTAACCGTCTGGGTATTTCGCATGTGTGTGTGTGTGTGGGATCAGTGGAGTGGCCTAACCTATTCTAACCCATTCTCACCTATTCTAACCCATTCTAACCTATTCTAACCCATTCTAACCTATTCTAACCCATTCTCACCTATTCTAACCCATTCTAACCTATTCTAACCCATTCTAACCTATTCTAACCCATTCTAACCTTTCAAGAGCCACAGTCACCGTCTGGGTATTTCGCATTTGTGTGTGTGTGTGGGGGATCAGTGGAGTGGCCTCACCTATTCTAACCTGTCGGGAGCCACAACCACCGGGTGGATATTTCGCAAGTGTGTGTGTGGAGGGGATCAGTGGAGTGGTCCAACCTATTTCAACCTACCTAGGGCGATTCCTATTTGGGCTAGAGAACGATTAAGAAATTGAAAAAAAAAAAAATTAAAGAAAACATTGAAAAAAACAGAATTAAAAATAAAAGTAAAAATAAGATTGAAAGAAAAATTGAAAAAGAAAAAAAAAAACTAAAAAGAAAACAAAAAAAAAAGTTTTTTCATTTCAAAGAGAAATCGCCCCATGTAGGTTTGTATGACTAATTGAAAGACACCCTGTATATTATAAAATAGAATATTATATAATATAATATAATACATATAGTATTATATAATATATATCAATTGTCAAATCAGTAACCTCAACCCACGTCTCTACTACCTCACACGCGGGTTGGAATGGCCAACTTCACTCCCCAGTTGCATGAAACCCCTATTTTCACACCTTATGAAGTAAAATTTTGTACAACACACGACGGAAAAACTTCTTTTGATCTCGTGTGATTCCAACACTCGCCTTCGGCTCGTGCTGCAATCTCACACTCGTCAGAACAAGTTTCACCACCGTCGTATCGTAATATGTACTATCAAGTCACAACCCCCACACCGTAAGAGCATACTAATGAATAAAACCAAAATCTAAGATGGCAAAGTCAATTCCGATTCAATTGTTCTGGGCATACTTCTCATGCTACAGGTAATTCTCTATCCAAGGTGATAACATACCTCGTTAGTTCTCACAGACGTGTGAAGCCTAGCTTTACACCCATCTGATTTTCTGCTGCACCGCCAGTAATTCTTCTCTTTGCACTTACTACACTTGTCGAAGGTGTATGAATACCCTGCGCCAACGTATTTTGACTTTCCACGCGTGGAAACTAAATTATCGGCCATTCTGATACCCTTCGCAATCAACTGTCACTATCAGACACTGACACACGACTGGCATCAACACGAAAAATACAATACAAATGTTCATAAAAATGTGACCGATTACAGGTATTGTCAAGGGTATGGAGTCAAGTCGGCTGCTCGATCGCCCGGAGAAAACATCAAGAAACGTCGGTCAGCGAAATAATCAGGCCTCATACTGTCGTTATAAGCAGTATTATAAAAACATATCAGACTTGCCTATTCGCGTATCATAGATGAACATTTTGATGAACAAAATCATTGATATTAACCCACATGTGATTGAGTAACGTACTATTAGTAATTTCAGATTTTTCGAAGCACTATTAAGGCGAAGGAAAAAAAATTAATGCATTGCGCCCGAATTCCCATGTAAATTGGATCAAAAAATTCACTGCCTTGTGAGCAGTACTTTGGAGTTGACCTATGGACTTCAAGTATTGCATACTTTTTTTAAAATTTATTTTTGAACTCTTTCCGCCTTGTCCGCGGAAAATTTCGAGAACACCCGAAATAAGGACCACCCTCATGTGCACCGATGTCATTAAACTGTACGGTTTATACATAGATACTTTGGTGACTAGTCATCAAATTAAATGTTGTATATGATACGGGTCGCGTTCTTTCTATACCCTAAGTCATCCATCATCAAGATGCCCTACATTTATTTTTATAGATACATGTATTGTAACGTATCCAGCCGGCCGACCCTAGGCCTGCTGTGATTGGTTGTACAAAGACACGAGAGCTGGACAAATTCGGTATGTCCAGAAGCGTCGCTTATGACGTCATAAGCGGCGATTGTAGAGTATATAAACAGCTGCGGAGCTAGCTCAGCAGCGATTTGTGGTAGAGCACCCAAACGTCTCATTTCATATTATATCCGACGTCTTGTCGGAATAATAAAGTCGAGTCACTTATAACTTATAAAAAATTCAGTCATATCATATAAAAATCTATCATAGCTAAAGCAGCTGATAGTAAATTCAATCATACCTCTGTGTAGTAAATTTAGATACCTATTCTAGCTAAAATTGCAGATAGAAAACACTATAAAATATAAGTAGAAGCATTAACTAAAACAGTACTGCTATCTAAAATCGAATCAATAATCAGATACCTTGCGAGTAGGGAAATAGGAATATAATTAGATAAGTTCTTTGTATTATGATTTATAATTCATTAGTCATTTAAATATAATTTTCTCACGAAGCTTATTGAGTATTGCCTGACATTTCTGTATCTCTGTCCTGTAGATTAGCTACCACACGAAGGCCAAATTTAGAGATCAGAAAAACATCAACAGACCCGTACGGCTGCGGTCTAAGCGACCTGTATCCGAGGGCCAGTTGTTGTGATTCTGAATCTGACACGCAGGCTCGGATCAAGGATACTGGTTCTGCAAGATAGAGTAAATTCGCAATAGCAGGGACCACTGGCTTGGAATCTCACCTGGTTCAGTGGAGGTCGGCAAAACCTTAGATTTTGTGATGATAAAAGCTTTGGCGGTTGAAAGACCTGATTAGCATTGCTTAGCGTAGAAATAACAAATAAAGAAATCTGTGTTAGGTGGCTTTTTGTGTGGCATTACCTATCTTTTCCCCACCCACAGTAGCGAGGAGTCCATAATTATTCATTAATTAACTAAAAATAAAAACCTTTATCTTTTTCGAACCCGACGGACGGCTTGTCTTTAAAATCTAACGATTCAGACAATCCGCAACGTTACAGTATAAATGGTATATATTAAGGACGTGACAATATTCGGAAATCTAAATATAATCTAGAAAGTACTTATTCTTGACCTCAAGTTTGATGTGAGAAGAATTTTTTGGATATGCAGGTCAGTAGAAAAACACATGTATACGTGTAACGTTTCGACCCAAGATGAGGGCCCTCTTCAGACGAAAAAAGTTTTATTTCTGTCAAAAATTATAAAATCTTAGAATACTAAAGCTTAGTCTATAATATATATATATATATATATATATAGCTGTACAACAGCTCAAGCCCACGTGGGTTAACCTCAAATTTGACTCTAAAACTACTCTAAATTGAAGAAAAAACGAAGAAAGGATAAATCAGTGGTACCTTAATTAAGCCATGTCAGATAAAGTAAACGCCGGAAAACCAATCCAATAGATATACGTAACTCCCATTTCCACATCTTAACCTCCACAGTGTATAAGGAAAGCAGACACGTGTGGACTAGACGAGATCTCAAGTGGAAATGATCTGATATCGAAATGTCATAGAGTATAGAGATGATATCACAGATACGGCGATGTAAGATTAAGGCTAATTGACTAGTTAGTTATCACATAGTTAGATTTAGTGTATACCACTGTTGGTAATAAGACACATCACTTAAATGTTCTACATCCTGCCTCAAGTTGACAGAGTTAGGGTGGCTAACTATGTTGCACATCTCCAAGAGTAGGCGTTTATAATATAAAGGCTCTTCCGTTAGAATACAGACACCGCTGTAATCAAACAGGTGGTCATGGTTGACGACATGTTTGGTTAGAGCGGTGTAGTGATCCGCACTATCATGAAGGTTTCTCTTATGTTCACTAAGCCTGGTTTGTAAGTGGCGACTAGTTTGTCCTATATAAACTAAATATAATCTTGGCGCAGACCCATGGGGTGACGGGTAGGAAGGGGATGGGGAAAGGGGGGGTTGCTCGTGCTCAAGCGTGCGGAAATTTCAAAGGAAACATCTCAGCGCTCGAATCACGCCTCGCACCGAAAAGTCCTAGCGCCGAAACGTCCCAGCGCCGAAAGGCCTCGCGCCGAAACGTCCTCGCGCCGAAACGTCCGAGTGCCGAAACGTCCTCGCGCCGAAGCGTCCAAGCACCGAAATGGCGGCGCCGAAACGTCCGGCGCCGAAACGGCGGCGCCGAAACGTCCTGCTCCCACTTTTTTCTACACTTTCCTCACCATTCTAGCCAACCATATTTTAGCACTCATATATTGCGTCGCACCTCGCGTGGCGTCCACTAGAGATCCTCGTCGCCAATTTGTAGGATATTAAATAAGGATTAGACTGAGAACAGTTTTGAGTTACGTTTATTAGCACCGTTACGACTAGGTGTTGTCTTTGTGCCTGAGACATATATACTGGCGAGTGCTAATACTGTCACGTGGTCTCAGGACTCGCTAAAAACGAAACAGTGAAATTTTCACTGTTTGCCACAGCGACCTACTCACTCACTATAATAGCAGTGAATTTTACAATAAATTAGTGAAAATTTCACTTCCAGTAATAGTGGTTTAAATACCACTATTTACTCAGTATTTTTCGATGTGAAATAGTTTTCATTAATTACTTAATGATAGTGATTTCGACTTTTACATTATTGAGTTTTCTTTTATTAAATCAGTGGAATGTTGCTTTCCTCTACCAGTGCGTTTGTTCTTCACATATAAATCAGTGAAAATCGCGATGACTTGTGAGTAAAGGTTTGCTCTTGTCGCAAATGAAGTAGAGTAGCCGTAATTTATAATGAACAAAAATAAAAAACACAGGTAATCACATTTTGTAATACTAAAATACTAAAACAAGGTATTATTTTATTCAACGTTATAATAAACAAAACATAAATTACTGAGACCCGTCCGATGTGGGATCGGTTCGCTGGAATCCGGAATGACGGAACGGAACTAGACGAAGTCTAGTGGATTCACCACGTTTCTTCTGCGTTCCGTTCCATCATTCCAGCGATCCGGTCGTGCATGGGACGGCACCCTCATGCTTGTAATGTCCAAGAGCCCGTGAACGGCAGACTCACCTCATTTTCAATTGGATGAAATTTTTGCTTTGAGTCCATACCATAGTCGGTAACAACATGTCGGTAACAGCTAACATGGATGAGGGTGGCTTTGGCTGATAACAGGTATCAAAGGTATGAAACAAAAGAACTAACTTACCTCATAGCAATATTCATGAATTTTATACAGTAGAGTTCCGCCTTTGTCAGCCCCGATTCTGTCAAGCTAGACGTTCCCCTACTTCCCACTGTACTACAAACCTCGCTTTGGCAGACTCACTTATTCACGAAGCCAGCGCACCGCTTCACTTTCGCTACGCCACTGGCGTTCGCTGACTCGTACGCCTCCTTAGGCGGGGCTCAGACGTTCCCGGTTCTGTCAACAGTCCTCCCGTGAGGCTGACAAAAGCGGGACTCTACTGTATATGTTATTCAGACGACTATTCCGGGAAATTATCCCAAACGGCAGACACTTCGGAGGGGGGAAAACGGCCGGCAGATAAAAAAATGGTCCGCCGTGAGCGCGAGCGTGAGAGCGTTATCTGCTGAAGTGAGTGTGAGAGAGCGCGTTGGTTGGGGCAGTGCCGCCACCGCCGTTACAAGAGTAAAAAATGGCCTCAAATATTGAGCTGATACAAAAAGAATGCTAAGACTATGAAATAAATCATGGTAATTATTATGATTATTCAATTTTTGATTCGATTTTATTTTTTCAATACTATTAGATTACAGGTAATGCGTGGGTAATTTAATATGCATTATACAAGAAAACAAAAATAATACAAACTTCTACAAAAATAATCATCTTAAACATCTTTTTTTTGTATTATGAAAACTCAGAAAAAAATCGCGTTGATCGTAATTATTTTCGTCATCATCATCAAATATTTCATCGTGCTCAATGAGTATAAGATGGGGTGTCGTTAGAATCGATGTCGTCTACGCCGGCACTTGATGATTCTGGCGGCACATGAATACAATAATGAAATTGCGAATAGATAGAAATTCATGCGAAATATCCCCAGGTTGACGCGATTTTTTTTTTATTCTATTATTCTAATTACAACACTCATTATTTTTTTCAATCATTGATGACCTACTGTTAATTATTTATATAGAAAAGGTTTTTTTTTTTACACTAAAGTAAATAGTGACTTGATGTATTTTCACTATTGGATTAGAGAAAAGTGGTAATAACCAAAACATGAACTACTGATGCTTGTGAGTATAACCTCACTGAACCAATACACTTCACATTACACTTATGTTATTTTATATGTTTATTAATTATTATTATCAAAGGTACATAGTTTATTGTTCTTTATATTCCAGTTTAGTTATTCGATATTAAAAATTCCGTCAATCTCACAGTCGACGAGTTGGCTATCAAGCTACAGGACATAGTTGAAGATGAGGATTTTATTGAAACTTTCAAAAGTAAGCTTTATCGCTGATAAAATTCATTTTGTCTGATTTGAAACATTCTCAATCGTCGTCGATATTTAAACGTCATTAACATTTCTTTGTTATCAATCATGAAGCAATTAAATTGTTTTATTTGCAAACAACAAGTTGTGGCCGATTGTATGACTTGACAAACCATTTCATCGATTATCATGGACTTACTATTACTCGTGGAATTGGTGACGGTGGGTTTGAATGTGGTCAGAATGGTTGTGATCGCTGATTTCAAAACTTTCACTCGTTGAGAAGACATATAAACAATCGTCATTTCCGTGGTCAAAATAATAATCCAGATCTTGAAGAAGATATCAACAATCATGACAATTTTGATGGCAAGCCGAATGATAATCATGACGATTATGATGATGATCATCATTATTAGAATATAAGTTTTCATATTCGTGAACATGTAGCGCCATCCTAGTGGATTCCTATCATGGGGATGAAATGGCGCTTGATGCGCTAGCCGGCTGTCTTTTAGAATACATAGTTAGTAAGCACCAAGCCCTCGTGAGAGGAAATCGAATCCCTATTTTCTTCGTTCAAATAAATATTATATTTCCAAGATCGTGTTTTTTGACTAAACGAATATCCTTCAACAGGTTATGGGCCCAGTACCGCGAGTTGATAATAACGGACATTTTTCATTCTTAATAAACACGGTAATAGTGCGCGGAAGTTTCTCGTGTCCGGTGTGTATCCGCGTGCTCGAAGAGGGTGTGGGAAGAACATTTACCGAGATCAATGACGAAATTCGATGGTACGAATTTCCAACCATGGAAATTTCAAGTAGTATCCTTGCTGATGGCCCAGGATATTTTCGACGTTGTCAACGGTGATCGTCAACACGCTGGCGACGTCGCAGCAAATGCAGAAGCTAAAAGGAGATGGGTGAAAGAAAACGCCAAGGCGATGTTTCTTATCTCCGCGGCTGTGGATTACTCCCAATTGTCATATTTATCCACATGCAAGACAGCTAAAGAAATGTGGGATGAACTAAAAACGATACACGAGCAAAAATCCGCATCAAACAAATTGATACTTCTACAGAAGTTCCATGAGTACAAAATGGCGTTAAACGACTCAGTCCTTCAACACGTGTCGAAGATTCAAAACATGGCGCAGAAACTAAGTGACTTAGAAGAAAGGCAATCAGATACTGCAATAATGGCGAAGATACTGGGAAGTCTCCCCAGGAAATATAACGCATCAATAACGGCATGGGACAGTGACACACCAGAGCTTCAGACGATACAAAGCCTGCAGGAGCGTTTGATGAAAGAAGAAATACGACTCTCAGAAAATGACGCTATAACAAACGCTCTGGCCGCCATGACAGCTACTGGATACAAAAGACCGCCAAACCAAAACAGCGGACGAGAGAGGCGTACTTCGGGAATAGAATGCTACTACTGCGAGAAGAAGTGGCACATAAGCAGAGTTTGCAGAAGTCGCAAACGTGACGAACAAAAGAAAAGTAAAAGTTCAAGTGATAAAAACATAGACAATGCTAACGAACCCAAAACGATAACGACAAAACAAAGAAAGCGTGCGCGTATATAATCACATGTACCGAAGATAACAAATGTCGAGTAAACAGTGTATCAAGAGAGAAGATGGACCATCGACCGACGGTCGGTCAAGTAGAAATCCTTTTGAGTCAAGACACTAGCGACGTCTAGCGTACAGATAGCGGGGTGTCGAGGCACATCACTTTTCGGAGGGACTGGCTCACCGGTTACCTACCGAGCAGCGGTGAAACAGTGCATCTAGGTGACAACGGGATATGCGCTGTGGAGGGAACTGGTACCGTACTTATCGATCAGTGAGTGGACGGTAATTGGGAACAAGCATCAATAAACAACGTACCGTATGTACCTTCGATAAGAAAGAATCTATTTTCGGTAGGCGTTTCCGCAAGAAAGAACTACGAACTGCGTTTCAAAGGACAATATGTAACAATATCACAAGGCGATACTGTCACTTTGCAACGTATTAGACAGAATATAGACATATCGCGTGACTAATGCCATAAGGTCGTAAGCGCCAAAAAAATTGTTTTTTGCGGATATACCCAAAAGATGTAATATGGCATGGAAAAGATTTTGCCACCAAAAAATACCATTATTTTTTTTTTGGCGCCTACGACCTTTTGCCATTAGACACGCGATATACAGAATGTTTTTTAGAAGGGCGAAACATATCAAAGCAAACTTAGCGGAGAACAGCATCAAACTCGGGCAGGAACGGCTAGGACATATAAGTCAGAAGACAATTAAGAAAATGGTAGACAAGGGTTTGATCCAGGGTATCAAACTAACTGATTTCGTCAGATTCTTCTGCGAGGCCTGTCAGCTGGGAAAATCACACGTCAAACCGTTCAAGAAGCTGGAACCAAACAAGCGACCGGAACCAGGTGAATACTGGTACAGCGACGTCTGCGATCCAATGCCAGTGGACTCGTTCGACGGCTTCAGGTATTTCCTACTCTTTAAAGATGACGCTTCAAGTTTTCGAGTAGTCTATTTCATAAAACACAAGTCAGACGTTTATGAGAACTTCAAGGCATTCGAACGATGATAGCCAACAAGTTCGAAAGACCAATGAAGAAACTTAGAACAGACAACGGCAGAGAATACTGCAACCAAGCAATAGACGAATATTTGTCCCACCGAGGGATAGTATTATAACACTCCGCCCCCTACACGCCACAGCAGAAGGGGAGGGTCGAGAGAGAAAACCGAACAGTGGTGGAGAGCGCGAGAACAATGTGGCACGCTGCCAACCTTCCAAAGAACCTGTGGAAAGAAGCTGTAGCACCGGCAGTGTACATACTCAGCCGAACGAAGTCAACCCAAACCAAAGACACCACACTATGCCAGATATGGACAAAGAAGAAGCCCTCTCTGACGGAAGTGAGGATTTTTGGGTCGGATGCATATGCACACATACCTGATCAACAACGAACCGAATGGGACAAGAAATCAGAAAAATTAATAACGGTCGGATACGAATCTGCGTCAAGCAATTACCGATTATTTAATCCCGCAACCAAACAGATTACTATATCAAGGAACGTGGTGGTTAACGAAGAACGGGCTCAAACAAATCAACTCGTTCAAGATCCATCGCCGTTTTTTCCTCTTGACTACTTGCTATTATGCGAAGAAGAAGACGAAGGTGATTGATTGATTGATTGATTTCTTTATTATGCCCTGGATACCTTAGGGGCAAATGGGTAAGCAAGCAACTTGAACAAAATTTGGTAACACAATATCGCTAATCATGCAAATGAAAGTAAAAAACAATAAAAATAATAGAAATAATAACGAATGACTATAAATAAAATAAAATAATAGATATAGCTGTGAGGTGTAGAACACCAGATAGCAGATGATAATGTAGTAATCTACAGTAAGTGACAATATGGTAAAAACAGTGTAGTCTAAGCAATACTTAACAATACATAATACAAAGGACTTAACCTAGAAAAGTACAGAGGTACAATAATAAATAAATTAAACCGATAACTAAAATAGGCTGATGAATAGATTGGCAGAATAAGCGAAATAGAGGCGAATATATAGCTGGATACCAAGATATGGACTTAACCTAGACAAGTATAGTATTACAATGAAATGCTGATAAAACTAAAAATAAGCATAAAGTAGCGGTAAAAATAGATGGCAAAAACAGGCAAGAAGAGGCGAATATACTGTCTGGGTACCGCGATAGGACGGGGCCAAGATGGTAGAACTAAGACAAGTAAGTGACCAGGTCGAATTAGTGTCGGTTGCAAACAGATGAGCAAAGAGCCTAGTTTTAAGAACACCTATGGTGGGTGCAGAGACAATCTCAGGTGGTAACGCGTTCCAAAAATAGGCTGCGGACAAATAGAATGACTTGCGGAAGGTAGCCGTGCGGTGCAAAGGAATATGGTAAAAACCCAATGAGCCGTGGCGCAGTGAACGACCTACAGGAGGCGTAGCGTGACGGAAAAGCTCAGATAAATACGCCGGAGCGGTGCCTTGATTAATATTGAATATCGCAATACCCAGGAAGTAAAGACGCCTGCACCTAACGGATAACCAGCCGAGCTGTGTGCGGTTGGGGGTGATGTGATCGTCTCTACGCAGGTCAAAGATAAATCTAATGGCATTGTTAATGAGCCGTTGGAGGGCCCAGTTGAGTTCGTCGGATACGTCATTGTAAACTAGGCAACAATAATCTACAAGTGGGAAGATAAGCGACCTCACGAGAGATGTTCTAAGCTCGGGTGACAGAGCACGGCGGTGGCATTTGAGCCTATGGAGCGCGAAACTAACTTTGTTGGAGACGGTCACGACGTGGCTTCTCCAAGAAAGATTCGATTGCATGGTTACACCGAGGTTCCGGACCTCATTTACATAAGGGAGCACCACACCCCTAACCGAGATCGGGGTAAGACTGCCGAGATTAAGACGGTTTATGAACGTACCGCTACCTTGTATCAAAATCTTGGACTTAGCGAGGTTGAGCTTTAGCCCGTTTGCAGCCGCGTAGTTAGCAATTACGTTGACGTCGTGTGTGACCCTGGCAAGACCGCTCGCGAGCTCGGACGGAGGGCATGACAGATTAATCTGAGTGTCGTCAGCAAATATTAGATGTTGTGTGTACAATAGGTCATCGCCAATATCATTGATGAACAGGGAAAATAGTAGTGGTCCAAGGACAGATCCTTGGGGCACGCCAGATGACGTGTTTAGCCAGTCAGAGCAAACGCCACGATCGTCAACAACAGCTTTCGAACGCCCAGAAAGATAGGAGAAGACCCAGCGCAAAACAGCATCAGAAAATCCATATTTTCTGAGCTTAGCTAAGAGCGGAAGGTGACCCACAGTGTCAAACGCTTTACTGAAGTCGAATAAGACTAGTATCGTGATACATCTTTCATCCACGCCGCGTCTAACATCATGGCACAATTTTAGAAGCGCCGTTTGAGTGCTGAAGCCCGTCCCATAGCCCGACTGCCGAGGATCGAACAGGTTATTCGCGTCGACAAACCTAAGCATCTGGGCGTGGACCACGCGCTCGAATATTTTAGACAGTTCGCACAAATTCGCAATAGGGCGGGTGTCAGAAGGTGATTGAGGTGGAATCAGCTGAGGGAGAGGGCGGATGAGGGCGCGTTTCCAGCAGGAAGGGAAAAAACTATGTTTCAAGCAGGTGTTGAATAATATGGCGAGCTCGGACGAAAGACATGGAAGAGCCTGGTGAATGATGAACTGGGAGATACCATCTGGACCAGCGGTGTGCGTCGGTTTGGTGGTGCACTTGACTGTTTTGGTAATGTGATCAGCAGTAATGAGAGAGAGGTCGAATACAGCCCTGGTCACAGGTACGTTACAAGGAGAGGATAGGAGATCCTCGAGATCAGCAAGATCACAGGCAGGCGACGCATTAGAAATCGCTACAAACGCGACATTCAGCTCCTCAGCGGTAAAAAATGTAAGCGGGGTGGTTGAGCGAGGACGGACAAGACCAAGTCGCGCTAATTCAACCCACAACCTGGAGGGGTCAGTGACAGAGGAGAGTCTCTGCCGATTATAGTTGTCGGCAGCCCGACGTAAGTCTTCGGAAAGTTGGTCGCGATGGTGCTTGTAGATGGCAAGGCCCAGTGCGCTGCCTAAGCGTTTTGCCTGTTTGAAGAGAGAGTTCCTCTTGCGAATCGGGGACCTTAATACGTCAGTGAGCCATGGCGCGTGGGGCTTAGAAACTAGAAAAGTTTGCATGGGCGCATGCCGATCAGCAGTTGCCACGATCGAGTGGCCGACAAAATCCGTAAAGCGGTCAATGTCAACAGTCGAGATACCTGGGGGCTGCATGTCGAAGCTACCGGCAGTAAGTTCAGCAGCGAACTCGCCAAGGAAGTCGGCAGTGTTGAAATGTTTATAGTTGCGACACGATATCGCGTGTCTAATGGTATAAGGTCGTATCCGCCAAAATAGCGATTTTGGTGGTAAAAGGTCGTATATTTTTTTTTTTTTGCGGCGTTCACTGTAAAAGTACCCGAAACACATAGATTCATTGAAATTACATGAAAAAATAAATAAAGGTAAAAGGTCTGGTGGATCCGACCTTTTACCACCAACTTATTTTCTTTCCCATCACATTTATTAATGGTATAAGGTCGTATCCATCATTTTTTTTTTTTTTTTTCGGAAACGCTCCAAAAACTTCTGAAACGCAAAAATACATCGATATTTCAGAAAAGTCGGAAATTTTTTTATTGTAAAAAAAAAAATGGCGAATACGACGTTATACCATTAGTGTCGAATTTTTTTTTTTGAAAATAAAAAAATTTTCAACATTTCTGAAATATCGATGTATTTTTGCGTTTCAGAAGTTTTTGGAGCGTTTCCGAAAAAAAAAAAAAAAAAATGGCGTATACGACCTTATACCATTAGTCTTCAATTTTTTTTTTTTGAAAATAAAAAAATTTGCAACTTTTCTGAAATATTGATGTATCTTTGCGTTTCAGAAGTTCTTGGAGCGTTTCCGAAAAAAAAAAAAAATGGCGTATACGACCTTATACCATTAGTCTCTAATTTTTTTTTTTTGAAAATAAAAAAATTTTCAACTTTTCTGAAATATCGATGTATTTTTGCGTTTCAGAAGTTTTTGGAGCATTTGCACTAAAAAACAGATTTTGGCGGATACGACCTTATACCGTTAGTTAACAAGATCTTTTCTCACAAATTTAGAGCTGAAACGGCGTAACCACCAGTATTTACGACCTTTCACCGTTAATTGAATAATTTTTCAAATTCGTCTTTTTTGAACGCATTTTGCCATTTTCGGCGGAAATAGGGCAAAAAATAAAAAAAGATATGCCCTTTTACTTTTATACGTGGTAAAAGGTCGTATATTGGCGCATACGTCCTTATACCGTTACACACGCGATATAGTTCTCTTCTTGGCACAAGGTGCTGGAACAGTTCCAGACGAAGATGAAGAAGAAATTTTTCATCAAGCAGAGGAAGCAGAAGAAGTAGTAGACCAAGATGGACATCAACCCCAAGAAAATGTGAGAAGGCTACGCAACAGGGATCACATCAGAAGGCCAGCCAGATACGAAATAAATGTCGCCGAACTAGCTGAATCATCTTCCTACGAAGAAGCTTCATCATCCACAGATGCAAGCGAATGGTTGAAGGCAATTCAGGAAGAATTGAAGGCTCGCGAAAGCAACGGTACGTGGGATATTATACCCGCCGACAATCAAAATGAATTCATCGACTCTAAGTGGGTCTTCAAGATAAAAAGGGACCTGTCAGGCAACATTCTGCGACGAAAAGCGCGTCTCTGCGCTCGGGGATTCTTGCAACGACCGGCACGTAACTACCTAGAAACCTTCTCCCCAGTCGTGCAGTATGACTCAATACGAGTCTTCTTAGTGACAGTGGCATGTGATAACCTAGAAATGATGCAATTCGATGTCAAAACCGCTTTTCTGTACGGGAGATTGGATGAGAATGTCTGTATGAAAGTGCCTGAAGGTGTGAGAGTGGGAAGCAAGTCAGGGCCTGTGGTTTGTAAACTTGTGAAGGCCCTGTATGGCTTGAAACAAGCGTCGAGGTGGTGGAACCGAGAGCTCAAATCTTTCTTGGCACGTTTCAGTTTCAAAGAAAGTGATGCCGATAAATATATTTTTGTAGGTATAATAAATAATGAAAAGATATGGGTAAATCCAAATAGAACTTCAAAAAGCGTGTCCCTTGGCCTTTTGAGGCACTCAAATTATGAAATATGACAAACTATTGCTATCAACAGACTCTTTATAATATCCTGCACTAGAGGCATATAACGCATGGCCCGGAATCAAGAAATTATACAAGTTATTTCACCAAAAGTCACTAAAATGTCCTTACCGTCCCTGTCCCTGGCGGACGGTAAGGACATTTTTCTTGCAACTCTTAACCCTTGGAACGATTATCTATTGAGAACAAAGTGTGCCGTTGTAAGAAAATTCCGGCAGAGTATTAGGAAAAATTGTTCTAACAGAAATTTGCACGAAAAACGTCCTTAACGTCCGCCAGGGATAAGGACGGTAAGTACATTTCAGTGACTTTTGGTGAAATAACTTGTGTAATTTCTTGATTCCGGGCCATGCGTTATATGCCTCTAGTGCAGGACATTATGAAGAGTCTGTTGATAGCAATAGCTTGTCATATTTCATAATTTGAGTCCCTCAAAAGACCAAGGGACACGCTTTTTTCAAGTTCTATCTGGATTTGCTCATATACTTTATTCTGTACGTAGACGATGGTCTTATAGCAGGGAAGAGCCGTCAGGCCATTTAGAAAGTCTTAGAAGCATTAAGCGAATACTTTGAAATCACAATAGGCAAGGCCGAGTTTTTTGTTGGATTGCAGATCCATAAAGACAGGGAGAGTAAATTAATGTTTTTGCATCAAAGCACATATGAGGCGTTTCACGTCAACTCTCCCAGCGCCACTAAAACGAGGCGCGCGAGCGCAAAATCTGTAATTTTCAACTCGTGTTTACGGCATTGGGAAAAATTCAGAAAAAATATCGAATGCATGTTTTCGATGCAGTTTTTCCTCAGCTTTCTAATGGTGTGGTCAGTTTCCCGAAAATTTTCCATTTTCACCTTTAAAAACGTCACCAAACATAAAACACCTCATATCTCAAAAAGTATATTTTTAATATTTTTTTTATTCATCTAGATCGAAAGATGAGACAATTTTACATAAAAAATGATATTTTCCAGAGTGTAGTCTAGTTGTTTTATATGAGATATATAACGCGGAAGAGTAAGCGCAACGCCGTTTCAGCGCGCGGCCCGGCGCGTGGTTTTTGGCTTTCCTGGCTTTTGACGAACTAACAGTTTTTTCAACTTTTTCTAGTTTCTGTGGTTTTTGTCCGCTTAGTTTTGGTTGTTCTTTTGTTTTCGTTATTTTCTTAGTTTTCTTTATGTTTTTAGTTTTTGATGTAGTTGTAGTTTTCGTTGCGCTTAAAACTTTCCTTATTTTCGTCATATTTTCATCTGTAATCTTCAGGTTTAATCTGCCACGTATTTTATGTACAGGTTTCGTGAGAGATTCATCCTCTTTCTTCTGTTTCGCAGTTTCTTTCGGGAAGATATCATATTCACAACTCAAAGATGTTTTCTTTAGCTTCAATCTACATTCACCTATTGGGATAACAGCATGGTACTGCAAAGTTCCTGGTACGGTTTTAGCATCTTCTAGCCTTGGTTTTAGTTCCAAGACATTTTTTTCGTAAGACTCTTTGCTACTATAAAAGACTTTCGTTTCTTTGCAATAATTCTTGGCCCAGTTGAACAGTTCTTCTGGTGTTAAAATATGATTCTTAGAAGAAACTTGTAGGCTCGCTCGTCTCGCACTTCTTTTTATATTCGCGCCTATGCCGTCACATGCACCTTTGCCGTGAGCAGTGGCATAAAAATGCCATTCCGCTGGAACTCCAAAATCTTTCTCGTGGAAAAGAAGATTTTGGAAATTAGTTTTATTTTTAAAGTGCTGAGCTGCTCCATCGGTTAGATAATAAATTTTATTGACTGTGAAATGAGCTTTCAAATATGATATCATAATCCTTTGATTTCCATAAACCGAAATAGAATCATGGTTCAGGTTATCGGAAATTATAGCCATGCTCACATGTTCAAGCTCTTCATTTCCTTTATAATAGACCACAACTGTGAAAACTGTTGCTTGATTGTTGTTCCAGTGGAAAGATTGTGTAGAATTTTGTATTACAAAAGCATAGTTCTCTGCAAAATCACAGCATACAACAAATTCTCCGTTTTCAAGATTTTTTCTCAATGAGTCCGTGAAAATGAATTGCTTCCTAGCGAAAAAATCATGAGTCTTCAATTTCATTAGTTTATCTCCTAGAATGTCCATGAATTCGTAATAGCTTACAGTTTTTGAAGCAATTGTGCATCGATCTGTTTGAAACCATGATTCATACTGTATTTGAAAAATATCCTTCCTTTCCAAACATTCAATTGAATGTTTCCGTAATTTCTTCATATTGGGACAATCCAAACATTCGACTAAATAACATTCATCAGATTGATTATCACAGACAATCGCATTGATGCAGTCATGGTAGTTTTTAAGAGGTAGTGGAGTATTCTTCGTTAAACTCTCTAGATCAATAGCATCTAGCATGAGTTTGACATTTTCATGATGTACACACACGCATACATTATGTGTACCGCTACTTCCAGCTACGACACAATGAGGTGGCCTCAATTGTGTAAATTTAGTAAAACCAATTTTCAAATGTTTGTGTTCTTTTTTATATAAACTATAAATATCGTTTAAATCTGCAAGTAACAATCGTTTTTGAACGTGTTCTCTTTTACCGGTATTCTGTTTAACAGAAATATAATCTTTCAAGCCTGGCATAATTCGACTTACATCATCTCTCTCGTAAAAAGTTTTTACTGAATTTACAGTCGCAACAGGAAGTACCTTACCAGTTTTCTTCTCAGGTATCGAGAAAATTCCACTTTTAGATACTAACTGTATTGACTCTCTAGCTTCCCATTCAGTGCAACCAAATTCTTTCATTAATTCTCTGCGAGACCAAAAGTCAGGAGCGAGAGTGAGTAATTGAATTCTCACTTGCTTATCTACTGTTTCTGAAATTTTTTTCTTGATTTGTTCAAGAACTGCTACACCTGCTTTGTGATATTTATCATCACACTGACAAGGTTGTTCTGATTTCAGTTTGTAGACTTGTATTCGACAGTTGGAACAGATTTTCGCATTCTCAGGTACTAGGGGGTACACGCTTCTGAATCCTATCGGAAAGTCAGACAAATTTTTTGATGAAGGATGATTATCTTTATTGAAAGGATTTATGCATTTCAATTTCCAACCTGGATCCATCATAGTTGATAGTAAATGAATCGTAGGAATATCAGTGAAAATAATCGATGGTTCAATCGTAAAGTTCGCAAAAAGTTTCTTTAAAAACCGAAGAAAAATCGACGACGTAGACAGGAATTTAAAAAATTCCCAAGATAAAAACAATAAAAAAGGCATCATACTTATATACTTGAGTGAGAAAACTTATTTGTGGGTTCGATACGCCACCTACAATTCAAGAAGTAAATGAACAATGTATCGAATCACGCGCTGCAGACTGGCGCGCACGCCGGGCCGCACGCTGAAACGGCGTTGCGCTTACTCTTTCGCGTTATATTTCTCATATAAAACAACTAGTCGACACTCTGGAAAATATCATTTTTTATGTAAAATTGTCTTATCTTTCGATCTAGATGGATAAAAAAAATATTAAAAATATACTTTTTGAGATATGAGGTGTTTTATGTTTGGTGACGTTTTTAAAGGTGAAAATGGAAAATTTTCGGGAAACTGACCACACCATTAGAAAGCTGAGGAAAAACTGCATCGAAAACATGCATTTGATATTTTTTCTGAATTTTTCCCAATGCCGTAAACACGAGTTGGAAATTACAGATTTTGGGCTCGCGCGCCTCGTTTTGGTGGCGCTGGGAGAGTTGACGTGAAACGCCTCATATACGGAGCAAATAATCAAAAGGTATAGAATGACTCATGCTAAAATTGCTGACACACCTGCCGAGTGCAATATAATATTGGAACCAGTCACTGACAAGACTGTCCCACCACCAAATGTCCCGTTCAGAGAAGCTGTGGGATCACTTTTATTCCTAGCGACTGTAACCCGTCCAGATATTTCATACGCGGTCAACTCAGTAAGTAGATTCCTCAGTAACTATAACGAAACACATTGGCAGGCAGTTAGCAGAATAATACGATATTTAAAAGGTACAACTGAGTATGGTATTGAATATAAAACACAAAATTTGAAATTTGAAAATGTCAGTCTGATAGGATACTCCGATTCAGACTACGCAAGCGACTTAGGAACTAGAAGATCGACCACTGGATACATCTTTAGTCTGACCGGTGGACCGATAATCTGGGGATCTCAACGCCAAAAAATGGTGACCCTCAGCACAACGGAAGCTGAATACGTCGTCACTGCAACAGCAACTGAAGAATTCATATGGCTAAGACGATTATTAAATGATTTGGATAATAAGGTATACGGACCCAGTGAGTTACAGGTGGACAATCAGAGTGCGATCAAACTATCTAAAAACCCCGAGTTCCACAAACTCACTAAACATATAGACATAAGATACCACTTTATACGAGAAAAAATCGAAAGTGGCGAACTAATAGTGACATACGTTCCTTCAGAACGGCAATTAGCCGACACACTGACCAAGGCGTTACCACGCGAGCGTTTCTGCATAATACAAGAAAATCTAAAAATAATAAAGATTACAGAATACTCAAACGGAGGGCATATTAGAATATAAGTTTTCATATTCGTGGACATGTGGCGCCATCTTAGTGGATTCCTATCATGGGGATGAAATGGCGCTTGATGCGCTAGCCGGATGTCTTCAAGAATACATAGTTAGTAAGCACCAAGCCCTCGTGAGAGGAAGTCGAATACGTATTTTCTTTGTTGAAATGAATATCATATTTCTAAGATCGTGTTTTTTGACTAAACCCATATCGCGTCCCTAATGCCATAAAGGCATATCGTCGTTATAGGCGAAAAACAAGAGGGCCTATGGGCCAAAAAATAATATTTTTTTAGGAAAACTGATATTTTTTTCTGATTTTCTATGCGTTTTTCATGTTTTCAAAGCGATAGGCAAGGTTTGAAAGAACTATATGCCTTTTTGGCGTTAGTATACCATAAAGGCCTATAACGATGATATGCCTTTATGGCATTGTGGACGCGATATCCTTCAACAATAATAATGATAACGTTAATAATAACGATGACGACAATAATAATGGTGACGGTAATAATAATGATGACGATAATAATAATGGTGACGATAATAATAATGGTGACGATAATAATAATGATGATGATAATATTATTCATCATAATCATAACAATGATAATAATGAATTTAATATCCAAATCTATTGGGATCCTTGGAATGGGCGTGGCTTCGTAAAAGTAGCCGACTTTCAACAGTTCTATTTTTCGTCACTAGTAAGCGTATCGAGGTTTCAAGCCCTCTCATTGGTTACAGCTGGTTACCGCAGCCGTCGTTCAACAGTTCTTTTTTCTGCCACTAGTTGGTGTATCGAAGTTCTAAGGATCCTAATATTATGCGAATGATCGGTTTAAGTGCAAACCGTCTATGACAGAAAAAACATTCACTGGAATCTTAGATGAATGTGAAGAACTACTCATCAATACATGTGGGGTTTCAAACAATAAAGTTGATAATTTTTTCACCGAACAAGATTTGACTAATAATGACAAAGCAAAAGATGTTTTACAAACATTCAATGTCAATGATGCTTTCACCGGACTAAGGACGTTCGATCATCAAATTACAGCTTTAGCGGCTCATTGTGGATATATATCAAACCAGAGGAAATTCCTCTTGGATGTAGAATGTATTGCAAACTTGATCGAAAATCTGCTACGTATACCTATGTCTGATTTAGTGTGTAACATAGCAAGTCACAAGTCTCCCCAAGTCACGCAGAGAAACCGAAGTAAATTCAAAATTCGCCGAAAATTGTCGAAACTAGCCGAGGACGATCGGTCACTAGGACCGATCGTCACTCAAGTGTCTTAGCGACCAGTGCGAAAGGAAAAGTATCTTTCGTGATAGAATTCAAACCCGCTGATTTAAGGTCTGTACCTTTATAGATAAAACCTAAATTAACTTCATTCCACACTCGTGTAAAAACCTCTCACACACCCCCTACACACCCCCACATATGTATTAGTTTTAAGAATATTGGAATAAACCTTAATTACAATTTCGTCAACATATTTCTCAAATAAAGCTCCTTCATCACCTTCACACCCCGTCCTATTATTCCATATATTTATAGCTGGCTATCAAGCCCGTTACAAGTGATGGAAACTTATCAATATGAGCGGATCCACGTCACCTCATTGAGAAAAAAAAACCGTCAAGCCACGAATTTTTGCGCCATTCAAAATATCTTTAGTACTATTGAAAAAAAAATACTTCTTTTTTTATTGAATAGCAAAATCTGCAGAGTTTTTAATTTACAAAATTCGTCGACCACCTGGAAAAGAATATTTTTTATCAAAACTTGTATAAAAAAAATGAATGAGTTCATATCATATATATTTAGAGTAATATTACGGAAATATTTATTGACCTGATATGTAAGGAAATAATGTATATACAGATTCACAGTTTTCAGAGCTTCTTCCTAACAGTATAAACAACAACTGTGCCAAATTTTCTTGATGTTAAAATTAAGAGCTGAAATTTTAGGAGGATTTTTTTCTATTTATTTGCAAGGTATCCAGGGGGCGTCCCGATTTTTTTGCGAAATTTCACCCAATCGATGGAGGTGACCGACGCCAATCTTCTAGTGAATTTGTTGTTGGAATTTAGTGACTGAAAAAACGTTCACCTGTTCCTTCCGTTTGGCTGGCCGTTTTCCAATCAGGCCTTGTTTCATAGTTTTCAGAATGATTTCATTTTTCAACATTTTCAAAAATATACTTTCTTCAACTGGCTCTAGCGTCAACAGCGTTGATATTTTCTGACAAACGATGCCAACAATGAATGTTCCATAAGGTCCAAGCTTTCCAAAAAATATTTTATCTAATTTTTTAAGCTCCCAATTTCACGATTTTCATGTTTGAATATAATAAATCTATATTTTTCTCCCATTGCGACACCTTGGATTCTTACGATTTTTTTTCTTGAATTCGTCTAATTATAATCAATCTTTTCACCGAGAGAAATTATGTGATTCCAATTCGTTCGAAAATTACACCAATATAAGTGCGAGAAAATGGCAAAAATTTTACGAGAATAAATTGTTAGATATGATTTATAACAGGAAATGGGAGATGGGTGATTTATTGAAGGTTGATCGTATTAAGACAATTTGTCAATATAAGTATTTATTTGAACAGTATTAAGACGTTGTCAGTTAGAAGAAGAGTGAGAGTCCAAATGTTGCAACTTAGGTTGCTGTCCATAAGTCAGCGAGATGCTGACATAAGGTAAATTGACATAGGCGTATAGGACGTCGTTAAGGTGTCTCAAAGGCATGAGCAGGGATGAGCCCGAAAGGCAAGGTGTCTCATTTTCAACTACTCTCCACTGTAGTTCGCAGAAGCCAAGATTAACGAGAATAATAAAATGGAGAATTATTGTTATCGCGATGTTTTGTCTTCGGTAGAAGGCGAAACATCTCGATCTTGTCTATAAATTTATTGGTTATTGAGTTGAATCTTGTCATTAAATAGAAACGATTTGATTATAACACCTTCCCCCTTAAGAATGAATGTGAAGCGAAGCAAAATATTCATCGGTTGAAAAGTATCAATATTCCAGGTGAGGATTACCAGAGATGTGCAAAATGGGTACCTAAAACCATTTGAATGGAAAATGGAAATGGATGTGAAGTTTTTCCATTTGAAATACAAAAAGTAAATGGCGATTTCAAAATGCATTTGAAATATGAAATAGGAAATAGGTATTTTCAAAATGCAAAATGGTTTTTTTTATGCGTCATTTTTATTTTATTCTTTTATACACGGAGAGAAATTTCTCTCAGAAACTACCATACAATTATTGCAGTTTGAAGACAGAACGGAGAGAAACTTTTTCTTGACCGTGGAGTTGTAGTAGGGGTAATGAATTCTCGGGTGTAGACGGTCAGTCATATGAATAAAACTTTATTTCTGACGTTTCGGTCGAAACATGGTCGACCATCTTCAGAGCTGTGAATGCACAGAATAACCATTATAAACTTATTTAATAATTAATTAACAAAAGTACTTAGAATACTGTAACGTTCTGGAGAACTAACATTTTATACTGTTTTACATAACCACACACCACGTGTTGCAACATGGTGTGTCAAACGAGATAATTTTTGAGGTTAAGTGGAAATAATCCATAAATAT
Organism: Tenthredo livida; assembly: GCA_963992785.1. Classification (NCBI taxonomy): domain Eukaryota; kingdom Metazoa; phylum Arthropoda; class Insecta; order Hymenoptera; family Tenthredinidae; genus Tenthredo; species Tenthredo livida. The sequence goes on along the minus strand of OZ023072.1, from coordinate 12,128,556 downwards.
ATAACAAAATAAATATATTATGATACAAAAAGTCTTTGAATTAACCAAACTAGTTCCTAGTAATAGGATTGCTGATTGATAATTTTGGATAACGTGAATGGAAATTTCATTCCTTACCGAAACAGACTTCTATTAGCACTTGAAGGTGTTAGTTGGTAGGCGCTCAGCGGAGAAGTGAGTTTGCAAGGAAGTGATCTAACGATTCCGAGTCGATAGGTGACACACAGTCGATAAAACAAACATGTCGCCTGTCGAGTGATAGAAAATCGATATGTCTGGCGGTAAACTTTTGAAACAAGAAGAACTCGAGTTCATAACCATTCACGTTACCCAACGAACTACATGAACAATGGAGCATACAGATTACTCAAATTATCAATATCAGATCTTCTGTTCACAGTGTCATTTTTCCGGATGTGAATCATTTCTTTGAGAGTGCGACGAAATATGTTAGGTTCGCAAGTCAGGATTTTCACATTGTCAAAATCAAATTTATGTCCTAACGAGAGAGTGTGGTTAACTAAGGCTGATTTATCCACATCCTTACATTTTATATTATATTTGTGTCCGTACAGACGCTTATGGAGGTGTTGCGATGTCTGTCCTATATACCCTTTGTCGCAACCTAGACATGGAATGTGATAAACTACATCTGATTTATCCATTAGTGGCACTTGATCCTTGAGACGGGAGAAAAGGCTTTGAGTTGAACTACTTTTTTTGTGAACTAACATGATATTATGTTTTGCTAAAATTTTTTGGATTTGTTCCGAGAGACCTTTTACATAAGGTATCGAAGCAATACCCTCTATGTTGTCTGAGTCTTTTCCGCACTTTTCCTCCTCCCACTTGATGTTGTTATATAGTTTTTCTACCCTCTCGGTAATAGTGTGTTCTATTAGGTCCTCCGGGTACCCATTGTTTATTGAAGTGTTAGAGATTATTGACAGATTATTTTGTCTAAAAATTGGTTCTGCCAATTTTAGACCCCTGTCAGCTAAACCCACGATGACGCTCTTTTTGTATTTTAATGGGTGGTGTGAGGAAAAATGTAGAAAACGACCCGACCACGTAGGTTTCCGGAACCAATCGATAGATAAAAAGTGATTGTCGTTGTTTATGACAGAGATGTCTAGAAAACTTAGCCTTCCCTCCGTCTCGAGTTCATACGTGAAATTCAGCCTAGGATGAAAGCTATTGAACTGATCGACCAGATCATTAAGGGGTCTACCCTCATTAGAATTTTGAAGAAATTGATTTTTTTTTTATTGCATTTTTCGACAGTATACATATTAAAAAGTATCATACTGAAATTTCATGATGATCCTAGCAGTCTATGTGTCTACGTAAGTATGGTTTTTTCACGATTTTTCGTTAAAGAAAACTTTAAACGCGTTTTTCGCAAACTGACGTTTGTGGACGGCTTGTTGATAAAATCTCCGAAACTATTCAACTGACCCACACCAAAATTTTATCACATGTTCTTTGTGACTCTAGCTATAGCGCATATCATACGATTTTTGATTTTTTCAAAAATGACAAAACGGCGGCCATTTTTTCAAAAACTACGAAAAATCACGTTTTTGTTTTCATCGTTTTTTGAAAAAAAAAATAGTGACACTCAAAATTTCAAAATTCGTATGATATGCGCTATAGCTAGAGTCACAAAGAACATGTGATAAAATTTTGGTGTGGGTCAGTTGAATAGTTTCGGAGATTTTATCAACAAGCCGTCCACAAACGTCATTTTGCGAAAAACGCGTTCAAAGTTTTCTTTAACGAAAAATCGTGAAAAAACCATACTTACGTAGACACATAGACTGCTAGGATCATCATGAAATTTCAGTATGATACTTTTTAATATGTATACTGTCGAAAAATGCAATAAAAAAAAAAATCAATTTCTTCAAAATTCTAATGAGGGTAGACCCCTTAATAAGGTTGGGATGTACAGCTGTGATAATATCATCTACGTATCTTTTGTAGAACGGCAGTTGGTACGCCAGACCATTAATGACCGAGTTTTCTAAAGTTTCCATGACCAGATTAGCTAACGCAGGACTAATAGGAGAGCCCATCGCAACACCTTCAACTTGTTGATAGTAATTATTCCTAAAACTAAAATATGTCGAGTCCAAACATAGTTTTACTCCCTTGACAAACTCTTCCTGTGGAAGCAAAGTGTGAGATTTTATCTCTGGCCATCTTTTATTAATGCAATCCAGAATTAACTGGGTTGGAATGTTAGTAAAGAGTGACGAGACGTCCAAAGAGATGAATTTAAAATCTGGTGGAATTTCCTTATTCCTAATAACCTAAAAAATAAACTTTGCAAACGACCAAGAATCCTTGGTGTGATACTGAGATTTCCCTAAGATGCTTGTCAAGGGAGCAGAACAAAATTTAGCTAGCTACTAAAAAATTTTTTAGGTGCTCCAATATTTGAGACGATAGGACGGTACGGAACGTTTGGTTTGTGGATTTTCGGTAAAAAATACATTTTCGGGGCCACAGAATTTAAAGTTTTTAGGTTAGAGCCACATCTATCAGATACATGGTTCATTTTGATGCATTGGTTTACTAATGTATTATTTCTTCGTTCGAAGATTTTAGTCGGATCACTTTTCAGAATTTTATACGTGTTAGGGTCTTCCAACATCAGGTTGACCTTGTTCAGATAATCATTAGTATTAACTATTACCGTTTTGTTCCCTTTGTCTGCTTTTGTGACAGTTATCTCTGAGTGCTCCGATAAAAACCTTTTGGTGACTTTATAATCCCTCAGAGTTTGTTGTTGCGCTTTGTGTAGTATCGTGTTTCGTTTATGTGTTAAGATTTTATTAGTGACTTCGCTACGAATGACATCTTTTGTGGTTAGCTAAATTTTGTTCTGCTCCCTTGACAAGCATCTTAGGGAAATCTCAGTATCACACCAAGGATTCTTGGTCGTTTGCAAAGTTTATTTTTTAGGTTATTAGGAATAAGGAAATTCCACCAGATTTTAAATTAATCTCTTTGGACGTCTCGTCACTCTTTACTAACATTCCAACCCAGTTAATTCTGGATTGCATTAATAAAAGATGGCCAGAGATAAAATCTCACACTTTGCTTCCACAGGAAGAGTTTGTCAAGGGAGTAAAACTATGTTTGGACTCGACATATTTTAGTTTTAGGAATAATTACTATCAACAAGTTGAAGGTGTTGCGATGGGCTCTCCTATTAGTCCTGCGTTAGCTAATCTGGTCATGGAAACTTTAGAAAACTCGGTCATTAATGGTCTGGCGTACCAACTGCCGTTCTACAAAAGATACGTAGATGATATTATCACAGCTGTACATCCCAACCTTATTAATGATCTGGTCGATCAGTTCAATAGCTTTCATCCTAGGCTGAATTTCACGTATGAACTCGAGACGGAGGGAAGGCTAAGTTTTCTAGACATCTCTGTCATAAACAACGACAATCACTTTTTATCTATCGATTGGTTCCGGAAACCTACGTGGTCGGGTCGTTTTCTACATTTTTCCTCACACCACCCATTAAAATACAAAAAGAGCGTCATCGTGGGTTTAGCTGACAGGGGTCTAAAATTGGCAGAACCAATTTTTAGACAAAATAATCTGTCAATAATCTCTAACACTTTAATAAACAATGGGTACCCGGAGGACCTAATAGAACACACTATTACCGAGAGGGTAGAAAAACTATATAACAACATCAAGTGGGAGGAGGAAAAGTGCGGAAAAGACTCAGACAACATAGAGGGTATTGCTTCGATACCTTATGTAAAAGGTCTCTCGGAACAAATCCAAAAAATTTTAGCAAAACATAATATCATGTTAGTTCACAAAAAAAGTAGTTCAACTCAAAGCCTTTTCTCCCGTCTCAAGGATCAAGTGCCACTAATGGATAAATCAGATGTAGTTTATCACATTCCATGTCTAGGTTGCGACAAAGGGTATATAGGACAGACATCGCAACACCTCCATAAGCGTCTGTACGGACACAAATATAATATAAAATGTAAGGATGTGGATAAATCAGCCTTAGTTAACCACACTCTCTCGTTAGGACATAAATTTGATTTTGACAATGTGAAAATCCTGACTTGCGAACCTAACATATTTCGTCGCACTCTCAAAGAAATGATTCACATCCGGAAAAATGACACTGTGAACAGAAGATCTGATATTGATAATTTGAGTAATCTGTATGCTCCATTGTTCATGTAGTTCGTTGGGTAACGTGAATGGTTATGAACTCGAGTTCTTCTTGTTTCAAAAGTTTACCGCCAGACATATCGATTTTCTATCACTCGACAGGCGACATGTTTGTTTTATCGACTGTGTGTCACCTATCGACTCGGAATCGTTAGATCACTTCCTTGCAAACTCACTTCTCCGCTGAGCGCCTACCAACTAACACCTTCAAGTGCTAATAGAAGTCTGTTTCGGTAAGGAATGAAATTTCCATTCACGTTATCCAAAATTATCAATCAGCAATCCTATTACTAGGAACTAGTTTGGTTAATTCAAAGACTTTTTGTATCATAATATATTTATTTTGTTATATATTTATGGATTATTTCCACTTAACCTCAAAAATTATCTCGTTTGACACACCATGTTGCAACACGTGGTGTGTGGTTATGTAAAACAGTATAAAATGTTAGTTCTCCAGAACGTTACAGTATTCTAAGTACTTTTGTTAATTAATTATTAAATAAGTTTATAATGGTTATTCTGTGCATTCACAGCTCTGAAGATGGTCGACCATGTTTCGACCGAAACGTCAGAAATAAAGTTTTATTCATATGACTGACCGTCTACACCCGAGAATTCATTACCCCGACAGAACGGAGGTATAAACAGACCTACTATACTTTTCTCGTGGTTCGTCTAATAAAATCTTGTCCGAGTTACAATAATATCACAGCTGAGAGAATATTTTATTGGACGAACCACGAAAAAAGTATGGTAGGTCTATTTATATCTCCGGTCTGTCTTCAAACTTCAATAATTGTGTGGTAGTTTCTACGAGAAATTTTTCTCCGTGTACTGAAAGCCTTTATTACAAGCTTGAAATCTACTCTTACCGCGCGGATGATAGTGAAGATTTCAACTAACCTTACCGGCTCCCTATACCTCTACGTGTATAAAAAGAAAATTCAAAAATTAATTTACCAAAAACGGGGTGGTAAATCGACTTGAGATTTTGGCAGGAAGCATTTCATTCATCTATATTTCAATAATAAAATTTTTAAAGATTTCCCTACATATGTATTTGGGTAGCCAACCTTCTTAAACGATTACCGAATTTCATTTTTTTCGAAATTTTTGTTCAAAAAGTATTTAAAATGGAAAATGCATACAAAAATACCATTTCAAATGGAAATGGAAATGGGTGTAAAAAAAATGCATTTCAATTGAAAATGGAAAATACCTATATTGCATTTTGCATTTCCATTTGAAATTGTTTTATTTCAAATAATGCCCATCTCTGATCAAGATGCAGTGCGAGAAACAAATAACCAAGCTACCTGTGATGAATTTTGACGCAATTGTACAACAAAATGTGGAGCAACGATCGAAGCGACATGGAAAATTATTACCAAATAGTGTGCGAGCCATTTTTTGCGGTCCTTCCAATTGTGGCAAGACTAATGCGCTTCTCGCTCTCTTAACCCATCCGAATGTATTGAGATTTGATAATATCTACGTCTACTCAAAATCACTTAATCAACCAAAGTACGGGTTCCTAAAGAAGTTGATCGAGCCCGTGGAAGGTGTCGATTATTTTCCTTTTAATGAAGACGAGCAGGTAGTGAAACCTCAAGATGCACGACCAAATTCGATAATGATTTTCGATGATGTAGCGTGCGAGAAACAGGACAATGTCAGAGCCTTTTTCTGCATGGGGCGACATAAAGAGATTGACTGTTTCTTTCTTTGTCAGACCTATGCTCGTATCCCTAAGCATTTGATACGCGACAATACTAATTTACTGGTACTCTCTAAATCTGAATCAGCGAAATGTCGCTGATTGTCAGCGAATAGTCGCTGATTGAAATAGCTATAAGTATACTACTGATAATCAGCGATGAGTCGCTGTTTGAATCAGTGAAAAATTACTTCACTGATTGAACCAGTGAAAGTTTCAACATTTGAATCAGTGAAACAATATTCCACATCTCGCATGGAATGATTTTCACGAGCGTCGTCTTCGTAAGGCTCGTTCATGACGTCTTCGGGGCGGATTATAGTAATTGTATCTTGAAAAAAAATACGACTATTCAAGTAATGATGTCACAAGACCCTAGGTCATACGGAAGAAGTCCGCTTGCCTAATTGATGGAGGTTATGTTTGCGTCAAAGATTTCAAACACTGCTGTGTGTATAAATCGTATATCAAGTGAATCGGAATAGTACTGAAGTACTGGAATCTGTATAAAGATTTCCGTTACCTAGCTTGTGCTGTTCTAATGTTGTAACAGAAAGTCCTCACTGACGCGACGAAATAAGACCGAAGGACAAGGAACAAACGAATGTCACTGTCTCGAAAGTGAAACAGATTCAAATCTGCGAGACTCGCTGTTTCAAACAGCGAAGTTCGCTGATTTGCAGTGAAAACATCGTTCACTGATTGAAATAGCGGAATTTCCGCTGATTCAGATTTAGAGAGTACTATTTCGTCAGGATGAAATGAATTTGAAGCATATCTATGACGATCATGTCAATACTGATATGACTTATTCACAATTCAGAGGTCTATGCTCAGCATGCTGCAATAATGATGATAAATATGGTTTTGTTGTGATCGACAAGGACAGTGAACTCAATTATGGGAGATATAGGAAGGGATTTGACTGGTTTGTGAGCATGAATTCCCGCTAAATACTGAGATGGAAACAGTTGCGTTGTCAATTCCAGCGTGTCAACATGGAGAGCACAAAATTCCACAAGCAGCCGGACATACTGCATCAAATAAAGAAAGCTAGCGAGGCGATTCAACGAAAGCACAAAATGATGAGGTTGGATAAAGACACTACTGAAAGAGTTATGAATGAAGTCTTCAAATCGGTAGTGACTCCACTGGAGCAATTTATGAGTATTTCTCAACGAGTAAAACAAGAGGTTAAAAGTGAGCCTGACGATATCCCAATTAAGAAGACCGAGAAGGAAGACGACGATCAAGAGGCAGCCGGTTAGTCGTTTGCAACAGCTGATAATTCGCTAGCAGATGCAGATCTGGATGCAACATTCAGGGAACAAGATATTTCAATGGAGGATTCGTCTTTTCAAGAAACAGATTCACCGTCGCAGTATTTGAAAATGTTCAATTCGAAAGAAAAAAAAGACCTTGATACTGCCTATGGGGTTCGAAAATTGAAGGGAAACCGATTGATGATTGGCGATTCACCAATCAATTTTGACAGTGATTTTATTAATGTGGCTAATAGGAATTATCGGGAGACCCCAGGCTTGCTTGAATTATTATTCAAAAAATCACCGGACAACTCTATTGTAAGTGAAGAAGACAATAAAAAATATGTAGAAATCATTACTGCAACGAACGCTCATCGAAAACATTATAACCCTGATCGAAGTATTCGCGAAGATAAAAGTTGGAAATATAAGAATGACATTTCAAAATATATCGACTTACCAACTAGCAAAACGGGCAAAGCTTTACCTCGCTACATGGTCGCTTTAAGGGGTGGTCAAAAAATGGATTATGTCTACTGGGACGATCCCAATGAACTCGTGGATCGTCTTCGACTACTATCATCATCCCAGGCTGCTGGTAATCCTAGCCATTCCAACGAAATAATCTCTATTATTGAAGAATTACGCCAGGCTGGATTCATTTAATAATAGAGCAACAAAATTGGTTGGGATCATTCGCACTTCAACCGTTAAGGGGGTTTGATGGGAAAATGAGTGTAGACATATTCGGGCGACAGTTGACAAAGAGGTTCGTGAAGACTGGTCTTTCAGGTGGTCGTCGACCGGCCGGCGAAGGATTCAAAATCACCGCTGATGAGCAGTATGACGTGGATAATAAGAGACTTTGTAATGTTGCTGATCCGTAAGGTCCGAGCGATGCCGTTACTATGCGAGTTGTGCAGAGTATTGTGCAGCAAGAAATTGCAGCGTTTCATCAAATCACATCGTTATTACAAAATAGCATCGATGAAAACAATTCAATGATTCGCGCTCTCGAGTTTGAGTATCGGGATAATTTGAATAGGCAGCGCGTTGACAATGAGATAGTACAAAATCTCATAACTGGCAACTCTGAGCACATTCCGCATCTGGAAGTCCGACTGAGAGCACTAGAAAAAAACCATTAAGAGTGGTAGTGACGTCACTAGTAACAACAGTTTTATGATTCTGAGCCTTGAATCGACTGTGAAAAGAGCACTACAAAATCTTGAAACTGAAATCAGAGCTGGGCAAGATCTGGTACTTCGTAATTTTCTAGCAATCGCTCAATTGCACGCTAGACTGAACACCATTAGACATGGAGAAGAAGGCGGCAGTAGTAGACGAGCTTCATGAGCCTGCTCGAAGAAGTTATCCTCGTCGTCATGTTGACATACGTGGGCTGGATGAGACTTGGCAGGCTGATCTTGTAGACGTGTCATCTTACGCATCGTACAACAAAGGCTACAAATTTTTGCTAACTATTATTGACATATTTTCGAAATTTACTTGGGTAGTGCCAATAAAGACTAAGAACGGCAAAGACGTATCAAATGCTATGAAATCTGTACTGTTGAAGGGTCGCACACCAAAAAATTTGCATGTTGATCTAGGTAAAGAATTTTATAACAGTGAATTCAAGGCTCTAATGAAGCATTATAATATCAAGTTGTATTCAACATTCAGTGATTTGAAAGCCTCGATCTGCGAACGTTTCAATCGCACTCTGAAAGGTAAAATATGGAAGCAGTTCACTCTTCAAGGTAATGACAAGTGGATTAATAACTTACCTAAATTAGTATCATCGTACAACACTACCAAACATAGAACCATCAAAATGAAACCGAGCAATGTAACTCCAACAAATGAAAAACAACTGCGGCAAGATGTCTACAATCATTTCCGAATAAACAGAACACGGCGGAACAAATTCAAGGTCGGTGACAAAGTTCGAGTCAGCAAATACAAACATGTTTTTGCGAAGGGATATACACTAAATTGGACGACTGAGATATTCACAATAAGTGAAGCAAAGAATACCGATCCAGCGACTTACAAAATCATTGACTACCAGAATCAACTGATTGAAGGAGGTTTCTATGAGGAGGAACTCACTAAAGTTAAATATGCTGATATTTATGGGGCGGGGTCGAAGTTTCGAACTGTAAAAGCTCCGAACGGTAAAAATTCCGAATTTAATATTACCGAACTAGAGAGTTTGTAGAGCTTATTACAGCAAAAGTTCATATAGACGATTGTAGAGAGTGAAGAATGGTGTGAGTCGCGAAAGAAAAGTGACGCATATTCAATTACATAGACTGGATACTTTTCCGAAACACAACGTCAAAGACAAATCAATGGATCGAACAGTCAGTGATACCACATAACATGTCCCGAGACTTGATGTTTAGAAAACCACAAAGTTCAGAAAATTAGATTGTAGAATTACAAAATATCCGAAAGCTCAAATATAAGAAAAGCCGAAAACAATCGTTCACATGACGAAGGTCCAAAACTCCGAAAAACATAGCTTCGACGATCCAAAGTTCCGAAAATTGAAATTCCGAAAGTCCAATATTCCGAAAATTTATAATCCGTAGGTGGCGTAGTCATTTTAACGCATGTAGATGGCAGCACCGCTGACGTGAGGTGTAAATGCTCAGCTATTATACGCGCAGTCTGGCGGAAGAAATTGAAACTGCTGCGATAGTCCAGTTGGTTAAACTTACGTTCCATTACGATATGTGTCTCTTTTAGAATTTTTATTGTAGGTAAATTGGACCCCCACGAACATATCCTGAGATCTACGGACTCAGTTAGATCGGAATGCAACTTTCGGGATCAAGGGCGTTGACTAGCTGAAAAGCGCGGGCTACTCCGCTTCCCGCGTTAACAGTGACGAGCGAGGCAGCAGAGAAACTTAAGGAAGACAGAGCATCGTAACTGCACTGTGGTTGGCTAGGCTGAGGACTGTAGGCTCCCACTATCGATCATGATCTTGATTAGGAGGTGAAGGATGTAGCTATGTTATGGCTTTCGCCGAATATTTGAAAAAAAATCGCTCCTCGTCGTACATCATCGCAAAGATGGCTTACTTTCAAGACTATTTTTTGCAAAGCCTGAAGTGAAATCGCAAATTCGGCCAAAGCCATGACATGGATACATCATTTATCTGTAAGAATTTTCATCGAAAACTCCGTTATCTTGAAAAATGAGGAAATGAGAAGGTAAATGCCGAGAGTCTATTTACGCGCACTCGGCGAAGCCTAGGCAACGCCCTTAAGTTGAATCGGGTTTTGTGGTTAGTTGCGTATGGTATCAGCAGAGATGGGCATTATTTGAAATAGAACCATTTCAAATGGAAATGCAAAATGCGAAATAGGTATTTTCCATTTTCAATTGAAATGCATTTTTTTTACACCCATTTCCATTTCCATTTGAAATGGTATTTTTGTATGCATTTTCCATTTTAAATACTTTTGAACAAAAATTTCGAAAAAAATGAAATTCGGTAATCGTTCAAGAAGGTTGGCTACCCAAATACATATGTAGGGAAATCTTTAAAAATGTTATCATCGAAATATAGATGAATGAAATGCTTCCTGCCAAAATCTCAAGTCGATTTACCACCCCGTTTTTGATAAATTAATTTTTGAACTTTCTTTTTATACACGTAGAGGTATAGGGAGCCGGTGAGGTTAGTTGAAATCTTCACTATCATCCGTGCGGTAAGAGTAGATTTCAAGCTTGTAATAAAGGCTTTCAGTACACGGAGAAAAATTTCTCGTAGAAACTACCACACAATTATTGCAGTTTGAAGACAGACCGGAGATATAAACAGACCTAACATACTTTTTTCGTGGTTCGTCCAATAAAATATTCTCTCAGCTGTGATATTATTGTAACTCGGACAACATTTTATTAGACGAACCACGAGAAAAGTATAGTAGGTCTGTTTATACCTCCGTTCTGTCTTCAAACTGCAATAATTGTATGGTAGTTTCTGAGAGAAATTTCTCTCCGTGTATAACAGAATAAAATAAAAATGACGCATGAAAAAAAACCATTTTGCATTTTGAAAATACCTATTTCCTATTTTATATTTCAAATGCATTTCGAAATCGCCATTTACATTTTGTATTTCAAATGGAAAAACTTTACACCCATTTCCATTTTCCATTTAAATGGTTTTAGGTACCCATTTTGGACATCTCTGATCTTGATGATGACTGAAGAGAAATATTATAAATACCTAGTTTTATAGAATCCAAGTCAGTTGCAGTCAGGCAATGATTGTGCACGGACACGAGAAACAGCCACGAGGTGGTAAAGGCTTAATCAATCGTATCATCAACAAACTTCCGGTTGAATTACACGTGCCCGGCTATCAGTATTGTGGACCTGGTACGAAATTGGAAAACAGGATAGCTCGTGGTGATCCAGGCATTAATGCTCTTGACGTCGCATGTAATGCGCATGACATCACATACTCAAAGAACCAGGAAAACGTAGCTGAACGAAACGCAGCTGATAAAGCCCTTGCTGAGAAGGTTTGGCAACGAGTTCTCGCTGAAGACGCAAGTATAGGTGAGAAAGCCGTAGCGTGGGGTGTAACTAACGCAATGAAAGCTAAAGCTAAGCTTGGAATGGGTCTCAAGAAGAAAAAGGAGACGACGAAGAAGAAGAAGATTAAGCCTACGACATCTTTAAAACATATTGTCAAATTCGCAAAAAAGTCGATGCATCCGGGTGTGGATCCTATCAAGTCTGCGCTTACGGGTGCCCGCGAAGCAGTCAAGTCAGCTGGTGAAAGACAAAAGGTGCAATCGCCACGCATTTTACCTGTACCCTCGAAAGTCGGCGGCTTTTCACCCTTCCTCATACCACTTTTAGCCGGTCTTAGCGCTACAGGAGCTTCGGCTGATGGCGCAGCGGGTATAGCAAAAGCTGTGAACGATGCCAGCGCAGCCAAATGAGAATTGGAAGAAAGTAAACGACATAATGCCTCAATGGAAGCAATTGCATTGGGCGAAGGCCTACACTGATAGAAAACATGTATCACATTTCACCACATATCGCCGACAAATTACTACTTTTGATGGCAAGTTGACGTGGAGTCGAAAAACCAGGAATAGTAGCTATTTTTCATTCAATAGTTTGTAACAGGACTGGGATACGTTACATGCCACTCGGGACTGAAATTACAACTCGACATTGTAATTATCGTTACTTGTAAAAATTACAACATATTTCATAAGTTTCAAGATTCAAGAGTGTTATTTTCACTATCTGCGATTGTAACGCAGTAGGTATAGTTTCGCACCGCTTCGTGATACACTGTCAAAGGCGTTGACTGAGTTTCTCGCAAGTGGTATCTTTCACCCGGCGTAGCATATATGCACGAAAATTTTCTTTCAGTCATACCGATATCGGAGCGTCCGCTAGAGCGGGAGGGTATGCGCGCATTGTTACCGACTGCGTTAATATAATATGCAACTAGTTGTTAGTGCGGTAATATTAACCCCACTTCACCTATCCATAATGCCCAACTCAACCGAAAGGCGAAAGGGGCGCTGTGAACAAACTTTTTCTTTGGCTGATTTCATTTTACTATCTGAGATAGTAAAAATTGGGACCACACAGGGGAATCTTTACCATTAGTAAAATTTACAAGGTAGATTTGTAATTCTTTCTACTGTGTGACTGCACGTCATTTTACTACCAAAAAATAGCAATTTGTCGGCGATATGTGGTAAAATGTGATACATGTTTTCTATTGGTGTATACCTGAAACCCTACAAACAAGGTTTGGGACTGTATTTGAAACCAAAAAACGCATAAAGCTACCACACCTAGCCCTGAATGATGTCGATCTGTTAAAGTACGCGAAAGCTGTGGAAAAACCATATTTTCGTGGTGTTTTCATGAGAAACGATTCACCTAAATCTGGTCCACGCAAATATGAGTCAGCAATTGTTAATCTCGATGATAAGGACGGGTCAGGCACACACTGGGTTGCGTACAAGAAGAGAGGAAGTGACGTCATTTATTTCGACAGCTTTGGTAACTTACAACCACCTGAAGATCTGATGAAGTATCTTGGTGTTGGTAGCGTAAAGTACAATCATAGGAGATATCAAGACTATGACACAGTGATATGAGTCAGTCCACGTCAAGCGGGACACCTTTTTGACCGCATGTTCTTGAAAATCGTCGTAATTTTTTTTACATATTCTCTGGGTAAAATGAATGCATGAAACATTTCTTTTTTTTTCAACTCGAAGGGCTTAGAAGATACAAGGGGTTGAATTTTCGAAACAAACACCGAAAATCGGAATCGCGCTCTTCTTTGAACGTTAATATCTCCGTTTCCATCAGTCGCACAGACATCGTAAGCAACTCATTTTGAAGCGCTTGAATCGCACTTTCATGTTATGAATTTTCAATTCATGTCATAAACAATTTTCTATTTGTTATTAACAATTATATTTTTTAAACGTGATTTTCGAGATGATTACACCCTTCGAAAATTCTTAAAAAAATATGAGCGTATTCCTTGATTAATTCTCTACAAAATCTGTAATTTTCAAAATGGAACTCTGATGGAAACTATATTTACAAAGCGATTGAACCGTGCGGGACGTTGCGCGCGGCTGTCTACGCGGGCGCGCCGATACCGAGGCTTGTTCGCTTTACATGTGAATAATATAGGGGGGCATATTACGAGGAAATTCATCAAATCCAATAATTTACCGAATTATTTATTCCATTTCAGGCTGAATACTCGACTTGAAACTATAAAAATATTAGTATAGAGTGTGACGTTGCAGATTAGCTGCCGTCACAAAGGTTCCGAAAATCACATATTTCATTAGCTATATCGCGAGAGAGAGAGTTTCACCGCCGTCTAGACCCTCGGGATACAAGTGACACCTAGAATAAGCCATAGAATTAGACTAATTTGAAGTGTTTTTCTGTTAATGTACCGCGAGAGAGAGAGAGAGAAAGAAGATAAAGAAGACGCCGATTCCGAACTTCCGCTGAAAGAACTTCCGCCTTGAGATGACTACGGTACGACATCCAGTACCGGATCCAGTATAATGGATAGTACCGCAACATCTACGAGGAGGGCTGTCGACCCTGGTCGAATATCGCTAATTGGCGTATGGGACTGTTACGCAGTCCTGCCAGCCGACGCATTTTATTGCCGAAGCATCTGGGTACGACCATGGTGGATAGGGTGGCATGTTCAGTCACTACCACCCCCCCATGACAACTCCAGCCTTCATCACCCGCTCCGCATACCATCAGTCGACGTCATTCAAAGTCTGGCATAAATACGAGTGCGTAACGTTTCGCTGAAGGACGTACTGCGTGAGAATGGACGAGGATAGCGTCCCGCGTGATCTACCAGGTCACTAAAAGGTGGAGACTCAGTGAGACACCTGGACCTGATAAGAGTCTGCAGTCGGGTAAGCTAGAAGAGGGCCTGCCGCTGCGGAGTATATCCCGATGGATTGGTATCGCTTGGACGGACCCGCTCAGTAAGCGCCAAGGTCACACCCTCCGCCATCATCTCGCCGCTGAAATAACGCAGAACGGCTGTTCTAACGCAACGAAGTCAGAGACCTAACGCCTAACGTCATGCAACAAGTTGACGCCTTGGGCCGAGCAGCTGACGAGCTGCTCGTTCATGGAACGTTTTTCGTAGGGCCAATCGGCTCATTAATTGGTCCTGATAGGCTCTCGATTTTCAAAATCAGGAAGGATCGTCGAGACGTGCCGAAATATCGCCTAGCCTCATCACTTCTACATTTCGCTTTGAAGCCGCTAGACGTGCCTTATCACTCTCTCTCAACCGACGCAGTTAGTTAATTATCCGAGTTAAAAGTAAAGTTAAGTTTTGTGTGCTACAAGCCGCTCAGCTAAAGGTAAGGTCTTTATGATCTGTAATTGCTAGAACACCACAAGCTACCGCTGGATTTCAACTAATATTAGTTATCGTTGCATTTTTGAATAGAAAGTCTATCTCTTCGGACTATTTATTAGCAGTTCAATTAGTTATCTTAGTAGTTAATACGCCTCATTTGTGTAGCGTACGGCCTACGGGCTACGCGATTCGTTTGATAGTTTTATGAAACGAAATCCAGCGAAAACACTCTATAAATTGGCTGTAGTAATTAGGAATATCTTTCGGCTTGATAATTTTCCGCTTATTAGTCTGATTTCTTTGCTATATTTGCTTTGGATTTGCTGAATATTATTTGAGAGCTTGTTCTTGCTTAAATTCTCGCTTTGAGAATATCTAACGCTTTGATTTATTTGCTATCTCTGATTCAGTAATTTATTAGTAATTAATTAGTACAATATCGCATGGTGTGTCGCTTGTAATTCCAACTCCCCGAGGTTGGCTGAACGTAGTTAGTCGTAGTCTTAAGTTGTTCATTTATTAATCTGCTTTATTATTTTCTTATTCTGTTTGATTTCTATTATTCTGTTATTCTATCTGATTCTTTGTTCTATGTAATATATCTGATTTGTGCAATTTATTTACGCTAAATAACATCCCGATTTTCGCTATATTGTGTTATAATAAGATTACTATCGCTAAGTAGTATCTTTGATCTGATATCTTAATTATTTTAGTATAAATCTGTTATTAATTTAGTTTATCGCATCTCTTAGCTACTTCTGAAATTATTTCTTGAGTCATTATATCGTCTCATAATTATTTAATATCGCTAACGTGCCGCATTAGAAAATTTGCCATAGAGTAGCGTATCGCTCGGTGATACGTAGTCTGTAAAGTAGTGTAGCTTGTTTTATATCGCTTCTACGGCACCAGCAACGGGATTCTGTAAGTCGTTACGGCAATTATCGAATAGGAGTCGTTGCAAATTATGGCACCGAATCCTCCTCACATAACGAAAAAAAGAAATGTGTTGCAAGGCAACACATATAACATAAACAATCGCGTAGTGAACAAGCTGGCTGATAAACTGACTGTGATCAGCTTAGTCCGATTATAACGCAACCAGAAGAGCAAAAGTGAAGAGAAATCAAAGATATGAAGAGAAAACAAAGGTAAATGATGAATATGTATACTTCTATATTTTATTTGAATAAGTTATTCAATATTTTGAGAGTAAAGCTCCGCTGGCGAAGCGTGATATGCGTACATATGCATTTTCTCAGTAGAGTCTTTAGGTTACTTTATGCACTCAGCCTAGGACGGTACAGACGTACAGTAGGAAAATTCTTAAATCATCCTGCACGAAATAATATGTATGAGAGATATCTGGTGAAATATATTCACTATATGTACAATAAAGGTATCAAAATAAATACATATATTAGAAATATATTCAAAATATGCTATATCGATGGCTGGGCGGAAGAAGAGCCTATCTCAGAAAAGCCGTGAAGAAGAGCCTAACTCGGAAAAACTGTGAAGAATAGCTTATCTCACAAAAACATTTCGCTTCGAAAATTTTGTAGTGGTATCCCTGCAAGCGGCAACTGCAATTATTCGAAAATTTCCACTACCACTATCTCGTTTACTGCAATGTATAAATGTATCTCGTAGGGGTACCACTACAAAATTTTAGAAGCGAAATGTTTTTGTGAGATAAGCTCTTCTTCACAGTTTTTCCGAGTTAAGCTCTTCTTCACGGCTCTTCTGAGATAGGCTCTTCTTCCGCCCAGCCATCGATATGTTTCTAATATAAATCAGCGTATATTTTTCTCATATTGCATTAAATAATAGCCGCGTGCCAAAGGAAGCCGCCATGGCCAACAAACGACAGTCAAGGGCCACGGAAGCTCAAATTGACGAAATGGTAGACTATTTTGTGGAATACCCGCATGTAGCGACCGGAAAATTCAAAACTTTGCATGGCCATCAAGATCTTCGAGGTGGCTGGGAGGATTTAGCTGCGCTCCTGAATGCCAAGTTCACAGATGGCAAGAAGAAAGACGTTGAATCTTGGAAAACTGTGAGTACCACATCTTGCAAACACATCGCTTGATTACGAACCATAAGATTATATGTCCCTTATAGACATGGAGAGATAACAAAACGAAGGTGTCAAACAAATTTATTATGTTAAAAAACCAGAGAAAGAAAACTGGTAATAACCCAATAGACATAAAGCTTACTGAACGTGACACAAAAATAATAGGGTTGTTGGGTTTTGACTACATGGAAGGATTGCAAAGTGTCCCTGATTCATTTCCCGAAGAGCACGTAAGTGAAATAAGCCGTTTGAGGTCGGCGAGACAAAAATGAGCTTCTGCTTGCTAGATACTGGTATTCGCGTACTCAAAGAATCAATAATCAATATGCTCCATTGATTGTCTCTACATATTCAATTAATGAAGGTATATATCATTTTTATCCACTTAAGGATAACGTCAATGAGCAGCTTATGGAAGGTGACCAGTCCGTACTTGAGATTACTCCTAGAACTGTAACGTTCAGACCAGTTGGTGAGACTGTAACACATAATAGTGAAGAAGTGGTTAACATTCCGGCATCAGACAGTAATTATTCCTAATTGAATTGAGTACGAATTGATTTTAGTTTCACGATACCTATATTAATTATGCGGATGGATTATTTTCCAGGTCTCAATGAGCATGATATTGACACACTCATCTTACCGTTGGAAGAAGATGAACATCAGCTATTAGGAGAATTCACTTTTTTGAAGTCACAGTTCGGCCCAATTAATACGGACGAATTGTTACCAGCTCCCAGTAATGAACTTACTAAACCGCAGAGAGGACCAAATACTATTGCAATCTCTAAATCTGGCACCAGTGGTAGTGTCAGTAAGGGAAGTACGGCCAGTCCCTTGGTGAAGCGTTCTATTGCCCCGACTTCACGATCTCGATTTTTGAGAAGAGGTGAGTGAAATAACTACAACCAACCACATTAAATCACTACTTGAGATCATTTTTTTCCATAGGGGTGCACCACGAGCGGCTTGGTGTGCAGTTACAAGATGCTCGTATCGAATTCGCTGACTTGGCACAGCGAACATCTGAAGCAACAGAGGTAATACATCTACATCTTTGGGCATCATACTACTAAGTGTTTTATATCATAGTTTCAAGAATATGAAGTCCGCAGTTGAGAATGATCATGCATGATCGCCGTTGCCTAGTGTTGAATTTTTTTGCCTTCACAGTTGATGGCTCAGGCTGAGATGAAACGAGCAGAAGCTGCTCTTATCATGGCCACAAACGATCGTGATAGGGTGGAGATCATGCGCACTATGGCCGAAAATGACAAGGCCAGGAATGACGTTCTTATTCGTATGGTTGGAATCCTAGATGTGGTCCATATAAACTTACATAAGTAGTCCGAGCATGAGCGGTACCGACCCTACGTTGTTGTTTCTATTACCAAAGATAACGAATACCGTTCCTACCAAAGTGTACCTAATTACTTATGTCCTAGTTATTACTTTTAACTTGAGCTTATATTATATTTATGTACGCGATTTCGCATTTTGTCATTTGACTATAAGGTGGAAAAATAAAACAATTTTCAATGAAGTATATCGTGTATTACTGCAAGGAAACATAGGAATTATATTTAGCATATTACAGAAACGTAATTCTAAATATCTCCATCTACGAAATCTGGAAAACGTTCTCTCATGATCTGTTTCTGTATTCTGTGAGCAACAGCACGAGCACCCACTCGGTCATTAGGTTGAACACCTTCGCGACCATTTTGAGCGTTTGGAACAAGAGCTTCGTGAGGGCCAGCATCGTCAGCATTGTAGAAATCATCTACAGGGAGGCGATGATCCATCCGCAAGTTGTGGAGAACTGCACATGCGTTGATGATTCTACCTGCAAATCCAGGCTCGTACATGAGTATTCGTTGAAATGAGCAGCATCGCCGAGTCGACTTAAAACACCCAAAGAAACGCTCTACGGGATTTCGAGCTTTGCACAATTGCTGGGTGTACTCATATTGCTGTGTGCCTTCTGGATAATGGGGCAACGGAGTCATTAGCCATGGTTCCAATGCATAACCCGCATCACCTGCACAAGTGACACAAAATGACAATACGTTGAGATGGTTGCCAGAACTATTAAATAATCGGAGCACATGCAAAACAAATAATACAAAATGTTGTACTAATGCACCTATGAGCCAAGTACGACGTTCCCCTCGATTGTAGTGAAACTCCATGGCTCTTTTTATTGGCGAGTTGCTCCATATGTAGGAATCATTCCTTGCACCTGGGAATCTTGCATTGATGTTAAGTATTTTTAAGTTTGGATCGACAATCTAAAATGAGGGTTTAAGTGGATATATTGACACAAATATGATTAGGCAACATCAGTATGTAGAGGAGCTATTTATTAATGCTCACCACCTGTACATTCAGAGCATGATTTCCATGGTGGTTTACATATGCCTCCTCATGTTCCACAGGACCCACAATATTCATGAAGGAGCAATCAACAGCCCCGATAGCTCCTTCAAACGGCTGAGGTGCATCCCGAAATTTTGCTCGAGCCGCAGCTCTTTCTTGGTGGGTCATAGGGAACTTAATCCAACGTCGCAACAACTGCACATTGATAGCATTAGTCACCGCATGGATGATACGACTGACTGATGCCTGACTCATATTATGTTGGAATTGATTCCCTACAGATCTCTGATAGCAGCCTTGGGCGTAGAACTGAACAGCAGTCAATACCTACCAAGTAATGAAATGATTTCAGTGGCATAGCTAGCATTTTATTTTTATATATTTGGAAAGATACTGGCGAGTGGCGGGCGGCCAAAATAAGGGCCACCCTAGTGGCACCCGGTGCGGATATCGATGGTGTCACCCCAAGAATGAAATCAATACAGCGGTAATTTCATTACCTGCAATTCGGGTGGAATAGCATTGTGTCGCTGACGTTCTAAGGCAGGACGTAACTCAGCTATCAAGTACAAAGCAAGATCTGGACTCAATCTAAAGATATCCATAAATTCATTGTGAGGAAGTGCGAAGGGATTTTGCGTATCACGAAGAACCCTGCGCTCCAATCTTCTCTCCACTTGTCTCACTCTTTCTTGTAATAGAAGCAGCTCCCAAGCCAAAAAAGCCTGAGCCATTGCACTGGGAAAAGGGTTTGTTTAGTCTCACTGAATGCATACTTATGAGACTAAAAAACAATTTCATTCAGCGTTAGAAAATACTGTTACTTTATTCATTTTCCGAAAATAATCACGTAACATAACTTAACCTCCCATATAAGGTAACGGTATTTCATAGTGTTAGCACTTCAAGCAGATGAGAGAGTGTTTACGATTAAAAACTTACCTGATTGATGATTTCACTTATTCAGATGATCTAAGTTTTTTACACAAATTACAACATTTATGAAAACGATTCTGAAGCTGCGGTAAAGTCTCGCTACACAGTAACGAGGGGTCTTAGAGCCCTCGCTGCTGTAACAACTCGTTACAACGCGCTACCGCCGATTTCCGGTTCATAACGACAAAATTAGCGAGACGATTCGTTAACGTAGTCATACAGAATCGCATTTTTCGTTAATCGATGTAAAAATGAGATAACGATACCGATACATGTCGCTATCTGCAGGTAACGACACATAACGATTTACAGAATCCCGTTGCAGCTAGCCAACCGGCGTGTTTACGTTCTTTTGTACCGCTGCGTCGCGGTAAGGCTCAATAATATAATATTCTTTCCTTTGTTAAATTCAGTATTCTTCTAAGCATTATTCCAACCGTTATTATTCGATTAGTATTTGTAACTATTATTTTGATAACTAATTCTGCGTAATTCAACACTTCCGAGTATAGTCGAATCTTTCGTTATCGCTAATAAACTTGTTATCGCTAAATCTTTAATCACACTGGTACATGAACAATATACGAAATCGCAGATTTCACTGAAGGAAATTTATATCTGGTATTTTATATTTTATTTAATTAGTTAAAAAGGTGAATCCACCCACTTAACCACTACCTTAGCAAATCTGAGCTAACCAGAGCTTTGAGGCCGTCGTTCCGGCAATATATTAGTTTGTTGAGTACCGCTGTGTTTGAGTTGATTTCTGTGAAAACGACACTTACGTGTCTGGCGCCCAACACTCTAGTAGATTTTTATTAATTAGTAATTTATTTGAAGGAACGCCGTAGGGTGCGGGGTTGAGCTCTGAAACTCCGTTACAAGAGATACAAACTTGACTAGAATCTTGAAAATAACTGGTAAACATAACGTACTTTTTGATTCCATCAAATGAAATACGTCATGGTATCATTCGAACGATTACGTACTGAATTAATGAATTTAGTCAAGATTTTAGTCAAGTTTGTATCTCTATACTAATATTTTTATAGTTTCAAGTCGAGTATTCAGCATGGAATGAAATAAATAATTCGGTAAATGATTGGATTTGATGAATTTCATCGTAAT
Source organism: Tenthredo livida (assembly GCA_963992785.1). Classification (NCBI taxonomy): domain Eukaryota; kingdom Metazoa; phylum Arthropoda; class Insecta; order Hymenoptera; family Tenthredinidae; genus Tenthredo; species Tenthredo livida. The sequence continues at coordinate 12,106,888 of OZ023072.1, read as the reverse complement.
ATGCCCCCTATATTCTTTACATGTAAAGCGATCAAGCCTCGGTATCATTTGAATTATTATCATTTCGAATATATCATTTTGAAAATTACAGATTTTGTAGAGAATTAATCAAGGAACACGCTCAAATTATTTTTAGAATTTTCGAAGGGTGTAATCATCTCGAAAATAACGTTTAAAAAATATAATTGGTAATAACGAATAGAAAATTGTTTATGACATGAATTGAAAATTCATAACATGAAAGTGCGATTCAAGAGCTTCAAAATGAGTTGTTTACGATGTCTGTACGACCAAGGGAACCGGAAATATCAACGTTTAAAGAAGAGCACGATTCCGATTTTTGCTGTTTTTTCCGAAAATTCAACCCCTTGTATCTTCTAAGCCCTTCGAGTTTAAAAAATAAAAAAAATGTTTCATGCATTCATTTTACCCAGAGAATATGTAAAAAAAATTACAACAGAATCAAAAACATCGAGGAATATTTTTCGCCGATCCGTCCCGCTTGACGTGGACTGACTCATATGTGGACACCTCTGCCTCAAATTTCTCAGCGAACATCTATAAAGTGAATCTGACGCGACAGTACAACATTAGTCATGGATGATTCGTTCACGTTGACTCTATCGGGAACGTCCTTCGTACTGGAGGCGCAATATTTCCGACCAATCGAGTTATCACCATCGAAAAATTATACCCTCGGGCTTGTTGAATTATTAACTTGGAATTCGATTCCTAATATCGACGTGGGAAACAACAAGTTTTACGTGGAAAATCAAGTTATCATCATACTCACTGGAAGCTATGAAATCACAGATATCGAAATCTATTTGCGAAAAGCATTACCTGATATCTCTATAAACCTCAAAACTAATAATAATGAGTTACGCTGTGAAATTGAGTGTAATCGGCAGATGGACTGTACTTCCGATAATTCTATTGGTCGACTCCTGGGATTCACTCCACGCATCCTCGAGCCTAATATCACTTACAAATCTCATTTATCAGTAACCATTTTGAAAGTAAACGCTTTGCAAATTGAGTGCAACATAACAACAGGTGCCTACATTAATGAACGTCGAGTACACACTATTCACGAATTTCTCCCTGTCGTTCCACCAGGATATAAGATCATTGAAGTGCCATCACACGTCATTTATCTTCCGATCGCTGTCCATGCAATACAACACCTCCAATTAAAAATAGTTGATCAAGACGGTGAATAAGTTAATTTTCGTGGAAAAATTATCACAATACGATTACACGTGAGGTCTGTGACATAATGGGGATTGTGTTTGAGACGAAAGTCATTGGTAGAAGGTATATGAGCGGATCCACGTCACTTCACTCAAAAAAAAACCATCAAGTGACGGATCTTTGCGCCATTCGACATATCTTTAGTACTATGGGGAAAAAAAATACGACTTCAGGGATTTTGAAACTTGTTCAAAAATGGCGGAGTTAGAGCTATTTGAATTTTGGTAAGTCGCTGTTGCACCGCTATGTTTAAAAATTCATATCTCTGAAAGTATTTACCGGAGCGGACTGATTCTGGAATCATTTTGTTCGTCAAAGAATGCGCTTTCATACGAAAAATTTTGTTTTCACAAAAAAAATACCTTTAATTTTTTCTTGTCGTTTTTTTTTTTTGATTTCGCTGCCATTTCCGCGGGACTTACAGGTATCCATGCAGACAATTTTTTTGGATAGCCGAATCCTTCCCCTTCAACCCTAGAAAAAAAAATTTATGCAGAACCTACCTGGGCCGGAGAAAAAAATAAAGCGTCCAGTCGTGCGTCGGCGCGCACGCCGATCGACGTCTGCGTGCGGCGTTCTCGGTTCTGTTATAATCAAATCGTTTCTATTTAATGACACAATTCAACTCAATAACCAATAAATTTATAGACAAGATCGGGATGTTTCGCCTTCTACCGAAGACAAAACATCGCGATAACAATAATCCTCCATTTCATTATTCTCGTTAATCTTGGCTTCTGCAAACTACAGTGGAGAGTAGTTTAAAATGAGACCCCTTGCCTTTCGGGCTCATCCCTGCTCATGCCGTTGAGACACCTTAACGACGTCCTATACGCCTATGTCAATTTACCTTGTGCCAGCATCTCGCTGACTTATGGGTAGCAACCTAAGTTGCAACATTCGGACACTCACTCTTCTTCTAACTGACAACGTCTTAACACTGTTTGAATAAATACTTATATTGACAAATTGTCTTAATACGATCAACCTTCAATAAATCACTCATCTCCCATTTCCTGTTATAAATCATATCTAACAAATGGTGTCAGAAATACGGATTTTGAATTAGAGACAATCCAAACTATCAATAAACAGTGAACCGTAAAATAAGAAAACAGAGGCCGTTGTAGTAAACCAACGATATCAAAACAAAAATCACTGCGTGGAATAACACATAATCCACCGTTGTAATACATCAACGTAAACAAAAATCACTGTGCGTGGATTAACATATAATTCACCTTTGTAATACATCAACGTAAACAAAAATCACTGTGCGTGAATTAACATATAATTCACCGTTGTAATACATCAACGTGAACAAAAATCACTGTGCGTGGATTAACACCCTCACCGTTGTACGAAATCAACGTTAACAAAACCCTGGTAGAGAAGTTACATCACGTGCCCTATATAAAGAGGCGCTCAAGAAACCTCAAGATACGTCAAGACCTGAACACAAGAGGACTCCAGTAGACGAACACCAAAACAGCCAACCACGGATCCGAGGGTTCGGCGAACTCGAGCCCTCAAGACTGATAACATTATGCATTGGGCCATTCTACTGTTACTGTAAGTCTCACGAACTAGCAATATATAGTAAAAGTTGGAAATTGTAATTAAAGTCCTAGAAAATGCCAGTATCAGCTGAAAAATTAGCCAAACTCCTTCCCGTATTTACCGGAAAGGATATTAGCGTCAGAGAATTTATTGACAAATGCGATCGTGCGATCAAACAATGTATCAATACAGAATTAGAAGAACTTTACGAGTATATACGTATCAAAATCACTGGTAAGGCATATGAAAGGATTCAAAAGAGGGAAATTCAAGACTACAATACTCTGAAAAGGGAGCTACTACTGTTTTATGGAGCTAAAGGAACAAATAGACAATGGGAATTAGAATTAAGCATTTGTAGGCAACGCCCCGGCGAATTTGTCGATTCCTTCTATCAGAGACTAGAACACCTGTGCATAAGAGTAGTAGAGTCTGGTCCGGTAAGATCTAGGGAAGAGACTGTATTTTACGAGAAAAACATCACGACAAAAGCACGAGACTGTTTCATTTACGGACTTGACGAAAAACTACGCGACATCCTAAGATTAAAAAACCCTAAGGACTTACTTCAAGCTTACAATTGGGCCACAGAGGAAGAGAAATCGAGGAAAACTGAAAATCAAATTACTCATCTTGCGAAAACCACTGCTATTAATAGAAGTGATCTTGTTTGTCAAAATTGCAATAAAATCGGGCACACGGCAAAAACTTGTTTTGGGAAACCGAGACTCGAACCAATAAATACCCTTGAGGCAGGTTCTAGTTCAGAATCTGATCAGTACGTAGACCTAGACCACCAATCAGAAAACAGCTGCTCACAAAACTGTTTTGAAATAGTAAACGGCTACGATTCTATAACAGAGGAAATTACATGCGACGAATGCCAGCGAATCTATCCCATCGATAGTTCCAGAATTAGGTGCTTCTTTTGTAAAAAACCTGGCCATATGGAAAACAAATGTTTCAAAAAGAAAGCCATGTTAGCCGCGAAAACTAATCAAAACCATGTAGGAACCTCGAATTTTGGGGAACGGACTGCGTCGACGAGCGGAACGACGTCCGTCATAGAAAACCGCTCAACACAAACAGCGGAAAAATAGAAATACCAGAACATAAGATAAATCTAATCGGCTCACCAAATAACGTAATTTTCTCAATACCCGAGTTGAACCAACCTAAAAGCTTGCTGATGTGAGACACTGGAGCCTACCCATGTTTGATCAAGAAGGAATTTATCCTAAATTCATCACAGATAAAGCCACAAGAGCGCATTAAATTGGAAGGTCTAGCTAGCGACTCACAAGCACACACATTAGGAACCATTGAACTCACACTCAATGGTGGAGACGAAGTAAGGCCGATCAAATTTCACGTAGTAGACGATTCCTTAGACATAACGCAAGATGGTTTAATAGTCAACCACCTTTTAACACAATTCAATAATGTGCGGATCAGTTATAGATGCCGAGGCATGGATAAACCCGAGTTGCTATTAGGCAGCCGCAAATACAAATTGCAAAATCAAAAACAATTCACTATCCCCGCCAGGACAGAAATCTTGGCAGCCGTCCCAACCATCGCCGAAGATTCCATAAAAGAAGGCTCAATATACAGGGTCGAGTTAAAACCAGGAGTCGTAATAAGCAAAAGCTACGTGACAATTACACCCGATGACACAGCTATCACAAGCATCATCAATTTAACCGACACAGATCATACTATCTTTATCGAACCACAAAGAGTTTACAGAATCCTAGATTCTGAGACTGACGAGATACAATCAGTTGATTGTATAAACGAAAATAATTCAGCTGACAGAATCAAAAAATTAAAAGACGCATTGAGATTAGACCATCTAAATGTAGAAGGAAGGGAAAGTATAGGAGAAGCTTGCATCAAGTTTAACGAACTCTTCTATTTAGAAGGGGACACACTACCAGGTACACAAGCTTGTACCCACAAAATTAAAACTACCGATGATACACCGGTTCATGTTAGACAATACCGATATCCGGAAATCCACAAAACAGAAATAGATAGACAAATGGAAGATCTCTTTAATGAAGGAATTATTCGAAATTCAAACTCATCATGCAACTCACCCATCTGGGTAGTCCCAAAGAAATTAGACTTATCAGGGATTAAGAAGTGGAGAATAGTCGTAGATTATCGAAAACTGAATGATAGAACAATAGGGGATGCTTACCCGCTGCCGAATATAGTAGACATCCTGGATCAGTTAGGAAGCTCTAAATACTTTACCATACTCGACTTGGCCAGCGGGTTTCACCAAATTCCAATCAATCCCGATGATATGCATAAAACCGCATTTTCCACCAGTAAGGGACATTTTGAATTCGCATTCATGCCATTCGGGCTTAAAAATGCCCCAGCTACATTCCAGAGACTAGCGAATACCGTCCTATCGGGTCTACAAGGATTGAGATGTCTAGTGTACCTAGACGACCTTATAATTTACGCCGACTCACTTCAAACCCATACAGAAAAACTTTGGGGGTTACTACTGAAATTGAAAGAATACAACTTACGGTTACAACCGAATGAATGTGAGTTCTTGAGAAAAGAGGTCGCCTACTTAGGACACATTATATCAGAGGACGGAGTTAAACCTGACCCAGACAAAGTCAGAGCAGTCAAGGAATTTCCTACACCCAACACACCTACGAAAATAAAATCATTTCTCGGGCTTGTAGGTTACTATAGACGTTTCATAAACAATTTTTCGATGATATTCAAGCCATTGACAGAACTTTTGCGAAAAAACATACCATTCGAATGGACGTCCCTACAGCAAAATTCCTTCGAGGAACTAAAGAATGCTCTAATATCCGACTCAGTCCTAATATACCCCGACCATACACTGATGTTTAATCTAACGACAGATGCCAGTAACACTGCTCTAGCGGCCGTCTTATCTCAAGGTGTCCCAGGCGATGACAGGCCTGTTGCATACGCCTCGCGGACTCTAAACAAGGCAGAAAGTAATTACTCCACAATCGAACGCGAGCTGCTGGCCATAGTATGGGCGACCCAACATTTCAGACCATACCTGTTCGGGAGGAAATTCAAGATATTTACCGACCATAGGCCCCTGACTTGGCTGTTTAACATCAAAGATCCAAATAGTAAATTAGTTAGATGGCAATTGAAAATTTCGAAATTCGACTACGAGATTTGTTTCAAACCTGGAATAAAGGATCAGAAGGCAGATGCGATTAGTAGGAATCCTATCGAGCCACCAACTAATCATGCGTTCGAAATACTCCCTATCAGAGCGACGGACTTTCTCCCATCGTACCCTGAATACCTCAAACTCATAAAAACGACAATACTACAAAACTCAGACATCGTAGAAATCCACGATGACCTTTTTGAACGAACGGATAACTACGCACACGCTGTTTCCACTGATCTGGAAATGAGTCAAGGAATAGCATTAGAATTCAAAACTAGGTATGGCAATGTTGAGAATTTGAGGGAATCAGCTGAATTATACACAACTGGTAGACTTACCCTACGAGACCGTAACGTCGTTTACATAATGACCAAGCAACACTTTTGGGATAAGCGTACATACGAAGATTTATACATAAGTTTGATAAAATTTAGAGAAAAATTAGAGATGGAGTCAATCAAAACAATTTCTATACCCAGGATCGGTTGCGGGATCGATAATTCAAAATGGCATAAGGTTCGGACGATGTTACGATTTATCTTTAAAGGATCGGAAATTAAAATAACGGTCTGTACAAACATAAAATCCGATCACAATCAAAACCACATTCAAGACGTTATGAAAGAATTTCACGACAGCCCTTCAGGTGGACACCAAGGCGTTAGTCGTACTATGACGCGACTTAAAGAAAGATACTACTGGGATTCGATGAAAAACGATGTAAAAACATATATTCGTAATTGCACGACTTGCCGAAAGAATAAAACCGATCGCCAAAAGACTAAAATGCCAAGGAAGATCACGACCAGTAGTAACAAACCGTTTGAAAAGGTTTTCTTAGACATAGTTGGGCCCCTACCGACTACAAAATCAGGTCATAGTTACATACTGACGCTACAAGATGACCTAACAAAGTATTCTCAAGCCTATCCACTCCGAGCTGCTACTGCTGGACACACCGCAGAAGCTTTCATACGAAACTTCATATCTAACTACGGAGTACCACTATCAATCCTTACAGACCAAGGCACAAATTTTATGAGTGACCTGTTCACCCAAGTCACAAAAATACTAAAAATAAAAAAGTTAAATAGTACGGCATACCACCCGCAAACCAACGGGGCACTCGAACGCAGCCACGGCACGTTAAAAGATTACCTTAGGTGTATGTCAACTACAGACGACTGGAACGAACCACTCCCAATTTATATCCTAGCATACAACACAACACCTCATACTATCACTAAAATGTCACCTTACGAACTTATATTCAGACAAATAGCCAGAGTACCTTGTAGCGTGCCTCACGAACCTAGGGACGAAACATATAAGGAATATGATCAGCGACTATCCGAAAAACTGATAAACAGCCTAACACTCGCTAAATAGAACATGGATAAATCCAAAGAAAAATCCAAGAGTTTTTATGACCAAATTACTCGACCACAAAATTTCGAAATTGGGGACTTAGTACTAATGAGTAACGAAACTGCCGGACCACTAGATCCAAAATTTCTAGGGCCATACCCCATTACTGACCAAACTAATGAAGTAAACTATGAGGTCAAAATCAAAGGGAAGAATAAAATAGTGCATGCAAATAGATTGAAACCACAAGTCAACGGAACCGATAGGACCGATTCAAACAGAATAACAAATTGATTACAGACCCTTTGTATGGGAAGCTGACGACTGCAAGAATGAAAAATACGAAAATACTGCTGGGCTTCATTACGAACAGATTGGAACCGTTAAGCTGTTCCCCACAGATTGGCGAATAATAACATTCCTCGATTTGAACGATTTCTTCCAACAACTGCAACGGATTTCCACCCTAGCAGATAAAATTAAAGTGTCATGCCAAACAGATAATAGAATGTTAACATGTAGGAAATATTTAGGTTCCCTCGACAGTGTAAGAAATGGGTTGAGAGACAAACAAACTGACCTACAAGACCTACTTGGGCTCTATGACGAAGGCGATTCCAATAATAGAAGGTTTAAAAGAGGTTGGTTCAATGGAATAGGACACGTATTTGAAGAGATTTTTGGATTGATCGATAATGCTGATGGAGAAAAATTCGATGCAGAGATAGATAAACTAACGAAAGGGGAAAGGAAGACCCCTAGAATTAGTTAAAGAACAAGCGACAATCGTCTCGTCAACGATTCAAAATTTCAATGACACGATCCATCAGTTGAATAAAAACGAGGGCATAATAAATCAAAATTTAAAGAACATTGCTCAGGACGTATATATCTTTTTTAACAAAACAGACACTATATGGGCCTATCAATTGATTGACGAAAGTTTTATGATACTCAACGTTATGATAGAAATCTTTTTCATCGACATTAGTAACGAAATGCACGCCGTGTTATTCGCTAAACAGAATATATTACACCCGGCCGTGTTGAGGCCAAATCAACTTCTCGCCGAATTACAAGCGATAAGTAAAAATGTACCCAACGATGTTGACTTTGCACTCACCCCAAATATCCAAAATATCCATTACATTATGGACGGGATAACTCTAGAAACTTTCAAAACTGAGCTGAAATTAGTGTTTGTAATCCATGTCCCTTTAATTCAAGACAGAGAATTTAAGATCTATTTAGTCAAACCAATGCCAGTCTTATAAGAAAATGAAAAATCCATCTTCATACAACCAACGATAAAATATTTCGGCATAACTAATACAAGCCAAAATTACATTATAATAGAGGACATGATACAAGACTGTAGACTGAGTAAGAATGACTAATGCATCTGTAAACAAACACAACCAGTGTACCTGACACATGCCACTGACAGTTGTGAGATCTTACTATTCGTAAACACCAGACCATTACCGGTTCCATGCGACGTTAGGATTATCAAGCTTACTGCACCCGTGTGGATACAACTCAGAAATCAGAATAAATGGTTGTATGTCTTACCTAAATCAGAAGCACTTACAATTAGTTGTTCGACGCACGACAAAGATTCAGACATACCCCTGAAAAATACTGGAAAAATAGAATTGAGTGCAAATTGTAAGGGTTATTCTAACTCAGCCATGTTAACACCAAATAGAATATTCAATAATACTGTTGATAAAACCTTTGTACCATCAATAGATCTAAGATCCGACGATTAGTGTGAGGATATACCCGAATTTTTAAATATTACTAATTTCCAATTCGACGATTTGGTTTATACAAACACCTTCAATTTGGACGACCTAACCATTGCCAGTCATAAATTGAAAAATATTAAAGAATCAGCTGATAAAATATTGAAGGAACAGGCTAAAGAAACTATGTCCACACGCGTAAGTTATTTAACTTATTTCGCAGCTACCACACTAAGCGTGTACCTAGTTTATAAGTTGATCAAATGGTGTTACAAGATGACAGAAGATCCTAATAATCGTGACCCAGGAATCAAGGGAATGGTCCAAAACGTCATAGTTTATTGCTGTAGGTCTCGTCGCACACGCACTCCAGCCGTAACAGTTCACATGCCTGACATAACTGACGACGAAGACGGAGCTACTGATGCTATCCGTTTACGATATATGGATCGAGATCATAGAGAATAAACATACCTTACATTCAATTCGTTAATATTAAGAATAATTATATGTAATCAAGCAAACGGTTGAGGAAAACTTTTATACATCCTCATCCGTACAGAATAATATTGTAAACGTTCTTATGAAGAATAATTATACGGAGCGATTCTGAGGAAACAGGTCACGCTAATAGAGGCTCCCTTATTTATTTTCGTCAATGACAACGCTGTCAAATACCACGAACAAGCGATCTACCGATATTTCATACGCCTATGACTGATATCTTCAGACGACGTAGCGGTAGCTGTCACGTTGTATAGGTTAAAATGAACTGTCATATTACAATATTGTCTAATTAATTCTAATATTGTTCATAATACAACGGTATACGATATTATTCCATAAATAAGTAGTGATGAGGTTAAATTGATTGCAGACGTCGATTTCTGTTTATTCCAACATTATTAGGTTATAAATAATTGACTTGGTGAAATTCACACATCCAGTAGTGATAAAGTTATTAAGTCAATAGCATACGATATTGATTCTTTATGAATTAATTCCAGGTGTGAATTTCTGTTTATTTCCTACATTAGTTACAACCGAGGATTTCTTCGGTGACTGACTAACCCGTTGCATCTCTTCGATAAGTAGGGTTACAAACAAAACGATGTGAATATCATTCATCAAGCAATATCTCATCGATCCAGTTAAAGTTTTTCATCCAACGAGGTATTTGACTAATATCTTCCGCGCGGTTTCGTACGATAGACGCGGACGTCCTGGTACTTGCTTCTCTGGATCCGGTGCATCATGCTTATGTACCTTTCTGGACTTGTACGGTAGACAAGGCACCTCCTCAACAATGCGTTGTACCGAGGCCTTAGATACTCCGTTCCGTCGTGCCACTCTCGACGCTGGTTTTTTCCCGTCTTCTTCGAGTATTTGTAGAACTTCGACGCGGATAAGTCACTCCAGTTTGCTTGTACTTCACTAGGATATTCCGCACGGTATCCATCGCTGAACGCGGACGTCCTGGATTCTTGGCTGCGAAATCATCCGCGATGGTCCGAAAGCTATGACCGGCCGCGTTTTCCAAAACCATGCTATTGAGTTATTGTTAAATTGTATATTTTTTTTTTCTCCAGAAGGACAGCGTCCGCGCACATGTATCATTAATTATTTGATATGATTATGCAATATCAACTGAATAAACGAAGAATTTCATTGAATTTGTACAATTTGTTGTAATTGAGTATTTTATACAAAAATGCAACGCTTTGTTCTACGCAGTAATCAAATACTCAATTAAATAGATTCACAATAGGAACGATAATTTTAATTCATTTATCACTAGATGAAACTTGAACACGCATTGATAGACCAACCCATCATTCATGCAGGACTGTCTTCGTACTCATTAGGCTAAGAAGACATGTAGAGTTTTATTCAGCGGAGATGCCTCGTATGATGAAAAGCTTGTACTGGATCGATGAGATATTGCTCGATGAATGATATTCACGTCGTTTCGTTCGTAACCCTACTTGTCGAAGAGATGCAACGGGTCAGTCAGTCACCAGAGAAATCCTTGGTTATAACTAATGTAGTAAATGAACAGAAATTCACACCCGGAATTAATTCATAAAGAATCAATATCGTATGATATTGACTTAATAACTTTATCACTATCAGATCTGTGAATTTCACCAAGACAATTATTTATAACCTAATAATGTTGGAATAAATAGAAATTGACGTCTGCAATAAATTTAACCTCATCACTAATATCGTATACCGTTGTATTATGAACAATATTAGAATTAATTACACAATATTGTAATATGACAGTTCATTTTAACCTACGACGTGATAGCTACCGCTACGTCGTCTGAAGATATCAGCAATAGGCATATGAAATATCGGTAGATCGCTTGTTCGTGGTATTTGACAGCGTTGTCATTGACAAAAATAAATAAGGGAGCCTCTATTAGCGTGACCTGTTTCCTCAGAATCGCTCTGTATATGGCTATATAACAGCTGAGGAAGGCTTTGTAATCCTCACCTGGAATATTGATTGTTTTTAACCGATGAATATTTTGCTTCACTTCACATTCATTCTTAAGGGGGAAGGTGTTATAATCAAATCGTTTCTATTTAATGACAAAATTCGACTCAATAACCAATAAATTTATAGACAAGATCGGAATCGCGATAACAATAATTCTACATTTTATTATTCTCGTTAATCTTGGCTTCTGCGAACTACAGTGGAGAGTAGTTCAAAATGAGACACCTTGCCTTTCGGGCTCATCCCTGCTCATGCCTTTGAGACACCTTAATGACGTCCCATACGCCTATGTCAATTTACCTTGTGTCAGCATCTCGCTGACTTATGGGTAGCAACCTAAGTTGCAACATTCGGACACTCACTTTTCATCTAACTGACAACGTCTTAACACTGTTCAAATAAATACTTATATTGACAAATTGTCTTAATACGATCAACCTTCAATAAATCACCCATCTCCCATTTGCTGTTATCAATCATATCTAACAGTTCGAAAACTGCCTCAATACACAATTACAAATACGGTTGTCGATCGGAAATTTTCTGAATTTTTCAAAAATGATGACCATTTTTTTTCACTTCTCATTTTCAATGCCTAATTCAAAAAATGAAACTCAAAATGTTGATTTCACCACGTTTTCCATCGTTTTTTGAAAATCTCATTTTTTCTTCAGAAAGTTCAGAAAATTTCCGATAACAATCATGGCCAGAAGTTTTCCGCTCGTTCACCTCCAAGGCACAGTAACGGTTTAAATCAGGTTTTCGATATTACCCTAGAACAACATTTCGATATTAACCCTAGAATGGTAACCTTATTTTTTTTCACCTATTATGGTAACCTGGGATCAAAAACGACCCCAATCTTGAAAAATTCACATGTTCGGTGATATTTCACGATAAGGGTTCAACTTGGGCATATTCTTCTTGTTTTTTGATGCAGAATCACGTGAGCATATCGCGATTTCGCTTGAAGTCGAAAAAGTCAGTCAAAGATGAGGTAAAACGGTGAAGAAACATGAAAAATTAAATTAAATTAGCGAGATTTAAAGTCGCCTGGGGTCGTTTTTGACCCTAGGTTACCATTCTAGGGTTGAGACCGAAATTATCGCGATAATAATAACTTGGAGGTGAATGAGTGAAAAACTTTTGGACATGATTTTCATCGGAAATTTTTTGAACTTTCTGAAAAAAAAAATAAGATTCTCAAAAAACGATAGTAAACGTGGTGAAATCGACATTTTAAGTTTCATTTTCTGAATTACGCATTGAAAATAACAAGTGAAAACGAAATGGTCATCATTTTTGCAAAATTCAGAAAATTTCCGATCGACAACCGTGTTCGTAATTTTGTTTTGATGCAGTTTTCGAACCAAGAACGCCGCACGCAGACGTGGATCAGCGTGCGCGGTGACGCACGACTAGACGGTTTATTTTTGTTCTCCGGCCCAGGTAGGTTCTCCATGAATTTTTTTTTCTAGGGTTGAAGGGAAAGGATTTGGCTATCCAAAAAAAATTATCTGCATGGATTCCTGTAAGTCCCGCGAAAATGGTAGCGGAATTAAAAAAAAAACGACGAACAAAAATTGGAAGAATTTTTTTTTCGAAAACAAAATTTTTTGTATGAAAGCGCGTTCTTTTGCGAACAAAATAATTCCAGGATCAGTCCGCTCCGGTAAATACTTTCGTAGATATGAATTTTTAAACATAGCGGTGCAACAGCGACTTACCAAAATTCCAATAGCTCTAACTCCGCCATTTTTGAAAAATTTCCAAAAACCCTGAAGTCGTACTTTTTTTCCCCGTAATACTAAAGATATGTCGAATGGCGCAAAGATCCGTGACTTGACGGTTTTTTTTTGAGTGAAGTGACGTGGATCCGCGCATATGTAGTATAATTTTCATAAATAAATTTATTATCAACATATCTACATTTGTTTCTTCACTCTGCTCAATCTTCATGCTAGCTTACATGATCATCATGGGAAAGAAATGTTTTCGCAGATTTTCTCAGATTTTCTCAGATTTTCATGTAAAGTGAATGGGAAATTATTTTATTCCATTTTAGAAAATGTAAGAAAATGTGAGAAAATGTGAGAAAATGTGGAAAAATGCGGAGAAGTGTTAGAAGATTTACAAGTTTGCGGAATCTCGGTAACCCCAAGGTAAAGTATCAGTTTTACCAGGTATCAACTTTCGCTTATCGTCACACCAGCTTAGACCAAACTTATTCTGTATGATAGTGCTAACTGTATGTCGACTACTTTTCATCATACACTGTTGTTCAACTAAATTTTGATAACCGAAAAGGCATCGCTTGTAATCATCAAACGTGATGGATTTCAATGTCGAGCCCTTTACACCTTTCGCACGTTTCTAATCAGTATCATCACGAGTTCTGAACGTATAGTTTTGCTCGCAAGCCGATAAATTCAGTCATGATTTTTTAATTATTTTCATCCTTCATCAGACCAAGGCGTTTTTTATTCAACAGGGGAATGCCGTAGGTATTTTCCGGCGGATAGTCTGATGTATCAAACATTGCCGCAACATCACGCTTCATGATTTCGTAGATATTTGAAACGGTAAATTGATATATCAGGCTATCTGTATCGATATACATTAATTTCGATTCAGTACTTGAAAAATTATTTTTCACATAATCGTAGTGAAAGTTGTATAGAAATATTTTTGAAAGCTCGAGAATAGCAGCACCAATATAGATAGGTTCATTGAAATATACCTTGGTTCGACTTAGTTGAATAATCACCATATCTTCATCAAATATGGTACAGCTTTGAAATGTTGGCCTTGCGATGAGAGCACGTGCACCGCCCCTACCCTCCCATTTTGTGATGAGTTTTACGGTTTTATGGTTACGCACATTTTCCATGGTCTTGCCAAATACAGCGTTATTCATGAGCTTGTAGAAATTTTTCTCAAACTCGTTTTTTGACTGCTTTCGCATATTTGTGTTGAGATCGATGTATGACTTCAACCATGGCGATTGTGCGAACCATAGAATTCTATGCACTTTCGCCAGCTTCAAACCAAATTTGATGCGTTGTTTCAAATTACGATAGTGCAGAACATATTTTCTCTTGGGTAGAAGCGTTGTCGCAAGTTTTCTAATTTTACCACCCGGCGATGTGAAATGCTCGGGACAGAGAGGTAAGTCGGCATGTTGTTTATGGAGCTCTGTGGGATAATCTAAATCCACCTCTAGAATATAACCAATTGGTGCGTCATCCGGATGGGACATCACATCAATGGCATCATTCTCCCACTCGAACGACCCACTCGGCAAATGCTCACTCATAGCTGCACCATAAAGATTATTTACATCGAAATACATTAAATATGATTCCGCTTCGCTTGGATCAAAATCTTCACCAATGAATCGATTATTTGCTCTAGCATAGCGATTTGAGCACTGTGCCACACCACCCCTTATGCTTTTCTCAATAAATAATATCATTTCTGGATCGTCTGAAAGTTGAAGATTAATTTTCGTCTGTTTTAACATCGCATCAAAAGCAAGCCCTGGTGCGGTGTAATAATGCAGAGGATCCAAGTTGTACGTTTTGAAGCAGCTATCGCGAAAATTTTGAAATATATCGGCTAATAAAAGTACATCGGTTTTCAGGTATAAATCCGAATATTCACCCGGAGTTTTCAGATCAAAATTGGTCCAAACATTTTCCGCATGTTCATTATCTTCATTGAAAATATGGGAATCGCTTAGCCTCGAATGAAAATATTGTTTAATGGGTAATTCCGGTTTATTAAGTTTTTCCCAAGAATCGATGTATTCGTAGCGGAATACACCTTTGCGAATCATCAACTCGAATTTTCCCTGATCAACGTAAAAATCTCGAGTTATTTTTTTATCCGCATCGCATACGTATGATGCTAATTTGTCAATGCTGCTAGCCATAAATCGAATCGAATTTATGAATCTCAAGCTCATCATAATGTCATCAACCCTGTTAGTAAATGATATATACTTTTCTTCATTAATGGGCAATAGCGTGATTTCGCCCGAAAAATTTGAAGCTCAATATTTAATTAGGCAATGCGAACCATAGCCCTAAAAATTATGAAACACCACCGGAATCGTGTGTTTCTCTCTGAAATTCAAGTTACACCGATTATGAGCGGCACCGCGAAATTTACCCGTAAAATGGCAGTGATCGTGACATTTTTTTTCTTTCAGTGAAAATCGCTTCTCACACATGTAGCAATTTTTTGCGCGCATATGGCGTTCGCGTTGTGCCTGATTTAGAGATTCCATTGGAATTATATTTTTCGTGCGTGACTCTACTTCAACTGATAATTTGTGAAGCTGTTCGATGAACTATTCAATACAATCAGGTCCGCGGTTGTTCTCATATCTCGATAACGTTTCATCATATGAGCAATGTACATAATAGGCGACACTGTGTGGGATATGCTCTTGAGATTCATTTGCAACCGGTTTCAATATACACTCGAGATCCGCGTAAACAACGAATGGCACAGTTCCCTTATTCTGAAAATTTGGAAATGCCAAGATTTTTTTCTCCGGCAATTCCATTCGACTGCTATTCATTCGCACGCAATCTCGCCTGTGACTTTCATACGCGTTGTGTACGCTAAAGTGGCACATGCATCTATCACACAAAAATTGTTTACCATTATGGTTCGATAATTGTTTGCTAACCAAACGTGAAAGATTCTTGATCCAAGCAAAGTGCAATCGCGGTTTGAAATTATCCGAATCACCATCATCGTCAACATCTAGTTCGCTCGTACTTTCAATCATGAGCAGGTGGATTGTATTGTTCTTTGTTACATTTTCACTCAAATATATCGGGGTAATTAGACTATTATTCGACTTTTTCTTGCTTTCAAAAGTTTCCGACTCGATTCCATATACGTTAATACTCAAATTATTCAACTTCTCGAATTTTTCTACACTATGCAGGGTTGCGGGGAATTTGATACCTGTGCAATCCAGCTCCGATATGTACTGTCGATAGCTGCGTGTCCTAGTTGCGTGAATACCTATGGGGTGAACGGCTGCGGCAACAGGCCTTCAGGTAGCGGTGCGAATTTCGAGAGTCCACCGCGGAGAGGCTCGTATCGGTTGATGGAGATCACAGCATTTATGATCTCAATCATGTTCCAACCAGAATCACGCTGCTCGAAATCCTTCACCATGGTTAGCAGAGGATTTGTGACATTATCGGTGAACCAGGTTTCCAGATCCGTCGATGAAAGAACCGTGGCGTTGCGTGTATTGAAGTTCTTCACTTCCACACTGATCTCATCGTTTTTAACGTTCTCAAATCTACACGAAGCCCCCACATTCACCTTAATACTTCCTTCTTCGTGTAGCACATTTTTCAGACGTTCCATCGTTACCACCCCAGCGTCAGTCAAACATCTTGCCAAATCTTTATGTTGGAGATTTGTCATCGAACACGTTTATGAATATCATCGCCAATATTACCTCCAACGATAGTCGCACGGTGTCGTTCAAATTTCACCACCCACGATTGGAGGAGTGAAATTATATGTTGTAGTCGTTGTTTTTCACTCACACTCGGTTCAGATTGCGTTAAAATATTGTTCAAGAATCGGATATTTTCAAGCGCGATGTCACGCCAGTGAATAAAAATATCTTCATTCGCCTGTTCTGGGGGTAGAGTACACAGTAACTTGTATGCATCTTCCATCATCTCAACCAGATTCGGATACATAGCGTTGTCCATTTTTTTGTATCGTTGAGTCTCACAGCTCTGCAGTCAAACTGGCACTGTACAATTGTTCACACCCACCATCGGCTTTCGAGGTTTCATATGCACACGCCCCCACCCCTCCACCGCTCAAATACCATGAAAATTGAAACGTTTTCAACCATAGTTCAGAGGTTTTGTACCTGAGGTTTGCGCCTTTTACCCTATGCGAAAATAGTATATTATACCTAGGGCAGTAAAATAAAGAAGGTCCCAGATCACATGTAATTGTCGTCCGAGGCGAAGCCGAGGTCGACGAACATGTGGTCTGGGGCTGTCTTATTCACTGCCCGAGGAGTGTATACGATTTTTCGCTTCGACGGAGGCGAAAAACGGGAACTTCGTTCCGCGCAGCGGGACGAAAGTTGTCGCTTTCGGCCCGAAGGTGAGAAAAATATTTTTTGCAATAGTGTGCGTAAAATTCGATTTTACGCACTGTTTTCAGTGCATAAAATGAAACATTTCGATACAGTGTCTCTTGCTGTTTTCAGTGCGTCGTTTCATTATGGTTTTATTGTTGTTCTTATTGGTTACATAGTTTGTTTTTCTCACATTGCCCCTAGGGTCTCTAGACTATTATGGTATAGAAAGAAGGTGTGTCATACATTGGTGTGCATTGGGTTTCGTATTGCCTTTCGGCTGCTTGTGTCTGGGTTTATCATTTTTTTTCTTATTCTAGTGAGGTTGGGTGAATGGATGATTTTTTACAATGGGATGGGGTTTATATAATAAGTTCTATTGGTGGTGTTATATTGGGCAGAGGATATTTTTTTTTTGCCGCTGGGTTGTCGTAGGGACGCCTGTCTTGATGCGTCAGTCCTTTCAGGTAGGGGCAGGGGTGGCTGCTCAACTTCTCTAGTCCGTCTCTGTGAATTTGGTTAAGGCGTTCGAGGAACGGGTTTTCACCTGTCATCTGCCAGAGGTCTTTCATTGGAAAGGATGCTGGTAGCCCAGCAGCCTGTTTTGGCACCTTCTTGTAGCAGATCTCCATTTTTTTTAGAGTCGTTTTACTGTATAGGGGTGGGAGACATCCCGTGCCGTAGTCTATTGACGGTAAGGCGCACGCCCTGATCACCCGCCATTTGACGTATGCATCGGCCGCGGAGTATCTGCCAATGATGCTTTGAAGGCAGTGGATGACATGTTTTGTGATTGCCAGTCTTTTCGAGGATTGTGGTGTTATTTGGAGTGTTCTCGAGATGGTGAGTCCGAGGTAGTTTAGTTTTTTTAATGAATAATATGATGAGAAAAAATTACGGACGATCCGGGAATCGAACCCGGGCCTACCGCAGCCTATCCGTGGACTTATGCCAATAGACCACCTTGCTCGCCCACGGACCGCCGTCATTTTTCTCATCACTTTGACTCTATCGTGTACTATTTACATTATTATTGGAAGAAGGTATCAGCCGATACACTCAGTGAAATTATTACTGTCAAATTATTAACTGTGTGACTTTTTGCCACCTCAAGGAAATAACTACAGTTAACTCCATTATTCTCGTTGCTTCATTTTCAGTCATATTTTAATGAATAATATGATGAGAAAAAATTACGGACGATCCGGGAATCGAACCCGGGCCTACCGCAGCCTATCCGTGGACTTATGCCAATAGACCACCTTGTTCGCCCACGGACCGCCGTCATCTTTCTCATCACTTTCACTCCATCGTGTACTATTTACATTATTATTGAGAGAAGGTATCAGCCGATACACTCAGTGAAATTATTACTGTCAAATTATTAACTGTGTGACTTTTTGCCACCTCAAGGAAATAACTACAGTTAACTCCATTATTCTCGTTGCTTCATTTTCAGTCATATTTTAATGAAGGGCTGCGGTAGGCCCGGGTTCGATTCCCGGATCGTCCTTAATTTTTTCTCATCATATTATTCATTAAAATATGACTGAAAATGAAGCAACGAGAATAATGGAGTTAACTGTAGTTATTTCCTTGAGGTGGCAAAAAGTCACACAGTTAATAATTTGACAGTAATAATTTCACTGAGTGTATCGGCTGATACCTTCTCTTAATAGTAGTTTAGTTTTCTTGTTGCTTTGATTGTTTCAATGTTTCCCGTTAGTGGGTCTTTCACAAGGATGCTGCGTTGATCGTGTCGGTGATGTTGTCGTCCAAAGATTGTAGCTTGGGTTTTACTCGCGTTGCATTTCAATCCCCATTTATGGTAGCAGTTGAGTAATTCTTGGGTGTTCCTATCAGCAAGGTATCTTGCTCTTCGGGGGGAGTGTCCGTTGTTCAGAATCATTAGGTCGTCGGCGTACTGTGAGCTGAGGTCAGCTGTTTGCGGAGCGTCAGATATGTATAGGTTGAAGATTATTGGTCCTAGCACCGATCCTTGCGGTACTCCGTGAGGTTGGTGAGTTGGATCGCAGGTTTCGTTAAGAAATTCTCCTTGTAGTCTCCTGTCGGTTAGGTATGATTCAAGCATTTCGATGAGGCCGATATTTTTCTCGGTTAGTTTGTGTATCAGCGCATTATGGTTTATGCAATCGAATGCTTTTGAGAGATCTAGCGCAATGGCATGGCATGTCTTCTTTTCTTCTATTGATTTTTGTATGAAGTGTATCTTCCTGGTGAGTTGGCTGCCGGTACCAAGTCCCGGTCTGAACCCGTGTTGCGAGTCTGGAAGTATCTTGAAGCAGGTGCCCATTCTGTTTTGTATGATTCGCTCAAACCATTTGCCCATGATGTTGAGTAACGTGATCCGCCTGTACGAGGTTGGCTCGCTACTGGTTTCCCGGGTTTGTGCAGGAATATGCACGTTCCCAGCTTCCAAGCGTTCGGGTAATAGTTGTGCGTTAGGCAGTAGTTGAAGATTTCTTCGATTCTGATAAAGCAGATTTGGTGCATGCATTTCAGATGTTTTGCGCCGAGTTCGTCTGGTCCGGGAGCTTTGTTGCTTTTGGATTTTTTCAAGGCCCTTCTTATTTCTCGTTCGTTGGTGGTTTGGAGCGGTTTGGGTGTTACTCGCATTACTGTTGTTCTCAGGTTTTCGTTGACATTCCCTGATGGCCCCTGCGGACATGAATTTTGTCCGGAATCCCGTCCTGCGCATGTCCAGATGACATTCATATGTCCGCCAGACATTCAAGCGTCTTCAATGGTGTCTCGAAGACTTGGGAGCGTCTTGAGTAGTGTCCCGAGGACCAAATAGTGTCCATTACCATGTCCTTGAGACATTCTACTGTCCTCACCCAGGTCCTGCGGTCATCCTCAATTGGATAACGAGGTCCGGAGGACGTCCTAATCTATTTGTCCGAGTTCGAGTGTCCTTAGTGGTGTCCTGAGGATCCAGCGGTGTCTCTGACTATGTCCCCAAAACATCCAACTGTCCACACTCATGTCCCGCGGTCATTGATAACTTAACGATACTGTCCGACGAACGTCCTAAGTACTCTGCCTAAATTCAAGTGTCCTCAATTACGTCGTACGGGAGTCCTGGGTGTCTTCGTCAATGCCTGGAAGATATCAATGCGTCCCTGTCGATGTCCATCAGATATTCAATCGTCCGCGATGATGTCCCGAGGATTTCAAAGTGTCTTAACTCGCGTCCTGAGGAATGAGGAACATCTTCAGTGGTGTCCCAAGACGTTGACAGCGTTTTTAGCGGTGTCCCGCGGACCGATCAGTAGCTCAGATCATATCCCCGAGACATTGTACTGTCCTTACTCATGTCCCACGGTCATTCGCAGTATAATGCTGCGGTCCGAAGGACGTCCTGATTTCTTCGTATTCGTAATTTAAATGTCATCAGTGGTGTCTCAAGACTCAGAGATGTCTCCGGCAAGTCCTCGAGACATTTTACACTCCTTAAACTCATATCCTGCGGTCATTCACACGTAAGGATGAGGTCCGACGGATGTCCTGATAGCTTCGCACAAGTTCATGTGCCCTTTGTAGTGTCTCAAAAACTCAGCGATGTCCTGGCCGTGTCTCCGAGATATTTGATTATTCTTATTTATGTCCTGATATTCTAATCATGTGTCTTATACATGTTCCCCGCGTGTCACCAAACCCATCGAAGAATTCGACAAGACATCCTGAGGACATAGTGAAAACGTCTTGCGGACGTCCTGATATTCTAATCATGTGTCTCATAAACGTCCGCCCTCAGTCTCCAAAACAGGAGAAAAATGTGGGGATGCATCCTCAGGACATGATTAGGACGTCTTGCGGATGTCCAGGGCGTATCTCGTAATGAGTTCACAATGTCCTCATTCTGTCTTCGAGCCGTCCTAAAATGACACACTAGGACGTCATGAGGACGTCCGCGACATTCGTCCGGATTCTGTCCTGCATAGGTCCCAAGGGGCCATAAGGGTTGCTTTCGTGTACGATTGCTGCATCGATTAGCTTTGCTGCTACTTCTTTTTGGGTGGTTGTTCCATCGAAGAAGGGTACTCGATTTCCCGGTCACTTTAATGATTTTTGTATTCTCCACATTGCTTTTTTGTTGTCGGTCTCTTCTTCGACGACTCTCAGCCAGTGTTCTTGTTTGTGTTCGCGTATTTGGGTGGTTACGCGTGTTTTCAGTTCTTCCACACGTTCTACCCAGATTGGATCGTTGACTCGATTATTGCGGCGTATTGCGTATCTCACATGGTTACGTTCGCGGATAGATTGTTAAATTTCGATTGGCAGAAGTTCGCTAGATTTTTTTATCTCGCGGGTCATTGCGCGCACGCTAGACTGTAGGTGGGATGTTAAATGTTGTATCGCATCTTCGGTGTCTGCGTGAGTGTGGATCTCCGGCTGTTATTCCAGCTTTGTTCTGGTTTCGTATTCGAGCCATTCTTCTGGGGTTTTCAGTCTGGTTCTGCCCTTCTTGGTTGATGTTGGGTCGAGTTTGATTTTTACCAAAATTGGTCTGTGATCACTCCCGATATCTGTTATGTTTTCGCATGTTGTTATGTTTTCTGCGATGTTCGTTAGAGCGTAATCCAAATTTGTGTTGTTCACCCACGCAGTTGATCTGGATCCTCGTGGGTCCACTGCGATGTCGACGGAACCGTTACTTACGAGTTGATATATCAGGCGTCCGCGCTGGTCTACGTTTACATGTCCAAAGGCCGGGTGCTGCCCGTTCCAGTCGCCGATCGAGATTGAGTTTGGTATACTTAGAAGGTTTTCTATGTCGTCGTTTACGTTGTTTTCGCCCGGAGGAGCGTACAGTCCGTTCATTATTATTTTATATCCGTTTTCTAGATTCAGTTGGATTGAGCAGCATTCCAGGTTTTCGTATGGTTTTCTGCGGCACCAGAATAAGTCGTTTCGAATGTACATGAAAGTTCCGCGAACTCCCCGTCCGCTTGCGGTCCGGTTAGTTTTGTTGTCCGAGATTTTTGTATATCCTTGGATGTTATATTTATAGATGCTCGATGGCTTGACCTCGACTTCATTCAGGATGACCACGTGGGGATTGTGTTTTGTCACAAGATTCCTCATTTCGTTTATGCGTAGGTGTATACCCGATATGTTAAATTGGATAGCTACGATGAATTTTGCAGCGATATCCACAGTCGGTTCAGTACTATACGCGCCGCGCCGATCAGTCCTCCGAGTGTGTGTTTGATTTTCGATTCTTCGTCTAGTTCGTCGATTAGAGAGTAAATTGTGTTCAAATGACTGATATCTATTTCACCGTCGTATGACTTAACTATCGCCTCTGTGACCATAAGTTTCGTTGGGGTTTGGTAGTTGAATCTCGGGTTCGGTTTACTGAGATCCGGAGTTTGATTTTCGTCGTGTTCTGGGTCTCTGAGGCGATCGAATTTCTCTCTTGGTTCGGTTGGTGGGCGTGGGTTTTTCGATTTTGAGCTGGTGGATTGGGCCAGCGTTTGTTTGTTTTCTGTGGTTTTTTCAACAGTCTTGTTGTTAGTCTGATCTGGGTTGATTGGGGTTCTCAAACTTGGGCAGTTCGAGTTATTTAGGATTGGTGAGTACTTGCTGGGCACATCAGATTGAGGTTAAGTTTTAATTTTAGCTTCAGTGTCAGTTTCCGGAGTCTGCTTGGTACGTTTTGCCATGGCTTTCTTCAATCGCTCTATTCGGATCGGGCAGGTTCTATTTTTCCCGTCGTGGTCTGCGCTTTTGCACAGTGTACATAGTTGTATGTTGCCGATTGTGATTGATGGTGAAATTTCGTTATGCTCACAGTTTGCCGAGATATGCCCGAATTCGAGGCACTTCATGCACTGTGGGGTTTGGTTTCCTTTAGCGTGATATTTCTCACACTTTACAACGCAGTCGTCGAGTCTGGTTTCTTTGTAGAGTTCGGTGAGTTTGGCTTCAGGCGGGAAGATTGCTACCATGAAGATGCTGATATTCGTGAATGGGATTATACGTAATGGTTTGATGCCCCATTCCGTTTCGATGATTGTCTCCAGTTCCCCTTTTTCATACAGGGTAGTTTTGATTCCCTTGATGATGGCTTTCTTGTTTTTGTCGATGTTGTCACTAAAAGTGTGATGTTCTATTTTATTGGCTTTTAGAAATTCCCTTATCGAGTTTTTCGCTGTCATGTTTGAGCATTTAATGCGCCAGTTTGCTCCGTCGTCGTGCTTTAGTTCTACTTATTGTTGTCTACAGACCTGGTAAAGTTGCATCTGCATCGGTTCGTTTTTCAGTAGTGTGGTTGATTTCACTACAAGGGGTGTTGGTTTTTTGTTATTGTTGTTGTTATTGTTGTTGTTGTCTCCGGTTTGTTTCTGTTGATTTATGTTGCCGTGACTCGCGGTAGTGGCGTCATTGGTTTGTTCGTTGGGAGGGTCCGGTGTGATATCAGCGTGGTCGCCATCAATTGTTGCTGCTTGACCGTTTGCGAGGCCGTTAGGCGTTGTTTTTGTGTTATATGGGGTGGTTACGATGACGTGGCTTCAGCATCGTTTGGTTTCTGATTTTGTGTTTGTTTGCGTTTTCTCAGTCTTTTTTGCCTGGTGCTGGTTACCGTTTGAAACGTCAGATTTTCCTCCTGTTCAGTTAACTCAGTATCATACGTCTATTTCCATTGTTTCGGCGTTTTCCTCGGGACATTTCACCTCCAGGGGTTGCTGTGTGTTTGGTGGCGCTTCTACTTTGTCCATGTATGGTGCTGTATATTCACTAATGTCGTTCGGTGCATTTTCTGTGCAGAAGATCAGCCATTCTTTGGATATTGGTGAGAATACCCGTTGTTTCGCTTGGTAGAAGTCCAGGCAGTGTTGATTGATTTGTTGAACACTATGGTTATGTTTGTTGGCTATTAGCTCACTTTTGAAGAGTTTCCATGTTGTCTTCCACTCCGACCAGTGGATCGTTTTCGGAGTTGTTGCTGGTGTTTTTTCACCAGTGCTGGTTGTTTCTGGATCAGCCATTGAATCGCATTTTACGCACTTGTAGCATATTAAACCAATCCGAGTTTGCCATTGGTCAGCCGCTCTAATATTGGTGGGATGCACTTCGGGTTTCTAGTTAGATATAGAAGCGCGAGATTGCATCGAGTTTTACACATTCTGCAGCCAGCCAAAGAAAGAAAATTGCAGGTTAGTATGAGAAAAAGAAGACAATTTCCAGTTTCGAAAGATCTAGAGAATTCGAAATTTCAGTCATCTTAGATCAATTGTCGGTAGGGGTAAAAAAAAGATCGGTAATCGTTACCATGATCCAAATCGCTAGTGGTGCCATCGCACGACGGATAATTGCAGGTAAATTGCAGTCATCCGATTGCCGGTAACAGGAAATCGGCCTGCATGATTCAGAATCGTTACCATCAGACTATCGATAACTGAAGCTCGACAATCCATAGTGGCGCCATCGCATTGCGAAAAATCGCAACCATCCGATTGTCGGTCAGCGGAGATCGGCAATGCAGGATTCTAAATCGTTACCATCAGAATACCGGTAACAATCGGCAGTGGCGCCATCGCACGACGGAAAATTGCAGCCTTCCGATTGTCGGTAACAAAGATCGACGATCGTTACTCAAATCGTTACCATCCGACTATCGGTAACTTACCCGCGCGGTCGGTAACTGACCAGCACAACTCGGCCGGTAAAGAAGTTTTGGTCCAGAACTCTCATATCAAGAGACTCGGTAGAGTCTCGCGCCAAGTCCTTGAAAAAAAAATGTTTTTTTGTATGCACCGCGCGAGACTCGACGGAGTGTATATACCCGAACGACAGCCAAACGGCGTGGCGGGGAGACAGTGTTTTCCTATTTCTTACACCACGCATGTAGACACGAAATTGAAATATTTACCATAGGATGTAGCCAAGAAAATCTGCGATTTAAGCCAAAGTTAGATGAAATCGGTGAACGAAGAACTGAGATATAATTATCAACGTTTTAAACATACCCGTGTTCATCAAGAAATTTTGTTCATCACCTTTTCCTCCTTCAGTCAAAACACGTACTTCATAGCGATCAAAAGCTTTGGGTCTATAAACGAGTAAAGAGTGGCCTTTTTGATACTAAGTATCGGCGCTAGTGGCTAGATGGCGCTTTGGTTAGCGATAACGTTATCGAATAGAAGTTTAATAGCTAGCGGGCTGCCGTTTTCAAACATACGATCAAAAATCAATTGCGAATGAAAATTACAAAACTTTGGTGAAAGTTTTACTCCAAAAGCAATGAGGAGAATTATTTCTATCAACAGAAAGCCGATTTATGATAACTTACGAAATTGATTAGGCAATCTCCACGATGAATTTGTCGCGTCCGTCATCATCGTAAACATCAGCTTATTCCTGTCAAAATTTGTAGGGTGATTCAGGTTGGACGCACCATTTCAGGTGGGTGTATTCCTCCCGAATATCTAAGACTGAAGTTACTTTACCACTTTTACAAAAACTTCGAGGGGCTCATAGTTTCGTAGCTACAAAAGATCTATTCTTATCGTACGACATTTCAGTCCGATTTCTGGATGGGTATGACGGCCTCGTCTCCTGAAGATGTCTTCGTATAGCATAAGCATTTGTTCTCGTCGTCCTGATCGTCGGAGTCGTAGTTTCAGTCACCAGGTCCTCGGCTTCGAAGTTCTCGTAGTCCAGGTCTTTCGCTCCGTAGTTTCAGTCGTCCAGGTCCTAGGCTTCGTAGTTCTCGTAGTCCAGGTCCTCCGCTTCATAGTTCTCGCAGCCCAGGTACCTCGCTTCGTACATAGTTTCAGTCATCTAGGTCCTCGGCTTCGTAGTTCTCGTAGTCTGGGTCGTTTGCTTCGTAGTTCCGGTAGTCCAGGTCATCGGCTTCGTAATTCTCGTAGTCTAAGTCCTTGGCTTCGTAGTTCTCGTAGTCCAGGTCCTCCGCTCCGTAGTTTTCCTAGTCCAGGTCCTCCGCTTCGTAGTTCTCGTAGTCCAGGTCCTCCGCTTCGTAGTTCTCGTAGTCCAGGTCCTCCGCTTCGTAGTTCTCGTAGTCCAGGTACTCCACTTCGTAGTTCAAGTCGTCCAAGTCTAGAACTACGGGGCGAAGGACCTGAACGACTGAAACTACGGAGCGAAGGACCTGGACTACGAGAACTGCGAAGCCGAGGACCTGGTGACTGAAACTACGACTCCGAGGATCAGGACGACGAGAACGGATGCTTATGCTATACAAAGACATTTTCAGAAGACGACGGCGTCATACTCATCCAGAAATCGGACTGAAATGTCGTACGATAAGAATCGATCCGCCGTGGGCACTGCTCGACTAACACTCTTGAACCGGCCCTGCCTGGTCACTCATAAGCCCTGTGATTGGTCGACTAAGATCTTCTGCAGCTCCGAAACTATGAGCCCCTCGAAGTATAGCTACAGCGTCGAGGACCTAGACGACTAAAACTAAGATCTTCTGTAGCTCCGAAACTATTTGTCCCTCGAAGTTTTGTTTAAGGAACTTTAGTCTTGGATATTTAAGACGTAAAACTTTCACATTTTTTTAAATCTGACAAAATATTGTATACAATATTTTGCGATTATTATCAACACGAATGTATATATTTATTATTATAATATTATACACATAACGGCTCTACTCATTATCATTATATTATCTAGGTACAACTTCAGAAGTTGTAATATCATCGAATCACTGTAAATTTTATAGTTACTCAAGCTTGTATGGCGTTGATCGAAATCGGATGTTAAAATTCGCGATCAGTTAACGTTGTATATTTAATTGCGTCTAACAAGGCCCGCCAAGTACCACTACCTCCAAATTTTTTTTTCATCTTTATTTTAATGTTTTATGGGCTAATTATCAATTTGGGAAACAGTAGCTGTGGTGTGGGTACTTGGCAGTAACATCTGATTTCGTATCTTTTTTTTACAAGGAAGGAATTTTTGTATGTAATAAAAAATATTGTACAGGTATATCTTTCAGCATAAGAAAGTATTTTTTGTGGGTCCTATCTACTTGAACTTATTACGCATTTTCTACTATTGCTTTGATTCGGGATAATTTAGTTTGAGTCCTAGTAGGCTCACTCTTTGCGGACGAGATACCGGCATACGGCCGGTCTAATTACGAGTGAGTCATAAGAGTGTGAGTGTCGATCGGCTCGTTGACCGAATATTCTAAAGACGGTTCCGCTAATGGGACTTCGTGAGCCAGCAAAGTGGGCCTTAATAGTCTAGTCGAGAAGTAAGTTTCCTGAGAAAAATGGTTCTAAGTCTCTTAAAAATATGAGCGATAGCTCATTCGATTCGGAATGCGATCCTGAAAGAGCCGTATTTTTTTCCCCAGAAACAGAAATTGTAATTGTTATTAACAAAAAACAAAGAAAAAAAACGACGTCTCCGGATTTTGACTATAACTAAAAAACTTTAGGAGATAACGAAAATTGGGAAAAAGATCTTGAAGAGGAGGAAATTTCGAATAAAAAAGTCTGAACTCCCGGAACTCTATCTCCATTATTTATAATTTCAATTTGACGCTGAAAATAGGGTTCCGCGCGGCCGTTTCAGCAGTGACGCGTCTAAACAGAGAGTGCGATAGAAATTATTTTGTTTTCACTATTAAATATTAATTTGGAAATTTAAAAAAATTATGATATCATCAGAACACTCTGAAAAATCCAGCCCCGCAGAGAAAAAAATTTCAACTTCATTTTTCTAAAAGCTATGCAATTGTTAATTAACTCATTTTTTTCGGACTTCTGTTTTCATAAATGGCGACATAAAAGTTTAAATAATTGGCGTAAAATTTTTTTACTTCTTGGGAGCCCTTCTTGTATGTATATTTAACAAGATTACGTAATAAAAGATTGAAAAAGTTCATTCATTTGTTTATAATAAATTTATTAAGTTCCAAAAAAATGATAAATGGAAAAAATTAGGGTGAAAAAATATTTTTGAGGGAAAATTATGTTATGGCTGTTTTCACATCTAACAATGACATTAATAAATGTTGAAGCAAAATTTTTTATTTCATTTGTTTGAAAATTTTTCATGAACAAATGGTCAAATTGGATATTTTCAAGAAAAAATTTTTTGTTTTCCTATTGAGAAAAGTCAATCATGATTTTTGAAGAGAAAATTTTTCCTTAAAAAATTTCTATATAGTAACAGAAACAAAAATTTTTTTAGCAACGATTTCATTGTTTATTAAGTTACCAATTTGTTATAAACAAATTCCGATTTTCAGTTTATTTTTTTTATCAAACTATTGAAAATTACAAAAATAACGATGTATAACAAAGTCTAAAAATAATTATTTGTTCATTTTTTATTGCTTTTAAAACATATCGTGGTATCAAAGTTGGAGCGGTTATCTGATTTGTCAACTTATAAATTGCTGTAACTGTTTAACTATTGAAGATACAGTCTTTGACATTCGAGACGAATATTTAGAGAATTAATTCGTCTTTTGAATAAATTTTTTTCCAGCTCGGTATGTGTCATAATTCCCTTGTTACAAGCTTTTGTTTATGAAAACCTTCAGTGTCGTCATCTTATAATCCTTATATCTTATAAATCATTGCAATTACGCCTTTTATTATTCAAAGCAATTTTGTAGGCTTATTATGAAGCTACTTGAAAAAAACATTTTTTTTTCTTCAACGCCAATTGTTTATAAATTATTCGTATTTATTCTAATTTCAAAATGAAAAATTCATGCATTGCTTGGTGTTTCATCGTATAGGTATTAACAACTACTAAAGATAGTCACACATTGACATTCATAGTCTGAAAATTACGTGAAAAATATTATTCAATAATATTGGATTGGAATTGATCACTCGACATTATGATAATGGTAGATGAAGAAATCGATCGAATCGAGTCCAGGAGTTGAAAAAGATATCCTTTTATTTTTTTTTTAACGTTTTGGCGAGAAATTTCTCGCCCTCTTCAGAACTGAATTTTTTTTTATTATATCGTAAGGAACAAAAGGAATACAAAATAAAAAAAAAGAAATACAAAACCATAGTAGCGTCAAATACAATTTTTACCGAAAAAAAAGTATAACGTAGAACATCAAAAAAAACTGCCAAGAAGTGAGACGAATATCCCATAGGCTGAGCATGGCTGGAGTAGCTGTAATGAGACTGTTACGTGCGACTCCACATATTTCGAAACTTTATTTTTCATATTTCGAAATAAACCATAGGTAAATAACCGTGGGAAGAATTCAGATATACTATAATCCAAAATATAATATTTCATAAATCCAAAACCCTCTCTGCTTGGAAGTCACGAACTCCGGTCGAGTAGTAGAGATAAGAATTTAATATCATAAGGTAAGCTAAGGTTAGATGCAGTGTCAGGCTTTCTGCTGACCCAGCACTGCATAGTCGGTTCGTCGTGACTATTCTCTCAATAAATTGATTTTTACAAGAACAAATAGGCTTAACCAATCAACTAAGGAAATTCTCGATGATAACAAATCAGTCATGAGAACGTATGGAAGGATGTGTGAGGAAAATTGTTGAGGATTGGAGAGCATGGAAATTTAAATGCTATTGCAAACAGACTGTCTTGAGGCTGGGACCGCGGAACGCTGTCTTAGGTAAAGCGGCCAGAAGCGGTAAGTTCACTCATCCGCGTAAAGACGCAGGTCTCTGATAGGCTAATTACTACGGCGGAGTAACACCTGTGCAATGCACCAGCGGCCTCGTGGCTGCATCTAAACTGAATGAGTTGTCTTTCGTCTGAAAAGTTGCATAGTGCATGGACGTGTCCCGAGGTTCAACAGTTAAGCAAGAGTTAGTGATTGAAAATCTTTTTAAGTGACGACGCTGAAGGACTTAGTTAAAACGTTAAATAAATCTCCGATAGCGAAAGCTAATGAGAGTGCATGGACACATTTATAAATCTCAACAACACAATCAACTCAAATACAATATTCAATAATTGTTAATACTTTCAAGTTAAAATAATAGTTCAGAATTGCTCATTGACATTTTCAATCGAATTTCGACTATTCGACTATTTTATTAATTAATAGCTTCAATTTATAGCCCGGGAAAAAATGATCAGGCATGATCAGACATGAACAGGCATGAGTCTTCAGGCTTGATCAGACATGAAAAATGACCGGGACTGAACAGGCCTGATCAGGTCTGTTCATGTCTGATCATGCCTGATCATGCCCGGTCATTTTTCATGTCTGATCAGGTCTGGAGACTCATGCCTGTTGATGTCTAATCAGGCCTGATCATTTTTTCCCGGGTTTGTTTTGGACAAATTAAAATCAAACAGTTAATTGAATCAAAAAATTATACAAACTATTGTTTTTATACCTCTTATACGTCGTAATGATAAGGATTTATGGTTACTTCTGATAATTAACTTTTTTTTGTGAATTCAAATTTTCTCACTGTTTCTTACTGGGATTCGAACCCGGGTCCTTCTGCGTATCAGTCGAAGCTTCTACCACTTTGCTACTTTACGTACTTGATAGTTGATACTTTGAGAATGTCTATATGTATTTGTCACGAAAATTTTTTTTATTTTATTTTATTCTATTTTATTTTTTTTTTCATGATGCGATTGAACGATTCATGAATTGTTTTTGTATTTTAGGGAATGTGAGGCAATATGGCAACTCTAAATTTTTCAGAAAAAAAAATTACCAATCTGAAAATGCTGTTTATTCTGTTTATTGAAAGAAATTGAACGTGTTTTTTCTTGACTGGAGTAATTAATAAACCCCAAAAGCACCTCTGGTGCAAAAACCTTTCGCCAAGTACAATAATGTGATCACTACCCCAAAATAATCTACCAATGAAAATTCCTCCACAACGAAAGTGATACTATAAAAATGTCTACCTACAAAATGATTGAAATCAGATACAATTGCCAAGTACATGTCCGCCGTACAATTATAAAACAGAAGATATAAAAAAATAAAAAATTGGAGTACGTGGTACTTGGCGGGCCAATATTTCATATCACTTCAGGATTATTGACATAGTTTAATGGCTGTTTTCTCGTTCTCATCTCTAAGAGGCCCGCCAAGTACCACTACCTCCAAATTTTTATTTTTTTATATCTTCTGTTTTATAATTGTACGGCGGACATGTACTTGGCAATTGTATCTGATTTCAATCATTTTGTAGGTAGACATTTTTATAGTATCACTTTCGTTGTGGAGGAATTTTCATTGGTAGATTATTTTGGGGGTAGTGATCACATTATTGTACTTGGCGAAAGGTTTTTGCACCAGAGGTGCTTTTGGGGTTGATATCACCACTTTTTGTACAATTTTGCTTGACCACCTAATAATTGTGCTCGCTCACTACGCTCGCTCGTTTGGGTATTCCTATATCCTCGCTCGCTTGTCAACGTTCTGCCAATTCTGTCTATGAGTAGCTCAATGCACGTACGCTATACATTTCATACCATCTTACACCCTTGATAAGCAGTAATGTTAAATGTGGCAATATAATATAAATACTTTTTCTAAAATTTTACTTGACTACCTAATAATTATGCTCGCTCGCTACGCTTGCTCGATCGGATTTTTCTATATCCTAGCTCGCTAGGGTCGCTCCGTACTCAGCATTCTGCCAATTGTTTCCATGAGTATCTCAATGCATGTATATGTACGCTGATGCAGTTTATATCATCTGAATCCGTCGATGAGCAGTAATGTTAGATGTGGTAGTATAATATAAATATGTTGAAAGCACAAAGGCCTGAAATAATGACATACGCTATCATTCGTTGCTTTCCGAGCCCTGTAAAGATATGTTCTTGTGTGCATGTATTAAATATGATATATTTGACCCATTGGATATATACGAAAATATTTGGAAATAAATAATATTATATTGAACACCTGCCAGGTTGATTGGAAGCTGTGTCACTTATTAACTCATGTTATAGACTAAACTTCATGCGATTCAATAACCGTATACCTATAACCTAACCTCAAAATTGCACACTTCGTCATTTCATGAGAGATTGTTATAATTTCGCCCTCCACTTTAAATGTCAATTTTATCATAATAAGTAAGTATATGAAGCATAAAAGAGAATTGAGAGGAATGAAATTTGCAAAATGTCCAGATATACGAATATGAACAGAACTGACAGCTCTGTCTCGTAAGCCCGTCTGTCCGTACTCCGTGGTCTAGTGGCATCGATTCGCGATCATACGTCAACAGCGTCGACAAGAGCGCCACCTGGCACTGCTATTCAGTGGTGGCCGCTCTTTCCTAATTCTCAGACACATAGGTTTAAGGACCACTTGGTCTGAACCGCTCTTTCCTAATTCTCAGACACATAGGTTTAAGGACCACTTAGTCTGAAAGAGAAGGAGACGAAAAAATTTTCAGACGAAACGGGTACTCATAAACTTGAGCTAATCATATCTCAGCTTTTCGGGCACTGATTCAATTGAAGTTGGTCTCAAATGAAGGGCTCTTCGTCCCTACATTCTGAGATAATTATTTCAATCCCCGGGATATCGCGAAACGGAAGATATTAGGAAAATACTGTCTCCCCACCACGCTGGTTAGCTCCCGTGCGGGTATATAGACTCGTCGAGTCTCGCGCGGCGTATATAGATATATATACCTTATATATTTTTTTTTTTTTTATTGTACTTGGCGCGAGACTCTACCGAGTCTCTTGATAACTTTTTGGGGCAAAACGGCTAATTTAATAATATTATAATATTCAGGTTTTTCTTGTTTAAATTGTGACAGTATATGCATGGGTATACAGGGTGATTCAAAATTCTTGACGAATCTTTTGAGGGGTTCATCCTTGCCAAAATTGGGACTGAACGTTCCTCAGCCATTTTTCCTGGTGAATATTTTTTTCCGACCGACATTTTTTTTACAATTTTTTTTCTTTTGTTGTATTATTTGTCAATTTTCAAGAATCCCAAAAGCTTCTCATTTGGCGGAAAATTTTTAAAAAATGTGTTATGATTCCAAGGAAAAAATCATTTTTCGGAAAATTGGTTGAGGAACTTTCGATCCCGATTTTGACAAGGAATAACCTCTCGAGAGATTCGTCACGAATTCTGAATCACCCTGTATATATTGAGTAAGATATCGTTAGACCGAATAATAACATATCCACAACTATCTATGATTCAAACAAATTATCTAGGTTTCCTAACAATCAGGTCTGATCGGATCTGATCATATATAGACGTATATCAGACCTATATATGATTATACATGGGCTTATATCAGTCAGGCCTGATCATATCTAATTATATATAGACCATTAAGGATTAGACATGGACTTATATCAGTTATGTCTGATCATATCTGATCATATATAGACCTATATACGACTATACATGGTTCCATATATCGCATACCCAGAACAACACTGTAACAACTCAAAAAATATGTATTTAGCGGATTTGCTTTCAAATGAATGTAAATGCTATTACATGAAGTCCTATGGCAATTTTGAAAAAACAATATTTTTCGAGATGTTACAGTGTGGTTTTAGGGGTACGATATAATCATACATAATTATATATGATTCCATATATAATCGTACACTAAGCGTAATGGATTCTGATCCGGAAGCGTTCGTTGGACAAATCAATTATGTTGGTAATTGAAATAATCGCCAGCGCCCTACGGAGTCGGCTGTCTATGCAAACTCAGCATAGTCTATGTCGAAAATCGAAAATGACGTAAATATACGACGATAACACGTAACCTTACATAATAGATAAAAATAATAAACAAATATACTAAATAAAATATATTAAACAAACCAAGTGGATAAAGTTAAATATACGAAAAATTTAAGGTTCGACTACATGCTCTAACGAGCGTTGAGTCATAAAAGGAGCAATAGGAAGAAGATGACACGTAACCTTAAGGATAACTAAAACTCATAAGGTTCAAATGAAGAACTTTAATTACCAATGAAGAAATTTGAAATTAATACGGATATTATAAAAAAATCAAATTAACTGTACGAATTATTGAGGATAGCGATTACATGCCCTAACGGGCGTTAAATCATTCAAAGGACAAAGAAGAAGAAGATGACACGTAACCCTGAAATGCGACCGCGGAGTGAAATACCAGTGCCCGTGAGGTTCCCTGTGAATGATTCTCTCAACTCATTATCAAACATTGCGGCAACAAACGGAAATAATATCAGAAGTCTTGCGGTGACAGTTTTCTTGTGAATATATAATTTTGATAACGAAAATCTGCTTGTGGAACAAGATTCTTTGTAGGTTATTCACTGTTCTTATATAGGATAGCAGCTGAGGAAGGTCCTCTCGGGGTGGACGTAGGTGAATGGTGTCTGAGCGATGAGCAGGGTGGCTCTAGAACTTACCTGCGAAACCCATGACGACTTTTTTCTGACTGACGCAAAAATCCCCCGATTTCTACGGAATCTTTACGATTTCAACGTATATTTTCAAACCTCAGCCGAGGCACGGATCACAGGACTCCTCCAGGTTTTACCTGTTTACCTCATGCCACTCTGGAAGAACTATTTAGATGAGAATGAAGAAGACGACGAATCGCCACCGCAGCGTGTCCAGCCTGTCATATCACCTGGCTAAAAACGAGTTGTTTCCCAGATTTGAATCAAGATACGTTATTTTTCTTTTAATTAAAAGTCATTTATTATGAGGATATGAAATTAAAATGAAGATAGTAAACAACGTAGATAAGGTTCTGATGGAAATATATTTGTATATTTTTATTTTAGACGTAGGATACAGTACAAATTCTGAGCCATGCAACGACTAGACGGAGAAGCATAATTATTATCTATACTTGCAATGGCTATATACACCCTGTATCGACTAATCCTTGTCAGAAGAGAAGACTTTCTCGTCCATGAAAATTGCAGTCAAACGAGTGATGCCGGACGATGCTTAGTCAATAAAGCATCGGCCATCAACATAATGTCCTCATCTTCCGTCGTCGATCTGGCTGGTCCATTGTCTGCCCATCTGTCTACTACTGCATGTATCCCGCCGTCTCTAAACTTTTTCACATATCTCACACATGTGGATTTTGAGAGGCCCATTTGTGCTGCAATCGACGTATACATGAAATTAACTCTCAATTTCTATCTTTTATTGGAACATGATCATCCATTTAAATTTATCGCGTTTTGAATGTGAGTTTTCCACACTGCGTGCGCAAAGTTCAATTTTGCGCACGCTTCGCGTGCATAAACTTCAACTTAACGCGCGTTGTGTTAAAAAACAAAGTTCGATACCCGTGCGAAAGATGATTCTCGACTTGTGTGATTATCACCCTCGCTTCGCTCGGGCGAAAAACTTCACACTCGTCCGAGAATCAACATTTTCGCACTAGTATCGAAAAGTACTATTTTCATACATATTTCTTTGAATCAATCTAAGTTGAGGATATCCCTTTATTTCAGTCGTCTGATCTATCAATATAATTGAGTTCATGAGCCCTTTTTTGAAAGGATGGCTCATGAAACCTGAATATTTTTGAATATATTTTACATCTTTTAAATGCTTTTTCAGCTATAACATTGGGATTACGCATCAATCCATGAAAGATGTTTTAATATATATTAAATGTTTTATATATATGAATACATTATGGGCGATCGCGATGCAGGAGAGAGAGAGAGGACTTCGAGCCCGAAGCCTGGCGCCCAACAATCACCGTTGCTAGTCGGAGGAGAATACAACGTTGGTGTCTTATTTGTTGATAGAAGGTAGTTCCTGCGGGTAACATCCGAACTTACAGGAATCGCTGTTACAATAGATATTGATAATGTAAACTCTGTCTAGTCGTCACATGCCTAAAAGTTCATTTTGTGTTCCAAGTATATAGTCGTTACAAGTATAGATATTGATAATGTCAAGTCATCGCATGTCTGAGAGTTGATTTCATGTAATACGTCTAGTCATAACGAACCTAGATATTAATAAGGTCAGATCCGTATAATTGTAGCATACCTAAGTGTATATCGTGTATATCCTGGCCATTGCATGAGAGGATAATAATTAAGTTAGAGGTTGCTAGTTGTAAAAATTGTATTATTTATTTTCCGCTGTCCTCACAAGCCTACAAATGTATTTCCATCAGAACCTTATCTACGTTGTTTACTATCTTTATTTTAATTGCATATCCTCATAATAAATTACTTTTAATTAGAAGAAAAATAACGTATTTTGATTCAAATCTGGGAAACAACTCGTTTTCAGCCAGGTGATATGACAGGCTGGACACGCTGCGGTGGCGATTCGTAGTATTTTCCATTCTCATCTAAATAGTTCTTCCAGAGTGGCATGGGGGAAACAGGTAAAACTTGGAGGAGTCCTGTGATCCGTGCCTCAGCTGAGGTTTGAAAATATACGCTGAAATCGTAAAGATTCCGTAGAAATCGGGGGATTTTTGCGTCAGTCAGGAAAAAGTCGTCATGGGTTTCGCAGGTAAAGTCTAGAGCCACCCTGCTCATCGCTCAGACACCATTCACCTACGTCCACCCCGAGAGGACCTTCCTCAGCTGCTATCCTATATAAGAACAGTGAATAACCTACAAAGAATCTTGTTCCACAAGCAGATTTTCGTTATTAAAATTATATATTCACAAGAAAACTCTCACCGCAAGACTTCTCATATTATTTCCGTTTTTTGCCGCAACGTTTGACAATAAGTTGAAAGAATCATTCATAGGGAACCTCACGGGCACTGCTATTTCACTTTGCGGTCGCATGTCAGGGTTACGTGTCATCTTCTTCTTCTTCGTCTTTCGAATGATTTAACGCCCGTTAAGGCATGTAATCGCTCCTCAATAATTCGTATAGTTAATTTTATTTTTTATGATATCCGTATTAATTTTAAATTTCTTTATTAGTAATTAAAGTTCTTTATTTGAACCTTATGAGTTTTAGTTATCCTTAAGGTTACGTGTCATCTTCTTCTTATTGCTCCTTCAATGACTCAATGCTCGTTAGAGCATGTAGTCGAATCTCAAATTTTTCGTATATTTCACTTCATTCACTTGGTTTGTTTACTATATTTCATTTACTATATTTGTTTATTATTTTATTCTATTATGTAAGGTTACGTGTCATCGTCGTATATTCACGTGATTTTCGATTTTTGACATAGACTATGCTGAGTTTGCATAGACAGTCGACTCCATCGGGCGCTGGCGATTATTTCAATTACCGAAATAATTGATTTGTCCAACGAACGCTTCCGGACCAGAATCCATTACGCTTAGTGTACACAATGATATATGATCTCATATATAATCATACATAATTAATCATCATTAGACATGATCATTTTTTCCCGGGAATTGAAGAACGTGTATCATCTAATTGTTGTGGGTAACTATCTATGTGAACAACAAAATATGTTAAAACATTTTTTTTCAATGTTTATATAGCGTGTACATTTATTTCAATCAATAAACTTCTAAGTCATAGATAAACGGTATATGTGCTTTTTTTCAATGTATGAAATTAGACATGATCATGCCTGTTCATGTCTGATCAGGCCTGATGCCAGACATGATCATGTCTGATCATGTTCAGTCAGACATGAACCAACGTATCAGGCCTGATGAGAGCTGGAGGTTTTTAACCTTTCAGGCATAATCAGACATGAACAGGCATGGCCATTTATGATCAGGCATGAACGTATTTAGAGCTTCAGACTTGATCATCCATGATCATGCATGGTCATGTCTGGCATCAGGCCTAATCATACATGAACAGACATGATCATGCCTGGCAGCAGGCGTAATCAGACATGAACAGGCATGATCATGTCTGGCATCAGGCCTGATCATACATGAACAGACATGATCATGTCCGGCATCAGACATAATCATACATGAACAGGCAGGGTCATGCATGATCAGGCCTGAACGTATTCAGCGCTTCAGGCCTGATCATACATGCTCATGCATGAGCAGACATGAACAGACATGATCATGTCTGGCATCGGACATAATCATACATGAACAGGTATGGTCATGCATGATCAGGCGTGAACGTATTAAGCGCTTCAGGCCTGATCCTTCATGATCATGCATGATCATGCCTGGCTTCAGGCATGATCAGACATGAACAGGCATGATCATGTCTAATTTCAGGCCTGATCATACATGAACAGACATGATCATGTCTAATTTCAGGCCTGATCATACATGAACAGGCATGATCATGTCTGAACATTTTTTCCCAGGAGACTTCATTTCAAAACAAGTGATCTGGTTTAGTGCTGCATACGTGCTAACAACGAGGTGAGACCAACTGGAGTACGTTATCACCCAAGAGCTCGGATTCTATCCGACGGGCCACAACCTCAGTACAGTCAGACAGCAACGCTAAGTTTTTAATTTTAATTACCGATTGTTTAATTTTAATTACCGATTGTTTACCATAAACCATAGTGATCAAAAGACAGATTTTGGTGTAAGTCTTACGCATCAAAATCTCTCTTACTAGGGAAATCACCGAAAAGGGATCATAAGGCTGATTTGCACATAAGTCATTCGTGTACAAATCAGTCTTGCCTAGAGAATCATACCGCTATTATTTTCTTACTTATTAGATTACATTATCGTTATATGATTACAAGGGAGAGAGAAAGAGAGTTGCAACAACAGAGAACCGACTATAGTATAGTATTCTTAAACGCATTAATAATCATAGTAAGCAACGTTTAAACATATCTTCATCTTTTATCATTTTTTTGTTAACCATTCATCTGCATATTTATCCCGAACCGTTTGCAGAATATACTTTGCTTTTACCAGGTAACCAATCATTTTCATTTGAGTTTCACCTTCATTAACCCTCATCCTAATCCTAGTCATTGGCCTCATAAATAGAATATTTAAATAGACGGACGGCTCTGTATAGAGCTAGGTACGCAAGATCCCATATACCGATTTATTGAAGGGTAGGTCAAAATTATAAATCATCTCTTGGTTGCGTGAAACTAATTTTCCATCTTCTCGGGCTTCACCCTCACGTGACAAGACCAAACACATCATAAACAAGAACCAAAAGGAACGGCACGATTATCACTTACATTTAACACTTATTTTTTTTTGTTGATCATGCTCCAGACCGTGTAGCAAGTATAGTAAAAGAGTAAAATGAAAGAAAACCAAACGTAGGTAGTCAACGTTAAAAATATATGTCAGTGAAATTAAAATTAAAAGGAACCCGACACGATTGACAGTAAACTAGATGATAAACACGTCTCGTATGATATGAGATACACTCAGTCAAAGTAAGCTGAGAGTTCGCAGTACAAAGTCCACAACAGCTGGAAAGTTAGATGTGTGAGTGGTCACAAACAGCCAAACCATTACAAATAGCATTAAATTGGAAAGTATTAGACTAGATTAGGAATAACTTTTGGAACGTAAACGGTATAGTAGAGGTGCGTAAGGGATGTGTAATTTTTTGGTATCTTCTTGTTTATTAAGAGGAACTTCCTGTAGGTGTATGTGAAGCATTTCAGAAGTTATTCTCTTAGCCCACTTGGGTTCTCTGCCAAGGATCCTAACATTATCCCAATCAACAGAATGGTTGGTGGAGGTTGCATGTTCAGAGACAACAGAGTGATGTTTTGAGTCTATGTTAATATTACTCTTGTGTTCTTTAATACGAGTGCAAAGTTGCCGTTTAGTTTCACCCACATACGAGGCCGTGCAATCGTTGCATTGAATCCTATAAACGACATTCAGTTGCGAGGAGGTAGGAACCTTATCCTTGCCCTTAACTATGATGTTGGATAAGTTGTTACTAACTAGGGAAACAGTCGAGATATTAAACTTATGCAACGTGCTACTAAACCTCTCAGAAAAACCTTTGATATAGGCTAACGGTAGAACCGGATGTTTGAACAACCTCTTTTTATTGACCACCAAGAGAATCGAGGTGGATCCCCGGGGGTCAGTCAAGGTTATACGAAAAAGGTTTGAATTCGTGTATTGATTATTATATTTCAAGTAAGACAACCTCTTACGGATCAAATCGTTGAAAAAAGATGGAGGATAATTATTACTGACGAGAAGGGCTCTAATCATACTCAGGTTGTCACCATGAAATTTTTTGGGGGAAAGTTTAATAGCTCGGTCCACCAAATTAAAAACCATGGCCCGTTTGTGTGTAAGCGGGTGAGCAGAGTTGAAGTGTAAAAAACGACCTGAAAATGTAGGTTTACGGTACCAATTGGTAATAATGTTGCCATTGTCGTTGATTAATTCCACATCCAGAAAGCTAATCTTCTTCTGTGATTCTATTTCAGACGTCAACTGAAGTCTCGGATGGAAGGATTTGAAGGTCAGAATGGTACCCTCGATTTTGTTACGTGGAATAGAAGTAATAATGTCATCCACGTAGCGGAAATAAAATATAGGTTTATAATCCAGTTTCTCCAGGCAAGCTCGTTCTAGATCTACCATTACCATGTCAGCGAAGACAGGGGATACTGGTGACCCCATAGGCGTTCCAAAGATTTGTTTGTAAAAGAGGTTGTCGAATTGGAAATAGGTGTTCTCCATTAAGAAGTTTGAGACGGCCAATAGTTCGGTGAGAGGAATAGTGGAATGTTTTGCAATATGTGCATAGCGGCTATTCAAAGCATTCTTGACTAGTTCCACAGGGATGTTAGTAAACAAAGAAGTCACATCTAATGAGATAAGTACATGGTCATCCGGAAAAGTAATATTAGAGCATTTATCAATCAAATCAGAACTGTTTCTAATGTATGAGGTCGGATGAGGAATGCTATTAATGTGGAGATTGCTGAGAAATTCGGAGATGAAGTAAGTCGGACTGCTAATGGAGGAAACAATGGGTCTGAGTGGGTGATCTTTTTTGTGAATCTTCGGGAGACCATAGCACCTGGATAGAGCTGTATCTGTCTGAGTGATGGCATTTCTATGGAGTTTTTTGGAGAAAAGATAATCGTTATCGTTCCACCTCGCGTAGTTTGTCTGTCAAATGTAGGACTTATGACATCAGACCAGGACATTTATTCCACGTGAGCAATAAATTCAACAAGTTTTCCTGCTACAGTCGTACTGGCAAACTGAAAGTACAGAAAGCCTTCAAAAACTTAGCAACCTTATTACTGAATATCGAAATTGAAGACCTACACATCCACATCTACGCTTTAAAAAAACAACTCGCTTCTTTAACTTGTGTGATTAAGGACTCACTTAGTCTTGAGTCATACGAGAATTGCGTGTCTTCACAAGAGCTTACTAAATCAGCGCTCCTTAGAAAACTCACTACTTTACACAACAGAAAGTTCGATAACATCCTTAAGGGGGTATCCACACCTTTGAATGGGTTAAAATTCTGAAAAAGATATTAATGTTTTACAGCGAATTTGAGAGTCTGATCAAATCCAAAAAAATCATGAAGTTTGGGGAGGGTTTGACCCTCATTATCCATACCTAACATTCAATATTACTTTGAGTCCAATAGTAGTTACGCTCCATATAGAAAAATACCAAATTACTCGATCGTCGTAAAGAATCAGGAGTATCGTTGGACCAATTCTGGAGCTTTTGGTCTTTAAGTTTTCAGAAGAGGTGCCTCTATCAAATGAACAGACAACTTTTTGATATCGCAAAAATTGCGTTGCTCGCTTAGTTTTTACTGAGATTTTTCTGATTCTTCAATTTTTTTTCTATATTCTTTCTATTATCTCAACCAAAAATAGTGATATCAAAAAGTTGTCAGTTCGTCTGATAGAGGTTTGGATTCTACAAATTTGAAGACCACAAACTCCAGAATCGGTCCAACGATGCTTCTGATTCTTTACGACAACCGGTCAAAATATTCATTCTCCAGAAATCAACTTTCAAACTTTTATATTTCA
The DNA here is from genome assembly GCA_963992785.1 of Tenthredo livida. Lineage (NCBI taxonomy): Eukaryota > Metazoa > Arthropoda > Insecta > Hymenoptera > Tenthredinidae > Tenthredo > Tenthredo livida. The sequence goes on along the minus strand of OZ023072.1, from coordinate 12,064,203 downwards.
ATTTTTTTTTTATTTCCTATTTTTCCCAGAGAGGAAAATCTAGATACAGGTAATCAAGTTTTAAGATTTTGCTTATGACTAATATGCTGGATCCGCAGCTGCTCTCGTATCGATGAGTTATGAGTCGAGTCGAGTCTAGACACATGTGCCAGGCGGAGGTTTGTAGTGAGTTTTGACCCGTTCTGTACAACAACAGTGTTGGTTAGGTGTCCGATGAGGCTGTTAGAAAAATAATGAATTGCTTTAGAAAAAATCTGATCAAAATTGTTCAAAACATAAAAATTCTGTAAAATTTTTTATCTTTAATATTTTTGAGAATCAGAAGATGCTAGCACAATTTTTGTCAATACTACGAAAATTCTTTCATCTATCATCAATCATACCTTTCTTCTTATGATATTTATTAATTCTTGCAATTAATGTATGTATTATAGAAATACTCATCTTTTTGGAAATCCAAATGTGTAGTCTCCTGGCATCGATTTCAAACGCACTTTTTGATGGATCATCTTCTTTCGATTCCGAAGTCTCATCTCAGATATATATACCTACACTGTGTTTATCCGATAATGGAAATTACTATTGGTTTGAATTCGTACTGAGAGCACGACAATATTTACAAACAAGTGGACACCTAACCTCGAAAAAACGTAGATCGCAGCCATGTGTTCTGTCAATGATCACAATTTAAAAGAATATTGAAAATTCAATATGTGTGAGAATGATAATTAAAAAGAATTAAAAGATCACAAAATCAAATTCAAAATCGAAATATATCAAAACCTCATCAAAGTAAGCAGTGGTGTTGGCGGTGTTGTACAATACTTATGGCACCAATCTGAGGGTTCGCGCGCCTCGCCGCGGCGCTTTTTCGCAATTTGGCACTGCCATGGCTGTAACTTCTCAAATCCTCTAGATATCTTGACACCGATTTATTTGCAGGTAGAGTAGGTCATCAGCATTCCAAATAAATTATAAAAACACAAACGATTTTCTGAAAATTCAAAGGTGTAGATACCCCCTTAACCAACAGAACACCAGCCGCCCCAGTTTTCCATTTCATCCTTCTTCTTTTAGTGCCTTAGTTCCTTTACAAGTGACTTTCGAATCGCAGAACCCTTAGTTTGTTAATCTCTCAGATTCTGTCATTCCTACGGAGGTTTCTGACGTAGTTTCTCTAGGCCAGAAATTGTATCTGAATAACCAGATGGATCTTAGTACTTCCATTGATATGATTAAAAATTTGGAAAATCTAATCAATATCAGTCCTTTCTCTATGGAGGATAAGAAAGAGTTGAGAGGCAAACTAATCAACAATATTCAGCGGTACTCCAACAGCAATCCCCACATCCACATCAATGATCGTATCTTTTCTTAAAAACTCCTACTCGCCCACAAGTTCCTTAAGAATCATCCCAATACGTTTTTCACTTTAGCTGACAAAGGCAACGTTACGGTAGCTATGTCAAAATCGGGTTATGAAGAGGACATGTTGTCTCTTCTTTCCGACCATACGACCTACAGAACGGTCACCAAGAACCCTCTGGCCAATCTTGAAAAAGCCTGCCACCGTATTGTTGCGAGGTGAAACGATAACGATTATCTTTTCTCCAAAAAACTCCATAGAAATGCCATCACTCAGACAGATACAGCTCTATCCAGGTGCTATGGTCTCCCGAAGATTCACAAAAAAGATCACCCACTCAGACCCATTGTTTCCTCCATTAGCAGTCCGACTTACTTCATCTCCGAATTTCTCAGCAATCTCCACATTAATAGCATTCCTCATCCGACCTCATACATTAGAAACAGTTCTGATTTGATTGATAAATGCTCTAATATTACTTTTCCGGATGACCATGTACTTATCTCATTAGATGTGACTTCTTTGTTTACTAACATCCCTGTGGAACTAGTCAAGAATGCTTTGAATAGCCGCTATGCACATATTGCAAAACATTCCACTATTCCTCTCACCGAACTATTGGCCGTCTCAAACTTCTTAATGGAGAACACCTATTTCCAATTCGACAACCTCTTTTACAAACAAATCTTTGGGAACGCCTATGGGGTCACCAGTATCCCCTGTCTTCGCTGACATGGTAATGGTAGATCTAGAACGAGCTTGCCTGGAGAAACTGGATTATAAACCTATATTTTATTTCCGCTACGTGGATGACATTATTACTTCTATTCCACGTAACAAAATCGAGGGTACCATTCTGACCTTCAAATCCTTCCATCCGAGACTTCAGTTGACGTCTGAAATAGAATCACAGAAGAAGATTAGCTTTCTGGATGTGGAATTAATCAACGACAATGGCAACATTATTACCAATTGGTACCGTAAACCTACATTTTCAGGTCGTTTTTTACACTTCAACTCTGCTCACCCGCTTACACACAAACGGGCCATGGTTTTAATTTGGTGGACCGAGCTATTAAACTTTCCCCCAAAAAATTTCATGGTGACAACCTGAGTATGATTAGAGCCCTTCTCGTCAGTAATAATTATCCTCCATCTTTTTTCAACGATTTGATCCGTAAGAGGTTGTCTTACTTGAAATATAATAATCAATACACGAATTCAAACCTTTTTCGTATAACCTTGACTGACCCCCGGGGATCCACCTCGATTCTCTTGGTGGTCAATAAAAAGAGGTTGTTCAAACATCCGGTTCTACCGTTAGCCTATATCAAAGGTTTTTCTGAGAGGTTTAGTAGCACGTTGCATAAGTTTAATATCTCGACTGTTTCCCTAGTTAGTAACAACTTATCCAACATCATAGTTAAGGGCAAGGATAAGGTTCCTACCTCCTCGCAACTGAATGTCGTTTATAGGATTCAATGCAACGATTGCACGGCCTCGTATGTGGGTGAAACTAAACGGCAACTTTGCACTCGTATTAAGAACACAAGAGTAATATTAACATAGACTCAAAACATCACTCTGTTGTCTCTGAACATGCAACCTCCACCAACCATTCTGTTGATTGGGATAATGTTAGGATCCTTGGCAGAGAACCCAAGTGGGCTAAGAGAATAACTTCTGAAATGCTTCACATACACCTACAGGAAGTTCCTCTTAATAAACAAGAAGATACCAAAAAATTACACATCCCTTACGCACCTCTACTATACCGTTTACGTTCCAAAAGTTATTCCTAATCTAGTCTAATACTTTCCAATTTAATGCTATTTGTAATGGTTTGGCTGTTTGTGACCACTCACACATCTAACTTTCCAGCTGTTGTGGACTTTGTACTGCGAACTCTCAGCTTACTTTGACTGAGTGTATCTCATATCATACGAGACGTGTTTATCATCTAGTTTACTGTCAATCGTGTCGGGTTCCTTTTAATTTTAATTTCACTGACATATATTTTTAACGTTGACTACCTACGTTTGGTTTTCTTTCATTTTACTCTTTTACTATACTTGCTACACGGTCTGGAGCATGATCAACAAAAAAAAATAAGTGTTAAATGTAAGTGATAATCGTGCCGTTCCTTTTGGTTCTTGTTTATGATGTGTTTGGTCTTGTCACGTGAGGGTGAAGCCCGAGAAGATGGAAAATTAGTTTCACGCAACCAAGAGATGATTTATAATTTTGACCTACCCTTCAATAAATCGGTATATGGGATCTTGCGTACCTAGCTCTATACAGAGCCGTCCGTCTATTTAAATATTCTATTTATGAGGCCAATGACTAGGATTAGGATGAGGGTTAATGAAGGTGAAACTCAAATGAAAATGATTGGTTACCTGGTAAAAGCAAAGTATATTCTGCAAACGGTTCGGGATAAATATGCAGATGAATGGTTAACAAAAAAATGATAAAAGATGAAGATATGTTTAAACGTTGCTTACTATGATTATTAATGCGTTTAAGAATACTATAGTCGGTTCTCTGTTGTTGCAACTCTCTTTCTCTCTCCCTTGTAATCATATAACGATAATGTAATCTAATAAGTAAGAAAATAATAGCGGTATGATTCTCTAGGCAAGACTGATTTGTACACGAATGACTTATGTGCAAATCAGCCTTATGATCCCTTTTCGGTGATTTCCCTAGTAAGAGAGATTTTGATGCGTAAGACTTACACCAAAATCTGTCTTTTGATCACTATGGTTTATGGTAAACAATCGGTAATTAAAATTAAACAATCGGTAATTAAAATTAAAAACTTAGCGTTGCTGTCTGACTGTACTGAGGTTGTGGCCCGTCGGATAGAATCCGAGCTCTTGGGTGATAACGTACTCCAGTTGGTCTCACCTCGTTGTTAGCACGTATGCAGCACTAAACCAGATCACTTGTTTTGAAATTGAAGTCTCCTGGGAAAAAATGTTCAGACATGATCATGCCTGTTCATGTATGATCAGGCCTGAAATTAGACATGATCATGTCTGTTCATGTATGATCAGGCCTGAAATTAGACATGATCATGCCTGTTCATGTCTGATCATGCCTGAAGCCAGGCATGATCATGCATGATCATGAAGGATCAGGCCTGAAGCGCTTAATACGTTCACGCCTGATCATGCATGACCATACCTGTTCATGTATGATTATGTCCGATGCCAGACATGATCATGTCTGTTCATGTCTGCTCATGCATGAGCATGTATGATCAGGCCTGAAGCGCTGAATACGTTCAGGCCTGATCATGCATGACCCTGCCTGTTCATGTATGATTATGTCTGATGCCGGACATGATCATGTCTGTTCATGTATGATCAGGCCTGATGCCAGACATGATCATGCCTGTTCATGTCTGATTACGCCTGCTGCCAGGCATGATCATGTCTGTTCATGTATGATTAGGCCTGATGCCAGACATGACCATGCATGATCATGGATGATCAAGTCTGAAGCTCTAAATACGTTCATGCCTGATCATAAATGGCCATGCCTGTTCATGTCTGATTATGCCTGAAAGGTTAAAAACCTCCAGCTCTCATCAGGCCTGATACGTTGGTTCATGTCTGACTGAACATGATCAGACATGATCATGTCTGGCATCAGGCCTGATCAGACATGAACAGGCATGATCATGTCTAATTTCATACATTGAAAAAAAGCACATATACCGTTTATCTATGACTTAGAAGTTTATTGATTGAAATAAATGTACACGCTATATAAACATTGAAAAAAAATGTTTTAACATATTTTGTTGTTCACATAGATAGTTACCCACAACAATTAGATGATACACGTTCTTCAATTCCCGGGAAAAAATGATCATGTCTAATGATGATTAATTATGTATGATTATATATGAGATCATATTCATTATGTACACTAAGCGTAATGGATTCTGGTCCGGAAGCGTTCGTTGGACAAATCAATTATGTTGGTAATTGAAATAATCGCCAGCGCCCGATGGAGTCGACTGTCTATGCAAACTCAGCATAGTCTATGTCAAAAATCGAAAATCACGTGAATATACGACGATGACACGTAACCTTACATAATAGAATAAAATAATAAACAAATATAGTAAATGAAATATAGTAAACAAACCAAGTGAATGAAGTGAAATATACGAAAAATTTGAGATTCGACTACATGCTCTAACGAGCATTGAGTCATTGAAGGAGCAATAAGAAGAAGATGACACGTAACCTTAAGGATAACTAAAACTCATAAGGTTCAAATAAAGAACTTTAATTACTAATAAAGAAATTTAAAATTAATACGGATATCATAAAAAATAAAATTAACTATACGAATTATTGAGGAGCGATTACATGCCTTAACGGGCGTTAAATCATTCGAAGGACGAAGAAGAAGAAGATGACACGTAAC